>HG995286.1:18750000-19375000 GCA_905332915.2 Hecatera dysodea | reverse complement strand
AAACAACTATTTAGCTTTATTATATTAGTATAGATTATTTATCTGTGGAGTATGAGGTAGGAGTTAGAGTGAGTTTGCAAAAAGCCTTTGTTTCAAATGCATATCTTGGGAGTCAATTTGAAAAATTTGCAACAGATTTAGCCAGCTACGGTTCACTGCCAAAATATTCAGAACCAAACAGCATAATTCGAAAGAAGAACAAAGTAATAACAATTGAATGACAACTGATTAAATTGATATTTCTTT
Source organism: Hecatera dysodea (assembly GCA_905332915.2). Taxonomy (NCBI): domain Eukaryota; kingdom Metazoa; phylum Arthropoda; class Insecta; order Lepidoptera; family Noctuidae; genus Hecatera; species Hecatera dysodea. The sequence continues at coordinate 19,374,754 of HG995286.1, read as the reverse complement.
TTTATAAATGTTAACTCAACAATTAGTAGATCCAGGTGGCAACAATGTGCAGCTTCATGATTTTAATATTATTTTAAAATATGATTTATCTATTGTAGGGTCTTATGTACATTGAGGTAGGTAATGAAGATAGCTCCTTGTCAATAAATCATTTGTTTGCATTTATTAAAGCTTCCTGGATTTCGCATGAAGAAGACATCAAATCATACACATAAAACAGTTATTTGAAAGAATAAATAAAATGAATGCTTATAAGAAGTTATACCTACGTGAGAACAGTTTATAATAAATGCTTTTATTTGCTATAGTATTTCCTTATAACTGCTATTTCCTGCTTTAGGTTGTGGCGTAAATTGATTTAAGCTAAAAAAATGCCCTGAGTAAAATTCAGAAGGAGTTTCTGTTTTTTCAATTCGAAATGATAAAATTAATTATGACAGGCATTGGAAACTATGGTTCTAGGAATCAATTAAGAAAGATAAATATATCACCTAATATAGTACAAGTGGTAGAGCGACTAAGAAAACTGTGGAAATTGCCTGAGTTCGACAAATAATGTAGACTACTGTAAATAATGTAAGTTGGTCAAGGAAGCCAAAATGCAAGTCGTCAAGAAAATAAGGAAAAACACGCTGTGTACTCACTTTCTCAATAACTTTAGGATGAATCACGAAGTACAATGAGAGACAATCACCAAGTGTCAATGACTGTACGCTGGTACGATGACTCCTGCTTATTAAAGTTTTGCCAAAAATAAAACAAATTACAAACAACATTGGGACACACCGAAGGTCTTTTTAAAAAGAAAACAAATCCACACGCAACATTGGGAAACACCGCGAGTCTTTTCAAAAGAAAAGAAATCCACACGCAACATTGGGAAACACCGCGAGTCTTTTAAAAAGAATACAAATCCACACAAAACTCTGGAACACACTGCAAGTATTTTTTTTTTAAAGAAAACAAATCCACACGCAACATTGGGAAACACGGCGAGTCTTTTTAAAAAGAAAACAAATCCACACGCAACATTGGGAAACAAATCGAGTCTTTTTAAAAAGAAAACAAATCCACACGCAACATTGGGAAACACATCGAGTCTTTTTAAAAAGAAAACAAATCCACACGCAACATTGGGAAACACCGCGAGTCTTTTTAAAAAAAAACAAATCCACACGAAACATTGGGAAACACCCCGAGTCTTTTCTTATCATAATATTAACCCTATAGCGTTTGATACCCATGGTTGGTATTTATTAATCCACATCATAACAATTCATAATAAACAATCAAGAAAACCCTTCACGTTTACATTTTCAATTTAAATAAGTACATCAATTAAAAAATGACACTGCGCTGACGTCCCTTCTTCCTGTTAATGTTTCATACATTTGAAGCCTTCTTCTGCGTAATTGGCGAAGTAATAGTGGCCAGTACAGATGAATACTAAGCGTGTCAGGCCAAACTATGTAATGGAATATTTATGTAAATACGATAACGAACCACAGTTTTAATTTGTTTTGAATCCGTGGGAGTACCAGGATGTCATGAATCGCCGTAGGTATCACGAAAATTAACTAATGTCCGTAACGGATTTATGGTAAATCGTACAGCGAGCCAACTAGACGAAACCGATTCAAGTTTTTGCACCCGACTTGTCTGAATGAGATTCACGCCTATTGTTTCGTGAGCGATTCTATTGTAAAAAAACCGGCCAAGTGCGAGCCAAATTTGAGCGTAAAGAGTTCCGAACACAATTTTGTGACATTAAGTTTTAAATCATAATTCTTACAGGTTTTCTTGTAACCTATAGGTCAACATTTTTTTTCGCTCATTAGTTTCGCTGATGAAGGGGTAATACAACGTTAAGTTTTCATTTAATTTCTTAATAACTTCAAAACTGTTTCATTAAAAATTTATCAAAAAAAACGTTATCCTGTGAGGATTTTTTTTTTGATAGAACAATAAGACCTTTCTTTTATGTCACGCTGTACAGCTTTTTTTTAACCAAAGTGATTATATAAGGGTTCCGTTTTTTACGGACGTTCGGAACCCTAAAAAGTCCACAGTATCTACACAGTACACATGCACACTACCAGCAAATAACGTTGAAACTCGTTTCTAGAAAAAGTTCCTCAAGGTTTTACTGCATATTCTTATAATAATCGCAGTCGTTGTATGTGCGCTTGTCAGAGCCAGCCAGCGACTGAATGCATTTACACATCTTAATAACACTAGAAAAATACTTCATTCAACGTACAATGTACGATGATGTTAGTTCCCTGTACACTACACCGCTTCGCGTGGTCTGACATTATGCTAAAGCATTTTATCGTTGCATATCTTCTAGATGCAGCGAAGTGATAAAAAAGGCTTCAAGGAAATATACTTAATATTGTGCCCGTTTCATTAGCACCCATGATTGTGATTGTTTCGTTCCAGTATTGGTCCACAAACGTGCAACCGGACGTTACACCTCACCACCGGCCAATTTAGAAAACATTACGTGACCTCTAAAACTTGTAGGTAATCTCTAACTGTTATAGCTCGCTTTTATCCAAAATAACTGTAAATGAGTCAAGGCCTCCATTTAAATATAGCAGATTATGTATCATCACTTAAATGACAATGATAGTGCCTTAAACTACGACCGGAAACGAATCGTTTGGATTATAGCCTGCTCTATAATTGTTGTTATCAATGAGCTGTGTACAGTTTTCGTAAACATTTTCGTTCTTAGGTAAGTACAACACGTAACGTGCGTGCAGCGTATGTTGTGGTTACCGAGACGATTGAACTTGTTTTAGGAGAAGAAAATCATGTTATTGATCGCTCCAAACGTATCGGGTAACCTTTATAAGAGATTAAAAGATGACGTAGTCTACAAAAAATGCAACAAAATAACAAACAACGTCATCACCGTTGAATGAATGTCATGGGAAGCTCATGAGATGCGCCCGCGCCGTCTGCCGCGGATTTTAAATCAAATTGATTGAGCTTGATAAAATGGCAACAATAAACCTCGCTTATCATTAGTTTTATTGTTTTAAAACTACACACTGGTTAAAAAATAATTGTACAAGTGGGTCAAGCGATGTGGCGAATGAGCTGCTCTGCGACACTAAAACAAGTTCTTTGGGCACTCCGACGAATTTACTAATTAGTTTACACATCCGAACCGGTTTCGTGAATAGTCGTTTAGAAGTTTTATTTTACATCTAGCGCCACAGTAATGATATCAGCGGGAGACTCTAGATATAGTTCCATTCTATAAGCGCAGGCGATTGTCGAAAATTCCAAAATGTAAACGCCACGCTCCCGCGGTCTGAACGTCACTTGCCTAAATCCTCCGAGGTTTCATCAATCATCTTTATTCATGTGTTTATATTATTTCAAAATACAAACGCTGTATCGATGTGGTTGTTGTAGTAGCGAACTTAAAACACAATAGCATAATAAACGTTATTGGACAATTAACCGAACGATTGCGTAGTTCTTAGTTACACTAAGGTGTGTGATAAGCACTCGTATGGAAATTACAAAATATTCTGACCATGATTTCATATCAGGTTGGAGTATTCAACCCGAGGTACAACTGGCGCACTGTTCTATCCTCAGTGTTATCTTTTACGCACTCATTAAGCTTCTAATTTATATAGGGATATTCTTGTGTATTGTTAACTAGCCTACGTCAATGGACTCGAACTTGGCAGGTAATGTAGAATATACGTACTTCTTCATGTTCATGGTGGTATTCCATTCAAACTTTCGTTTCCTGGGTAACCCGTTTAGCGAAATTTGGAAATGTGCTTCCCTAGTCCTTACATTCTTTGGGTGAAGACCTCTTACATAACTCCTTGCTTCCAGAGTCAGTGACTTAGGCATGTCTGACTCATTGCTTTTAAGGTTTTACTGAGAAGATTATTTCGAATTTATGGCTTTACTAGTTCAAGCCTCAGTCGACACAGGCACGTGCTAGTCTATTCATACACCCATTATATTTGTATACCATAATCGTCACGTCTTCTGTCAACTTTATTTTCCAGCACTCATTAAACGAGACAAAAGGAAAATGACAAATAACTGCAACTATTTAAGCATCATTATTCTCTGGCAAAATAACAGTTGGTCGTCGAAGTGACGAAGCGTTAAAGTAAACATTATTATGTTTTCAGTAACAAATGTTCGTTTTTAAAATATAATGAAGATGTTCAGAGAAAAGACAGCAGACGCGTCGACGTCGACATGACATTTGCAAAGAAATGCAGTTGTTCAAACTAAGGATTCGTCGTAAAATGTTTTTTTTTTATTTGTGGGAGGGACGGTAGAGAAAAAATAGCAATTTTGAGAAGCCCGTTGCTTCTCAAAACTGCTATTTTCTTATTTTGTGTTTTTAAAGTATTGAACGTGGTTATTAACAACGTATTACATATGTGGCTATAAATAATACTTCGTTACTTAACCACTTCCGATTCATCTTATAATGTAATAGTCTCAAAAAATTACATCATTCAGATTTTCTGGAAATTTCGGTCCACAATCCCCCTTGTCAGGGGTTGTTCGTAGCCGCGTAGCAAATCGCAGCTATTCTCGTAGCAATTATTCTTCGTAGCATACATAAATGTTGTTGTTTTACGTTTTTGTACAACAGTAAAACGTTTTACTTAAGTTAGATTTAAATGACTATAAGAGCTTTTAAAAAAAGAAATAACAAAGCTCAGGCAAGGCACACATAATAATATGTGCATGTGCACCTAGAAACAAAAAATAGTCGTTACGCTTTCACAGGCCTATACTAATTTTTTGGCTCGCCGTCCGATAGCAACCAGGTGAACCAGGCCCGAGTCAACGGCGCGTAGTGTTCCACGCGCGCCTCAAAGAGCCGTCAGCAACGAAGACGGGGCCCCATAGGGTCTGTGCCTGATAGGGTTGCGGAATTTGTTCGAAACAGTCACCGCGGCCCTGGAACACAAAGGGCACAAGTCCACAAGAAGGATCACGGGTGGGTTTTAGTCAGTAAGAGTCTAACACTCCCTTCCGCTCCTCCCAGAACGGGAGAAGTAATTTGATGATTTCCCATCCAAAAAAAAGGCCCATACTAACTTGAGGTGGTTTTTTATTGACAGAGTCACCGCGGCCCTGGAACACAAAGGGTAGTAAGAGTCTGACACTCCCCGCTCCGCCCAGAGAGCTAGAAGTCATTCAATAATTGAAAAAGAAAAAAGCCTATACTAACAACGGAAAGGCTACCACGACGCGTAATTACAAAAAAAAAAAATATTTGGGTTAAATAATACATGTTACTTGTATTCATCGCTAAGATAGACGCTTGTAGTAACAAGGGTTTACCCCATGTCTGTGAAGTCAGTTGCCAAGGAATGTTTGATCTCAAATCAAAATGGATCGTTCAAAGTGTATATTATATTAGCCAAATCAACAGAATCAATAAGGCATTGTCACAGTTTCTCACTGTGTCAGTGTGTAACAGCGATGTTTAGGAGGATCACGCTAATTGATGATCATATTTGCAATCAGTTATCGCATCGATTGGAAATCATTCGCTAAAATGTCAACGTTTTATTTACGATGTTGGCTTCATGTCAATATAAACATTTGTGTATATGGGACACTAAATTTGGTATGTTGTGAAGAAAACGTGGGAATTTGACTCGTTATTTTATAAATAAAGGGGAATTTCCTCATTTCCGTCGTCAAACTATAACTTACTCGAAACGTCGAAAAACAAGTTAATGTCTTTTGATAGGTGGATAAACTTGTAAAATTACAGACTTTAAAGATATAGCAGTAAAAGCAGTGGTTTTAAGTATTGATCAATATATCAATACATATAAAATACTTCCGTTACTGGTGACTGTTTGACTGACAGAGAACACACAGGCGAAACTACTGGTCGTACAGAGCTGAAATTGGCAATGGCATGTAGGATTATTGAAGAATAAAGGAGAGCACTGTGCGAGGATTTATCGAAATTCCTACAGGAACGGAAAAAAGTGAACCGCGCGTGCGAGAAAGCCATTTAAACCATTTTAACAAACATTCAACATACACGAGAGTGCGAAAAAAATACAAACTCGATACAATATTGGGTCAAAAATTCATTGTTGTGACACGGTCACCTGAAAACCTGTCATTGACTAAACTCAGACAAGGTAAGCAAGAGCTACAGTTAAACAGTTATTTTAGGGTTCCGTACAGTACAGTTAAAAACCGAGAGTTCTTATATGTATGCCTCTCACTAAACAAGACGTGCACGAAATTTACCCGAAGAGAAAACTAGTATTATGTCTTAAAAGTCAATTCCGGACCGGAATCGTTGCTGTGAATACGACAAGGTACTTGTATGTGCATGAGTGATCAGATAACATTATTGTGTAGCCTAGTAATATGTTGATACTAGTATTTGTCTAGTCTAAAAGGTGGAATCCTATTTCATACAACTGTTTTCCCCTTAGGCACTGTTCACATAGTATAACTCTAGAAGAAAATACAATTTGTGTTTACATACTTGTACATTATTGACAATTATTAGTTATAGTTTTTACCCACAGCTTCGCTCGTGTTCGTATGAATTTTCGAGAAAAAAAAAAAACAAATCAAATACGTTTTTTTGTGTACACAGGAAAAATTGGGTGGAACAATTACAGGTTAATGTGTATATGTCCGGCCACAGTAGGTGACATACAAATATTAATTTAAATTACATAAGCATACTATCACATAATACATTCAACCTATCTAGTTTCTGTCTCCATTCATCTCTGCACCAATATTTATTAAAATCGTTTCAGCAATTTATATTTGAAAGCGTTGCGATTCCCGGCCACCGAGGGCGCGGGCCTGCATACGGCGAGCGTTGGGTTGTTCGCCGTCCGATATGGACCAGCAGTGCTATTCTGTAAGAACTCACGTGCGAATTCGATTCATATCTCATTTTCGATTACACTTCGTAACTCATCTGAAGTGAAAAGTATTTGATATTCTGACTGTCAAGTTAAGTTCGCTTCACCTATGTTCTCACTTAGTGGCGCTAGTGTAGTTTTCATAAAGTTACAGAATACCAAATACAGTTTTCACCGCAGAATCAGAAGTGAGAACTGGAGTGAGTTCTTACAGAATAGCATTGCAGGCCCGGGTCGGCGACGCGTTGTGTTCTATGAGCACCTCAAGGTGATGTCGTGTGTGTCATGTAGCATAGAAGACGACGCGGCGGATTTTATTCGAAACAGTAACCGTGGCCCCTTAACGCAAAGGACATTTGGAGGAACACAAATGGGTTAGTCAGTAAGAGTCGTACACTCCCCTCCACTCCGCCCAGAGCGGAAGAAGTCATAGGATGATTTCCCATTCATAAAAAAAGATTTGAAAGCGTTAATGTGGGCACTGATCGATGTTAACGATTAGCCGTAATGTAACATTCGTAGCGAGCATGTTACGATACGCTGTGTCCTAAAATCTGAGTAACATGCACGTGTTTGTGCTCGTTTCCACGTATTGACGTTTGCTCACTGTGTAACATGTTACATTACTCCCCGAAACACCGGTCATTACCCAGTTTAGCAAACAAACTAATTTTCGCATTTACTGTGTTTGTTAATATTTCTTCAAAAGGAGTGGATCCCGTTCCTCGCTTACTATTGGTCCGATTCCAATACATTCGGGAGTAAAGTAAATAAACGTACAATCAAAAAATTTACATCATAACTACATATACCTATGTAGGTATAACCTATTTCAGACACAGATTTCTCAGTATCGATTTCTATAAATAATCATTTTATTGAGTCGAATTCATATTGATTTAGTGATTTAAATTAAGAATGTAAAAACCATAATGGATTCTGCAGATGAAGTCCTTTTTTTAACAGTAGGTATCTATTGCTTTTTCTTGCTGCAGGATACTTATTGCAAAAGACAAAAATTAAAACTGTCATTACGTGAAACGTCTTATCGTCAAAATAATATTGAATTATTTATTCAAGTTAAGACTTCGCCAAGGTCGAACGGATGCAGAGAAATTTGGTACCGTACCTAAATAATTGACGTAGTTGCAGTTGTGTACACTGTATGCATGTAAATGAATATTAATTTTAATTGCACACGCTTTTTGTGGACCTGCTCATGTAGATACGATCTGAAAATTTCCAACGGCGGAAACCGTGTTCTAGGTATTAATTGTTAATTTTCAAATTAATTAATACGACAATAACCATTTTCTTACAAACGAAAGTCGACGAAACAAAACATTACTTCTATCGAATGAAACTAAGCTGAAACGTTCGATAGAAATTATTCTATAAACGATAAAAGAGTCGGAACTAATGCGGTTGGAACATTAACAGTCTCGCAACATGTTAGGTGGCGCCGCACGTGACCGCGTCGGGAACCCCACGTTATCATAATATCGCGGCCATTTCACTCGTACACCGAACATTCCACCAATAGTTATATTACCGCATCGCCCAGACAGCCAAACTGTCTCACATGTCATATAACAATCAATCTTTAACATAAACTAGCACTTCGCCCGCGTGCTTCATCTGCGCAGTTTTAGTAAAAACGCTTCCGCTTTTCACCAGAAAAGGTTTAATTTTCAAAATTTTCTTATTAGTACCTACTCATTAACGTGACCATAAAAAGAAGCCTTGCGCAAATGCCTCCGTAGTTTGCATACGTTTTGAAAACTGCGCTCGTCAAAGAAACTGTCAGCCGATAAAAGAAAATTCATGATTTTTCCTGCATTTGCAGTATTATTGCCATTTTGAAGTGATATAATATTTATCCAGAAATGCCGTCAATCAAGCCGCGCGCACAACGCTCAAGCCACACCTACTATGTACCATCTCCATCAGGGACGTGTATCTCTAGGCGATCTGCGCAAGCGCCGTTCAAAACGATGTCAGATTATCTGTGCCTAACGGTCACCCCCTTCCTTATATTTGCCTTGTACGAGTACATCTAAAATAATATTTACATTCAATGTCCGTGTATAAAAAATAATAATCTATCATGTCAGACGACGCCAAAGTGTGCCAAATCGACCAGTAAATATTAGAATGCGTCATTCATTTATTCATTTCGACGTTTTTGATAAGAGATCTTAACAGTTTGAGCGTGACCAATATATGAATGCTTGGTAATGTCCAATCGTAATTGAATCGCTTGGAAAATACTCGTAAAGCTTAGTTTTGATAAAGTTTGTACTGAGAACTAACGAAATAATTAGCTTCCTGGCCGACGTTTTAAAGAACACATCAGTCTTGTATCCTGACACTGACATGCCAGTATTTGTATTTTTGACGGATCATTGCGCAAAAACTGCCATTTCAGTTGCTGGACAGACACTAACGGGACTCCTACATACGTATTAGGTACAGTCTAAAAAGTTAAGCAGGATTGAACAACAAACTTAATCATAATCAAGCGGTATCTACTATTAGGAGCAAATATAATTTGTTCTAAATGAATAGCAGTGCCGCTATTCATTATTCGTTTCTTATATTAATGTATAAATGTACATACCACTATTAAAATGTATTTCAAACCTGTGTGTAAAAAACGAATAATACACTCCCATCTATGTTTGCTCAACAGGAAACTAAGATATATAATTGGATTCGAATGTTAATTGTCACACACGTTGACCTTATCGGGAAGATTCTAAGGATACAGGCAAAATCATGTATTTAATGCATCACACCATATGCTATGTTGAATTGCATTATGGCCTTGAATCTCACGAATAAGTCTCATGTTTTCATAATAAAACAAATCTTTCACGAAAAACTTTTAATTAAAATAAGTGCATATTATGCCCATTATTTCAAGACAAACATTTGGCCGCTGAATGTCATGTATGTCATCAATTTGACAAGATCATTGTCAATGTCTTATTTCGTGGAATGACGAACATTTTTCCCATGGTTTTAAGAAATTCCTTGCTACCGAACCGTAAAGGATTATTTTATAGGTGTTACGTATAAAAGAATATTGAAATTCTTGCTTACTTAAATAGGCAAGTCGTTTCAGAGAAGGGGTCGCAAACCACAAATGTGACTGATAAACCCGTATTAAAAAAATCTTTTACCCTTCAGGGGTAAAACATTTTTTTAACTCGCGTTGACATTTGAACTTCAATTGGTAAAAATCGTAGCACGAAGTGACGTCACACGAGTTTTCAACGCTGTATCGTCTATAGAAAAATATACGTGTCCAGAAAATTTTGAAAGTCTATCTGAGTCAACTACCCTATTATAGCGAAAACGTTGTGCCAACTTTACTGTCTTTTATTATTGCTAAATATAATGCAGCAACTTAGATGCATGCAATTAACTTTTCACACCCAACAACAAATAATCAAATAACTGGTAGTATTATTAAGTATTAACTAATACGTTATCTCGGCCAGGAATGTGAAGTACCCGACAAATCTACGTTAGTCTCGAAAGATTGGTTACAGCTATGTACCTTCAACAGTGCAGACTAGTTTAATGGGCAAGATCATTAGCGTACGAAATGTCAATTAAAATGACGTTCATTTGATAAAATATCTAATTTTAGACGTGTTTTGTGGCAGAAACTTGGATATTTTATTAGTGCGTATGAATTGCATATCAATTTACGATCGGTAATCTGGTTTGCCTCGACACTGGCGACAATAGTGCCTTGATGAGCTTAGAGAAACAATCAATGCATTTATTTTGTATCGGATTTATTAGCAATACACATTATCGTTTATTATTTATTGTTAAAACGAAACGTTATAGTTATGTAGGTATTCCAGGCATGAATATCGTGAAAGGAAGAAGTAATTAGATTACTAGGTATTCATATTAGAAACAATAGAGTCGTCTGTGGCCCAGTCCACTGAATCAGTTTTTAATTTTTATTCATAGTTTTGTTTTGATGCTGTTTAATATTCGCATAGGCACGTCGGCATTAGGTAAGTAGGTACTTACTTGTTTACATTACGGTAAATTGCACAACAGGTAAATGAAACAATGGGTTTTACATACATTTCGATTTGAAATCTATTCAAATAGGTACTTTAAAACGGCTTTAACAAATAGAAAATAAAGGAAAAATAGTTTTAAAAATTCTCATGATTCAGAGGAGAGTATGTAATCACGCCTGAAGCAGAAACAACCTGACTTATGTATCACATAGCTAAAGTAGTATATATCTGTGCCAATTTGAACATAATAAAAATATTTTCTTGAAAATACACACACAATTTAACAAATATGTTGAATAAAGACTCAGCTAAGACTACGACGTTCCTAATAACACTTCCTCATTGAATCATCCAAGGAAGTGGAACAGAATGATTGTAAAAAAACACAATTAATAGCTATGAGCAGATAAGAGGCCAATTAAGAAACCAAACAGAAGCGGTTTCTTACATGGAAGATACGCATCCTTCTTACTAAGAAACAGATATGTAAGTATGTCTTTTTCGCTCGAATGCTGTTAAAAACACTTAAATATTTTCTTAAGCTAAGTGGTCACCAGTTTCGTGCGCCAATTTTGTCCCGTGCATGATCTTTTGTTATAAGACAATCTGTATTGTCCTGATGGCGGTGCTTTTTACGGATAACATTTTGTGCAGTCATGAATACCCAGCCTTTCAGTCATGATAACGCACGAAACAAACAAACCCACATAAGCACAAGATATTCTGAGCCAAATCAAAAGACTTTATATCGATTAAACCGGGATCTTGACAATGTAAACTAGCGGTGTCCCTTTGGTAATAATAAACTAGGAATGGTAACTATTTAAGACATTAAGTCGTGGGAATGAATCGAATGTTTTACAGGCTTATCGTAAATCGGCGAATTGGATAATAAGTGGCAGTAGATACGTAAGGCGTTACGTAGTGTCAAGTTGGTTCTAAATCTGCTGTACTTACCTGTACCTGGTACCTGATACCTTTTATTCCTATTACGAATATATAGTGTTGTATCAAGGAAGACGAACTAATAAACTTGTAATTAGGAAATACTACATAATTAATTGGCAGTATAAAATTATTTTTTCTACTGGAAACCTCGAAACGTTTAACTGCAGCACCATAAAATACCTTGTCAATTGTGATTATTGGTCGTGCGGGTATAGTACAACTATAAACGAGCAAGGAGAAAACTAGATTTCAAAGATGGCTAGGTAGCGTGAAGATTTCAGCAAACGGACAATATAATACACGTTAAGTACTGTGATAGGTATAGAAAAATACAACGTACAATAATTAGTGATGCTTGTAAAGTAAAATTACTTTTTCATGATTATAAAGGTAGCCATGATGATATTGACAGAGTTTGAGATGCCGTGTTCGGCCGCTAGGAATATTTTTATGAGCGTATTGCCGCAGTTTTTTAGCTAATCTCCAGCACGGATCAAATCAATCAATCGGTGATATTTTTTTCAGTTTTCAGCAGTTATAGTTTTACCTAATATACGAATCCTTGCTACTGGCTATTCTATTTCACGGCCATGTCACTAGTTGAACAGGCAAAACATTTATCGAGTTCTCTCTGACCTCACGCGATTAGCAGGTTCTGGGATGTGATTTTTCATTTAAAAGAAAGAAAGAAAAATGTTTATTTGGGTCTCGCACAAAACAAATAAAAAAAAAAAAAAATAATAATAATAATGGGTACCTGATACTGGATATTTTCTTATCTTGCCGTCTAAAGTTTCGGGTAGTATTTTATAATCGGATTACCAATCGATAAATCTTAATTTGTTGTGTCAAGTTAGTAGGTAAATATAATAAAACAAGGAAAAAGCTGAGACTATTGAATGGAGACTCTCGCATGATGTGTCATCAGGCACACAAGTAGGTATGTATTGGGCCATTCAAGCATGTAATAAAAGTTGTCGTGTAGTATGTTGTTAATAAAAGTTGTCGTGTAGTATGTTCAATAAGAAGCGGGTATATTATGTCCTTTTATACTTACACGTTTTTTTCCGCGATGGTTGGTGCTCTCTGCAAAGTGTACCTACGAGTTTAATGACGTATGAGTAATTTTGGATGTGGAACCCGCTTCTACGAAGACCTGGTTGGCTAGGTATGAGCCTGTTATTTAAATCAGCCATTTTCGAATTCAGCTGTCGTTCAATTCAGGAAAACGCCGATTCTTACACAAAAATTCCAAGGATTGGCGATCTAATGGTCATTTTAAAAATAAAAGCGATGGCGAGTTTTAGGTACGTACTTACCCATTGCTCAAAAATTTTAGGCACGTTAAAATCGTTTTCAACCAAATTGTAATTACTAACTCATCGTTATTTATTTGAGAATTGGACACGCCAAATTTTGATCAAAAAAACGCACAGCAACAAAATTATGGTGCCAATAAATAAATTTTCCATGAAACGCCCTAACAGATTCGAAATAAATTCAGTTCAAAAACATGTTTATCCTTGCCCAGGTTTATGAGAAACTTTTTACGAGGAAAATAATTTAATTTATTTTTCTTAGATATGCATTAGTCATCGGAAGGTTCCTACCCTTATTTTAATAGTTAATACTGTAAACATTTTTTATACGTACAATAATTCCTCCATGAAAATATTAAGAAACGAGGTTTTACAAATATGTCAAAAACGCGCATTGTCTCTATTATTTTTTTGTTCTACGAATTCTTTGCTAAAAATATTTTATTAGCACTTTGATGCCTATGTGATTATGCAAATTAGTTCCATTGTTTTAACAAACAGGATTTAATTACTTTATTAGTTTTTTTTTTACAACAAACATGGCAGTCCTTCGTTAACATGCTATTTTTTTCTAAACTAAATATGATAAAGATCGTTCTTATATCAATAAACTTTATGACCCTTCAAAACAACCCAGGTAGCGAACAAAATGATTAAGTACTTATTATATCTAATATAAGTTAGAAATGTTCAGTCGAAAAAGAATGTTTTATGTCGGTTAACCTCATTGGGCCACCTGAACAAATCTGCTGTGTAAATAAATTAACAGTGGAACAAATTTTATTTTTTTTTGTCGTCGAAAACTTGCAATCTATGACGACTATAATATCTTGCAGACTATCACTATAATAACGCTCTATCTAAACTATTATTTTGACTAGAGTTTTAATAGGCTAACTTTTATGTATACATATGTTACCGGATAATTGCAAAATCCGTTCGATTATAAAATATCTTGAGAGATTGTAAACTCTCGATAAATTGTCAATTGAACATATGGAATAGTTTTTTGATATATCAATAGATAACTATAATCTGTCGAAATCATTCCGAGAAATTGTGAACCGACATACACTGACGACATGGTGGCGGCCAATCAATGTACGGTACTACAATTTATTGGATTTTCTTTCGTAGCCAATTAGCTGAATATGGCGCCATTGAGCACCTTCCAGGCACGGATAGGTTAGGTTTGGATGGTATTTCGGGAACTAGAGTGAGCGAGCGAAGCGAGTGAACTTAGCTTAGCTTTATTTACAATCTTATGGATTTTACAATTTTCCGGTGACGTATACAACTTGTAACAGAATAAACTTTCGGGGTACATCTCAAAGTAAAAATTGTTCATCATGATGATGCACTGTTGCATTTTGTATAATTGATGATGATAAATAAATGTAACTTGTCTGCTACCTTATAGTAAAAACTAAAACATAACCAGCGCACATATGTAGAGATATTTCAGATTTATATAATGGAACAGATAGCACTATCAAATGCTATATTATAAAATACCCGATAGACAATTGGAGTCGCATAAAGGTCTAACGATCAATTTAAAGGTCAATGATCTAAGAAAATATGCTATTATAGACATCTGTGGCTATAACATTCGGCTTAACGTATCAGTGGACGACGGTTGTACACAGACCTTAGCAACCGCTCCAGCAGTCCGAATGCCACACGTACTCTTGTGCTGTGGTTACGATTTGATGTGTAGTCAACAAAACAGATAACCCACTAAGGAACCCACAATACTTGATATGTAAATATGAATATCAAAGAAGCAAATATGTACAGGACAGTCCAAGGAGCCATTGAAAATTATCCAATCGGAAAATGTACGCTTGTTTTGTAGGTATATTTTCCAACCATCGTTACGTTTTCATTTAAATAAATTACTAACTTTGTATTACACAGGATGTTAAAAAATATAAATGTAATGAGTTTTATGTTGGACTATTGTAAATGTAATGAACCTTTACGTAAATGAAATGTCACCTACTAAACCCGTTACGAAAACCGTGGTCTCATTTTAACAATCTAAACGCTGCTCATCTGTCGACAAATGTACATTTTACTAATGAACCTAAGATAAGGGCTCCATCTTAATGGCGAGCTTCGGAGTCGAACCTGTTCCTATCTCATACTATTCATTAACATAACTGTCTCAGCACTGAACTCTTATCGCTTAATAAGTATTAGGAGCGTAAAACATTTTAAAGGGTTCCGTATCAAGAATTTTGTTCCATATTATTTTTCAAACCGCGCTTAAATGAGGAAAACGGGCGTCGTACGTGTTTGACTAGTTTATACAGATCTGAGACGCTAAATGCTCTTGTAGACTTATTAAAATTATGTAGGTATCTATTTCATGTTTGGGTGACTAAAAGATTCAATGTTTGTTTACACTTTACAGGCAGACGCGACGCTCGGTACGAACGTTTCACTATTTATGCGTATGTGCTAAATATTGAACCTTGACCCACTTGACATAGCCATGAGCCCCCGCAGGAGGTCCGAGAAATGCAGGTGTAAAGATGCGTCTTGAAGGTTGCAATAAAAACGACTTGATATAGCACATACCTTACGTACCTGTACAATGCAATTTTTTTTTTAATTTTGTGACAGGTCCTTTTGAAAGAAAAGGAAAAATGTCCCTATAAACCCAGTTGCATACAGCCCGGAAAATCGCAAATGGGATACGAGGAGCGACTAAAAAATTAAGATGAAAAAAGTTTAACTCTGCCGCAAAACGAAGACAAGACCAGGATGTAGGCACAAAACTAACGCTAGCTCTAATACTCATTTGCGTGAGTGATAAATTAAGAGATACGTGAATGAATTGGGCCACAGCCGGCGCTTGCAGAAGTTTAGCCGACAAGTTTTTCGTCTCTAACGTAAGTTAACCTAGAAACGCTGATCACGATGTTTGCTAACAGGATACTGTCGTAAGATATACTAACGGTGCTTCGCGGCGCCACTCACTGATGCGAGGAAAAAAGCACAGCTCACATGATTTGAACAAGGTCCTTGTTCTCAAATCTCATCAATATTCTCAAAATTCAGCGACACACACCCGAATTAACATAAATTTTGATTTTATTTAAAACCAAACATGTGCTTCGATGTTCGGTTTTCTTTCATTTCGTGCGTAACCGGTATCTGACGCAACCACCGGAAAATATCGTTTGCTCGTTTTATTTTCATGTGTAAAATATGACCTTTTGCGATGTATGTCCATTATTATTTTAAATCGCTACAGTATTCACTCTATGGCAGAACAGTTGTGTTTCCTACGCATAAATACGTAAATCGCGTCACAAGAAAGCACGTTTTCTACAACATGTTTAATTTATTTTTATTTTTCACGGTTCGAAAATGTGTAGTCTAACTTAGCTACGGATAAATGGGTCAGTTAATGTGTTGCTTCTTTATTTTCAATACCTGAAGCCTTGGCTAAGTGTCCGAGTGCACTTGCCTACATTGCCAAATCGACATACGGCCGACGCACTCAAATAACCAGTTCTCTCACTTATCTCAACATCCACACTCGAGACCGGTTCCAGTCAGCAATAGGCGTGTTCTTAAAATCAAAATAACCTGGAAATAATTGACTTTTGCTGAACTAAAAAGAATACATGCGCAGACATGCAACGCTCTCCGGACGCGATTGTAACCTGTCAGTTACCACTACTTCTGTACAGTCATCCGATGAATGTGTGTCGTGTTCGTGTATAAAAACTATTTCACATTATTGAAATGTATTGAAAGTAAATTGAAGCTATCATGTTTGGTTCTGAGACGAAGACAAACGCGTCTGTTATGGTTTGGTTAGATCAATCTGGTTCACATCGAGCAAGGTGATATTGCATTGATACATGGACAAGAATTGTCCAAATAAATCATATTTTTTGGGTGTCGGGCTTCAAGAATATAAACAAAACGTACAAGAACTGCCTACTTAGGTACTCGGTATAGTCAATGCGAATGCCAATACCGTCACCAATTGGCCAATTCAATCACCAAAACGTGATGTTTTCATTTCTTTTAATGGCGTCGCTTTGTTCATATAAATTAGGAACGAATAAAACACGTTTTACGCAGATTATTCTTTAAATATTTTTTACCATTATCAGCAAAGACATGTAAAAATTACAAATACCAGTCAATTGATAGCCTGATGAGCGTTAAATTAGACAAAATTACTTTAAATTAACGGTATTTACGTTATGTGTCATTCATAGAATTATTGTTAAAAGTTTATATGTAGATAATATTCTCCTTCATATTGACTAAACGCAAATATATTTTAGACGGTATTTCACATTTTGAAGTCGCTATACCCAAAAAAGAAACCAAAGAGAAACAATAAATGATATTTACTATAATAACTTAGGTATATATCAATCAAACGCACTTCCTTTACGCGCAAAAAATGTAGGAGTAACATCAATACCAAAAATAACTGTCAGAGATGAATACCATTTAATGATTCCAAAAACCAACTGTACCTCCACCCAAAGATAACCATCACTCTTAAACATTTAAGGAAAAACCCGTAGAAGTAACTTTTACTTTACACGTAAAACATAATCAATTTAATTTCTTTTTTATGTGTGTTAGTAGCATACATAAAGGTGAAAATGGTTTGTTTAACGTTATAGAGCTCGTCATGTACAGTGGAACATGAAATATGCACCGTAACATCAGATCGTGGCTAAATAACATTATGGTGTATTAATAAATCATGAAAAGTATTCAAGTGTGAACTATTATAAGAAAACGAAATACAATTACGTGTTTCAAGAAAATACGATTCTTATTTCGTTAATACTTAAGGAGCTGGAGTATCAATATTTTCAAAAGACCACAGCGTGGTTCCCTATGTTTTCAAAAAAAATTAAAAACTGACTGCTGAAACTGAGACTGAAAAACCATTTAGTATCCTGTAAACTTTCGAATATCAAATTTTGAAGTCCTCATTGTTTGGTTAAATATTCGTATTTTACATACATATATCAATTGTAAATGTTTAATCACAAGATGTATTGTAACATAAGTAAAAAGTCCTTAAATTCAGTTTAAAAATGTACCAATCCATTTGGAAACATCTCCTTTTGAAAACACATTCCTTTTTTCTGGATGGGAAATCATCAAATGACGTCTCCCGCTCTGGGCGGAGTGGAAGGGAGTGTCAGACTCTTACTGGCTAAAACCCACCCGTGATCCTTCTACTGCCCTTTGCGTTCGAGGGCCGTGGTGACTCTTTCGAAAACACATTCCTCACATGACAGGTAAGTAGGTCGTCTGTCGTCTCCTATTAACAGTAGAAACATAACTACGCACGTACTAACCTTAGGCTCCGATAAACACATCGCCTTCGCAAAACACTCATCTAACTTCCTCTTAATGAGGTAACACTACTGTTAAAACGTTTAAATTATCGCAGTCTCGTTTATTTATAGCCTGCATTTGTATTCCTCTAAGTTCGTAGTTCTGAAACTTCAAATGTGTTTATATATACTGGTGCCACATAGTCCTATGGTTAACACAGTGATCTTTGGTTAAAGATAGACATACCTACTCAAAAAAACCTATTGAACTAATCTATATTTTTATAAATATATTTTCATGAATTTTGTTTACTAAAATTCTCGCTTAAGACGACACGCAAGGCGGTCGTTAAGGCATTATGTAAACATCAGAATAGGCATAGTTTTCGTTTTATTATTTTTATGCATTAGAACCTATCTCACCAGTAGGTATAATAAAGTGTAAATGTTATAAAATATTTGTTGGTATATCGGAGTCTAACCTAAATGCATTGCAATTGTTACACTATAGTTTTTCATGTCGGTTTTTATTATTCTATTTTCTTGGTAATATTAAAAATGCACATTTACAGACCCTCTTCCATTTTTCAAAGTTGTTTAAAAGGCAGGTCTTCAAAGCAATTAACTATAACGGAAAAAATTGCATTTTACAACGACCGTTTCTAAAATACAAAACTTTGCATGAGCGTCACCGTAATTGCCGAAAACTAAACTTCTAGAAAATTTAAAGAATTAAACGACCTAACCGCTTTCATCCTCAGACGAATACAAAATTAAGTTTTAGTGTTATTTAAATACAACATAAAGTCTAACAAAGTCAACATTATATAACATCGACCACCACCACGTTTCTTCACGACACCGAGTGACCAACGCAAGCTAGATAGAACTAGTTATATCCAGTTAATTTGAAATAACGACGCATTATTTAAACGTTTTTCGTCCGCACTAAAAGTGCGGTCGGTATGATGTTTATATAAAACGATTAAATGGCTCAATATTAATCACTTAAATAACTTTAATGTCTTGTATCCGAGGATTTCTTAGATTAATGTCATCGTTAAAAATAGTTATTACTTATAAGTACCTACTTTGGCACTTGGATCAAACTTTGTATGTTGGTATATAGAAATCTAGTGGAAAGACCTGTATCAATTTCTAACCATACAAATTACTTTTTAACTATTTGGAAAAATACAGAAAACTGACCGAGAAAATGGATCACATAACCACTTCCCAGGCCAATTCACAACAAAGAAGAACAAAGACACCTGAAAATAAATTTTCCATTTGCGAATTGGTATGATAAAATTTGTGTGCCACCTTGCAGCCTTGAATGATGATACGCATCCAAGAATAATTTATTACCGTATTTTAAAAACATTTGATATGATGGAGAAAAGCCTTCGACACTCAAATCCATACACGTTGATTCTTAGCGGTTTCGAAATCGCAGACAGATCGTAAACACGTCCTCAGGCGCCGTCACCCCACTTACGACACCCGCTGTACATATAATAACATATACCTGTATTCCAACTACATATGTTACACAAAAGACATAGAAACAGGGATTGTTACACCATACTTCGCAAAAACGTACACATCCAACGACTTAGGACTCACGAAATCAAAACTTTACGTTAAATTCATTTAAACAAAACATAAGGATGTTCAATTTATTATAATGCTTCCAAAAACAAATCACACTTACATACGTGTAAGCTGTTATTCGGTTTTGGTCGAATTAAAAACGCGCTGTTAGTTATTTTGTTGCACAAACGAATTTTTGGTCCTTTTCTGAATATTACATTCAGTTAGATAAGTTGATGGTTGTAACGAATTTGTTAGTGCCCAATGTCAAATGTTATTTATTTTTAGGGTTCCAAACATTCGTAAGAAACGGAACCCTTATATCATGTACATGTGTACGTCTGTCCTGAAATTTGGAAGACATATGAAATTCCTGTGACCCAAACACGGACGCGTTACATAGGTACCTACATAAAATACATTTTAAGTATGCTATGTATTTATCAAATAAAAAGGGTTATTATCAGCTTATATTTTTCATAATTTTAAAACAAATAGTTTTGACGTCATTTAGAGAATAAGACGGAAAATGACCTTTCCTATCCTTATCTCCAAAAGAACCGAACTTATTTTTTTTTATATAATACAAATAATTCGTTATTTACTCATAGATTACAGGAAAACCTATAAATAATATATAGGGGTATAATAACATGTTATATAAATGAAATTCGTTGGAAACCAGCAAGCGAGTCTGAGGCACACTTGACCAGATTTTTTAATTAATTTAAGCGATGGGACACCGCTGTTTTCACGTTCTTGCATGCAATCTTTATTAATCTGGCAACGTTGCAAATATTTCACGAATCATCATCTGCCTAGCCTTTTCTAAACTATATTGGGGTCGGCTTCCAGTCATACCGGATTCCACCACTATTTTATATTAAAAATTGTTTCCCGAATGCCTACTAAAATTAATCACCATTTTTTTAATGTAGGTTTTGTATACCTAATACATAATATTAGCGAGTAAATAACAAATGTCTCTCTGCAATCAATCGTTGTAAAGTGGTAATTTTCCCCGTTAGGTCGATCTGTTATTAAGTCGCGTTTATTTTTTATTGTCACTGTATTGTGGTAAACATAAATGAGGGAGAAATGGTTCTACCGTACGGCGACAAGCCATTTCGATTTTTTACAGATAGATCCCGTTTTCTATTTAAACATTTAGATTATTATTTTTTGCAATTTGCTTTCATGTTTTGCTCTTTTGCAAATTTTAGTTGTAAATAGATACTGGAATTCAGGTGGGTATATATAATAATTATGTCTAAACGATTTAGGTTAATAGGTAGCTTATATTTGTCTGCAAAATTTAATTATCTTAAATTGATTTTTAATAGCAAAGTTTTATGTCTCATTTCGCAACTAGTGCGTTTAGTATTATGTGGGCTTAGTTTTAGATAAAAGCTGGATCGTTCCTTTATAAAATAATTTCCTCATAGCTTTCTCTCGGCAGAAAGTTTTATAAAATAAATGTGGTATAATATTAAATATGTATGTCGTACCAAAGAATGCTTAGAATAAAACGTAATGAAGTAATCATTAATTAATTTACGTTTATGACATCTTATAGATTACGAAGTTTCCAAATGTTCATTACAAATGACAAGAGCTATTATATGAATGTTTACACTGATATAAGTATCCGTGCATTGATTTTTTAAACTATCTTTAATGTACTAATTATTACTTAATTAATTGTGTACAAAATCAATAACGTGAGATATCCACGTACTTGATAATGCAAGAGTGAGACCAAATACATTGTTTGTACATGTAAAATCCTAATATTGACTAATTAAATAAGATGTCAAATTGTATTACTAAACCATCTGAATAGCAACGCGTCATATTTTTATTATTTATCCACAATCAAACGAGTGCGTCTGGTATCGCTGTGAAAATAGGTTTTGTGTATACCAGCCGTGAGTGTATTATGCGCGAACAAAAGAACAAACATACGCGTCGAATTGCAACACTTTACACTGTGACAACGACGCAAGATATTCGAACAAAAGTACTTCAAATATAGAAAAAGCAGATACAATAATAATCGCGCCGAGAATACTTTAAATGACACAGCGTACGCTGAGTATTTACAAATACCGTCAAAGCTGTTAACCTTAACAGTACAACGTGCTCGAGCTGCAGGTATCCGCGTCCAGCCCGCACCTCGCATCCGAGCACCGACAGGCCCCAGAACGCCAACGCATAATCTGCGAGTGGTTGTCGCAGATCGCGCACTGGTGAAGGCGCCGACCGCACTCCTTTCAAGGAGGTGCGGGTATTTTGGAAAGTCAGATCGAAACAACATCCACCTCGGACGTTAAGTCGCAAGAGCAGACAGTCGCAGTGCCTAATAATGAAAACACAAAGTAAAAAAACTAACTTACCTATTGAAAAACTTCAGAGGTCCAAACCGCTGCGGATTCCTTGTAGATGTCTCGTACCAAGAGAGTAGTCCGGTTTTACATTCACGTACCGAAGCACGATCACACTGCGTGAGAGAAAGGGCGCGCAACTCGTTCACAAGTGAACACTATCGCGTGTTGTTCCTCGGCGGTGCGGTGTGGGAGTGGGTGTTGCGAGAGCGTGTTGGCGTGCGCGGCTCTCAGCTTGGACTGAAGGCCGCGAGGTGCGGGGGCCACTTTATGGAGGCGCCGGCGCACCCCGCCGCGAGCGCGCTGCCGCAGCCTGTACCCGCCGCGCACCAGCTCCTGAAAATTCCATTAATCACACTCATCATCATCTCGACCTCATCCTATAATTTCCTCACTGTTGTATTGTTCACAGTTGCACCAATAAACACTTAAGCTTTAACAATGCGTTAATTTAATTTTCACACGTGTCGCCTGAAAATGCATTTGTCAAACTCAACCCTAAACTATTATTTTCTTCATTAGCCGAGCAATTTGTAATCTGCCTGAAGGTTACACGAGTTAAACTTACTTCCTTGATTATTAACACAAATAAATATGTTGTGTCGCCTTGGACTGAAGTCTTCTAATGCTACTTTAAACAAGAAAGTTAAAGGTATATTATTAACCACAACATATTCGCTAAACAAAATGTTATGTACCCTTTGTCAATCACAAAAATGTGGTCACCTTCATAATTCCTGGCTAGTAAATTCGCTTCTCGATGCTTAAATTATTAGTTTATTTTTAATAAAATACCTGAAATAATAAAAAAATAGGTATATAAAATACTCTGCTGCTATATTAATTCTAATTAAGTCGTAAACGAACGTTTGATAAATATTTTCAAACGAATGACTCAGAATCATCCAAGTTCTGGATAACATAAACAATTCCATGCACAAGACCTATGAGTAGGTATACGTAACAAAAACCATTGCAAAATTTTGTTTATATTTAAGAAGTAAATACCGATATTGACGCATATATTAATTAATAGCGTCTTCTAGCGGCTACACCCGCGACAATTTTGAAAATTATCCCAAGGGAACATACTGCCAGGAAGCTTATGTGCCAGATTATAGCCTATCTCTAAGCCAAATTTTATCCAGGTTCTTTCAACCGTTCTGGCGTAATTAAGTATGCATACATGCATACGAATTTTCGCAATAGGGTATTTTACTGTAAAAATCTAATTAGTCCGTCTGATAGATTTACAAAAAATATTGGACACTCATTTTTTCTTTTTTCACGTAAACAAAAAATGAAGACGATACAGTGCGTTGAAAACTCACGTGACGTCACTACGTTGCTACAAATTTTACCAGCGACGTGACGTCACGTCAGTTTTCAACGCACTGTATAGTCTTCATTTTTAGTTTACGTGAAAAAAGAAAAAATACGTGTCCAATATTTTTTGTAAATCTATCAGACGGACTAATTAGATTTTTACAGTAAAATACCCTATTGTAACAGAAGTAAGATGTCAATTGAAAATACTTACCCCAATGTACATCTAATCTTTTAAATATAAAGAAGTATATTTGTTGTAAGCATTTTAGTTTTTTGTTTATTGAAGTCAATCTTGAAGATTTTCTTTGACACACCTATCACAGCACACCTATGTGTGTATGTCCATGTATAGGCGTCCTATATTTATTCCGATAAATATATGGCTGCTGCGATTTCGCTCTATTCGATTCGATCTATTTAGATTTGCCATGGAAGCGACCCCTTTTTTTTTTTTTTTTTTTGGATGGGAAATCATCAAATGACTTCTCCCGCTCTGGGCGGAGCGGAAGGGAGTGTCAGACTCTTACTGACTAAAACCCACCCGTGTTCCTGCTTGTGCCCTTTGCGTTCCAGGGCCGCGGTGACTCTTTCGAACAAATTCCGCAACCCTAGCAGGCACTGACCCTATGGGGCCCCGTCTTCTTTGCTGACGGCTCTTTGAGGCGCGCGTGGAACACGACGCGCCGTCGACTCAGGCCTGGTTGCTATCGGACGGCGAGCCACCCATAGCTCGCCATCCGCAGGCCCGCGCCTACGGTGGCCGGGAATCGCCCTGCGTTTCCCGACGCCCGGGGCGTCTTCTCCTGTTGCGGCGGCTGGATAGGGGGGCTTCCCTCTCTCGCACGCGCTCCGCCTCCTCCTTCGCTAGCATTACTGCTTCGCAGAAGGAGGCGGCCGCCTCCCATGCCTCCTCGCTCCCGACCATGGCTTGAACCAGGGCCGGCCGCGAGAGGTCGCCGCCGCCGATCGCCTCCACGAGGACACGGCGTTGCTCCGCCCAAGCAGGGCAGACCTCCACCGTATGCTCCACCGTGTCCTCCGGGCGATCCACACAGTGATGACACCCGGACGTGTCCTCCCGCTGGATCCGACACAGGTACCTCCCGAAACAGCCGTGTCCGGTGAGCACCTGCGTCAGGCGGAAGGTGAGGACGCCGTGGCGTCTCTCCAGCCACTCCTCAAAGAGGGGACTTACCGCCGCAATGGCGGCGTGCCCAATGGAAGCGACCCCTGGGAACGAACTAGTTATCTACTCAATAAACAGAATGGGATCTAGCGCATTATGTCCTTTTTCCTTTCCTAGCATCGTTATTCCTTAAACGCAAAATTAAACCTATAAGTTTAAGCCAATGTTATTGTCGCCATTACGACTAATTAATTGGATTATAAAAGCAGGGAAAATAGGAGTTCCAATTCATAATATTTCAATCACTGTAGTACTACTGATTTTGTTACGGGTTTTTTGATAAATGTATTATTTTCGACCCTACATGACTATTTCACGAAATAAATATAAGTGAGATGGTTGCTAATCAACTTCACATCCTAATAGATCCGAAATAGTCGTAAAATCCTCGTAACTAAAATATTACTGCCGCACGAATCGATCTTCCAAGGTTAAGCAATCCTTGCCGGGGTCAATCTGTGGATGGGTGACTATCTTAACATATCGAGATTCCTCCGTGGCGGTAAATACGTTAAGCCGTTGGTCCCGGCTGCCATTTGAAGATCGATACGGCAGTCGATAGGGGCTGTCAGAAAGCAGAAAATCTGACCTGGTTTCTGGATGGGAAATCATCAAATGAGTTCTCCCACTCCAGGTGGAGCGGATGGGAGTATCAGACTCTTACTGACTAAAATTCACCCGTGTTCCCCCAAGTGCTCTTGGCGTTCCAGGGTCGCGGTGATTCTTTCGAACAAATTCCGCAACCCTAGCAGGCACTGACCTTATGGGGCCGTCTTCTTTTCTGACATCTCTTCGAGGAGCGCGTGGAAAACAACGCGCCGTTGACCCGGGTCTAATTGTTATCGGACGACGGGTCACACATAGTTCGCCGTCCGCAAGCCCTCGCGTACGGGTGTCGGGAATTGCCCTGCGACTCGCTACGCCCGGGGCGTCTTTTTCTGCCCTCCCTACCTATCCCGCACACGTTTTACCTCCTGGGCTGCAAGGGCTAGCATTGCTGCGACCGGTTCCCATGCCTTGTCGCACCGGACCACAGATTGAACCAGGGTTGGAAGCGAGAGGTCACCGCCGCCAATCGCCTCAACGAGGACTCGGCGTTGCTCAGCCCAAGCAGGACAGAGCTGCACCGTATGGTTCACCGTGTCCTCTGGCCGACCCACACAGTGTTGAAAATAACAATCCTATAACTGATTATATTTTATGTAGTTCGACGATTCGTTTTCAATAGTCTGGTGATCGCCATATTGAATTTTGATAACTTTAATTTCCATAGTCACTCGCAAGATCAAAAAAAAACTATTGACGAAGTAAAAATTCTTAAATGAGTCGAATCATCAGAGGCACTGTAGAAACCAAAGGCCTGGAGAGGAAGAACAGACATACATAGCCTGAAAAACACATTACCCTCCTTTGAGACGCGCGGTTGGGTAAACCGAAACCGAACTAATCATTTCAGTCATTTCATTTCGCCAAATCAACTGGTCCTATCTCTATGCCCCCTGTAAGTTTTAGCTTCCTCTTGGTTCTCCTTTGGTTTCGATCAAGCTGGGAAAAGGAAAACCCGGGTCGGGTCTAGTATCGTTTGGCAGGAGTTGAGGTGTAAAATCGATTGAATCTGGAAGAGCTGGAGCCCCTGATTATAACGCTACACTCTTATTAAAAGGTAATGCATATTTATCGAGAAATTAACAAAATAAGTTACTAACCTCAAATTGAATAAGCAGAAAACGGAACGTTAAAATGGGTGTTTGACAACCAAATCTGTCACAATATAGTGTCTGTGGTGTAAATATCGTGCAAAATCGGTAAAACGGAACGTAAAAAAGACATTTCAATCATGTGTCTATGTCAACATTCCGTTTATATTCTGTTTCTTCCCGAGTTGCGTGAATGTTCTCTGTTTGTTTTGAAGTATTATTGTGACCTTTTTCAAACTTGGTAGAAAGAAATAAAAGTGATCCTTTTGAGGAATTAATCAAAGTGATAAATTTTAATTAATGTGATGTGTTTATACCAAATTGTATGTATGTGCAAAAGGCAGTTTACTAGTGTTACAAGGAAAATTTAGGATGCAAGAGCGACCGAAGTGAGGTCGGGACATGGGGCACCCCGACTCGGACAGGTTAGGTTAGAAGGAGTGGCGGAGTCTAGTGAGCGAGCGAAGCGAGCGAGCAGACTCCGCCACTCCTTCGTGGTTATTTTTTTTTAAACCCTTGAGCCCCGCGAAGCGGGGCTCCGACACGCTTTTTAAGCCACTTTAAGTGTTTTGAGGTTAGGTTACTAAAATTCGATTTTCTCGGAAACGGTGCGTTGCCTTTTTACGGGAGTGGTGCCATTGGGGAAGGGTCACCCCCTCTCCCCTCCCCTCCCCCTCTCCCCCCCCAAATCCTGCCAAACGATACTAAACCTTTACCGAAAACCCTTCCAAAGTTATCCGGCTAAGTGCTAATCGGAGTCGTGCGCAAATGGATCCGAATCATTTTTCTTAACCAAATATCTTAAAAACCATCGAATTCCTCGTGGTACTCCTGTAATTTATAAGTAAGAGATTATATTTACAACTTCTGTTTTTAAAAAGCTACCATTTTCCATCTATTTTCAAAAGAATGTTTATGAGACGCTCACAACTATCCCTTATATTTAATCAGTCTGACGGTACCTACAGTTTAAACCCAAGAAATAGCCCTATATTAAGATATAGTTTAATTCCGTAATGCGGGCGCGTGTTTGGTCAGAAATGTTCAAAATTCAAATTAGAAAATTCAAAATACTGTATTGCTAATTAGGTGTACAAAAATAAAGACAACAGATTGGTTCTCAGAACTTAGTTGAGTGTTAGGGCATTGCAATTCTCTCGCGCACGTTTACGTTTTGCGCGTGGAGGCGCTATGCCGCCGGGGAAAAACTTTGCTGCTGCGGTAAGCGTACAGACTTCCGGCAGGATCTCACGGAGGTATGGAAACAACGACTGATGCAACCTAGCGCTCGGCATGCGGTGATAAGTCCCCTCTTTGAGGAGTGGTTGGAGAGACGCCACGGCGTCCTCACCTTCCGCATGACGCAGGTGCTCACCGGACATGGTTGTGTCGGGAGATACCGTTTCGGATTCAGCGGGAGGACACGTCCGGATGTCAACACTGTGTGGATCGCCCGGAGGATACGGTGGAGCATACGGCAATGGTCTGCCCTACCACTAAAATATAGGTAGACATAGGCAGACTTATTATTGAAATTTAAATGACTTTTTATTAATTTTCATTATTAATACATTTTTTATCATACTATTCTTATAATTTATCATATTTTTTAAATTAAGTAGGTATCACAATTTATTTTCATATGCTAAAAAATATATTATTATATAAAAAAAATTACGTACACAAAACAGGAAATCGTCAAGTTTCCTTTTAAAAATGCCAATTGGATATAGATACTTAATGGTTATCGGTAAGCTGTTATTTTTTTTATGCAGATACAAAAATATGCTATTAACAGACAAACAAACACACGAGGGTTCCGTTTCGTCGTTGAGACATAAATGGAAAACTAAAAATCTCAGACCACCATGTGTGTTCATTTATTTTATTTTATTCGTTTATTTTTATTGCTTGCGTTATGCCAGCTGCAAATACACTAATTTTCTTTCTTCTTTCTATATTATTATGTGGATTATATCCTCATGAAAATCATTAGCAAGATGTAAACAAGCAATCAGTTCAGACACGTTCAGACTTTATGCTTCAAACCGCTGCACAAAAGCCTCTTAATCTGCCTCACATGTTGCAAATTACATACTTCATCACTGCCTACTCCGATTAAGCTCCTACATATGTACACGAATGGCGATGTTCGGAATTCTCTAATCAGCCACTGACCTAACAAGCTGTACACTGTACAGTACCTACGTAAAAGCTGTACGGAAATATAAGTCTTATGTTAAGAGATGTTATTAAAAAAACGACCTGGTCACTGTTCCTAATAGGATAATCGGTATCTTGTTTAAGAGAACGAAGAATGGCTCATAATAGGTGTCCCTTATTACCGCCCCTTGTCACATTGTCACATTGAATGAGAGTCATTGTAATGGGTATATTGTGACTGGAGTCATGACAAGGAGACAATTTGTACGGTTTCATTAGCTGGCACTTGCATCATGTTAACTTGGTCATTAGACAAACCTCGAAAGGATGTTCTTTTAATAAGGTCACGTTTCTTCAGGGTCTGATTGTGCATAAGTCCTAAGGCACGTTTTCTTACGTAGGTTCATTTTTACTGTAATTGTACGTTGATAAGTGTTGCCATACGGCGTTGCAATGCACCTGCCCTAGTACGATAACATAGATGAGATAGTTCCAGTGATAATATTAATCGGTTTCATCTTTATTGCTTCAGTATGGCTGGTTTAACCACCATTCTATAGAAGGTCCACCTACAGCCAGCAATATTGTTTTCTTTTTATGGAGTTTTTGTCGATCTTCAGGGTTAAGCAACGCTTGCTGTGATTGGTCCGTTGATGGGACCATCCATGGACCAATCTGTGTCGTGCCTCCGTTCCTTTAAATACGCTTTGCGTTCCAGTGCCGCAGCTCACTTCATGTTCACTTCACACTGGTTTACACATTGAGGGGTTGAAGGAATACACCGGCTAGTCTTTATCGGATGGCGAGCTGCCCATCGCTCAACGTCCGGAAGTCTTTTTATATTCTTGGGAAATCATCAAATGTCCTCTTCCGATCTGTGCGGGGTGAAAGGGAGTGTCAGACTGTTACTGACTAAAACCCACCCGTGTTCCAACTAATGCCCTTTGAGTTCCAGGACCATGGTGACTCTTTCGAACAAATGCCGCAACCCTAGCAGACATTGGTCCTAGCCGGACCCGTCTTCTATGCTGATATCTCTTAGAAGTCCACGTGGAACACGACGTGCCATATATCCTGGCTTGGTTGTTATAGGACGGCGAGCCATCCTTCGACCGCCATCCGCGGACTGGCGCCTGCGGTAGCCGCGAGTCACCCTGTGACTCCAGATGCCTGGGGCTTCTTCTATTGTAACGGCTGGGGCGTGAGGTTTCTCTCTCCTTCGCGCTTTCTGTTTCCTCCTTTAATAGTATTGCTACTTCACTCCGGAAGCAAGAGATCGCCCTCGCCGATTGCCTTAACACTGGACACGGCGTTGCTCCATCCAAGCAGGGCAGACCTTCAACATATGCCTCCACGTTTCCTGCGGGCGATTTACACAGTGTTGACACCCGGACGTGTCCTCCCGCCGAATCTGAACCTGAAGCCTCGAGCACCACGGCCTGTCATGCAGCCGACACACAGGTCGCATAGCGCGCCACACAAACATCAACAACATTATCCGACGTGCTTTTGTTGCCGTCATCATCCTACACTGTTCAGATAAGGATGATAATATTACAACAATTCTTATTTATATCCATTGGTGGCTCAGAGGTCAGATAGACCTAAAGCAGTATCTGCACATAACTTAAAAAAAAATACCTATAGACCTATCCTCTGGCTCTCTATAGAAGCACAAAGTTTTGTATTCGCTTTCCTAAAATCAATATCCAAAAATCGACCAAGTGGGAGCCGGGCTCATGAGGGCTTCGAAACACAGAATAGATAAACTAGTTTCAAATGTCAATTGGTTACATGTGACTTTAAAATTATATACTTGTAGGTTTTTCTGTAATGTCGCAGAATTTCTTCGGAGGAGGAACTAAAACCCACCCGGGGTTTTAGTTAGTAAGAGTCTGACACTCCCTTCCGCTCCGCCCAGAGCGAGGAAAGGTCTGATGATTTCCCATACAGAAAAAAAAGGATTTTCTGTAATCTATAGGTTTGCCAATCGATACATTTTATCATAGATTTTTTTTTAATTTGGAAGTACCAAACGTCGAGCCAACCCTCTAGTCACGCAACGAGCAGATGTTTATACTTATTTAAATGATGATCATATTGATACAGATGATATAACAATAAAACACCAACGAGCTTTCAGGAAGCCAAGTCTATTATCGATGCTTATTTTGAATCCAGTCAATTCAAACACGTTGCAATTGTTTTATATAAAGGGTACGCATAAAAGCAATTGATATAAATTGAAATGGATATAAATTGTAATATAACATGTTATCATCATTATTGAAATATTACGTCTTACTGTGCATTTAAAAGCTTCGAAGAATTACTCTTGTAGGTTTTCTCATCGTTGAAAGAGACATTTGAGGAATATTTTGAAGAAAGCCTTTTCGCGCCGTTCTATCTCAATGGAGACTATTGTATTCGATATACCATCGACAAACGAATAAATACAGAGTCTAGACAATCTATAGACCCCCGCCTCCTTCCCCCCGCTTTCAGCCTCTTCAGTCAGCCTCAGTCCGAGGGACGACAGTCTGACAAACAAGAGGTGAGGCGTAGGAAAGACAGATCAACGTGCTCTTCGAACTACCAAGATGGCACACTGCCAACTTCCTCGAGATATTCCTGATAGAATAACTAAATTACACTTGACCTAGGAGTCAAACCGCAGCATCTAAACTATATTACATACAATACAACATCTCAATTTCTTCGCTTAAGAATGGCCCGACCTAAGAATCGCGTAGAAATATTGCTGTATGAATTTGTCCAGTAAGTGACAATAGACTTTAGATGTTATCATCTGTGCGCTAGGTAGAGACACAGGAAACATCAAAGCACATGCAATATATGCATGTTCAGGAAGGGAACACCACACACCTGCTTTTTGTTAGGGTTCATCATGATTACGGGATAGGATTTAGCGAGGTGAGAATGTCAGATCTGTAACAGGTGCCTTTGATGTTTTCCTCCTAAAATCGTTAAAACATAGTTCAGTAACCAGACAGTGCACCAGACAAATGAATTTCTGTTAGCGGTAGCGTGGCAAAGGCAATTGTCAAAACGTAATTATAAAATGTATGCGATTGACAAACGCTGTCGATATGACACGTAGTCGATCCCATAGAAATATAAAATACAGTACTTGTTTATTATATCTATGGTCGATCCCTTGTAGTTTTTGGCGTTTCGACAAACACATACTAATAGAATTGCACTTTGTCTAGAGCTTCTGGTGAGAGCCACGGGTATCAAATGTCTCCGGCTTGGGGAAAGCCTAAGACCATGAGTTGCCGTCATTCGGCAGAAATGATGATGATGATTCCCAATTACAGGTTAAATGAGGCACTTATGCTTTATGTGCTTCAGAATTGCACGTTCACAGTCACAAATGATGGCACGAGGATCATCATCATCCATCAAGACAGGAACTTGTACCGCCGCGGTCCTCCCAGCGACCTTAGCACAGGACGCTTATTATAGCATAATTGACTGTGTTTTAATCAAAGGACACGATTTATTGTGAAAAATAGGCACAAATGATCACCACTAAATTCACGTGGTGTTACAACGTGTTGTTTTTAAAGTTAATTTGAGTAAAAAGTACTTGCTACTAGTTTTTAGGTACTTGCTACCAGTTTTCACATGTTTGAACGTGGGCAAAGCAGAAGATTGGCGTAGCATCTTAGCAAGTGTTGCTCTTAAGTTTCAGCTAAAATGTTTTTCTGTTGGTAAAGGGCGGGAGTGTTTATGTACCGAAAATTTATTTTTTTGAGCATTTTATTTTAAAGTTTAGTTAAAGGCCAAGAAGGATTTTGAAAATACTGGTCAGTACGTGCTAAACAAAAATAAATCTTTTTTGGAAAGCCTTATGTTTTAACTGAGGATTAACGATGGCTGATTGACAGCTTTTGCATAGAAAACAAGCCAATATATACATATATAATTATGATGATAAAAAGTATTTTCCCATTGAGAAATCGGCCCTAATTAAGGCAATGAAGGCAAGAAAATTTAAAATAAGTTTAAAAAATGAAGTCAGTAGGAACTAGAATACTGCTCATAGTATCTGAGAGACTTTTGTTAAGTAACCATTATTAAGTTAAAATATAAACATACATATACATATGGACATACATAGTATTTATTTGACTTGACGAGATACGGTAGAAGAAAGTCGATATTATTTCAATATTCAATTCAGACGGTTAGAACAGTGTTCTAAAATAATTATTAATTTAATATTCACCATGGATAATTCTAACCTTCGGCAACCAAGATGCAGTCTCCTATAACAGAAAATAGTCCGCAAATAAAAAATAAAGGTTGGTCCACACATAACTTTCTGCTACTAACTAAACAGCAGACGATCTTGAGGTGATAACCACTAGTCCAGCAAAAATATCCTAGACTAACAGCCAGCAGTTCCATTTGAACATCAGGACTGGTTCTACGGTCATCGACCTCTCTGCTCAGTACTGATTGGTATGATTCTACCCTTCTCGGTTCAGCCTGGTGTCACACGGCGGCGGGTGTTATGTTACAAAACATATCAATCACCAATGATGTGAGATACTCTTTTGTGATTATCAGGCTTGTTTAATAAAAAACCGAACCCTACGGCTCGTTTAAACTAACTATAGTTAAATGATAATGATAAATGATTTTTATTTTGTAAGTAGGTTGTAAAAAACACTTTTACACGTCAATCACTTTTGGCCGTTATAAAAACTAGATGAGGCCGGTGTTTCCTAGCTGACTACCCTGAGAAGAAGCACCGAAACAAATTCAGGGGTCAAGGTCTCTTTTGAAGTCCATACAATTGTACAGGTCAAATCATATGAGAACCATGTAGGTTGGTGTCTGAAGTGGTCTTTTAGGGAAAGTACCACACAGATTTAAGTGGACCTGTCCAAACAGTGCAAGCATTTGTCAGTTATCGTGTAGCTCAAACTTAGAACTTTAAGGAGCTCAAAGATTTGAGGATCAATACCAAAGTTAGGACATTTGGGTAGGCCACATAAAGAACTCAAACCGCCAGACTAACATGAAATGAACCCCTGACATAGCGATCCACATGGTCCTCATATTCACAATACGTTATATGAGGATCAT
Organism: Hecatera dysodea; assembly: GCA_905332915.2. Taxonomy (NCBI): domain Eukaryota; kingdom Metazoa; phylum Arthropoda; class Insecta; order Lepidoptera; family Noctuidae; genus Hecatera; species Hecatera dysodea. The sequence continues at coordinate 19,340,706 of HG995286.1, read as the reverse complement.
GCAGATCAGATTCTGAAATGGTCTTTTAAGAAGGAGCCACACAGTTTTGAGTGGACCTGTCCAGTCAGTGCAAGCCTTGGTCAGAGTCGAGTAGCTCAACTTAGAACCAATAAGGAGCTCAACAACTCGACGAACAATGGACGGGCTGCTGGGCCCGCCTGAGGGATATATCAGATTAATAATTGGTAAGCGTGTACGAGGGTGAACTTTACATGTATGCGTACCGGCGTTATGTTATGAACTGATGTAAACAATATCTTTATTTGCTATCATTTATTGAAGAGTTCCGTTACCTATCTCCGAAGTTCTTCACCAGATCTTCACCATTTGAAATGGGATCAAACCGAGAAAATAGCCAAATCGCTACAACTGTGTTGTGTGGAATTTTTCCAGGATCCCGTCAGCTGATCCTTACCTGATGACCATGAGACCACATGGGAAGTATACTGTTTCAAACAATGTCCCTTAAATTTGAGGATTGCCCTTAATTTTCTTGGGTATAAGTAAGGATCCGATGATGGAATTCTGCAGATCCTAACTTATACCTACCATCATTAGCTCAGCCACATGAGATGATGATTAATAGGCACAAATATTGGGATCTCATTAGAAATTACATGAAAAATATTGTATGTGCCTATACATACAATTTGAGGTTTGCCTTCGATTTCCCTGGGACCCCATCATCAGATTCTGACCTGGTGACAATGGGACCACTTCAGGAGAAAAAAGAATTTTGAAAATCCGTCCACAGTTGGCGGAAAAATCAGTGAAGCGTAAAAAAACGAACATAGAACTTCCTCCTTTTCCAATATTTATGGAAATCTATCTGACGGACTAATTCGATTTTTTAGCCAACAACCCTATTTCATTACGTCTTCAGGTTATCTCTAGCCACTTCCGGTTGCCTGGAAGAAACCGTGGAATGCGATAGGGTCGCAAATTATAATATAATGTATATAAATATAACATACTTATTAAAAATTCAGCGTAGCATACATTTTGAAGACCAGATTGGCACGATAAAACTGTTAAGTACAAACACATCACGTTTATACCTTCAGCGCTTTTTAAAAAGCTGTATCTACAAGTCTATCGTTTTTATTATTTAACTCAACGAGCATTTTTCCTCCATCCGCAAATAAAAACTAGTATTTAGAAGTAATGTCAAGGTCTATCGCCAGTCATTCTAGCTTGTTAAAACTACAATCGGTTTACTTTGGACTGCGTATTACAAATTTTAAATATTGAGTAATGCTAGGAACAGAACATATACAATATTATGACCAAAAATGACCATAAAATAGTTCCATAACAATTTGTGATAGACAATATAACGTTTAAACTCTATCAATGTTATCAATCAATGTATGTATATGTTGTCAATATTATTATCAATTTTCTAAATTAATTAATTTAATCAATGTAAGTACTTACATACGAGTAATCAAGTGTGTTAGTACTTACATAATCAATTGTATCAAACTTAATGCTCATTTAATACATTTTAGTTTGTTCAATTTTCATCTGTTATTATCCACTAGCTTCTGCCAGCGACTTCGTCCGCGTGGAATAGTTACTTTAACCCCGATTTTGAAACTCTCAGCCCGATCGGTTTAAAATTGACAAAGTTTCATACAAATAATCAGAAAGCGCCGAACTGCTAAGCTATCGGGAGTTACACGTGTTATTGTGAGTCAACCATAAAATATAGACATATGCTGTTTGGGACATTTTTTAGATAATTTTATGTAAAACATTTCCGTAATACATGATTTCTATGTAACTTTACCATTAAGGCTACACACGCGACGGAAGCTTAAAAAATGGAGTAACTTCTCCCGTTTTCCCAACATTTTCCTTCACTGCTCTGCTTGATTGTAGCGTGATGAAAAGTATACTATAACCTGCCCAGGAGTATGAAGAATAATTGCACCAAGTTTCGTTAAAATCGGTCGAGTAGTTTTTGTTTCTATAAAGAACATACAGACAGACAGACAGACAGACAGACAGACAGACAGACAAAAATTTTACTGATTGCGTTTTTGGCACCAGTATCGATCACTAATCACCCCCTGATAGTTATTTTGAAAATATATTCCTTGTACAGAATTGACCTCTCTACAGATTTATTATAAGTATAGATTTATTTATGTTACCAAATTTAAATCAATTATTAAATTCAAAAATTAAAATTAAAAAATCAGCGCTTATTACTTTTTAAGTCAGCTTAGCCTTCACATTACTTATTTTATGCATGTGATGTTTACTTATACATGGCCATTAAACTTACCATCTAACCTATCGCTCTCTATTTCCAATAAAAGCATCACCACTTCCCTATTCTTAGATTCCAATTCTGAAAGGAGCTCGTATATAATTAATAATAATTTATTTCAGAACATAATTCCATATAAAATTGTTAATAACGCTTAAAACGATATAAGTACCTTCTTATTCTAATTAATATTATTTCAAAATTATCTAAGATTAAAAAGGATACCACCAGAACCGTGTACCTCATTCCAGTTCCTCACAATAGGACACACAACCCTTTCCATTATGCTGTTAGTAGGTCGTTGGTACCCACGCAACTCATCAGGGAGGCTCCTCCCTTAACCACGATTGCTCTAAAGCAGTCGTTATTGGTCTCCGCAAACATCTCTGATGCACTACAGAATCGCGGCAGCCCCATCAACACCTTAAACCCATTATTGTAGAGAATCCGCAGGGCACTGAAAACCTTCTGCGTATAGCTGACCCCCATGCTGCAGGTGTAAAATGTTTGGCAGTATGCCTTGAACATTTTTGGTCACCCTGCAAACCTTCGCGCCAGCATATTACATCTCACTGCCACATTTGTCGATCATCAAAGGGCACCTGCCGTGGTCGGTCAGTAGATAGCCATAAAATCTGACACCAGAGGTACGTTGCTACCCAGTTACTGGGTTGTGGAAGTCAGACAGATAGTCTCTCTATATACTGGTACTCATTTGCATCCAGTTCGACTGGAAGCCTTTGTTTTTGGGTGGGAAATCATCAAATGACTTCTCCCGCTCTGGGTGTAGCGGAAGGGAGTGTTAGACTCTTACTGACTAAAACCCACTCGTGATCCTTCTAGTGCCCCTTGCCAGGGCCTCTCTTTCAAAGAAATTCAGCAATCTTAGCAGGCACTGACCCTATGAGGCCCCGTCTTCCTTATATGTTGCAGTAGTCGCTGTCTCCATACCGCCGTCCGCTGCGTTTCACCCCGGCGTAGCGCCACCACGCGCAACACGTAAACGTGGTCTAGAAGCCTTAGACCTTAGAAAAACAGACCAATTCAGCCTGCCACTCCCTATTTTCTTGATAAAAGCAGCACTTATTCTTCGAATCTATCTGCATAACGTCATATAAAATTTTATTTTAGCCGACACAAAATTTTGAGCTTTCAAAGATTTGGGCATCCTTGATTGTAATCAAGGATGCACAAATCTTTGTATGTGACCTACACAAATGTCCTGTCTTTAGTATTGTTATGATAAATTCTGAGTTAAGTCACATCGTCACGTCAACAGACAAGTATTTGCACGGTCCGTCTTTCGGTGTGCTACTTTCAAACCAGCAAGACATGAAAATGCATTGTTTTTGTTTATATATAATCAGATCATTAAAAAAAAGGACTTAATATGTTGTGGTTATTCTTCTATGAGTAGCTTAGCTAAGAAACACCAGCCCCATCTGTTTCAAATTGACGTGTGTGAGTCTTATTTCACAGAATGCATATCATTTCCTAGGTTGTTGCTAAACTTTTCGAACTAGTTATCTCGCTCTTGCATCTGCTAAATCGACTTAATTCTAATTCTTTTTTTAACTCGCTTTGCCTGCTCTCGATCCCGATAAATCATAAACACTACCTACCACGGGAGCGTGGTAGCAAAGACTTTTCCTTTTTTTTTTTCAATCTACAGGATGATTTATCTTGAAACACGGTAATTTTTAATGGGCATGTATTTCTTGCAAAATAAACGACACTACTTAAGTTTTCGGCTAAGAGGCCGAGAGTTGGCGAGTCGATCGGTCAAATGCTTGACCTACACTTGTATTGGTTGATTTACTCTATTTTTGTTTGTGCAGTTGTTTTATTTGACTAAACGGCTATCTCGTACAATCGATCGATGCAACTGTAATGGCTACGCTATCAACAGAGTGATCTGAAATACTGTCTTTATACTCTGACTTTGAATTGAATTGATTGAATACCTATCCAGCATTGTAGGATAGATGCATTCAGTGATAGGCTTAGTTTGTATGGAAAGTGTTGACATTGCCGTCTCTAACAGCGAATACAGCGAGACCACCCGTACTTTTTAATTTTTTTATTGTGAAATGGATTTGCTCTTGACTCTAGTCTAGGTCACAGGTGACAGAGACATAGTCAACGATGGAATGAGCTTACCCAGAAGAAGCCTGTTCAATCTAACTTTTAAAAGATTGGGGTTGAATGCGTTCGGAAATACAGACGCAGGCAGAGAGTTCAACTCCTTTGGTTGTACGCATTATAAAAGATAATTGAAAACGCTTGGTGCGAATTGGTGGAATATCTAAAAGGCAGGGATGGTAACCTACAGTGCGTCTAGATGTACTATGGTAGAAGGAGGCCGGTGGGATGAGGACGTGGAGTTCATGGGCACACTCACCGAAGTACAATCTGTAGAAGACTGACAAGCAGGCGACCTTACGGCGATGACCCAGGCTGCGATTAGAATTAACTAACACTGAACTCATTTATTTGAACTACGAGTAAGAATGTCTACAGTCCGTAAATAATAAGAAAAACATGTAGCTATTATATCAGAATAAGTACTCTTTTTATCAAATTGTTCTCTTCATTTAACCTCTCTGGAATCAGATATATTTTATTGCGACCTTTATATTGGCATGCATAGTTGTAGCCCCTACGAAGTATTTTAACAGAAAACTTATAGGTAAATCAGAAAATAAGTAGGTAGCACAAAAATATGTAAACGAGTAAAGTAAACAAGTAAAGTTGACCTTCTGATTCTTAATTCAAATCACCTGTAGGAAAATTGTATTATGTACCTAGCAATTAGTTTTTAAAGAAATTATATGGTTAAAAAAATCTATACAGGGCCCATGAAGAAAAAAGGTTCATAAACTTTTTGATTCATGAATAACATTAGGTGCTAAGCCGTTTTTCAGTAGAATTCAAAACCTTCAACAAAAAGCTGATCCACTAGGTGCGATGGTGATTTCATCAGCAAGCTATTTTGTTTTGTTTCTCTTTTAATTGTTTTGCAGTATTTTCCTTGTATGAATTCATTATTTTTACAAAGTGAAGCGTAGCAAATCCAGGTTTTTGTTTTCCTTTCTTTTACTTAAATAGATAATTTTAATGCCAATTTACAAAACTGAAATTTAAACACCTGTTTAAATTTTTGGATATGAATAAACACACTGTCTGGACTAAAATGTATAAATACTAAATAGTAGTGTTGCAGTCAACTGGCTTAATTAGTCATTTAATTAACTGCCTAGCTTTTTCCTAGAACGCCCAAACTGATTTCCAGCTAACTCGTCTAATACAATATTTAATTAACGGCATTTGGCAGGAATAGGGTTACCGTGTGACGGAAATATATGAAATATATTTTGAAATTTCTAAATTCAAACAACAAACAATTTCAACAGGGTTTAAAAGAACCTAAATCGGTTAAATCGCGGAGCCCTAAGCTTCCTGTTCCCTATGTTCCGCTAGTTGGATTGGCATTAATGAAAGAATATTGAGCCAAGTAATTTTCGACGTTCGTATTAATAACGTTATATCACTTAGGCCGCTCATTAAACGGTCCTTTCATTGAAAAGCCTAGGCAGGCAATTAAACGGCGAATTAAGCTAGTTTGTTACGACAGTAACATACTTTGTGAACGTTAACATTAAACATAATATATGAATTACCATCATAATTCCTGAATGTACTGGAGCAACCATTTGCAAAAACATTTTTAGGTTCCGGTTTTACAGATAGTACCCATGGGAAAACTTCCTCGCTATTTGTTCAGGAGACGATGCAGCATAAGAGCAAATATATAGAGATGGCAATAAAAATACAAAGGCAAAAACCTGAATATCTAACGTAGCTACTGCAGAAACCGTTCGCACTTGGTTGATGTGCGAAATAGTCGCCTCCTCCACATCTGATCAATGCGTGGAACTCTGCCATCACCTATAACTCGCCAGACTTCAAGACTCACCATGCATCCGCTGGATCGTCATCCAGGGCTTTCCATCAGGCAAGAGCAGCCTTGTTTTGAAAAAAAAAAAAAAACAATCTGTTCTATGTACTGAAAACCAAAAAACCTCATAAATGATAACCAAGCAACCTAGCTAAAATAATGTCGTTTAGTCGTATTCGTTTACCATAACGGTAGCTCTCATATATAGCAACAATATACAAAACAATAGACAATCAAATAAAAATAGATGTCTCTTTATGTGCTTGTGTACAGAGAAACAACAGTTGAAAAGCGCCTTTAATATACATGTAAACAGGCAAGCGCAACATAGTCGCCATTTACAACTTATAAGTTGTTTTTTTCTACAGTACAATGTTTTTATCGTCTCATTTGCATATCAAAATCACCAAGTTGATTTGAGTTTCGAACTTCGTATTTGCCCCGAAGCGATTTTTTTTTCCTTGTATGAGGAAAACTTTTCAATATTGTTTTAGAAGAATAATATGATGTGATTTAACGAGATCCAGAGCTAAATGTAAAAATATTATTACACATTATATTGGTAAACAAAATACTAAATAGTTACACATGAAAAAGAAACTATACAGAATAGTTTGAATTATTTTGTACTATCCTTAACGTTGAGGTGTCTTGAAAACCTACAAAACAATTATTGCTACAAACATAATACTAAATAATTAAAACAATATGACAACGCGGCGAGCAGAACCTCGGTGACTACCTCTCTCTTAGCTAGTAAAATAGTTAGCGCCTGAAAACAAGCGCGTTCCTGTTGTGAAAGGTAACAATTATTAATCCTTTACTACTTTTTTTTCTGGATGGGAAATCATCAAATGACTTCTCCCGCTCTGGGCGGAGCGAAAGAGAGAGGACTGACCCTTCGTGGCCCCGTGTTCGTTGCTGACAGCTCTTTAAGGCGCTACAACACGACGCGCCGTCGCGCTTCAACCCAGGCCTAGTTGCTATCGGACGACAAGCTACCCATAGTTCGCCGTCCGCAGGCCCGCGCCTACGGTGACCGGGAAACGCCCTGCATTTCCCGACGCTCGGGGCGACATCTTCTGTTGCGGTGGCTGGAGCGTACGATTTCCCTCTCCCGCACACGTTCCGCCTCCTCCTTCGCTAGTATTACTGCTTCTCAGAAGGAGGTGACCGCTTCTCATGCCTCCTCGCTCCGGACCATGGATTGAACCAGGGCCGGCCGAGAGAGGCCGCTGCCGCCGATCGTCTCGACGAGGACACGGCGTTGCTCCGCCGAAGCAGGGCAGACCTCTACCGTATGCTCCACCGTGTCCACACAGTGTCGACACCCGGACGTGTCCTCCCGCTGGATCCGAAACAGGTACCTCCCGAAACAGCCGTGTCCGGTCAGCACCTGCGTCAGGCGGAAGGTGAAGATGCCGTGGCGTCTCTCCAACCACTCCTCAAAGAGGGGACTTATCGCTGCAATGGTGGCGTGCCCAATCCTTTACTAACTTTGAGGAAAATATAGCATACTAAAAAATAAAATTGAAGTAGGCGCTACTTACAACTAAAATCTGTGTAACTCGTGGCCCTGGGTTCCATTCTGGGTTCGCGCAGTGTTATTTGTGATTTCTCACAGTAGCCCGGAGTTGCATTCGTATCCGGTGGATGGCATAGGCTCACTCATTTACTACATAGGTATACAAGGTGTAGATCACCCTATTTTATCCATTAGGCCTCTGCCAAAAACTACGTGGAGAAAAAGGCCAGCCGTTCGTAATCTTCCTACATATGGAGCAGAGAGTTGAATGAGCCGCTTTGGAAACGTTCCACTGAAATTAATTAGGGCGGCAAAGTTAACTGCTGGTTAAAAACTTAATTAGTTTGCAAATCCCGCTACATGATTTCTGAAAAGTTATTTTCGTACCGCTCCTGTAATTCAGAATCAGCAGTGGCGACCACCAGAAATACGCTGCGGCTATGAAGCTTCACGATTCCCAGAGAAACGATCCAAATGAATGGGACCTTCCCTGAAATGAATCAGAGAAGAACAGCGACAGAGTTAGATGGAACATAATTTCAGACATTTTTAGCGGTCAACGGAGCCGCTTCAAGGCAACGGAGCAGATTCGGAAGTAGTAATGCCAGATAACTTGCTAGATAAAAACAGCATAGACTTAGGTCTACACAAAGTAGCATACTATCAGTGATAACTATTTGTTTTTGATTTTTAGAATGTCTGTAATTCTACCGACAGCATGTACTAGAACTCCATTAACGGATGTTTTCAAATCTAAACATTTCCTTTCTTCCTTGTGTCTATTTTAGCACTTCGATCGAGATTACATTATGCAGTCATGAATACATTATATTATAGATTCTATTTAATATTCTCAAGATCCACGGGGAAATATAATTTCCTTACGATTGGATCCTAATTTGACATGTGTTTCCTCAATATATTATAAATTTTATGATAGCACGACAAAACACGTACGATGTAATGACTGTAATTAAAGGCGTCACTATCTCTGTTAGTACATAATTAATCATTGATTTATAAAAGGCAAACATTGGAGCCTCAATGTGGTCACTTTTCAATGACCTAGCTTTTTTACGGAAAGTAGGTACTATACTGTAACACCAGGGAACCTCGCCCCTAGTGTTACTTACTATTCCAATGAATAAAACACGGTTTGGGATATAACTCCTACTTATTTACGGCATCTGCCTCATAACAGCGCTACTATATGACTTTCATATAAAACAAAAGCATATTTTCCACATTCATAATTCAAAATACTCTTTATTATTTTTCCAGAATCTTCCAAACTTCTATCGACAAACATGTCCGGCGGTGACCCGTAACCAAGGAGGCTACCAACGTCACAATACAATGTCCATCAGGTTAATTCATTTTTGACAGATGGAAGTAGTTAAGGTCGGATTAGACATACATTCAAGTTGGCGTTTAGACATACATTCGATTAGACATATATGTACATTCAAGTTGGGTGCAAAAATTTTCCAGCAGCTACTTTAAGTTCTTGAGATCCCCTGCATCCGTGCATCATTCAGTAAAGTTACTTCTATGTAGGTATGATTACTGAAAGAAATATTCAAACCTATGCGAGGAGGGGTACACATTTCTCTCCACCTAAAAAGTGGCAACCCTATTAAAAATATAGTTAATCATTTTCAAGTTGTATTATTGTTATGAAGGATCGATTTACTTGCTGTCGCATAAAAATGTTACTAACTTTGTACGGGAGTAAAAAATTGTCGTAAAAGTATATAATATGTTACTCAAAATACACTTTCTACACTTACAGCTCGACATTCCTCCCGTATACCTTTTTTTTTTTTTTTTTTTTTCTGGATGGGAAATCATCAAATGACTTCTCCCGCTCTGGGCGGAGCGGAAGGGAGTGTCAGACTCTTACTGACTAAAACCCACCCGTGATCCTTCTTGTGCCCTTTGCGTTCCAGGGCTATCCCGTATACCTAGAATCCAACAGTGACGACAATGTACAAAGGCTGCGTCAGGTCCCTTTCTAGCATTGAAAATACCGTACCAGGCCAAATGGAGACTCGTATGTTAGAATTTTTTAGTTGGACTCTTGTAATGGACTAGGCTAAATACTTCAGAAAACACATGACTTAAAAATCAAAGGACATTTTCGGATAGCAAAATAATGTTATATGGCTTTATATTAATATAATGCGTCATTTATAAGGTTCCATACCTCAATCAGCAAAAACGGATCCCTTATAAGATCACTTTATTGTCTGTCAAGACCATTTTCTCAGGAACACGTGAAAGAATCAAGCTGAAACAGTTTATGCAAATACAAGTTTATACTATATCAGTTGAAGAAGTGACCGTTACGCACATTTTTTTTTTGGACGTGACCACTCGCATTTCAGCACGCTAAAGCTGGTTACTGCTCAACCAGACAATCCTGTGGTGGCCTCAATGAATTTAAGGCTCCCAGCCAGGACTAAAACTAATTAAAAGCTAAATGACCGCTTCGCTAAGGGCATCCCCTGTGGGATACGGGCCTCGGCTTAACGGGATCATTGAGAGGGGCAGCTAGGGACAGGCGGGGTATGGTTATTATTATTTTGGGGATTTAATGGCTCAGCGGCGAAAAGTCGGGGAGGAATGCATGAATATTTTTCATGAAAATGGAAGCGGCTGTCACAAAAGCTAGATAATTATGCCAATTCTATACCTGTTTCTTGTTAAGAGAGACAAATAAAGACAAAAATACCCAAAAAGTTATGTGAAAAAAGAAGAAGTTTATTTTGCGGTTCCAAGTGTTATCGATACTACATACCAATTAGACTGTCAATAAAATCGATACTATACAATCGATCACTAGGACAATGTATAATTTGGATCTTTAGTCACCTTGCTGACTCAGCCATATGATCCTCGATTGTACCTGGTAAGCGGAAGAACGCAAATGTCTGTGGCTGATGTTACTACCTACACCACTTTACCTTTACTTATGTAATATTATTAGTTACATGGAACTTTAACCAACTCGTTACATCGAAATATGGACGTGGTTTTGCATCCATAAATCTGCCTATGCTGGAATGTAACCTAGGTACCCTATATACCTGAATCATTGCGTAGGACGCGGCAGGCTTAAGCCTTATCACGCTGCGCACAGCACATATCTTGCTGAGCTTAAGTTCCCATTACAGATGAACTAATAGTGCATGTTGATGCGTTATTTTTAGATAGTCAATCGGCACACGTGTAAATGTACCTATTTACTTCCCAATGCCTGAAACAGCAAACGTCATGGTATTTACTTTCGACATTCCTGAGAGGATACTGGAACAACGGAATGTAAAACTATCTTTAGCCATTAGCAGTGAGGTAAAAATCCCCCGAATGTCTTCTTCCCAAAAGACCAGGCCGCTTTTTGAAGGTTCTCCTCAATAACAGAACATAAAATGTTGCCACCTACAAACCGATGAAATTTAGGTAAACTAGGAAAACTCTCCTAGCTTGGTGGTTCGATTGTGACTTGATACTTAAGCCACGTCGTTTTAAAGGTGTTGAACTGTTAGTACTAGCCCCTTTTAGGGTTCCGTAGCCAACTCTTATGGATTCGTCATGTCTGTCTGTCTGTCCGTCCGTATGTCACAGCCGTTTTACTCGGAGACTATTAAAACTAACTAAATGTAAATTGGTAGATAGGTGCAACCTGTTAACCACTATTCAATAACGCTGTAATACAGGGTTGGCACTCCATACATGTAACTGAGGGATGAAAAACTAAATTCCAACAAACATAATCGTGTGGGGTATCATTGGATAACTCTTTCAAAATGAAAGTTTTTTATTTAAGGCAATAGTTTTTGAGTTGCTTCCGTAAGTTAATTCGTAAACAATGTGTCTAACTTTTAAAATATGAAGTTGAGAAATCTAAAAAAATAATCAAAATATCGAACTTCACAGACACTATCAACGAAAATTGGTTTGAACAGCTTACCTATAGAGAGTTTAACAGTGAACTACGGAACCCTTCGCTATGTGTGGTCCGACACGCACTTAGCCGGTTTTCTCAATCTTTTTTTTCTTTGAATTCTCTCCGTACAAGCATTATTTACCAGCAGACAGTTTTTAGAAGACACATATTTTAAGGTTTGTGCTAAAAGCTTAGGAATGCCAAGTCATAAGTCAAAACAACACTCATTAAATAAAACATAATACATACATATATATCCGAAGAATCGAAATGCCAGCAAGTATTTAGACGTTTCCCTTGACCGCTCAGCGTTTATAACTCTTTTCTCACATCCACATAAATTTTGGTATCTTTATAGCGACTGTACGTGATAGCCAAACATAATATTAGCAAGGTATTTTAATACTCGAAAGGATTTGCAACGAGTGTGAGTAATTTATATGGCATTTTAATGTGTGTTTCATAATGTTGTTATTGCTGGAATCCTTCGAATCTTTAACGTTTTGATGTCCTTGTTTTAGCCCTTTTAATGTCACACATCATTGAATCAGGTTTTGTATACCTTTACTTTGGAGGTTTTAATGAATTTAACCAGCTACGGGGACAAACCAATCTAGGGAGTTAATACACTCGCAAAGAAGTTGAAGATGAGTTAGATAAAGTTAGGCGTAGGACGAGTTGCTGTGGTACCACTGTGGAGAAACTTGTACCCCACATTGGATTACGATTTTGTACTGGAGTTTCTGCATTGCAGACCGGACGCAGGGAACCACACAAATCATTGCGGAATAATATTTAGTTTTATGTCCTTCGGCACAGCTCGGACGGCTACATGAGTCAGCTTCTCTAAGCAATAACGTTGACATTACGTGGAAAACCTTCACGCACGTTCCATGGATAGATTTGATAACGATGTTTTTAGGTTTTTTTATTAGGAATGGCTCAATAGCAAGCTGGAAGTCCCTGAATAGATAGTTTCTTTCTTTCTTTTTAAAAACGTTGCCCCACACTAGGATTTACTCCTGTACCGTGGGTGCGTTCACAAACATGAAAACTCACATACACATGACGCCCAGACCCGGAACAATTATTAATTCCTTTAATTTCAGGAGGAGGAAGATAGAGGAGGAGTAGGGGGGAGGAGGGTTTTTGTTTTTTTATATTTCATTTTAGGTTTTTTTTTCCTTTAATTATTATTTCCTTTGATTTGTTATTAATTTCTTTAATTTTTAAAGCAGTCGCAGACCCGGCAAGAAAGCCGATAAACCTGTCAAAGCACAACCTGGGAGAGGCCTTTTTTTTGGGTGGGAAATCATCAAATGACCCCTCCCGCCCTGGGCGGAGCGGAAGGGAGTGTCAGAGTTTTACTGACTAAAACCCAACCGTGATCCTTCTTGTGCCCTTTGCGTTCTAGGGCCGCGGTGACTCTTTTGAACAAATTCCGCAACCCTAGCAGGCACTAACCCTATGGGGCCCCGTCTTCGTTGCTGACGGCTCTTTGAGGCGCGCGTGGAACACGACGCGCCGTCGACTCAGGCCTGGTTAACCTGGGAGAGGCCTATGCCCAGGATGCAGACTACTCCTGTGAGCCGCAAACGGGATTTTAGGATAGAAGATTTTAGAAGGAAGATTTTAAGATAAACGATAATAATCAACGATTATTATCGTTTATCCTAAAACGAAAGGTTCCCTGATCGAATATTTCACTTGACTTGTTTAGATACTTATTAAAAACTAGCTTCTGCCAGCGACTTCGTCCGCGTGGAATAGTTACTTTACCCCCGATTTTGAAACTCTCAGCCCGATCGGTTTAAAATTGACAAAAGATAGACATGCTGTTTCGGGATATTTTTTAGATAATTTTATGTAGAACATTTCCGTAATACATGATTTCTATGTAACTTTAACCATTAAGGCTACACACGCGACGGAAGCTTAAAAAATGGAGTGACTTCTTCCGTTTTCCCAACATTTTCCTTCACTGCTCTGCTCCTATTGATTGTAGCGTGATGAAAAGTATACTATAACCTGCCCAGGAGTATGAAGAATAATTGCACCAAGTTTCGTTAAAATCGGTCGAGTAGTTTTTGTTTCTATAAAGAACATACAGACAGACAGACAGACAGACAGACAGAAAGACAGACAAAAATTTTACTGATTGCATTTTTGGCACCAGTATCGATCACTAATCACCTCCTGATAGTTATTTTGAAAATATATTCCTTGTACAGAATTGACCTCTCTACAGATTTATTATAAGTATAGATTTTCGTCGTTTCACTTTGCAAGTTATTTCCTCCCGTTTTTACGGTACGATACCTTTTGACCACAAGCTGCAATCAATCTGTGTTGTACGATCAACACCCTAATTATAGTTTAATGTACAAAACACAATGCAGCATACCCCTAACCGCATATAAATGAAATTGACAATATCATCGAACAAACCTGCCGGTCACGTGTCCATACACTATACAAACAACGTAAGTGAAACTAATTCAACGGATATCATAAGTATTATGTGCCAGGTACGTCAAAAACGTGCGAATTATAGAACTATGCCATAATGTGGGAAAGCCACGCTTTGTTGCACATAGCAAGCACATAGCTTTGCAAATAATAATCATCGCTCACAGTCATATACACACACTGGAATCTAGACTTTAAAACTTAATGGTAAGGACCTGAGTACCTTGCATAATAACTATGGAGGACATAGAACTGATTGTACCTAAAATTAATGCTCATGTTAGAGAAGGCTAACAATACACTGATGAGGCTCATTACTTTACAGTTCCGAAGTTTAGTTTCCTGCTCAGACTGATGCCTTTAATTATGTCGGGATTCTGCCATATCATTGCTGAGGAAAAAATGAATCTGCACAATAATGTCATTCAATAATAATTCTATGGTTGCATTTTGTTTTGACAGTTTATTAAGTAGCGAGTAGTGCGGCCTAATGAGGTTAACGTGGCGTTTTCCGAATGTTGGCTGTTAGAATCAATGTTAATAGGCCAAATATGTTTAGTGGCAAGTGGAAGTAAAACACGGAATATTCTCATTCATCGATACAAACAATATTTGAAAGAGGTTCGATTTAAAAATCATTTTTATCTCATATCCTAATTACAGCACGAAACAATTTGAAAATTGCAAGAACTGAAAGCTATTTCGGAGGACGTGGAGTTAAATTTTCGAATTTTCTTACACATTTTTTTTTACATTACTTCGAATTTATGGAACAGCTTGCTTTTAAGCGCTGCAGAGTCCTGCTTGTCGAGATTGGAAACAGACCTGGTTCAATTTAAAAAAAAACGCGGCGTTTTAAAGTTCTCGCAAACAGGGGCAGCAGATAATGAGACTCGTAGTGTCTCGATATTATTTTGACTAACGATCTCTCGTAATGTTCAACAGTAAGTATAGCGCAAAATTGCCAGCACGACACCATCAGCCATATTTTCTTTTTTTACATGGCTGCATTTACAGCATTTAAACAGGACACACATACAAACAAAAATAAATGTTCATAGTGTAACCGAAGGGCCATTTTTCTTATGCAAAATGTATTCACTAATAATATAATCTTATTGTTTATTTAAAAAAAAAATCTTTACAATGTTTCAGAAAAACTATTATCCCGATTGACTTTGAATTTCTTTCTTCTTTTTCTTTGGTCGTGTTTATTTACATAATTAGTCCTTATATCATTTAAGTATTTTATTCGTTTTGAAAATGAATTTTTATTTTATTTTTATTCAGAAAATATCTAAAATACCTAGAAAAATGGTAGAATATTATGATTTTTCTAGGTATTTTAGATATTTTCTGTGCAATTATTGACGACATAGATTGATGATGGAAGATCTCTGGTTTTTCTCGCCAACCTTGTAGCCAGAATTATCCACCAACAACTTGATCTGAAATACTCTATTGTTCAATCAGAAATATCTTACTTCCGGTACATACGTGCCCGACCCAGTTCTCTTCTATAATGATTACCATGCATCACATCGCACTGGAATCGGTCCATCATCTCTGACAGGACTATTGTCGTCAATTAACCTGATATAGTGGTGGTGGACCGATTCGAGAGGCATCGCTCGGCAGCTTCCTATCAGCCAGCCAGGCTGAAATGAAGCTGAGAACACGGCTTGAGCGGCTTCTATAGGTGTGGTTTTCATTTTCTTTTAAGTTCAGTGTTCCCCGTTAAGTGAAACATTGGACTGATGACTAATTTTCATAAACACCCGCTTTTTAGGGTTTGAGGACTACTACACTTACAACAATGTGTTGTTTTGTTTTAAAAACTGATGTCTCTTGTTTTTACTTTCCATGTCATTGGTTTCAAATGATATACCACAATCAAGTTCATTGCATAGAAATTGTAAAAGATTGTTTTGAGCAACGCGCGATGATGTGATTCCAGTTTATTGTTCGCGAGTTTATTGGGATTTGGTTGCAATATTTTACATACAGGGACTGTTCCCACAACCCAGAAACTAGTTACACGACAAATATCTTTATCAGTTATTTTGGCTCTAACTACGACAAGATTTTGTTTTTCCTTTTCTAAAGTTTAATCCGTAATTTCACCAATTTAATTTTATTCGATTGGTAGGTAATGGATACCTAAGTAAGGAATATGGGGAAACCAAACAAAGCTTTTCTTCGAGAATAATCCTTGTATAATTATTTTATTTAAGGTCTCTTCTGGAAAATTCGGTTTTCCAACTGAATTAAATTCTTGAAAAGCTGGTTCTTGGCGCAAAGATTAGCTGGTAAGAAACAAATCACGTTGATTTCAAGTGTTAAAAATAACATCGCTAATTTCTCTGCAATTCAACAATACGAGCTGTTGATGATTGTAATTTATCCATTTAGCATTTATACTATTCTTTGTATAATAGAACAATGGGCAATAAAGCCTATTATGGCGTGAAATGACAGTAAGTATTCGATTCGGACACGCGTAGATATAGTTACCAAACTGTATAGAGGAACCAATTGCTAATATAAAAATTGAAATTAGCGGATTGGCACGACATCGGATTGTATGAGAATTAATGTATAACAGGAAAAATTTAAGTGTTATTTGTTCTTAGGAGGCACTCTTTAGTCAGTTCTTTGCATTACTTTGTACTAAAAATTAGACGAAGTATGTCGCAAAGAACACTCATTGAATAAAAACTACGAGGTCACGTACAGCAATATCTTAATCTGCAGTGGCTAGTTCAAGATTGTAGACTGTAGACGGCTACCGGAAAACATCCACAATCCTTATTGTGTGCAAATCCAGCGCAGTCGCATCTATCTGCAGCTAATCTCGTTTCAGTAAAGGCAAAATAATTGTTCGTAATTAGTCACGTCAAGCAAACAAAACGACATAACCGCCAATGCGACTCATCTAGCATTTCACAACTTATAACAATGTCATAGAGTCAGTTATGTTGTGTTTCACAACGTGACTCGTGTGTTCCAGTCATTTACGTTTCCACTGTTTGTATCAATTCCTGAAAGTCCTATTGGGGTTCGTAAATTTCCACTTACAAAAATAATTGCGTAATATTTTTTTATGATCTGACTAATGACCGCTTGGCTATTTAAATAAACAAGCTAGACTAGAGATTTAATTACTGTCGGCACTGCTTTTATGAAATGCTACTGTGTAGGTAGGTATTCGTCTAATCTACAAATTATGAATAAACTTTTTTTATTTTATAACTTACCTACTGAACCAACATAACACTATATGTGTTAAATTGAGTACCGACAATACGTAGTGATCGGAAAAATACTGAAAAAAGCTGTGAACATTGTATATAAAGACATTCTGGAGTATATTTAGTATCAGCATTACATCCTTGCGAAGCCAGGGCGGGTGGCTAGTTCTTTAATAAAATTATAGAAATGTTATTGTCACTCATTATTATTATGTCATCAGCTGTTCCATACATTTATGTTCGTTTAACTCATCAAACTGTAGGGGACAGCTGATATTTTTTTCGCGATTTCAGATTTGGTCCCATAGTAAAAGTTGTTCATAATGATGAGTACAATGACCTCTTAAGAGTTGTTGGTGTCTTACAAAAAAAAAAAAAATTTTAACTTTTTTGGTCAGTTTAAATTAATTTTGGTAATGACTTAATTTCATGCATTGTGCAATGTGCGAATACTTCGTATTGTTAATTTGTCACAATGTTTTGGATGCAAAAAAAGTGATTTCGTTTTTTGTTTGGGTAGGTATGCAATGACGAAGTTTCGAGGTATTGTTGGATCCCATCCCAATATTGTTTTAATATATTTTCAATTGTAAGTTACTCGTACAACCAAAAATATCTCAAAAACGATCAAACTACAAAATCCTGTTTTTGCAGTTTTCGATGATATGAACAAAATGTTTGCGATTCTCAACATTAGCTACTAAAAAAGTTGCATTTTGCGGTCACACAAAACACGGGCAAGCACTAGCCCTAGCGGGCCATGTCTAGGCGCGCGTGTCCCAGCCCTAGTTGCTATAGGACGGTGAGCTTCTCATCGCTCGACATCCGCAGGCCTATGGTGGCCGGGAATCGCTCTGTGACTCCCTACGCCCGGGGATTCTTCTTCTGTTGGGACGGCTAGGACGTGAGGTTTGCCTCTACATCACGCGGTCTACCACCTCCTTCACTAGCATTACTGCTTCGCAGAAGTAGGTGACCGCTTCCCATGCCCCCTCACTACGGACCATGGATTGAACCTGGGCCGGAAGCGAGAGATCATCACCACCGATCGCCTCGACGAGGACACGGCGTTTTTCCGCCCAGGCAGGGCAGACCTCCACCGTATCCTACAGGCGATCCATACAGCGATACCTAGGCGTGTCTTGCAACCGAATGCAAACAGATATGTCCCGAAACATCCGTGTCCGGTGAGTATGTGCGTCAGGCAGAAGGTGAGACGCCGTGGCGCCCTCTAATCACTCCTCAAAGAGGGGATATACATATCAGTTGGAGGTTGCGTCAATCGCTCTCTCCATACAGCCATGTGATCCTGCCGACGCTCCGTCCGCCGCACAGTGATTTAGAAATTTATTTGTCTAGATGTTTTATCTTATTTAGTAGTTACTTTAGGTTACCTGTATGTAATAACATACACTACCGTCCAAAAGTTTGGAAACAACAAGATAAAATAAAATAAACTAAAAGTAAGCCATCTTAATGTTTTGTTATTGATACATAATTTAAAAATAGGAGCTCGTGGCTAAATTATAACAGCCGCACGGGTCGATTTTCTAGGTTAAGCAACGCTTGCCGAGGTTGGTCTGTGGATGGGTGACCATCTTAACATAACGAGACTTCTCCGTGCCTCGGAAAGTTCATTAAGCCGTTGGTCCCGGCTGTCATTTGCAGATCTTTGGCAGTCGTTGAGGATTGTCAGAAGCCAGAAAATCTGACACCAGTCTTGCCAAGAAGTACCGTGTTCCCCAGTTAATGGGTTGTGGAGGTCTGGTAGGCAGCCGCTTCACGTAAAATACTGGTATTCAGCTGAATCCGGCTTGACTGGGAGCTGACCCCAATGTTGTTGGGAAAAGGCTGGGCAGATGATGAGATGATGATGAATTAAAAAATAGACAAAAACACACTTCTACAATAGCAAAATTTAATACCTAAGTTTTTTTTTTTTTGTAAGGACCACTCGCAGTTCAGCACACTAGGGCTGGTTACTGCTTAACCGATCAATCCTGTGGTGGAATCAAATTAATTTAAGGCCCCCAGCCAGGGCTAAAACTACTTATAAACTAAATGGCTCGCTAAGGGTATCCCCTGTGGGACACGGGCCACGACTTAGCGGGGTCATTGAGGGAGGGCAGCAAGAGACGGATGTCTCGGGAGGTACTTGTTTTAGATTCGTGGGAGGACACGCCCGTGTGTTAACACTTTGTGGATCGCCCGGAGGACACGGTGGAGCATCCATTGGAGGTCTACCTTGCTTGGGTGGAACAACGCCGTTTCCTCGTCGAGACGATCGACGGTGCCGACTTCTCGCTACATGGTTCCATCATCAACATGGTACCTGGTTCAATCCTTAGTCCGGAGCATAGCAAGCGGTCATCTCTTTTGAGAAGCAGTAACGATTTACTGCTTCACAGAAGAGATGACCACCTTTGCTATCAAGTAAAGGAGAAGAGGGAGTGCGTAAGGGAGGGGCAAACCTGACGCCGTCGGAAGTCGCAGGTGATTCCCGGCCACCGCGGTCCTGGAAGTACTTCTAAACTGATTTATAAACCTAAATATGTTGTATACCAACAGTAACATCGCAACAGGCCTATTTATAACAGGATGGTGTTGGGCTCCATTAAGGTACAGTTCTCATGGAAATGAGAACTGTAACAGCACAGGTTTTTCAGGATACTTAATGTTAAGAGATTCAGTTTACATTGAAGAACTTCTATATTGGTAGGCATCTATTTCTATTATAGGTATTTTTAGCTGAGCTATTTTTGTTCTTACGAATCCCATAACTCAGATTTTGATGACAATTAGCTACTTACATAAAAATGTTAATTATATCTATGCGATGCAAAGTATGAAGTCTTAAAAAAAATGGGTTTTGGTATTTGCTTATGTTTAACTATGTTTGTAGTTCTGTGATATTTGCGCTATGTGTTACCTACCTTATAGATAATTAGATTTATTACCGTCATGGTCGCACAATTATACATACCTACATAGCTGTGGCCCGCGACTTTGTTCGCGTGCAAAATAAAATGGTAGATCGCTAATCTATACTAATATTATAAAGCTGAAGAGTTTGTTTGTTTGTTTGAACGCGCTAATCTCAGGAACTACTGGTTCGAATTGAAAAATTATTTTTGGGTTGAAAAGACCATTTATCGAGGAAGGCTTTTGGCTATATATCATCACGCTTAAGCCAATAGGAGCGGAGCAGCGATAAAGAATGTTTTAAAATCGTGGATTCCACGGGGACGAAGTCGCGGGCAGCAGCTAGTATAATATATGTATGTACGAACAGTCAATATGCAGAACTTATCTTTTGGAATAGGGATGTTTCCAGAGTTTAAAATGTATTTAGTCTGTCAGTTAGATTATCTAAAACATTATTGGACACGTATTTTTTGCTTTATCTAATCAATAAAAATTGACGAAGGTAGAAGATAGCATTTAGTGACGTCATCACACGAGGTTCAACACACCGTATAGTCTTCATTTTTTGTTGCAAAAAATACGTGTAATACTCGTATTTAAATAATATGATTTGGAAATCTATCTGACGAACTAATTAGTTTTTTTTAGTCAACTACCCTATTAGGAATTCGAAGAGTTTTTACGCAAGGCAATAGCAGAACTACCATTTAAAATACCGATCAGCACTGATAACTTTTGTAATGATAAACGTTTCAATAAAAACGCTTCCCTATACACAATATTAGCGGCGGAATCACCTGGATCTACACAAAAATGTTGCTATTTCATGGGAAAAGCATCCAGAACAGAAGTCTACTCCCGCATTTGATAGGTAATATCTCCAATGTCTGTGCTGATTCAGAACGTATCATAGACTGGGAATTGGTCGAGTTTGAAACTAAATAAAAAATTACTGAGAATGCTTCTCTATCCTGACATATATGTACGTGGACAAATGTTTGTCCACGAATATCTCAAAACCCATAAGATAACAAAAAATATAAAATTGATTGAGTCAGGCGTTACTTTGCGGAAATCCATTTTAACTTTGAAAATGAAAACAAAATATCTAGTTTCAATTTCCGCGAATATTAGTGGGTTGCAGGTATGCACCTCCCTCCCGCCCGCTATATTATGCACATGCAAGATTACTGGGCAAATGCAAGGATTTTAAGCACATGCAGGAAGGCAATGCCTCGCTGTCGTTGAGTTGCGCAACTCAACGGTCAGCGAGTCAACACGTCCCCTGAGGATGCCTCGTGGAGAGGCGAAACACGTGTCGGTAATGGTGTTGGGTTTTGCATTGCCTTCCTGCATGTGCTTAAAATCCTTGCATTTGCCTAGTAATCTTGCATGTGCATAATATAGCGGGCGGGAGGGAGGTGCATACCTGCAACCCACTAATATTCGCGGAAATTGAAACTAGATATTTTGTTTTCATTTTCAAAAAATATAGTTAATCGTATCAATAGTATAACTTAGGGAACTGTTCAAGATAAATAAGTTCATTAGTTTTTTAAATAAAAAGTCAAATGTGTATCAGTTACTAGGAAAACATGTCGTTGGTTTTACAGCGTAATTCTTAAACATAATCATCATGCATGGTGTTTCAATGTTTGCAAGCAGTTAGGCTCTAGCTATATAATCTTGAGGAATATTTTAAAATGTGTCTAAGCAATTTTAAAGGTAAGTATTCGTGTAATCGTTAGATGACAACATAAAAATGGTACGTCACTTCATGTGCCATAGATAATGTTTAGATAGATAATGATGGAGGGATAAGTAGTTATTATTTTTTATTAGTTCGTTTCAATCACAATTGAAATAAAACAACTATTGTTTTGAAGTCGGTACCAATTGCGGTTACCGACAAACGACTATTAAGAGATACAATGTTTATTCTAAATATTAAGGCTATGATCGACCGCAAAAAGTAGTTGGCATATTTAGGTACCTCTATAATGGATGAAACTTTTATTTCTCCCATTTTAGTTGTTGAGTTTATATTTATTTTTTTATACAGAAATTACAGATTAATTACTTGTACATCTTTATGTACAAGTAATAAATCTGTAATTTCTGTAACATTCATCTTTATGAATGTTAACACAGAGTTTCAAAAACATAAAGATACCATCACGGTTACTTTTATTAACCATATTGTCTGTGAATATCTGCCGCGCTCAGCCATCTACAGTGCTTTGTGAACTTTTTTTTAAAAGTGGCCTCTTAAAAAAAAACAGTAGTTCGCAGCAGTTCAACTAAGAAGATTGTTGACTGCTTAGCTGAATTTGCCTTTGAATGCCTTAATATAAATAATAACGCCTCCAGCCAAGATGTATAAAAAAAACTTATAAATTAAGCGACTAAACGCTAATGCTAAACTGGAATTTATTGATCAGACGGTTTTCCTAGGAATCACTTAACATCTCTTGCGGGGCGGCTTAGTTAGCCGTATGCTAACAGAAAGATAAGGGAGTTAACAGATGTAGAAACCGCGCGTATGGTTTTAGTTGTTACCTACTTTCACAGCATCATGTCCAAAATAATCCAAATAGGATTATTCAGGCCGAATTACATCTGATTTCAGAATCTGTGTAAATATCAATATACGACTCCTCCGGGATCTACTGGCCTCCGCCGCACACGGAGATCAGCGCTCAGGCATCGACACCGCATCGGGATGATTTTAATTAATAAGCCCCTTTTTTTGAATGGGAAATCATCAATGACTTCTCCCGCTCTGGGCTGAGCGTAAGGGAGTATCAGACTCTTACTGACTAAGGGTTGCAGTCAGTAAGAGTCTGACACTCCCTTCCGCTTTTTGATTTTAATTGATAAGCCCTTTTTTTGGATGGGAAATCATCAAATGACTTCTCCCGCTCTGGGCGGAGCGGAAGGGAGTGTCAGACTTTTACTGACTAAAACCCACCCGTGATCCTTCTTGTGCCCTTTGCGTTCTAGGGCTGCGGTGACTCTTTCGAACCAATTCCGCAACCTTCTACCCCTGCGTCGACCAGTAGGCAAGGGTTACCACTCCACGGTCTCGGGCGATGGTGGCTTCCCTTTCATGTATGGCACTAAGGGCGCGCCGAAGACGTGCTCTCACGCGACAAAGCGGCGTGCGTTGCCGTCGAACAACAACGTCTTCGGATAGAGGAGAAACGCGACAGGCAGCTTCATGAGCGGGAGTGTCAAAGGCCAGATGTCGACCACGAGCGTAATCAAATATTGCGCTCGTTTGCAGAAATTTTAGAATCATAGTTTGACCACTCACTACCGTAGTAAGGAAAACACGGAGTGGAACATATTTAAATAGTATTAAAATTTTATTTTCAAATGTATTTTTTTAACTTATTTTAAGATTATTGGTTTTTAGTGCTGATAGTTTAATTAAAATTAAAATGTAATAATTATATTGAGCCTATTTTAATTACATAACAGGTAGGCAATTTATTTTTAATTGTATATAAATGTAGGTACCTAGATATTATTAAGTTGTGTTTAAATAAGCCATAACACTAATAAAATAAGATTTAAATGTCATCTCTAAAATTAATAAGAGAATCAAAAACATGGTGCTTTAAATAAACTTCTAGGAAATATATGTACATTTATACCTATTTAAAGCTGTACAACAGATCATCGATTGAGGTATTCCATGAAGCACACCCAAATGAAGCACACCCAGACGAAGCACACCTAAAGTATTCCACTTAGCACACCCGTAGGTGGGCTTCAAATAAAAATTTAAAATAATTAATTTCCTATTCCACGAAGCACACCTATGAATATCACTCGCATAGTGCGGGGACTAAGAAGTAAAAATGTCGATAGAAGAAAATATTTATTATATAAAAGACTAACTTAAATATCTAACATCTTTCAGTTTCATTATAATAATGTGATACAATACTTGTAATTTTCATAATGTTCATATATAAATCCCATAGATAAGACGTATACATGATACGCTAATAGTCAACGCGTGGACACAAGTGTTAGTATATAATAACAAACAATATAGTAAACACAAGACTTCAAAAAAAGGAGGAGGTTCTCAATTCGGATGTTTGTATGTTTTTTTTTTTTTTTTTAATGTTTGTTGCGCATACCTCCGTCGCTTGCCAACCGATTTGAAAAATTCTTTTTTTGTTGGAAAGGGTATACTTCCCAAATGGTCCCATGAAAATTTTATCGAAATCGAACAAGCGGTTTTTTTGATAATTTCAATAAATGATAGCAAATCTGTCGGGATAGCTGAAATCGCATGTTTGTTTATTGTTTACACCAATTTATACCACGTACGCTGTGATGGGTATGTTTAGCTGGGAGTGAACCACTAAAAAGTGAAAAATAAAAAAACTTTTTACAAAAAATAAAACCGACTTCTAAACAAAAAATCCAAAAAGTATAAAATAACTTTAATTTCGGAAGTCGGTGTGTTCAAAAACAAAAAAAAACAACCGAAAGCACAGAAGAGCACAGAAAAGGTGCATTAGATCGATGTTTAGACTGCAAACAACGGACAGCTGTAAATCTTATTTTATAGAGCGCAAGATATTGACATTGCCCTCATTATATATCTTGGAAACAGTAATGTTCATAAAATCAAATTTTCATTTATTTCAGCGATTGTCTGATGCTTTCCCTAGGAATAGACGTGATAATTTCAAACTCTGTGTTCACGGCGCTAAAACAGCTCTTATGCGTAAGAGCATCTTTTGCATGGCTCCAACCATTTTTAATAAATTGCCCAAATCATGGAAAACATTGAATTTATCTGAACTTAAAAATAAATTGAAAAGTTTACTAATTGACAGAGCGTATTACAGTATAGCAGAGTTTATGAAAGAGGAAAATTTTCTTTGTTTTTGAGATGGCGATTTTTGTATTATTGGCATGTTATTGTAAATAATTTTAATTTGAAATTTGAATGACATAAATTCATAATTTTACTGACTTATTATTTACTTATAGACTATTTTGACATTTTCATCAATTGTTCATAATTTTACTGACTTATTATTTTACTTAAGGTCAGGTGGGGTAAGAGGAACATAGTTTACTGGTTTTTGAACATTACGACTTCCAGCTAGTAAAAATATGTATATATTCTAATAGCAATACAAACAAAGTTTCGCTAACGAACCATGCTAACTATTATTTTAACATAGAAATTGATTCTTCCAGTAATAACGGAACAATTTGACAACGAAGCCAGGTCTTCTAATAGTTTCTCTTTCCCGAAATTTGGGGTAAGAGAAACGCTTCGATTCATACAAGTAAAAACACGTATTTTTATATGTATCTCTAGAAATTTGAGAACTGCCTTTCGACTTAATGGAAATGAAACCATACCATAGTTAAAATATGGTTTAATTTAGCTTTACCGAAAAATAAAGAAAATTTGGGGTAAGAGGAACATATTAGTAAGGTCAGGGGTGGTAAACTACGAATGTTACAAACATAAACATTTGGTTTTTAATAAAAATTTAAGAAAAATAAACGATGAATGTCACTAAGTAAGTGTTTATTTATTATTATCAATAATAAAAGTATTTACATAAGTATAACATAATGTATCTCTTAACCGGCTATGGTAGTTCCTCTTTCCCAGCTTGGTATTTTGTAAGTTATGTTTTAGATGACACCGAAAAAGCACTAAAAACACATGCTACAAACAATATAACATGCGAAAAATAAAGATTCAACATTAGAATTATACTTATCAACAAAATTTGCCGTATCACAGATGTTTTTAATCCTTAAAAAATCGCACACAAAAAACGCCGCTAGGTCACAATTTTATAGTTTGTCAACTGATTTTTTTCTTTCTCTTTTATTCACGTACTTATTGTGTTATAGCGTCACCTATCCAAAAATATTGAAACTATACTTAATACTGTTTTATTGACGGAGTAACCACAGAGCTGGGCTTAATAGTTTTCTATTTATGAGTTACTGTTTCTCTTTCCCCGGCGTCCCTCTTACCCCACCTGACCTTATACACTATTTTGACATTTTCATCAATTGTATCTAATAAATATTTTGAAATGTAATATACCTAATTTGTCATGAATAATGTAATTTTGATAAATTTTATCACGGTTTACGCACCATCTCTTCCTACCAATTTGTACGCCTCGATATGCGGCTGAACATGTTAGAACTTTCTTTTTTACTATTATCTTGCATGCTATGTATCATGTACACCATGTTTAAACAAATAAAATACTTACTTACTTACTTACTCTATACTTTTTGGATTTTTTGTTTAGAAGTCGGTTTTATTTTTTGTAAAAAGTTTTTTTTTTATGTTAAAGTAGAGTATTTTTATTATTCACTAAACAGGTAGCTATAAGAAAACTTCAACATAGATCTCTATGGAAAACTATATTTACAATGTTTTTGATATTTGTCCAAGTTTTTATTGCATAATAATGAAACAATCTGTGATATTATTAAAAGCACAAAAAAGGAAAATAATAGAAAAATAGTTAAAAACTAAAATTTTTTTTGGAATGATAATTATGAAACAATCTGTGATTTTAAATAGTAAGATTACAAAAATGTCAAATATTGTGTCACATTATTATAATGAAACTGAATGATGTTAGAAATTTAAGTTAGTCTTTTAAATAATAAATATTTTCTTCTACCGACATTTTTATTTCTTAGTCCCCGCACTATGCGAGTGATATTCGTAGGTGTGCTTCGTGGAATAGGAAATTAATTATTTTAAATTTTTATTTGAAGCCCACCTACGGGTGTGCTAAGTGGAATACTTTAGGTGTGCTTCGTCTGGGTGTGCTTCATGGAATACCTCCAGCGATTGCGGCTGTCAATAGTCTACGCATTTGTATGGGAATATCGATCGAGTCATTCGAATTAGTCAACGTTTCGTTATATGATTTGACATTGTCTAGCATTTAGCGATCGAAAACGATTGATCACGTGACATTTCGAAGTCTAATGGCAATTCCATACATTTCGGATTTATCTAATTTCGTTACCGTTACTGAAAATGTGACTTTGTCTAGGCCCCTCAATTATTTAGTTGTTTGTCGGATTTAAAAAAAGGATTTTTTATGCCAATACGAGAGAAATTCTATATAAGTAGGTATGTATATATGCTATTTAACTTTACGCTATAAAACAATCTTTGGGACCGACCAAAATAAATTCAAAAATAACGCGAAGCGAAAAAGTAACAACGTGGGAAAAATAAGCGTACAATTAAGAAACACCTTCCTGAATATATTATATGTAAGTACTTCACTGAGGCTACTTGGAAACTCATTTGCCCGAATCTAAATTCGCCCGACTATCCATTGTCCCAGAGACGGTGGGACGAGCCACTCTGCAGAGTGATTCAAAATAACCTGATGGCTACATCCGTCACTGCTGCTGAGCGTGCGCGCCTGTTGGCTATGGGTCAGTGGGAGTCGGGACTCTGGCTTCACGCACTACCGTCGCCGAACATATGTAGGCACCTTGCTCGACGATACTACTTTCCGACTCGCTGCCTCCCTACGTCTTGGCGCTCATCGCTGCTACTGTGGCGAAGTTGTCAACAGCCTTGGACACCACGGCCTGTCATGCAGCCGTAGTGCGGATCGCATAGCATAGGCAGGGGAACCTTAACGACATCATCCGACGTGCTCTTGTCACCGTCGGCGTTCCGGCTGTATTAGAACCTAATGGCCTGGCACGCGACGATGGTAATAAGAGACCAGACGGCATGTCGTTATTTCCATGGAAGATGGGTAGGCCTTTAGTGTGGGACGCTACTTGCGTCGATACTCTTGCGCCATCCCATCTTCCTAGCTCATCGTGCTGTGCTGGCGCTGCCGCTGCGGCTGCGGAAAACCTCAAGTGGCGGAAATATAATAACCTTGTTGTTAGTTATATTTTCGAGCCGTTTGGGGTTGAAACTCTCGGGTCGTGGGGTCCAAGTGCTCACAACTTATATAAAGATTTGTCAAAACGTTTAGTTGACACTTCGCGTGACCCAAGGGCTGGCTTTTACCTTGGACAAAGGATAAGCATTGCCATACAGCATGGTAATGCTGCCAGCCTTTTGGGTACATTACCAGTGACCAGCGATGCGGAGGACGACATTTTTTAACTATTTTTAGTTTTAGTCAGTTTAGTGTTTTTTTTTTTAATTTAAATGTATTTTACATTGTTTGACTTTTGCTTTTTAGTTTTGCCATCATCTCTATTTGAAGTTATGTAAAAATAAATTGGACTTTCAATAGTAAAATAATCAGAACTACAATCACTTAGTTTTCTTTGTCAGTTTTGCCTGAAGTATAAAGTACTCGTCAAAGGAACAGGTTTCCTCCTTTCCATTGACCCAGAATCATGAAATACCTGAGGCACAGAGGTGACTACTGTTGGCAACACCAACAAAGCACTATGCAATCAATACTTGCAACATTGTGCCCATAGTGAATAAGTTAATTGTAAATTCATTCGTTCTTTGAACGAGACTCGAAAATATGGATGTCTGACGAGTAGACGTGTTGCTCTTGTGTCCTAATAAATCTTCTAAAATAGTGTCAAAAAACTGTGTTTAAATCCGACAACAAGCCTCCACCCGCCGACTATCACCAGCAAATACAAAATACAGTCCACGAAGTAAACATTTTGGTCCCACCCGACCCGGATAGTTTGGCAGCGTGGCTGGCTACGAGGTTGGCGGCAACGATCCAGTCTCTTCACGAAGAGGACTCAAGCGATTAAGCAGCCGTCTGCAGCATCCACGAGGAGCATTTCAAAAAAACTGCAACGAAGCTGGAACATCCATTTGCAGTAATAATAAATCATACATATTTCTATAAAGACAAGGAAGCCGGAAGCGGTGAGCGAAGCAGCTAGAAAACTTCATTCGACCGTCCAGTTGGTGCTCTTACGTCATACGTCAAGTAGCCGATCCGCCAATCAACGGTCGTCTTGAAGAATCACTTCGCCGAATTCGCCAATCAGCGGTCTTCGCGGCGTGCATCTCCGTTTTCGTTCGTTCACTGTCATTCTATGCGTAAGCGATCCGTGGCGTCGTCCGCCATTTTGCGCAGTTAAAAGTTTTACAAGTTTTTCAAAAGTTAGTGTTTGTTAACTAAATTTAGCTTAGTTTAAGAGTATTGTCTTAAGTTTCGTTTACATATTGTTCACTAAGGTCGCGTTATCACAGGCACTATGGCAGAGTTAAAAAGGCTCACCTCGTCAAGAGGATACGTAAAGGGCAGTTTAACAAGAATGGCCCAGCAAAGTTTTCAAGACGACAATTATCAAGCTCTAATTGCCAAAAAGGAGCGTGTGATAAAGGCATTTAACGAGTATGACGAGTATAATAAATCGATTTTAGCGTTGGATCCTTGTGATTCAGAGAATTACTCTGAAATCGAAGAAAAGTATTATAATATCATCTCTGTGTTAAATGTTGAAATAGATAAAAAACAATGTAATACTCTCATTGTAAAGGAGAATGTATCTAATATTAACAGTAAGATACGGTTACCTGCAATACAAATTGCACCCTTTACTGGTAAGTACAGTGAATACACACCATTTATAAACCTTTTCAAGTCCGTGATAAATAAGGATGTTAATTTAGATAATGTCTCAAAGCTTTACTATTTACGGTCATTTCTTAAAAATGAACCTTTTGACATAATAAAAAACCTTCCACTTAGCAGTGATAGTTATCCAGAAGCCCTAAGGTTACTCGATGAAAGATATAATAACAGGTATATCATAGTAAATGAACACATTTATTCGCTATTAGATATCAAGAGTTTGTGTAAGTCCTCCCCACAAAACATTCGTGATTTTGTTTCCCAAATAAAGCAAATTCTTAGTGCATTAAAAAACTTAGGCACCAAAGTTGATTCTTGGGATGAGATTGTGTTATGTGTTTTATTGCGTAAACTAGATAACTACACGTCGCGGGCCTACCAGTTGGAGCGAGATGGTGAGACATATCCTTCAGTCCAACAGTTTTTGGAGTTCCTCGAGAAAAGAGCTTTGGCTCTAGAGAATTCTGAACCGGTGGTCCCACCTAAGAAGGCAGTAGTCAACTTAACATCCACCAACTCAGGTAACAAACCATGTTTTTATTGTAATGTTAGTGATCACAAACTGTATAACTGTAAAACTTTCAAATGCCTACCAGCTAAAGAGCGACTTGAGTTCGTACAAAATAAAAAGCTATGTCAAGTATGTTTAAATCAACATGAAAAGAAATGCAGGTTCCATTTCAAGTGCGGTGAGTGCAAGAAATCTCATAACTCACTCGTGCATTATGAACCATTGCCATTGCCAGTTACATTAATGTCGGGCAACACATTTAATAATATTTTACTTCCCACAGCTATGGTCAAGCTTGTAGGCAAGGATAACCTTGAAGTTCATGTGAAGGCTATCCTAGATTCTGCTTCACAAGTATCCATGATCACAGGTAGGGTTGTGGAGAAGTTAAAATTAGCTCCT
Organism: Hecatera dysodea; assembly: GCA_905332915.2. Taxonomy (NCBI): domain Eukaryota; kingdom Metazoa; phylum Arthropoda; class Insecta; order Lepidoptera; family Noctuidae; genus Hecatera; species Hecatera dysodea. The sequence goes on along the minus strand of HG995286.1, from coordinate 19,309,815 downwards.
ATTCAAAATAGGTTGGATATAATAGGAGTCACAAATTCAAAACATACCTCCATGTTTTCTGTGCCTGTGGATTTGTGTTCATTGACATCAAATTATAAAACTTCATTAAATTGCCAGGTGGTTAAGAGAATAACATGTAAATTACCCCACAGTAGGATAAATATTTCTGATATCAAAATCCCTGCCAATACTGTGCTGGCAGATGAGAATTACCACACACCATCTGAAATAGATTTATTGATTGGTGCTGATGTATTTTTCCAGATCCTGTTGCCGCCTGAGCAAGCAGATATAACACAACCACAGTTAATAAACACAAGGTTTGGATATGTAGTAGGAGGGGGAATGCCTGCACAGCAGGCCTCTAATGCTAAGGTAACCTCTTTGCTTTGCTTAACATGTGACTCTGATATCAAGGAAACTGTATCATGCTTTTGGAAGGCTGAACAGGTCCCAGAAACATTTAATGAAAAATTAACTGAGCATGAGCTCGCTGAGAGTATTTTCCAAGATTCAGTTAAACTTGTAAACAAAACATTTTATGTTGATATGCCGTTAAGGGTGCCAATTGAGGAGGTAAATAATACACTTGGTAACTCATTTGATTCTGCATATCATAGATTTCTTAACTTAGAAAAAAAGTTACTAAAAAATCCAAGTTTACAATCTGAATATAACAAATTTATTAACGAGTTTGTAACATTGGGTCATGCTGAATATGTTGAACTTGGTTCTTATAATTTAAATAAGGATCCCATTTATTTTTTACCGCACCATGCTGTTCTTAACGAAAATAGTAAAACAACTAAAGTCAGGGCAGTATTTGATGCATCAATGCAAACAAAGAAGAAAGTTTCACTAAATGATTTAATGTTAAATGGGCCTCCAGTTCAAAAAGAGCTTTTCGATATTGCACTATTGTTTCGCTTTGGAGATTATACTTTTTCAACCGACATCCAAAAAATGTATAGATGTGTGATGCTTAACCCTAAATTTACATTGCTACAAAATATTCTTTTCCGCAATAACACTGATGAGGAAATAAAATGCATGCGGCTAAAAACTGTTACTTATGGCTTAAAAAGTTCAGCTTACCTAGCCACACGTTGTCTGAAGGAGCTTGCAATAAGGTTTGGAAAGGATTACCCATTAGGAGCTATTATATTGCTAAATAACTGTTATGTGGATGATGTGCTCTATGCAGACTCTAATCTTAACACTATGTTAGAGGCAAGGAAACAGTTACAAGAATTGCTTAGCTTGGGAAATTTCAACACACATAAATGGGCATCAAACTCACACTTATTGCTAGATGATATTCCAGATTCGCAAAGGCAGTTTGACGAGCTTGAATTACAAAAACAAGAGTGTAGCATGAAGGCTTTAGGCTTAACAATTAACATGAAAGAAGATTGCTTTAAAATTAGCTATCCTAATTTACCTAGTAATGATAGACCTACAAAAAGGGATATTTTAAGTTACATAGCACGTTTCTATGATCCCATGGGTTTTATTAGTCCTATAGTTATTAAAGCTAAAGCAATAATGCAACGACTTTGGTTTGAAAATATAGAATGGAATGATACTGCACCTGAAAACATAAGAGTGGAATGGCTTAATTTTATTGATAGTTTAGCTAAAATGCATCCCATTGAATTACCTAGAAATGTTTCAGTTCCTGAGTCAGCTATCTCAGTGCAGTTAATTGGGTATGCTGATGCTTCCAGCACCGTTGGCTATGGGTGTTGTATATACTTACGTGTAGTCAAAACTTCAGGCGAGGTTACGGTATCATTACTTTGTTCTAAATCGCGTGTCAATCCTATAAGTAAAAAATTATCCGTACCAAGATTAGAATTAAATGCTGCTTATTTGCTTTCTATGTTAATTGACAGAGTCTATAATACTTTAAAATTAAAGGTGAAAATTGATAGTGTTATATTATATTCAGATTCTAAGGTTGTTCTAGCTTGGCTAAAAATTGAAATAACAAGATTATTACCTTATGTTGCAAATAGAGTAAAAATAATTAAAGAAAAAACATCAAATTATAGTTGGCATTATGTGAGGTCACAAGACAACCCTGCTGATCTAATCAGTAAAGGAGTAGATCCTTGCGAACTGTCCTCATGCGCCCTCTGGTGGCACGGGCCTTCATTTTTGCGCTCTCCTACTTATTCTTTGGAAGAAGTTAGTGTAGATGTAGCATTGCCTGTTGACTTACCTGAACTAAAAGTTGTTTCTGATTCAGCGGTTGCTTTGATTGCTCAAAGTGATCATGACTGTTTCCAAATTTTAACCAAATTTTCTAATCTTAATAAAGTTACTAGGGTAATGGCTTACGTACTGAGATACATACATAATATCAGCCCAAGTATCAATAAAATATTAGATTCTTCACTTAATAGTTCTGAATTAGAAAAAGCATTAATGCTAATTATTAAAAACGAACAGAATAATCATTTTACGGATGAAATAAAGGCTTTAAAAAATAATGAAAATGTCAAGGGTCCCTTAAAACCGTTACATCCCTTCTTAGATAGTCAGGGTTTAGTTAGAGTGGGGGGTCGCCTTCAAAATACGGACTTTTCATTTGCACAAAGGCATCCAGTTATATTACCAAAAGGTTCATTTATAACTAATCTTATAATTAGCCATGAGCATTCAAGATTATTACATGCAGCCCCAAAACTTATGCTGGCTCATTTAACCCAAAAATATTGGATTATAAATGGTGTGCGAGAAATAAAAAAGATAACACATAAATGTTTAACATGTTTCAGATTAAAGGCCAGCACTGCAAAGCAGCTGATGGGTTCTTTGCCTCAGCAGCGTATCACTGCCGCCCGACCATTTGAAAGGGTTGGAATAGACTTCGCTGGGCCCGTAGATGTGAAAAATTCTCGATTAAGACGCGCCATAATTTCTAAAGGTTACGTTAGCGTATTCGTTTGTTTTGTTACTAAAGCAGTTCATTTCGAACTTGCTTCTGATTTGTCAACTGATTCGTTTTTAGCTTGTTTTAAAAGATTTATCTCTCGTCGCGGGTTACCCAGTGAAGTCTTTTGCGACAACGGCGGGTGCTTTCGAGGGGCAAGCAACCAGTTGGCTGAATTGTACAAGCTGCACGCTTCTGCTAGTCATCAAACCCTGGTGAAAGAATATGCTTCTCAACAAGGCATAAAATTCCATTTTACACCAAGTTATTCACCAGTGTTTGCTGGGCTTGCAGAGGCAGCTGTAAAAAGCATGAAATTTCATTTAAAACGTATTGTGTTAAAATCGTTATTAACTTATGAACAATTAAACACTATCCTGGCTCAAATTGAAGCCGTATTAAACTCTAGGCCTTTGCTACCTATGTCTTCTGATAGTGCTGATTTCAGTTACCACACGCCAGGGCATTTTTTAATAGGAACCTCTGTGGTCGCCTATCCTGAAACTAATGTTGCTGATGTACCTATGAATAGGCTTAAGTATTGGCAATTGTGTAATAAAATAACTCAACAATTTTGGAATGTATGGCACAAATATTATTTAAATACTTTGCAAAATAGGCCTAAGTGGCGTGATGATTTTCCCAACGTAACGGAGGGAATGTTAGTAATTTTAAAGGATCCAAATGCGCCGCCATTATTTTGGCCAATGGCAAGAATAGAAAAAGTTTTTCCTGGTAAGGATGGCAAGGTTAGAGTTGTGAATGTACAAATCCCAAATGGAAAAATCTATAAGCGATCATTGTCAAGCATTTGTATCTTACCTTTTAATTATAATAATAACGAGTATGTAAACAGTAATTGTTAAGTAGTTTAGCATAAATTAGATTAAGCTGTTATTGCGAAGGCTGATAAAACCTTGCATAGTGAGATCTAAGTTTTTAGATAAGTGTTTGTACCTATTTGGTTATAAAATTTCATTACAATTTTTTACTAGATATTAAGTTTGTTCAAAAGTTGTAACTAATTTTAATTCATATTATTGGTACTTAAATTCGACTTTATGTAAACCCTTACTGTAAGGTACAATATTAGAAAGTAAGAAACTGTTTAAACTTCTATTATTTTGTCAAAAAAAATGGGATAGTAAGTTTTCTCCCGCTAAGTGGGCAGCATGTTGGCAACACCAACAAAGCACTATGCAATCAATACTTGCAACATTGTGCCCATAGTGAATAAGTTAATTGTAAATTCATTCGTTCTTTGAACGAGACTCGAAAATATGGATGTCTGACGAGTAGACGTGTTGCTCTTGTGTCCTAATAAATCTTCTAAAATAGTGTCAAAAAACTGTGTTTAAATCCGACAACAAGCCTCCACCCGCCGACTATCACCAGCAAATACAAAATACAGTCCACGAAGTAAACAACTACCACATTACAAGTAGGTAAAGGAAAAACCCGGATTTCAGGAATGTAATCATACAGTCATACTTTTGTAATGCGGTCAAACAAAGGTTTGTGTTATTCTTATGATTTAAACCTTAATAAACTGAGGACCTCAATTTTAGGCAACACGGTGTTTTAGTGTACGGCCAAAAATACATTTTTATTGATAAATACTTACTTCAATAACACGTGAGTCCAAATATAATAAAAATATGAGACCTACAGGCCTAAACTGGCCATTGGGCAAATCGGGCAAATGCCCGATGGGCCTTCGTGAGCTGGTGTGGCCGATTTTAGCGGTCGACTTTCAAAATACATCGATTAGAATAATGTCCTCTACCGTCATTCTGAAGACCTAATTCAGTTAATAATGTAGAATGGCTATTTTCTTGCTAAACGTTTTTATTTTTTTAATCTCTGCGGATTAAAATTCCATAAAAAAATATGGATAGTCTCCTAAAACCCTTTTCGTGTAGCTGCAACGGGTAAGGTTCTTCCCCTTACTGTCCCACTGAAAGTTTCCACCCGTATACCTACCCTATTTCGATTGGATATCTATTGAATTAAATTCATAAATTAAGCCAAGATAATAAATAAAAAAAAATATGAAAAATAAATTAGATTGATAAGTTGAGTAATTAAGTCTAGCAGCCTGTTTACCGGCTCTCTCGTGATTGGCCTCCTTGTTGGCTTTCTTGCGAGCGTTTTTATCGGCCTTTTTTCGTTTCGATTCGTTTGCGACTGCTGACGCTGTGTTCCAAAAATTTAAAGAGCAGAAGTAGGTAGTTCGCCCAGCTTGGCTAGCCGGGTTTGCCCTTTTTTCTTGCTTTGATTTCTGTGCCTACGAAGGCACCAACCCGAGGTGACCCGCGGTGGCTAACCACGTTGGAAGTATTATAAGCAATTGTACCACATGTTTTGATAATGAATTTATTCGGATCTGGCAGGAGGACAAAGCCTTTTGAAAAATATCGAAATTTTGTTGTTTGAATAAAATACCCTAAACTGATCATAAGTTTACGACGTAATAACGACGTTATTTAAGTGTTTTAATTAATTTTAGTAGTGGGTCTTTGTCGCCAGGAGCAATCCTGGCGACCAAGACTGATTCCTTGAGAGACAGATTCCATGAGACAAGAAGATTCCATGTCTCTGTCAGCAGTCGTAAGGGCTATGCTGGCAGACACTGTAAACTCAAGGGAAATGGTCTTCTTCTGTAAGACCGTAAAAGTCCAAAAGGAGGCTTCTGAGCGGGATCGGAGAAGGCATCGTGGATGCAGCCGCCTTAAGAAAGAAGAAAGAAGGCGGGTCTCCGTGGTCACGGCCCTCAGAGTGAGGACTCTGTTCACCCGCCAAATGACCCCAGGAACGACGGTGGCATAGTAAGTAATTTTAATTCTTTAACTGTTCTGTTGTTGATGCCTGTTAGATACTGCCACAGTCCAATAGCTTTGACAAAACGACGTCAATCGGGTCAGCTAATTAGTAATTAAATCAGGAGAAATCCCTTACAGTCTCATTTTTGTGTTATGCTTCCATCAATTACAAATTCATAAAATAACTATTTTAGTAGGAGCCAACAACCCCTGATTTTTTTCCACCCTTTATTTATACCGCTCAGGGTATTTTCCCGGCTCGACCGACTGTATTACGAAACTTCGATATTCAAAACTTCGATGTACGGTATTCCGACAGAACGCCAACTCGAAGCACGTAAATTTGACAATCTTTCTTATTGCGACGTTACATATGTACCTATTACTATTACATATGAATATATTTATTACTTTTATATATACTACGGCTTGGTTGGCGACGACGTATTAAGTTGCTGAAAATACCAAAAGAGATATATTTTTGCATTTTGATCTATGTAGCATCTGTTAGTTCTTACCTATAGTTTTATTTTATTTATAGTTTTTTACTTAGTCTACGTGCCTACTTACTATTTTTTAAATTACTTATTACCTATCACATAAGGATATGGCTTTTATTGCTACATTCCCATAACATAAGCAAGTTCCTACTTAATTTAATTCAAACAGTAAATGTGTAGAACCTTCTTGCTACTACGTCTAGTTACCGTTTGCAAACATCGTAGAAGCAACAGGAAATGGCCCTAAGAAATCAATAAGCAAAGCAATAATGGACATTTACATCTACCTATCTATAGATGACGCGTTCGCATAGAAATCATTTCCTGCCGTTAATTCCTAAGGACGCGGATTACAAAGGACAAGTTAAATTAGTTATCTTCGAGCCAATGTAAACTAGAACAATCAAAGAATTTATTTGACGTCATCATTTTATTGTTATCTGGTTGGATGATTGATTGCTGCTGAGTGCTAACTGGTATTTATAATTTAATCTAGCAGGTACCTACCTTTACAATGTAATCGTACATAACTATGGCAACTGTAAATCAAAAATCTTCCATTAAAAAAAAAATCTGTTCAATAAGTTCACTCATAATACCTACTATTATTATTTTAAAAGCTGAGCTTTTTCATGAATGCAAATCTAATAACAGTACGCACAGTAAACTTTGTAATTCAATTAATGAAATAGGTATTGTACTTCATGAAATAGCCAGCGAAAACTAATGATATATCAATCTATAAAGAAAAGAAAGAAAGAAAAGCTATTTAATTGATGTACCTACTTAAATAAATTTACGGGTGATGAGTTATTTGATGTGCATTTAAAAGTCATGTTACTATAGATTTATAATATAAGTAGTTTAGAAAGGGATTAATACGAGTTTGTTTACTATGAAACAAGCGAGTCCAGAAAATGCTTTTTTACTTTATCTTATTTTGAATCATGACTACGTTACAGTTGGAAATTGGAAAGGAAAAGAGACGCTGGCAGACAGTTCCACACGTGCCTCATGGAGCGACTGCAGACTTACTTGACGGCGCGATTGTGTCAGACTTTTGAGCGATTATCTAAGTACCCAAAATTATAGTTCAAGTAGGTATTTATGAGGGAGAAACGGAATGTCAAATAAAACCTAAAAAAATCGAAACTTTTTAGGTACCAAAGTTTCAAGTTCATCCAAAAGAAATACAATTATAAAAAGTACTCGAATTAGCTTTTTCATCAAAAACTCACGTTTAAGGTCGGCCACAGAGAACTTACAATTTTACAGTTGTTCATAATCATAGCATAATCAGCCTTTTAATGTTCCCACTGCTGGGACACTGACCTCCTCTCTAGAAGAGGGAATGGGCCGTAATCCACCACGCGGGCTCAGTGCGGGTTGGTGAATGTCACATGTCTTCAAATACACAATTACCTACAGTTGTTCACGCCACGCCAACTATAACAACAACGGTTGCAACTGCGCAGGCGCAACTCATTGTTCTGTGGTCTTGGCTCTTGAAATCTTAATCGAGTCGAAGTGCACTTCAAGATTTGTAGAAACATACTTATACAGCTTCCAGCCAGAATAATCCTCAGTCGACCGATTATCATATCTGCATGCGTCACTCATTTAAGTAAGGGCGTGATATACTGATGGGATGCTACATGCCTTATAATTAAGATTTTCGTGATGATGATCATGATAATCTTCAACAGATTCGGTTTGACACGCAATGTTAAACGAGCATGACACAGATCTGAACCGGATAAAGTTGGATCATAGCTGTATTAAATAGAACAGTGTGTACCTTATAGGTGGATACCTAACGACGTTTATAAACTTGAACATAAACAGAAGGCAAAGATGTAATAATACACCCACATATCGTATTTTGAATTCTCATATAAGGGGAGAGCATATTGCCCTCATCATTTTATAGGTACCTCAGGCTTGTAAAATATTTTTCAAGACATATCCTCGAAAACTAGCTCTTATTCTTCCATTTTTAGGTTCAAAATGCAGTGCGACAAACGAGTTTTTTTTTGGGGGGTGATGCCCTAGGTCCCCATTTACCAAGTTCCGCAAAGCTTATGCTACTATTTCAAGAAAGTACCGGGAAAAGATCAATACACAAAATGTTAGTTATTTATTTAACTTTTTTAAACATTCTAATCGCTTTTCCGGCATTGAGTTCATTTCTCACCGTGTATTATCCTTTATGTCTTCTACCGAAGGAAAATTGAGTTTGAGAAAAAGAGAGAAGTCGGCTGGAGTTGTACGATGCATTTGTTGTTTTCGTTCAAAAAATCATTCAGAATTATGACCTTGTGCGATGGCGCATTATCGTGTAAAATACAAGAATTTTCTTCCCACAAATCTGAGCAGTTTCGTCACGCCGCATAACGCTCAAATAATATTGTTTTAATTCGTTCAGTTAAAAGGCGCCAATCCAAAGCTTGCATTCCAAAATCGAAAACCCACATCTCATCACTGGGCATTTCGTTTGCTAGCCCCATTAATAGAACAGGCGGCGAGCCTTCTTGTCGGATTGCCGCCATGGGATTTGCAGGCCTCGCGCACGTTTACGCGTGGCGCGTGGAGTAACCTGGCCCGACTAACTTCGGGTGAGAACGGCCCGCATTGGGCCCTGGAAAAACTAGATCAGGAGACACTTCTGGAGAAGAATGATTGCTGAACGCCTTTTTATTTGTCAGATAACCAGTCAGCCTTTCGCCGGCGTCGCTCTACCGTTGACACAACCATGCAACTAAAAGCTCTAGCGCAAGAAGCAGTTGCCAAGCATGACACCGTCTTAGCATTATCTTTGGATGTAGTCAACGCCTTCTTCTTGTATGTCAACGCGTGCCAACCTGTCTCCGCCCCATATTGGTGAATATTTAGCGCAGAGATCGGTCCTGGTATGATGTGGAACATTGGTTGTGATTGGGCACTGCGTGCATGCTTCTTCTCGTCGGTATATGTTTTGCTGATAATACTTCACTCATCATCGCAACGGCAACCGGCAGTACTAGCCACGGCAGGGATTGCGCAGGTCGTCTGTAGAATCCGGCGTTTGGGTCTATAAGTGGCCTTGCACAAGGCTGGTCCTTAGGCTCATGACTGCTGCAGCTGCTCATGAGCGGCTTCTTGGAGGGCCAAACTCTTGCCAGAGGCTCTACGTGGAGATCGTAAGGTACATGGCCCTTCATGGGGCGCCCGGACAAGTTACAATAATGGCGGTAAGGCCTGTTCTGGAACAGTGGCTAGTGAAGCGATCAGGCACCCTAAGATTCCAGCTAACGCTTACCGGGCATGGGTGCTTTGGGAAGTACCTGCATCGGATAGGTCGTGTGCGGATGCCCGATTGGCACTACTGCGTGGACAGCCATCACAAAATAAAACACAAAATCTAACAACTTCATTCTTTATTTCGCAGTAAGTATATATTTCTTAAGGCCTTTTAACATAAGAAACAATAATATTTATAATCAACAATCTAAACAGGATTCGCTCGATACATTGTAAGCGACATTGCTTTGGAAGTCATCGTAAGAAAAGAAAGTATTTTACAAAAATTGAATAGAAAACAAAACAATACTAGAAGGTAATTCGACTAAATCAGGCGATTTCTTGTTGCTCTTCACATTACATTGACCAAGCACAATGATAAGTTACCTAATCCTTCAACAATTAACTTTACGTCTAGCTAACACGACAAAATCCAGAAAATTAATTATACAAGCTTTTTGTGCAAGGAGGTTTCACGAAAGAAATTCAATATTCGATTATCGACTAAATTTGTGCGAAGAAATTAACAAGTTCTGCTATTCAATTATTTATATGAATACCACAGGGCAGGCAAATGTCTACGACCTTCTAAGCTTCACTGTATACTGGATCAATTGCTAAATGTAATTGAAAAGACCACCTAAACGGCAAACGGTGTTTTCATTCATCATAGCCCACCCAACGTAAAACATTTAAATATGATTTAAAATATTTAATCTACTATCTGTGTCTAACAAAAAGGCAAGCTTGCTTAACGAACCAAAGTGGTATTTTTTATATAAATAAATAAATATATCGACTTTTTGAATGTACGCTAAACATTATCTATATAACAATATGTTAACTGCGTCAACAGCTAAAGTCAGGCACAATTACAATCATTTATCTATTTATTAAATGGAATAATAATTATGTTTTCGGTTAATCTAGTATCAGCGAAAATTTTGTTTAGTCCAGTATCAAAAATATTGTTTATTATGTACTATCAAAAATACTTTTTATGTGGTGTCGGACAGACCAACTGATGAACAGCGCGCAGGATTCATATATCCCATGTGCGTGCGAGATCTTATCAGTTCGGCTACGTTCTGCGAACAACGTTCGATGCTATTGTTTTTTTCCACTCGTTTATTTCATTATTATATACTTCTGACTGAGTGAACTCTTTGCCGGCGTGCCACGACACAAATAACTATTGCTCAAAGCTGCAAGCATACGACAAGCGCAATCATATTGAACATTACATACTTTGTTCTATTAAAGCTTATTTCTTTCTCTAGTACATCAGATGCCAGGTTATAACGTTTTAGAACTATGATTAACCAGCATTAAAGAAACTCTTATTATTTTAAAACTTCACTATGGGTACAACTCATACAATTTTCGTAACTGGCAGTATTGTATAAAAATGATAAAATTAACATAGCAAAGTCACTATTACATTTCCCATTAAAATGATGAAACAATTACAAAAACTTTGATATTTTGAGGAAGACACGACATATGTTTAGGGTTCTCGGCAATACAGGCAGCCTAGAAGCAGTATAGGAACTGAAACGACCGTCACCACAATATGACCTGTATGACCTGACCATAATTTATAAAATCATGTGTGACAACATAATTATATTCACAAATAAACGATAGGTATATCTATTGACAGATTGACTTCACAATGCAAAATTAACGCAGTATTCCTCGACTATATAGACTGATGGGTCTAGTTTAGCCAAATTTCTCCAGTTAACGTTTAGTAGAGGGCAAGGCGATTGCCAAAAAATAAACTCTCGGTAAGCTAACGGAAGCACAAGATATCTCAGTAACTAAATCGGAGGTAATTAAGTGTACACGTAACGTAACTGGTATTTGCACTTTTATCTATACTAACATTACAAAGAGGAAAGATTTGATTGTTTGTTTGTAATGAATAGGCTCCGAAACTGCTGAACCGATTTTAAAACTTCTTTTACTATTGGGTTATATAAGCTACATACACATAAGCTATATTTTATCCCCGTATTCCTACGGGAACAGGAACTACGCGGGTTAAACCGCGGGGCGCTGCTAGTATATAATAAAAGCGAAATACAACTCACTGTACAATCACGAACTCTCAGAAACTATAACAGCTACAAACTTAAAGATTGATAGGCGGATTCCTTGTTTTCCGGATTTTACGAAACTCCACCCCTAAGGGGGTTAAACAGGGGGTGGACATTGTTTGTACTAAATCTGCGTAGACGAGTCGCGGGCGAAGTGCTAGTACGTCATAAAGTAGGTAGGTAGTATGGAAGTTTTATTTGTTGTTAGCTATGAGCTCTACGCTTAAAATAATATAGATTTTACCTTCATATATATTTTTTTAAATCAGCTCAGACTATTCATGCAACGAGAGCTATCAAGTTAGAACTCGGCGGAAGAGGCGCTAGTATAGCGCGAGTATAAGGAGAGAAAGAGAGAATAATAGTCTTCGCAATGTCAAAATTCACTGTTTGTGGAGATTTTTTGAATATTTTACTGTAGTTTATTAATTATTTTTGGAAAAATAAGATAGAGGTCTTCCGAACACAGCATTAAGACGTTAAGAGTTTTTTTTTTGTGTTTTATACTTTTATTTCCCTTATTTATTTACAAAACGACACTACGCAACACTGCTTGATGATATATTAATTAATCGTACTTTTTCAGCATTATTAACTATTTTAATTCAAACTTTGGTTGCGTGCGCACAATAACAACTTTTAACAGCTATGTTTACAAACCTTATTCGCTAGTGGCGTCAACCGGTAAGCACAAAAAGGGTAGCCCTCATTGTTCGATCAATTCGCCTACGATCGTTAAAAGACATAAACATTAGTAAAATCTTACTTAGATTTCTTTGTACATCATGTTCCTATTTATTTAATTGTTGTTATTCAAATCGCTTCCGTCAATATAAAGTTAACTAGCTTATTTAGCCGTTCAAAGCTATTGCAACACCACTGTGAATCCTATAATTTTAACAGGTGATCAATGTCATACAAATCAGTATATTTAAGTCGATATTACATAGTTTCTCTATACAGAACTATTTTCTCTATTCACTATTAGGTTGCTATTAAAAATATTAACTGAATGTAAATATCATTTGTAATATATTGGTGTTATACGACGACGTAATATGAGGCACTTTCATAGTTATCAGCAAATTTCTCATTTTTATAAATTCAACTCTATTGCGTGGCAACTCAACGATAAGATGGGATACTGTTCGTGTAATAAAATTATGGAATGTCATTAGCTGCCTATGTCCCTTCAAAGCTTCGTAATGATAATTTTCTGGATTTGTGAGTAACATTCATGTCGACATATTGACAAGGAGTCTACTCTTTAAGTTTAGGGAAGAGGGCGAGCGCGCGCCTTCAACTTTGTACCTGCGCTTCGCCTTTGAATTTCAGGATCTATTCTTTATCCTGTGATCTGGAAAAGAAATAACATCAATGCAACAAATTGTCTGATAGATATACTTACATGGATTCAATTTAAGAAATGTATTTCGAACTGCTTATCAGCGTGTTCTAACGGTAACATCAAGGCTGCGCTTGCGCCGCATACACAAATCTATCAAACAAACCTTATACTGACGCAACGCTACTGACTAGCTTATCTATGTTCGAAAATCGCTTACTCTATTGTTATAGATTTTATTAGGCGCTTTAAAAATCTTGTCAGTAATATGCTTCTTCTACCTTGTGCGCAAAACATCGTTTATGCTGAATGGCTCAAAGTCACATCTAGCGTGTGACGTCAGATGCATGTACCACTGTTTTTATTTATCATTTGCATCCTCGCTATTTGTTATTTATTTTCAAGTTGTCTTTTTTAAGGAGTGTATATTGGTCACACGACAAAAAAAAACCTTGTACACGTAAATGAGGTAAAAGCTAACACATAACATCAATAGGAATCATCGATACGAGGTCCAGTCTAATGACTCATTGTAATGGAGTTAAAAAGAGTGTACTTACTATTGCGTGGAAGAACGAGTGCATGACTGTCGGGGACGGTACAGCAATGCAGATTGTTGTGGAACATGTACTGGATGGTGAGGTGCTTGTCTTCGCCCACGCACGGGTCGTAGAAACCGGGCAGCTCAGACTGGGGACAGAAATATACAGACATTGTAAAAATGGGTACATTACTTAAAAACCTACTAGCAATGAACATCTTAAATACTTTTCAAACGGTGAAAGGTTTTCAAATACGTTCTGAGGTTTCGAAAGTATCCTTAATATTCACAAACACGAAGAATTCGCACTTTTTAATATTATTGGTAGATCAGTAGTATGCTCACTCGGTTTTGTGGCCGTGTAGGTCTGAATAGGCCTTAGGTTCAGACGTACAAGGCCACAAAACTGAGTGAGCATGCGGTAATCCATCCGCTTAATATATAGCCTACCTGGGCGGTATAGCGATACCTAATATCGCCCGTTTCTCTTCGCTCGCGAAACTGCCTACATGGCATCCAGCGGGACACCGCGCGAAACCTAACGATATATATCGCTACCATTCAGGGCAGAGCATGCTGCATATGAATAGTATTACGAGCAGTATAGATACGAAACCATCTCTGTGAAATTTAAACTATGGTGCAGTAGCAACCATGGTGATTACAGCTTTAGTGCTGTTTGGTAGGGTGACCGTAGGCGCGCCAACATTATCCCAGTATAATATTGCTGTAAAAGTTCACCATATTACATTTTAATACACTTCTAAGTAATAAGCTTTTAATACATAAATAAATTCAAAGAGCAAGAATGAGTCTACTCCGTGTAAATATAGCTAAGGACAAGTATAACCACAATTTTTATACGTAGACATAAAACTTAAACAGCATTGTTCCAAAATATATAGGACGATCTGGTGCGCTTGCTCATTCACGATTTCCTGAGAAGTATAAAATCATAGGACATTTTCAGGTTCCTTGATTTCTACAAAGATGACGCGTGTCGGCTTGGCAGCTGAATGAGAGGAAACAGGAGAAATATGTACTGTAGTTAATTAACGTTGCAACATTGAACGCACTGCAATAATTATACAGCTGAAACTACAACAAACTGTTATTGTATAATATCTGACGCTGAAGGGCCATCTCATACAGCACCGCAGATTTAAAAAGTTTATTTAAATTGGCAGCTATTTAGATCTCTTAATTTTATTAGGCTAGTCCGAACGCACATTTTTTTAACGGAACTTGATAGTTTGAATCCTCATACTCATAATGGTTACGATGGGATCAAACTTACCATAAATAGCTATTCAAATAATTGCGATTATTAATAGCAAAATGGAGCAATTTCATGCACGTTTGTAGCTGTCATGCGGGTTATTAGAATTATTACCGAACCGGCATGATACGGGGGCGAGAAAACTATTTATAGCCTTCATTATCCGAATAACTTCCGATGATATTTGTGTTTACATCACAACGCTACTTTGTTTTACTTGTGGAACCTTCCACAAATTAGATAATCGTGATTTTAAGTCGTAGTCGCCAAGCGGTTCACGTACGTCCGTAATTTTGGATTACTGCAATTTGTATATAAACTTTATGCCAAATATCACTTCTTCTGTGCTCGATAAAAATGATAGAAAAGTTCTCTTTACGTATTACATATACGCTCTTAAATCTTAAATTATTAAAACCCGATATTAAAGAATAAGCACTAGTGAACTCGCTCTTTAAGTACCCTGCTTAGAGAGCGAGTTCACTAGTGCTTAGTGTTTATTCTTTAATATCGGGTTCTACATAAGTAAAGCCCTTGTCAAGATAGGTTAAATATTTTGAGCAAATACTTTGCTGTTGTCTAATAAGTGAATGATTGTAGGATCATTGCGAGGAGAGCCACAGATGTACATTTTATACACTAGATTTGTATAATATCATCATCTGCCTAGCCTTCTCCTAACTATATTGGGGTCGGCTCTGAGTCAAGCCGGATTCAGCTGAATACCAGTATTTTACGTGAAGCGGCTGCCTACCAGACCTCCACAACCCATTAACTCGGGAAAACGGTACTTCTTGGCAAGACTGGTGTCAGATTTTCTGGTTTCTGACAATCCGTAACGACTGCCACAGATCTCCAAATGACAGCCGGAACCAACTGCTTAACGTGCTTTCCGAGGCACGGAGAAGTCTTGTTATGTTAAGACGGTCACCCATCCACAGACCAACCTCGGCAAGCGTTGCTTAACCTAGAAGGTTGGCCCGTGCGGCTGTTATAATTTAGCCACTAGATTTGTATAATATGAGGTGTTTCAAAAATACCGCGAGTGGAGTCGCTACATTATTGGGACCACAGATTACACCTGGTCCCGCCTCACTCCGTAACCGGATAAGATACCCTAATTGAAACTCATTTCCCTGGAAGCGTTCTCGCATAGGTTACCGTGACTCTAAACAAACAGTATGGTTAAGATGGAAAAACTACAATGGGCCATCCGAAGCTTCCATCCCTTCATGGCCGGGTCCGATGATGTGTTCCCTGTCCTGCTGCAGTGGGGTGGAACCTCTTTTTTAATACAGCTGGTGCCCTAAGTGAGAGCGTGTCTAACCTTTAGATACATTCCTAAAGAATGGTGAAGAGTGAACGTAATATTCATTCCAAAACAAAGAAAAAATGATTATACAATCATCACTGACTGGATGCAAGAGAGCTACAAGGCGGCGTTTTAAAAATATTACCACTGCTTGATGACTAAATCCGCTCTTCACCTGGTGGTGAACTAGAGACATCGAAGGAACCTTTGACCAGACAAATTTCTCCAGCGATAGGGCCGTACGTTGTAAATCAGGTACTTCATGCATGCTAAGATATTAAGACGAGTGACTAACCTTAGAAAGAACAATCGTTTGCAATGATATTTAGCGGCTGTCCACAGAGACGGTTGCTCTCCCAAACTCTATGGAATCTGGTGATAAATGACGTTGTCACCAAACTCAACGCGTATCGATACTACACAATACATTATGTCGGCGTCGTCTACGTAGTAACTGCTCTCAACAAGCACTACACATGGTGGATGGATGATGCAGGGAATATGGTCTGTCAGTCTTTACTGACTACTTGACTACTGACTCCACTAAAACTGAATTACCCATGTTGATTGGCGGATACGGTTTTCGTAAGAACCTGCGACTGACAAAACTACAGTTGCATACAGTCACAACCGTTACAACTGACCACAGGTTCTATTTGAAAATCTCTGTGTGAAGCTGGGGTGGACCGAATGATATGTTTGTCCCACCAGTACGCAAAATACGACAGTTACACACGTGTAGAAATTATGCGTTATCGTTGATTGAGCATCGTAATGCGACATTTTTTTTTAATCCGTTAGAACTAATTTCTCAATTGCTCCTTATAAGCCTGTAAGATCAAATATTTTATTGATAAATTATACACTGCAGTGTCGAATCGCGTGTGCAACGAAGCATGGTACAAAATGATCACAAGACGAATGCATGTAGGTATCTAGTGTAAATTAGTTTCAGCGCTTATATAACCGATTATTTTCAATACACTTTACTACAAACAAGTAAAATGATATGAAGAATGTTTCCCTCATATTCTAGATTTATTTTTAGGGATCCGTACCCAGAGGATACGTTGACCTCTACTACTAAGCCTCCCCAGTCCCTCCACACGCCCGTCTGTCCGTCAGCGGACTATATCTCACGAACCGTAATAAGTACAGTTGAAATTTTCACTGAGTGTGTATTTCTGTTGCCACTATAACAACAAATAATAAAAATATACAGTATAAACGTGAGTGTTACGGACCTTGGCCGGTTTTTATAAATAGTATAAACTAAAGTCAGTATGGCTCATATTCTAAAACGTAAACTCTAACTCAACTGAAACTCACACTCCATCGGAGCATCAAACTGTTAATAAAGTTTGTCATAAATTGAAGCGTTTGCTGAGCTCAAACTGTCAATAAAGTTTATCATAAATTGAAGCGTTTGCTGAGCTAAAACTATCAATAAATTTTGTCATAAATTGAAGCGTTTGCTGAGCTAAAACTGTCAATAAAGTTTGTCATAAATTGAAGCGTTTGCTGAGCCAAAACTCATCACACGAGCACAAAAACTTCTATTTATATCAATTCGACAAGTTTTCTTTGTAATGTTTTCGACAAGTTTTCTTTGTAATGTTTTCGTGCTAATGTTGGAGTACGGGCCTTTGTGTCCACTTAGTACTAAACTACATAATGCATTTTTTTTTTACTCACAAAATATTTTTTAATATTTATGCAATGAACTGATTGTGTTCTACAGACACTATATTCTCCAACGCAACTTCTGGGCGATCCACACAATGGTGACAGATAATTCCGGTGAGGACCTGCGTCAGGCGGGAAGTGAGGACGTCGTGGAATTCCGCCAAAGAGCAAGAAAAAAAGTCTAATCGCTGAGTCCTTATTGCTTATCTATACTGCCTTCCACAACGGTGAAAACTTTATTAGGCTTGTACCTTTTACCGGGAATTTGCACAACCTTTCCCTCGGTCCTGGCCTATGGATTTGGACACTTTGTATAAAGAAGCGTCTGTGCTTGCACAGTCTGTGTAGTGTTACATTTTATGAGGGTTTCGCTCACTCCATTCTCGTAGTCCATGGGAAGCAGTAATACTCGTTACTAATGTATCCACTTCTACACGCAGCGTTTAAGGCTACATTTGAATTGATAGTGACTTAAAAGTGATAAATATTAATCACCATCACCCCCTCTGCTCTTATTCCAATTTATTTGGGTTCGGTGCAAAATGTACTCTTCTACACATCTCTATTTCCGTCATCTCAAGTGTCAAATGAATAGTACCCTCTCGGTATGCCAACATCGAAACCCATAAACCACCATAATCAGGCACTATAGTTCAAAATGCGAAAATGCTACATAAATGTATAGAATAGAATAGAATAGAATACTCTTTATTATGTACACCATACAAGTTACAGAAAATTTATGCAAAGAAAACATTACATAGGGTGACACAATATTGTTTCTTGTGGTGTCAGTACGCCCCTCCACACACGCAACTACTATTTTATTTTTAATAATAGAACTGCTTATTTTTAATAATGTAGAATTCTATTCCACCCACACAAACATAGTTGTCACGGTGTCAAGCACCTTACACTGCTTAGCTATTACAGAAGCACGTGTTCGCAAATGAAATCTTAATATAATAAGCGGATACATACTGAAAATTGTAGCCTGTCAGCCATTGTGTGAGGTACACTGTTGCACGAATAATGGTAACGTAAGGTGGATGATAAATCTACAACATTATGTGAAGAGCAATTTCAGAAATTGCTACTCTTTATTATATAGTGGTCGTTACGGAAAACGTGCTCCATTGTCAACCAGCCGGGCCCGCCTACCGTTGTAATGATGGAAAAATCCAGCATTTGTCGCTCACAGCCTACGAGTATGACTTGGATGACAACAACTGTATTCTATTATTTAATTGTAAAGTTTCCCGGTGAGGATTACCATATGGTTTTCAATTCGTACGTTGATTTGTTTTAAGGCTGGGATTTCCCATCAGAAATATTACGAAATTCTTAAATAAGATGAATATTCGTAATCCTAAATCTTTCCTAAAAGCTCACTTTCGTTATTTAAGAAACTCCAATGCAAAATGTAGTAGTTTTAGAACCAGCTTGCTTTTTATTCAGTGGACTGTTAAAGCGCCACTATAGCATACATGTAACGAACTTTCCAGAGAGTAGAGAGAAGGACAGAATCGAATGACATATAGAAAACGATAGAAACCTTTACAGACTTCACAACCTAAAGAGCAAAAACGGATATTACGCCATAACATGCTAATGCCCGTTTTCACTAAAACTATGGGACACATAAATGATTGCCTAAATAAAACCCGGCTAGAATTAAAATGCCGGGGCTCAATGCCGAGAGTTGAAAATCCAACATTACAATAAAATTATGCATTAGTTTAGGCAGTGCAAAGGGTACCATATGTCCAGTGTTTCAGCGAATAGCTTAATATAGAGTGGTATACACACCTTGCTAGCCTCGAGAAGTTCTAACCGAGTGTCCTTGACAAGACACTGTATCGGTATTGTGACGTCAATAACTTCGCTGAAGGCGTTGGGTGTCTCGGGTGAATTGCCATCGCCCGTGGGCTCTGCGCCGATTTCATGGCTTGAACAATCTGTCAAAAAAAAAAAACAATAAGTTACAACTAGTCGCTACGAAATGGATGTGTTTTTTATGGTTCCGTCCAAAGGGTAAAACGGGACCATATTACTAAGACTTCGATGTCCGTCAGTCAGTCTGTCTGTCACCAGGCTGTACCTCATGCACCGTGATAGTTAGACAGTTGGATTTTTCACAGATGATGTATTTCTGTTGCCGCTATAACAAAAAATACTAAAAGACAGCTCCCATACAATAGACATGATTTTATTACTAATTTTATATATAACTAGCAGCGCCCCGCGGTATTTCCCGCGTAGTTCCCGTGGGAATATTGGGATATGATTGAGTTTATTCGTTACATACAAAAATACAAATCTTTCCTCTTTATAATATTATTAGTATTAGTATAGACATAGATGGTACTGAATCCTTCGTGCCCAAGTCCAATTCGCACTTAGCCGGTTTTGTCTTTGAGACAAACCCGCTACTCTATTCCAAACCACTGCAACTCTTGAAAGCCAGTATCAACAGGGGCGATCACCAGAAAAACACCAAACGAATGAAGCTCGACGATTCCCGGAAAAAACGCTTCCAATTGAACCGTCGTTTTGGATCCCAGAACGAAAACAGCGGAACAGTAAGAAAAAGATAATTTCGACTTCCCTCCTGATCAAGCAGGAGTCAGAACAGAGTTAGACAAATAGGCACATTGGAGAGTAAATAAATGGGTGGATAGTGTGAACAAAGATATACTCGTATAACGAATATCCAGTGACAGTTTTCACGGCAAAATGGAAGAACAAAAGTTATTCCACCAACCCCAAGTGACATTACGGGGCATTAAAAAGCAAACACAATGATGAACTCGTCTTGATGAACGCACGGCTCGATTATAGGTCTAGGAACGCTTACTCTATTGATGGCAGCCCACCTACGCCATACCGACACCCTCCGCATCTCAAAAAAATATGCTGTCTTGGTTTTCTTAAGTGTATCGATATTTGAATGCTTTTACGGATAGTAAGAAGCAACAGCTTGTTAAATATAATACTCGTCCGGAAGCCTTTGCACGCCAGTCCAACTCGCAAGTCGCAACGGGTCGTTTTTTTGGGACAAGCTCCCCTACCACCGCAACTTCTATGAGCCATAATCAATCTCGACGAGTCCCGGGGAAAAGAATCAACGGTATTTGATCCCGCAACAACATTAATCAGAAACGAACAGCGGAGAAGTAAGAAAACATAATTTTCACTTCCCTCCTTATCTAGTAGCAGACAGAACAGAGCTAAGCCAAAAGACACCAAGACACGCTCACAATGTAGGGTAAGCCCATTGTAATGTATGAAAGATATTTATAAATGAGACGAATTCCGAGAGACCGACTAATGTGTAGGTCTGGAATAGAAGCATACTAAAGCGATATCAGATACGTGGAAAGAATGCTATGTTTGACAGAAGTTTCTTTTATACAAAGTATATCACTGATTATTTAAAAGCCAGAGTATCTGACACCAGTCTTGCTAACTGGGTAACAACAGTTACTCAGTTGTGAAGGTCGAACAGGCAGGCACGCTCCAAGTAAAACTGGTATCATATTGCATCCGGTTAGACAAAAAGGCGATCCCAATATAGTTGGGAAAAGGCTAGGCAGATTGATTTATCTACGAAACCCAATACTGTGCGCCAAAACCATAATCACAGATAATTGTTACCCAAAAAGCTGCTATTCTTAAGGGGGATTAGGCTGGACATGTTTGCTGCATATCAGAAAACGGTGGGCAACAGAACCACTTCTTAATAAATGCTAGACGATATCGCGGAAGACGCAAGCTGAGAGATGAACTTGACTCTTATTTGAAGGACTGACTTGCACTAGCAGAGGATAAACGTGTTTGGAAAAAGGTGAAACAGACTTTGCCCAGCAATGGGACGGGCTTATTATATTAGATGCACACGATATGGTACGGTCAACTTGTGTAGGTGTGTCTGTACAGATTGACGCGCACGTCATAGCGTTAAAGAGACGAACGAGGGAGAGGTCTCCAGTTCGCATTCCTATGTATACGATGGTATCCAAAAATGAATTCGGTTAAAATAAGACTCAAGTTGATAAGCCCCTGCGAGGTAACATAGTATATGTGACCACCACCATGAAAAGCCAAGCAGTCCTTACTTTGAGGTAGCTTTCCATACAGCGCGCGAAGAATGACAAGGCCTTTCTTCTTTTCTTCGTCAGACCTGATCCTCGAGTATGTCTCCCGCATCAGTTCAATGGTAGCGCGGGCCTGCCGCTGCATTTCCTGTAATCTGTTAATAATAAACATATTTTAACTAAAAGCTGAACCTGTTAATGTTAGAGCCATCAATGCTCCAGCGAGCACCATATACAGAAAGAATAGCACTATCCCTTTTTAGTAGTAGTAGTAGGGATAGTGCTATTTAGATGCATTTGGCAAGTCGCCATAGTAGAGCCATACAAATGTAATCATCGCTTCAGCTGTAAGTCGTCATCTACTGGACATAGGCACAGCGGCGCAATATCGATGATAAAATGGTAGATGGTGCGTTGATAAGCCTCCCAATAATTGGGATGGATTACCTAAAGCCTAAACAACAATGGCAATGTTGATTTCGTAGAGTTCCGAATTTAAATGGCTAATTGAATAGTCCCATACATCTTAAGTATTTTAACATCATCAACGCACATAGATAGTAAGTTTGTCTAGGCCCGATGCTTCAAACCCACGACTAAATAAACGACTTCTCAGTCTAACTAGCAATAACATTGGAATATTAATACAGCCCACTCTGCAGGGGCTGCTTTGGCGCCGAGGTATCAGCCACCCGTCGACCTGGAATACGAGTCCGTGGCCTCCCAACGTGAACAAATTCTCGGAACGGTGAGAATGCCCCGTGAAGCATGCAAATCTTCCAAGAAGCTGGCTGTCTGACTGTGTCAACCAGTACTTAACGCACAACAGACTGAATAGTAGTCTAAGTGCGGAAAACGAAGTCCCTACTGTAATCTAAATAATTACCTTTCATAATTAGCCTCCATAGATCGCTGGCGGTCGCGTTCCTGTCGCTCCCTCGCGATGGGATCAAGGATTATCTTCTTGAGGACCAGCCACGAGATCAGGGGCACCACTGTCGCGTAGAACACCGGCGAAGGCATCACCTCCTCGCAAAGGTGGATGGGCACGACGATGGTTTGTGAGGAACACGTCCATCTGCAAAAGAATAGTTTTGTTACGTAACGTTAATAATAAAAAGGAAGAAAGAAAAGATATTTATGTTTGTAATATAATGTATATGTATGGAAACGTAATTTTAAAACAACATTATATGCCGCATGGCTGTGCCAAAAAGGTCCATTTCAGCAAAATGGCAGCTAGAAGTTTCCAGAATAACTTTAGGACTTTGTATCATTTAACTCATTTGTTGACGCGCCACATTATTGCCGTCGCTATTTGCAGCGTAAAGAATGACAAGGTTCTTAGTATAGTTAAGATTAGTGGAGAGGACCTACGCAGGTTCATCTTAAAAAGATAGACATCTTCTATATCTAGTTCATATGAGATGATATCCAGGATAAGTGGACAAGTTTTATCTAACTGCTCCAATCATGGCAGGAAATCACTTGAGTTATTTTTTGTTAATTTTGAGCGGGTACAGAATTGTAAAGTATGGAACAGGTCCACTAGCCGTACGCGACTACCGATGGTTCAACGTTATGTCGTACTTGTGACCCGCCACGGTTTTACAAGGGTGCAATTAATAACGTCATAATTTGGCCACTTTCCACAAAATATTTACAACATTATTAATGTATATATATACACACAAACCTTCCTTTTATCGATCGTAGTCCAAGCAAATTACGCCGAAGATTAGGCTTAGCATAATATAACATTAACATTCCCACTGCTGGGACACAGGCCTGGCAGTGAAAACCGCATCAAAATATAGGATACTTAATAGTTATTGCTCTCTCTCTCTGATCTTTTGTCTATTAGTGCGCCTAAACTCTAGAACCAGTTATCGTGTACACGTGATATTTTTAGGGTTCCGTACGTCCGAATGCACAACCCCTTTCTTTATTTAGATTGGAATATAATACTAGCTAGCTAGCAGTACAAGGAAGCTATACTCTAACTGAACAGGAAGTTAGTAGAACTAGTCGCCTTCTGCTACTGGACAGAGGCAGCCCGCGCCTGGTCACCATCACCAGGCACTGCTTATTGAACAATCAAAGGCATAAAGGACTGTGCTCTGTGCAGAGCAGGCATGGAGGCGGAGACAATAGTTGGGCTGAAGTAGCACGTGCTACTTCAGTGCGCAGGCGCCACCAAAACACGAATATTGTTACAGTAATCCTACCAAATAGGCCGACTAATTTGTCTCTGGAGAGAGGTAGGCTTTTTTAGAATAACGGCAGCCATAGCCCACACACAATGGTCTCGCTTGAGGACTTAGTGCGGAAAACAAATCCTAATAAAATACTAGCTTCAAGTCCTTCTTCAGGCGCAAAAGTGTAACAGACACAAGATAAAGAATGGTTTTCTCAATTATTATATTAGGATATTATTATATACACACTTACTTAAGTTTAAGCATAACTCCACTGGGCACACCGAGCATCACGGCAGCGGACACACTGCTATTCTGCGACACCTTTTTCTCAGCACCATACTCGGCTATCGCACCAAACGTGCCTAGCCTGAAACATGTAAAAAGATGATAGAGATATTGGATGTTATTTAACTTGCTTACAAGTACAACAATCAATCAACCTCTTATCCAAGAGGATAAGAGGTACATAACAAGAGTTATTTACGTGGAGTTACCAGTAAAACCTTCACATTCCCAAAAAGATATTCGATCTTTATGTCAAATCAAGTAGTTTAACTTTTGTGTACATTTATATAAAGAGGACATTGTAGCTATTTCGCGGACAACAATAGGATGCAAAAAGTATTAGTGAAATTGCATTAAAACTATTGTTATTAGGGCACTTGCAAAAGGCAATTTGCTGGTAAATAATGGGAAGTCTTGTAAATTTCGCGCAAATGCATAATGCTAATAATTTTGCCATCTATTCGAGATTTCTTCATGCACGCGAGCTGATGAAATATGCGCTATTGTCTGTATATTCAGTTTATACAAAACTTTTTTTCCAATACCACTTTCTGTCTGCACAGCATTTCCTTATTCTGGATATAAGTTCCACGATCAATAGCCAATCCGTCTGCTAAAAAATACCAAAGCATCAATACTCGTAATAACTGAACATCCGTTGATATGAAGCCTTATTTAATCTATGGTATTGTGCATAATCAAACTAACATTCCAAATGCTGGGAAACAGGCCTCCTCTATGCGAAAGGGCACGGTTATCATTATTCATAATCTACCAAGCGATTCAATTCAGGTTGGTAATGTGCGATATATTATAAATGACATTTACGATTCGTCTATTCAATATAAGCAAAGCCAAGCAAACCAGGCAGGCATACAATCCGCAAAATTGATACAAACAATAGCAAATGGTATGAAGGCCGACACCACTTTATGTGTCAGTTACGATCAATCATCAGTAGTAGACTCGTTAACAATCGCAATGCTCCAATTGTTCCATTATGCGGCAATTGACGTAACATTCTGTCGTTAATTTGTTTGACAAATGCATGAACCAATGCACACAAGCACAGCAGATATTCTGAATAAGTAGCATATCATTGCGTTACAAAGGAAATTAGATTAAATACAACAATAAAAAGCTTGCAAATGCATGGTGTAACTGCTCTAATCTAATGTAAATTATTTATTTAAACTAGATTATATTTAAAGGCAATTCAAAGTCAAAAATTACAGTTTAAAACGAATCTAGTTGTCCATTCCCACTAGCGGCCTGTCAGCAGCAAGGGTGGACATTTTTTATTTTAATGTAGCCTGCCTACGTTACTCAGGAATAATGTAGCATACTACTTTTTTTAAGCACTCCAATATTTTTTATTTTATTTATCACAAACATTCTTTTCATTTCTTTATAATATTATTATCATCATCATCATCAACAGCTTGTTGCAGTCCACTGCTGGGCATAGGCCTCTCCAATTCCATGCCACTTAGATCTATTTTCGGTATAATATATTATAGTATACATTAAATGTGACTGTGGGGCCTGCATTGCTACATAGATTGATTGGTGATTTTCAGAGCTATCAGCATAGCATCCATAAGCATGACATAGTGAGTTCATTCGCAAGCGAAACAGTTATGAAACATCGAACAAGATTTGTAAACTTACTGGATTATTTCAATATATTTTGCATATGTATGTATTATGTAAACCAAAAAGGAAACAACTATGCATTGAGCGTTCTATACATGTTAGGTTTTTGACAAAACAAAAAAATAAAACACAACAGCCTTCATATTAAGTTTTACACACTTATTCGCTACAGCAAATTTGTATCAGCATATACTTTTTGGCTATGACTAAATTCCATCAAACACACAAAAAACCAGCTTGCTCTACAATACTTCCCCCCGGCTTCACACGGGTAGCGGGACCATATATGAGCCACCAAATGGTTCGTTTTTTGAGTAAAATATTTGTGATATCTTTAAAAAAAACATCGTACAATTTACACACAAGCATAATTATGAATCTGAACTTTTTTCATTAATGGTAAAAATAATATGAAAATCCGTTTGGTAATACATATTTGAATTTATCGCGTACAGACAGACAGAGGCGGACATCGTTTTGCAGTATGTAGTGACAGTGATATACTGATAATATATCCATTCCTATATGATGAGAGAAGCATGCAGAAGAAATCACATGTCACTTACTTCAAAGCCAGCCTGAGTTTCATGTCATGCTGTGGCAGTTTCCTCATGATGTTGAATGATATGAAGGAGTGAGGAGTCCCGATCTGCACCGCGGTGTTTGTGTGGTACTTCTCCGAGTCCCGCACGTAGATTGAGGTCATTGAGGAGCCGCCTTGCCCACCAGCGCGGTAGGTGAGATATCCCACCGAATGGGCATCCAGTTGCACAGCCATTGCTATAAATTAATTAATTAACAAAGATGTAAAACCTTTGTTTAGCAATGTATGTACAGGTAAATTCTGTTGTTTATCCAGGCTTGACATGATTTTATGAGCATCTTGCTTAGTGTGAGAATCACCATGGGATATTTTCAATGTTCACACATACTGTAATGGTTATTACATATATTACAGAAAACTTTAATATATTTTTCACACAGATCAACTTCGTAACAAAAACACACAGATAAACATAAATTTTTAATGCTCATATAACTTGACAGTCACTAATGCAATTTCCATGATTTTTCTTTTTATGTGTTGCTAATGTTTCCTGGTTAGGTTTTGTTACAATTTTATCACAATAAACAAAACTTACTTGATATAAGACTTGGAGAAATCCCTCTCGGTGTGAACTGCAACACTGTTCCGCAATTCAAGAACATCAGTCGCGACAGAGTTCTAAATATCTTGAAGCCAAGAAGAGGCCCATTTCCTATACCAAACTCCACCTCTGTCCAACCTTTCTCAGAACTAAGGTTTCTGTTACATACATTCACAGATCCAGTACCTGAAAACATAAATATGTTGTAATATGTGGTAAAATGAGCGCTTACTATATACACATAAGATACGTTTTGGTGTCTCAGTGCCTTTTGAAGCCTCGTCAGGGTAAATCAAATATAATCTTTGTTAATAAGCAAACATTTGCAAAAAAAGTTATCCTACACAATTTTCAACTAACTATTTTAATAAATGTTGCATTGATAATTGAATAGTCAACAATCATCACTTTCATACAAACGATGGAGGCAAGCATTGACACAGGCTAAAGTTAGGCAGTTCATCAATATTGTTTGACATACATGATCGCCATAATCCTCACTAGCCCTTCAGATAATATCATATCTAGATGAACACCTTAGCAAGCATTGTAGCTACCATGAACATTATTGAAGTGATTGGTGTCACCATAGGTTCTCCACTGGTATATAAAGCATTATGAGCAAAGATTATTAAAAAAAATAGTAAGACTTGTAATACCTATTCCATTCTGTGTAGAGATATTTCCTGACAGCGTCATGGTGTTCCTCAGAGTGACTGGGGCGTCGATTGACTGCTGTATAGTCATACCCGATACTTCAATATTTGGTATTATAGTTGTTTCTTCCCTATAATTTTGAAAATTAAACACTAAATTATAGTAAACTTGCTTATTGTTGATTTCAAAATACTTTTTTTTCAAAGCAAAGTAAATATAAAATGCCAAAATGTAATTGCAAATAAATGTAAAAACAAAAGAAGTTATAAGTCTGCATGATTTAAATCAGAATATAATTACTATGTTAACAAGCTACATTACCATCTTACCCTGGGGTTAATACTTTTACCACCGCAAGAGACTACACAAGGAGAAAATAACTTTAATTGGAAGGTTTAGTTTTTAAGATATATCTGCTTATTAACTGTATAGAAACTTTTGCAGAAAAATTCAAGGTTAATCACGACGAGGAGAATTTATTCAATAAAAATGTAAAAAAAAAGAAAACTAAGCAGTACTCACAAAATCTCATACTCATCATAATATTTCATGAACATGTCTGTAGCATTAACAGACAGTGTGATGGTCCCGCGAGGGTTGGCACTCTGCTGGAGCCTTCGCTCTTCCCTCTCGCGCTTCAACCTAAAAGTTGTATTAACATCAGGATAGTCCAATAAGTTTAAGAACCACATGTTTAACTAGATTTAAGCAAATTTGCTTTTATTGAAAATAAAAAAAAAAAAATTAAAGGTAAATTGAAGGTAAATTATACATGTGCATTAGCACATGTATAATTACCAGCAAATTTTTTGGAGCTTACTGCTTTTTAGATTTTACCAAACACTAATTAACATTTCGTACTTAGGTAGACTATGCTGTTTCTGAATGAGTTTATATGCATAATGAATTCTTTAAAACAGTCAGTATCACAATAAAAAATACAAAATATCTTGCTTAAGAGTGTGTACGCTGTATGGCATTTCATACAAATTTTCAAGTCACTATTTTGCGAAATGACTGAACCGATTTTAATGAAACTCCACACATATATAGAGGATACATAGGTCTAAAAAGTTAGTTAAAAACATTTTCGATAAATAGTGTTACAGTTAAATTAGACCCATTTTAAATTTTCCATACAAACATAAATTTCCAGTTATCTTTTTTTAAATAAAACATTTCGAAAATGTTTTAACTAACTTGTTATTTTAATGTCCTATTTTACACCTTAAATCAAGAAAAT
Source organism: Hecatera dysodea (assembly GCA_905332915.2). NCBI lineage: Eukaryota > Metazoa > Arthropoda > Insecta > Lepidoptera > Noctuidae > Hecatera > Hecatera dysodea. The sequence continues at coordinate 19,280,724 of HG995286.1, read as the reverse complement.
ATGAAAAACTTTTATATAAAACACTTACCTTTCATATTCCTCTCTGATTTCTCTTGGAGTGCGAGTACGAAATATAACCTCCCATCCCTCTACTTCCAAACCACGTTTGCCTTCAAACCAAATAAGTGTTAAAACTATGTCTACTTTATATTGACACTCAAATAATGGTTATAAATGGTGCCATAATAAAGAATTACTTCTACTCAGAAGTAATTCTTTATTATGGCATTTCAAGTTCAGTTTCTCAAGTTTAAGCACATATGTATGACCCCAACTGAGCCTGTCTAGGAAATTAAATGAATTTAACACAATTTGGTATGTACCCCTATTACAGTACATCTCTGCTAAACCTGTTGTATGACCAGGGATTACAAATTAACCAACTCAAAGGTGAGAGAGAGTACCCCAAGTTTAAAGTGGTGTGTCTTCTAAGAACTTAACTTTGGAACATTTTAACATATCTTACCAAGTGTATCATAGATGGCTCTCTTATGTGAATCAGACAGCACCTCATAGGCCTCTTTGACTTTGTTGAATATTTGTTCTGCCCATTTTTGTTTATTTGGATCAGTGCTGTGTTTATCAGGATGGAACATACGTGAGAACCGGCGATATGCACTGTTTATTTCTTCTGGAGGTGCCTGTAACATGGTAGGATAGTGTTGTTTTACTTCATCAATATATTATTTCAATATAAAGAGCATAAAAATTGCCTTACTAGAAATTTAAAGCTATTAATGAATACTAAGATAATAAGTATTTAGAAGATGATTTCCAGAATTTTCAAAAAGTAAATTACTCTCTGATTAATCTAACTTAATATATCCAGGTCAAGATTCATGGTCTTTTTTAGATCCAAGTATTTTGTTTGTTACATGATATTACTCAATGTTTCTGATTTATTCAAATCACTGAGTAAATATGCAGAGTGCTATTTATATCCATTACACTGCATACATTAGCTTTCATTCATGCATACCAATGTCTTATAATAAATCATCACTACCTATATAAAGATTTTGTGAACTACATGAAGAACAGATGTTTTGTCCCTACTGCAGATGCATACTCCATCATTTCAGATACATTTAAAAAAAGTTTATTACTTACTCATTAATGTAAAAAATATTTCCTTCTCAAATCAGAAGAATTTATCAATATAAAAAGTATGATTTTAAAAAAAGCATCAGTTTGTTATAGTATTTTTTTTCACCCATTCCCTACAGTTTTTTATTTATTTGTGTCACTATTAATTTAGTATATAAACATAACACTAAGATATAAAGCCTAATTAGGCTTAGGAATCTCAGTTCTAATAACATACTACAACTTTACAAATACATATTGAGTTGCATCATCCTACATAGTAACCGTGTTTCAAAATAAAAAATTGTCCAGTCACAGTAGGTGCCATACAATAGCAGTTGATTTATAAGATAACCTATTCAGTTTCCTGGAATACTGGATATTCTAAGGGCACTAAACGAATATAGGATACAACGCTCCTAACCTCAAAAATAAATTTGAAATAAGTGCATCCTAAATCACTCACTGTACAATAATACAAGTAACTCTCTTATTACTAAGAAATATTTGTATTCTACAATAATAGTACATAAAGATTGATTTATGTCGTTATATAATATTGATAGTGTAAAAATGCTGAAAGCAATTCATAAAATGCACGTGATTTATATTTACCGTCTTTGAAACATTCAGTAACTGATAGTAATTATCTTCGAGCAGGATATTATCACCTTCTTCGTCCATTTTCTATAGTAAAACTATAATTTTATTATTAAAAACCAACAATCAGTCCCTCTAATGATAGATGTAACTTGACTTTTGCCGCTGCAATGACAGATCGAGGGCGCCACTTGCGACTTTGCGAGATTTAATGGCACAGATAACTTAAAAATACTATAAACTTAGTATTTTTAAAACCTGCCAGTATTGCGCGAATAAGTACCTGCCGCTGGACGAGCAGAAGGCTGGCGCAACCTAGGACTGTTGATAAAATATCGATATATCGAAATATCGATATTATTATTTCGAAATATCGATATTTATTACTAATATTTTTTTGGACGATATATCGATAGTTCGATATTGAAATGTCGATATCGATGGTCGATATTTTTTTTTTCGTAATTTATTTAATCTACAAAATCATCGTAAAACTTAATCTACCGTATTGTGCCCAACAATCGTAGTAGCCAAACAGCTGAACATATAAAACAAAGAGTATTTTTAAAAACTCTTACTGAAAAATATTGGCATACATAATTGTTTTATTTAAATTTAAAAAATAATTACTAAGAACTATAACCTAACACTTACGTACATTCATAATTTAATTTGTTTAATAAATATACTGGACTATAAACTGTGTATTCATTTTTGAGCAGAATTACGTTTTTTTTTAAATAAAGCCGATATATCGAAATATCCATATTTTTTTTCGATATATCGAACTCCGATATTGATATTTATATTTAAAAATATCGATATATCGAAATATCGATATTTTAAAAAATATTAACAGCCCTACGCAACCTGGACAAAGATTGCACGAAAATAAAGGTAGGTACAAGAAACAGAGACTTGGGGATTCCCACGCTTAATTTTTCTGTGAAAAGAAAATCAAACCTACACGAATCGTCGTGCTACATTACCGAGCTCGTTTCACTCGTTTTTGCAATCTACATAAAATTAGTAAAAAAGTCGAGACATTAAGTAATGTTCTTGGATAAGTCAACTACGTATCTACGTAAGCAAATTGTGAGACATTTATTCCACTCTTGGTATAAACTGATAGTTTTCGGATCGCTCATGAAAAAAACGTCAAATAAACAAACCTTCGGAAATGAAAACGTGTTACATTTCAAGGTATGAAAATTCCTTGTAACTTCTCGTGATATGGAGACAGTTTCATGGAAATAAAGCCATGAATAACATGCTTCGGGTTACACCCGGCGTTTCTGATCTGTTTTAGTAACTTTAGCTTTCCTTTGTATCAGCCAAATAAACGGCTTAGATATTTAAGTATGAATAAACAAAGGAAAAGCCTCAAAAATCGCCCCCAAACTCGCCAAACGAGCTAACGCTCGCCAGTTACGCGAATCCCTATCCGAGAGGATACCTTCTTCTCAGATGCCTGGAAGGCTCGTCCCACAGAGACCCTCTCCGTGGAACCAGCATAACCACCAAAAGGACCCACGGTGGTGGCTAACCCTCTCAAAACCATTCCAGCGCTGATGGAAAAGCTCATCCCGACGCCAATCCCCGCGCCTGAGGCCCCAGTGGTCCCAGCTGCTCCACAACCTGCGCCACAGTGCAATGCTGCTCCCGCAGCAGCACGATCACGCCCCACTCCCTCTATCACCTCGGACAAAAAACATGACATAGTCTTATCTATTCTTGAGGCCTAGGTACGTCATATTAATGACCTGTAAGGCAAGCGCCATGTCCCTTGAAATGAATGCGCCTCAAAAAAGCGCATCAAATATTTAACGTCTATAAGTCCATTACGGACTTTCTGGACGAAATGGATGTGGGATCGATGACCGAGAACCGAGAATGGATAAAACGTGCCTAAATTCAACCAAGCCCCAATTCCTTAAATTAGGAATCTTCAATGACAATGGCATGAATATCCAACGAGATGAGATCGTATCATAGCGAGCGATCTCAATGCCTACTTACATGCCGCGTGGAATTGCAATTCCACTAATGCAAGAGGCTGGTTCGACCTAGATGCAACCCTCAATTTTGACTTCATCGCTCCGTTGCCTCCCACGCACTTCCCACATGATCCCAAATATAGCCCCGATGTTTCGATATGGCGCTACTAAAGAATACAAACTTAGGTTGCAATCTATAGAAACGTTACACGAGCTCAACTCCGATCACCCACCAGAGATCATGCACCTAGGCTTCCGGTCGGGCCAGTTCGATCCCAACCAACCTTCCCCGTCTCAAGTGAAAACGGTCTGGAGAAAAGTATGCAAAAGGCTGAAATCCGTAGCCACATCTTGACACCATTCCAGACCACATCGACTCAGTCGCTAAGACGACGGCGGCGATCGACTCGGTTACGGATCACGTACAATCCGTTATGAACGAATATTCAAGGGAAGTTCCAATGGCGGAAGACCACCGCTCGAAACTCCCGGACGACGTACAGAAACTGATGACTCTGATAACCGAGAAGAATACAGCCAGCCGTGCGTACAGCACTTTTCCCTGCGACGCGAATATAGCTCACATACGCAACTTGCAGCGTGCTGTAAGGGAACGCCTGCTGAGCTGCGTAACACACGCTGGGACAAGACACAAGACACATCGAAATTCGAGCCCACCCAACTTCAGAGGAAGTTACAACCCAAAGAAGAGGCCACAATGCCCCTTATCATTTGCCCTGATAAAAGTGTTGCCTTCGACAACTCTGAGAAAGCGGAATGTCTAGCCGGCAGTCTAAAAGTCCCAATGTTCTCCCAGCTGTCAACAAGTAGACCAGGCCCACCTTGATATGGTGGACGCTGAAGTCGAACTTAGAGCTTCCCTCCTACCAGTCGAAGATCCTGATGATCTTCTGCCCCCCGTCACTCCAGACGAGGTGCAAGATATCATCAAAAGGCTTCAGCCTATAGGAAAGCTCATACAAGGAAATTCTTCCCCGCCCAACCCATCATGCTAATGACCGCCATCTCCAATGACGCTCTAAGCAACAACATGTCCCCCAAGCATGGAAGCAGGCCACCCTTTTCGGTATCCCCAAACCAAGCAAGCCCAAATCTGATCCCGCCAGTTGCCTTCTCCTCGGCAAAACCTACGAGAGGCTTATTTACAAGCGACTCAAATCTCTCTCAATTATGCCGAGTCAAAGAGTCTAACCGCCAACGAGTTTGGTTTTCGAACCGAACACTCGTGCATCCAAAAAGTTCAATGTATCGTGCACTTAGTCCCTGGCTTCCAGCGAGGCTCGATGACGGGCGCCTTGTTCTTCGACGTTGCGAAAGGGTTTGACAAAGTCTGGCACAACGGCTTAATCTATATCTAAGCTATATCAACTTGGAGTAGGTACTAGACCGTCTCGTGCTCATCTTGCGAGACGTTTTGTCGAACCACACCTTTCGCTATCGCATCGAGGGTGCACTCTTGTCCCCTCACCCAATGCGAGCAGTTGTCCCACAAGGCTCAGTGCTGACCCTCCCAGTCTGTACGCTCTTCACCAGCGATATCCCCAAAAGTAAAGACACATTTGGCAGTTTTCGCCGACACGGCCATTTAGTACACCGGAATTGAAGTAAAACGCTTTTTAAGAAAGATTTAATTAAAAAATAAATTTCAATATTTTATTCAAAACCTATAGATATGGGTGTTTACGCCTCAAGCTTCTAAGAAAATGTTACAGATGTATTTCTACATATTAATATTTAGTAGGTACTTTTTAGTTAATCTAAAGCTTGTCTTTTTACTTCCATTATTTATCAAAGTTAACAACCGGTTTGACTTTTTCATAATATTTAGCTTTTTAGCATTCGATTTTTTTTCAAATATCTTCAGTAGCGCATTTAACCTGAGGTCAAAAGTCATTATGCAATGCGGCAGCAATCTAGATACAATTCTTCTAGCCAGCTGTCCCATAAACTCATGACAGTAAATCTGTGCTGTTGACCATCCTGATCATTGAAGCAAACACTGGGCGCAACAGCCCAGTCATGGTGAATTTTAGAACAGGGTATGATAATTGAATGCTCATGTAAAATTTCACGAGTCTGCCTTTGACCACTGAGGAAATCTCGCTTTTGGAGCCGTCTCTGAACACAGCAACCAAGTTATTGAGGACTGTGAGAATATATTCATTTTTTGTCAATAGGTTCCATTGACTATTTGGTTCATTGGCAGCCAATCCTAGATGGCAAATCAATCAATTTTAACTTATGAACTGAACCTGAAGGTAGTGTTTCTAATGCAGCTTGCAAGATTTGAACTTAACCAACAAACATACTTACATCCAGCATCAGCTTGTAAAAAAACACTGCATTATGCATCTATTCATTTATTTATTTAAGATGATTTTGTAGATTACCTACTACATGGAATGACTACTACATGCTCTTTAAGTTAGAAACATAATAATAATAATAAATCATTAATCATATATGTATAAGAAAACATTGGTTTTTCTTAACAAATAATAGGTATAAGACCTACAAATTCTATCTCCAAAATGATTTAATGTCTTTGACTAGGTCCCATATACTATGACATGGGAAATAAAATGCAGACTTTCTATTCCTACTTAAAGACAACTTACACCTAACAAAATGCTTATCAAACTATGTATTTTAAATGTCAAAAGATTCCATTACAAATATTGAATGATCATACATCGAGATTTCTGTTAGTAATAAGAATAATCGCACACAGAATACGAGATACTTGTTGCCAGTGGCTTCGCCCCTGTGATAGTCGAAAATATAAACCACGCAGCTTTTAAAAAATAAATGTAAACCACGCAGCTTTTAAAAGGTAAATGTAAACCACGCAGCTTTTAAAAGATAAATGCTTTTTGATAGTAAGGACATCATTTAAGGGTGGCCATAGTTACAGATTTGGTTAATTTTATCATTTCAATAAGGTCTAAGGAAATAAATGTTAAAAATTAGGCCGAAATATTGGAAAATTCCAGATAAAAACAGTCCTTTTTTGTTATAAAAAAAAATAGAGAACTGATATGCTTACTTATACTTCTGATAAAAAAAAATCATATTACTATAAAAGCGTTTTACAAAATGATGCTTTAACAAACCAACGTTTCTATCAATAGTTTGTTAAAGCAACATATTATGGATATGTATATTACACACAATTAATGTATACCTAACATGCATTGCAGGTATACTTCTACAAAAGACCTGTAGACAGGTTCCACAGGTTTTATAAGTGAACATCTCCACAGTCTAAATATAATCATTAAATAAAATGATTATACATTGTGGAGATGTTTTAATTAATATTTATAGAACTTTTACTAAACTTACAACTCCAGGGTATTAAGGCCCAGATACTACACCTCTCTACCATTCAGTTCAAATGTAAATAGCTTAAAAATATATTACTTAATTATTATTTATTTTTTTATATATTTTAGAGATTAACGCAAATAAATTGTTAAAATTATCCAGGCCAAGGAAAGTTAAGCCCTGCTTGTTTTAGGAAAACAAGGTCTACAGCTTTAAAAACCAATAAATAATACTGTGAAGGTAATACTGGGAAGAAGCCACCTACCAGGTTTATTACAATAAGCACGCCCCCTGCTTCGCATGGGTGTAGTCTACTGACATCGAGATTTATGTGAAACTGTTAAATATTATTATGAGCTACTATTCATAAAGAAACATCTTATAACTATTAATTTGCATAACATTCCAGAATTAATCCTGTAAAAGATGTTGAAAACTGCTTCATCAATTGAGTTGTTCAGATTCATACACTTTTTTCAATGTTTTGTTGTTAGTCCAACCAAATACACACCAACAGACGGAAAAAGGTAGTTTTGTTTAATATTTTGCCAGTATTTATAATTGCCAGTTGATTTGCGATACTTCCATTTTACACACTGATAAGTTGAAATTAATCCCTTGCAGATGTTATTGTTAAGCATTTCCTGTAGTGTGTGCGTGCTCTAATAAGCCTTACCAGTGCAGTTATAAACCACACGCAAATATCACAGTCATCGCTCAATATTTTCTATCTTTTGCACATAATCAGGTACATTCAAATGCTTTGCTTAGAGTATCTCCATTAAACGAGACGACAACATGACTGGCTTACAAAGCACTTTTTAATTAGACAATGCTGAAGGCTTCCAGGAACTATCCAGGAAAATATTACGATTGCTAATAATTGGCGGTCTAAGCCCATACAGTTGTCCACTGGTCCTATAAATATCGTCACCTTCAAAGAATATCTGCAATTAAACAATTTGTTATATTAAAAGAGCTAGGCATAAGACATAATAATTTAGCATCTAGTAAATTAACACTTACTTCTTTGATTTTAAAAAATGCCATTCCCGTGAGGAGAGCATCAGAGCCAGCTTGGTGCTGTGTTCCTATGCGAGGAATTTCCAATTGAGCTGCCACATCTTGAAGACCACCTCTTAGATTCCTGCTTAGTTTCATCAAGTGCTGTTAACAATAACTTACATTAATAAGTAAAGGGTCATCACAATGACAATACCGACTGTATTTAAGATTATAATAGATACTTACTTTGACATCATAAACATTACGGAAATACAAACGAATAAATTCCAGGAAGCCCCATTCTTCCTGGGGCAGATTCTGAGCAGTCAGAATTTTTAGCAAGTACCCAAAGTCATATCCAGAGTGGAAACTCAGCCACCTGACATTGTCCATTAGTACGATACCTAAAATTGGAAAGAAAAGTAATAATTAATAATTGATTTAATAATGAAGTAATCAGGTATTTTGCAGATTTTTAACTAACCTGAAGACATCAGAAGTTCAGCAAATTCTAAAGGATCTATGCCATACATCTCATGGTCTCTGAATCGTAAGCCAGAATTTATTAGCATATCAATTGAGTCAGCAGCATACATGTCTGTCCTGAAAACCAACCAAACCATTTTAGTTCTACTTGAAGTTAATCGACATCTGCCAAACTTAATAATAAATTATTAAGTAATAATTACTATAGTTTTTTTGTTTTCTATTTAAATTAAATTTTTAAAAATTTAATTAATATGATTTTGAATGAATACACGAACAATACTATAAAAATAAAAAAACCGGTCAAGTGCATGTCGGACCACGCATAGCGAAGGGTTCCGTAGTTCACTATTAGAATCTCATATCTCTAAAAGTATATTTTAAAGTATATTTTCGTTGGAAGTGTCAGTGAAGTTCTATTAGCTTATTTTTTTTTTAGAATTTTCGACTTCATAGTTTTAAAGTTAGAAGGTTGCCTTAAATAAAAACTTTTTTAGAAACCTCTATTTCATTTTAAAAGAACTATCCAATGATACCCCACACGAATATGTTTGCTGGAATTTATTTTTTCATCCCTCAGTTACATGTATGGAGTGCCACCCCTAAAATATTTTTTTTCCATAATATTACAGCATTATTGTATAGAGGTTAACAGGTTGCACCTTCCTACCAATTTTCATTTATGTAGCTTTAATAGTCTCCGAGTAAAACGTCTGTGACATACGGACGGACAGACAGACAGACAGACACATTAATGATAAATCCATAAGGGTTCCGTTTTTTGCCATTTGGCTACGGAATCCTAATAAGGAAATACTAACACACTGTCTCAATATGTTGAACGAACCTAAGTGACTGTTAAGTCTACCTCTGTTCCCTATATTTCAGTATTTGAACAAAATTAAGAGAAAGAAACTATGTGCAGTGTGCACAGTGCGTGTGTTCTTTAGGAGCAGCACTTACTGCTATGTTAAATCTGTCATCACAATGAATAAACACTAAAAATTCACATTTTTTTAAATCTTTAAAAAAAAAATCATTTCAATTAGTAGGTAGTTTTGATTCAATCTTTGCACTACTTTTGCAGCTTTTTTTTAGTAGAGTTAGCTTTGAATTTGATTGTGCATTTGTCTCCGCTCTACCCTATACCCTCTCTAGTACACCCACAACACAACTAGGGCTTTGAGAGCGAGATTCAAGTGCAGTACTTATACATTGTGTGACTATTGCGTTACTACTGGAAAATAAGTATGAAGCAGCCAAAAATATGCATTTTACAGCTTCTCGTTGCACCCTCTATTGTACAGATGATTTTGTACTTACTCTAAGCTGAACTTGAAGTTAAACTGCCATGTGCTGCAGCCCGGCGGCGTGTTGCCGTTCTCGTCCATAAATGTTAACCCGAGTTGTATCAATCTCAATAGATTGACATTCGTTCTGAAAATATGATAAGATTTGTTCATACTGCCCAAAAAATCATTTAATTACAGATTGTATTTTGAATGATTACCTCAACACTTCATATTTATGTTCAGTTGAGGTCATGTATGGATCACCATCTGGTTTGGCAACTACACCAGGGAACTCCGTATCCATAGCTATCCAGTGGTATTTTTGCACCACCTAGAAATAAAATTGAGTTTCTCTTTTTAGGGTTTCATACACCCAATGAAAAAAAAATGGACCACTAAGAGGATCACTTCTGTGTCTGTCTTTGTCAATTTGCTTCGATTTGAGTTACAATTTTGTATACATTTGAACTTACTGATCCAAGCACGGATTTGCAATGCCAATAGATAAATTTATTATGCACAAGGGGCCACTTTTGCGGGACAATCAACTGCAGGAGCTTCTCAATAATTTGATATTGCAGCTTGCTTAATAAATAAATAAATAAATGAACGTCTCGGTATATGATAATAGGTGGATTTGACGTAACTGTTACTAAGAGATTGCAAAACACTAGAAAGTAATAGAGACTAGAGAAATGCCCAATTACAAACTTCAACTCTGTTGCTCCACTCTAATGAGCATATGAAATATGAACAAAATTTAATTCTCTATATTCCTAACATCAAACTCTTGGAAACACTAAACTCTGTTGAAAATAAAGTATATTCATTCTCATATTCCCCAAGTGCGTAAAAAGTTATTATTGTATATTTTTAGATTGTGGGATAATATTGAATTAATTTGATTCAGAATTTTATATGTAATAGGTATATTGGTTTCTTATCATCATATCAGCCAATTGCCATCTACTGCTGATAATAAGACTCCCCCAATAAGGTCCAAACATCCTGGTCTTGAGGAGTTTGCCAGTCATCTTCTTCAAATCATCGATCTATAGTGGGTTCCACACTGTTTGCCCACATGTGATCTCGACTCTCAATACCTGTCTTGTCCAGCGACCATCTGTCCATCTACAGACCTGGCTGGCCCACTTCAGCTTCAGCATGCCCATTTTACATGCAGTGTTAGTGACTTTAGTTCTATGGTGAGTGACCTCATTCCGAATTCTATCCATCAAAGACACCTATGGTCAACATCCATGATTTGGATCCTTAAGTCATTAAGGGTAGTATGCACTGGTTATAGACCCTGTTTTTAAGGTATTGTGGGTTCAACGATTCGAAGACATCATACCAATCAGCCCAATGCATATCAGCCCAAGCGTATCCTTCTAGATACCTCATTCTCAAAGTGGAGCCGTCCCAGTTGTATAATTTGACCTGGATAAATGTAATCTTGTACAATCTCGAGGGTGCCACGATTTATGATTACAGTTCATGGGGTGAGGTGACCATTGCAAATGACATTGGTCTTTAATAATAATTTATTAATGTATTACAGGCAATCAGGGATTACAGGGGGTACTGCTGCATCCAGTTACGAGTAGATTCTGACCTCAAGAAGGCTATAATATGCAGATTAGTTGGTAAAATATAAAAAACTGCACAGGTCCGACACCGTCTTCAGACAGATATGCATCCCTAAGTCCATGACTGACTCCATCCATGGCTTTATTCAAATACTTACCCACCCTGAAAAATGTCGTGGGGAATGTTCTAAATATGAATGGGTAGAGGAAGACCAGAGACAATGGATGGATTGTGAGAAAGATGATATGGCTAGAATGGAGGGATCTCTGAATACTCATATTGAGATGACGGTATATAGAAATATATGGTACAAAAAGAAACACTTCTTCGACCCCAAATACCCCCAAAGACCCCCAAATTAGGATGTGGGAAGGAATATGATCGAAATTTTAGTTTTATAATTAATGCACCTACCTGTCTAACTATTTCAAACTCTTCATGAAGATTATGACTCCAGACATCTTTGATGGTGATGGAATGATCATCTATGGGTTTTTCTACGTTTCCACTAATAGTACCGAGCATGTTTAATGAATTAATTACTCCATAAAGAATTAAATGTTCAACATACAAGAGTAATCCTGTAACTGGACTGATTGCAGGAACGGGATTGATTGGAATATAATTGAACTATATTACCTTGTATATTTATTTATTCAACAGACTGAATACAACATTGCAAACAAAACACCCTTCCTTCCACAGACTTATAATATCGTAGTACGAGTAGCTAAGCAAAAATAAAACTTTGAACGCTTTGAACAGATGGCGCTGCTGGTTACTTGAGTTCTTCAAATATAGTCGCCCCAGTTTTCTAATTTAACTCGTTTGTCTGCGTGTAAACGAATTCGCGTGAAATGAGTGAGATGTGCTTCTTACTATAAAGATTCTGACTCTTGTTCTTAGTTGAGGTTAAAGGATACTAGCGACATCTGTAGTTTAGGTTATCAGTTTTGTAATTTTGTTCCCTATTGGTTTCTAGCTTTGAGGTTGGTAGTGGTACCAAAACCGCGCAGCCGCGACCCCATGGAAATGCTAAAGAGATTCGGAAAATTGATTTAGTCCCATCGCGGCCAAAAAACAAATAACCGACTTCTAAACAAGAAAGTTCGGTGTTTTTGGTTATTTATTAGATAGTATGATATAGATATGTTTATACTTTTTTATTTAGAAGTTGATCGGTTGTTTTTGTAAAATGTTTTTATTTACACTTTTTAGTGCCAACCCCAACCTAAACGTACCCATCACAGCGTGCACGGTATAAATTGGGGTAAACAATAAACAAACTTGCGATTTCAGCAATCCCGAAAGATTTGCTATCATTTATTGAAGAGTTCCGTTTCCTATCTCTATTCTTCATCGTATCTTCACCAAACTAGAAAGGGACCACCTAAGATGCTCTTCCAAACCATCGTATACAATTTTATTTTTTCCTTTTACATCAACAACAGTGAATGAGAATATTATCAATGTAGTTTTGTGTTATCCCTAATAATGCGGCATTAATAGGGATAACTCAAATGTTAGTCTTCAGATCTCAATCAAGCACCAGCATTCTAATAAAAAAAGAATTAACAGTCGTCTTGAAAACCTCCTCCTTTTTTGGAGGTCGGTTAAAAATCAAAAGTATCCGAGACAAAATAGAAGAGGTGAACTTTCCTGTATGAGTGAAATAATCATATCTAATTAAAACTATCTGAGAAACGGTGCCAAAATATTTGAAGCCCGCGTCACTTGCTCGATTGCATTTTTATCTATATTTATACCAATATTATAAAGAGGAAAGATTTGTATTTTTGTATTTAACGAAAAAACTCAAGAACTACTGGACCGACTCCAAAAATTCTTTCACCAGGAACTACGCGGGTAAAACCGCAGGGCGCTGCTAATTATGATAAATTGAAATTAAATCTTCTCCCATTCGGACTCTTCCTGTTCAGTTCGACCCTGACCATCGCCATCCATTTTGATGATGTTTATAAAAAAAAGATGGCGGGATATGTTCATTCAGCATCACACATGGCATCACATCACACGCACACCCCAAAAGGTTCATATGTAGGTAACTCCGTGTGTGTAAATGTTATTCGATTTACATTGCCATGTAGGCAACCCTTCAGGAATTTTATAAAAAGTTACGGTTTCAAAAACAGCGTCAATAAACCGTAAAAGACATATCCTTACATCAACGACGCGCGGTTATTCAAAAACCGCGTGACACTGAGTGACACACAGTGGTGTTGGCTTACTGGATCAAATTAATTTACCGCTCAATATTTATATACAAATTAGCGACCTGGCCCGGCTTCGCACGTATGTTTTTTTTTCATCAAGTATCGTACTTATCGTATTAAGGAACGTGCACGGCGCACTGTGGGCTGATATTTGATTGTCTTTGACTTAGGAATCAATTCAGTAGGTATTTGGTTCTTTTATTGGCAGGAATGGGTTTTGAATAATATAATATAGTGATATTCAATATAAGTTAAAAGCTTTTATTTAACTTGCAATGTATATATGTATGTTCGGGTGGAATCTTGCTACTCAATATTGAAGCAGATATCGTCAACCGATGGAGTTGAAATTTTGTATACACGTTTAGTTTGGATGATATTTCAAATAAGAAAGACATAAAGCTGTATCGAAACGACATTTATCGATTCATTTCATTTTTAATAATGAAAAACGAATCATAGGGAAAGGTACTACTTTAAGGAAGGATGGTAGGGGTAGGTACTTTACTGCAAATACAAAAATATGTTTGTCTGGCGCCTACCATATCTCGCAGAGTTTTACCCGTGCTAAGTTGCACCGTTTTGAAATTATTATGATAGGTACCTTTTCAATGGAATGTCCGATTTGGATGGTCCAAGAAAGTAATATACAGGTTGTATGGGTTTTTGTAGATAATGTTTAATGTGTTTTGTTCTATCATTAATAGTTTTCGCAACGCACGCGATGTAAAGTTTTTTTTTTTCCGAAATCTTCAACAATCTTCAATCGTCTATTTCAATCAATTTACATAAAACCTGAATGAATTAAACTTATGTTATATACTTATAACTATATTATTCTTAGTACAGGTATTTATTTATAACCCTGTTAAAATCCATGCAGACAGACAGAAAGTAACCTTTAACAAAATACATAATTAGTTTCCTGTAGGTCTGATTTTTCCTGCTTTTCTCCGAACCGGCTAAAAGCTACATTTATTTTTTAAAAGGATTTGTGTTCGACGCGGGTGAAGCCGCAGGTTGAATTTAACTAACGACAAATAAAAGTACAAATATAAGTTTAATTTCGGAAGTAAGCATTTTTGGTTGTTTTTATACCTTTTGTATTTTTTTGTTTAGAAGTTGGTTGATTATTTGTAAAAAAGTTTAATTTTGCTTTTATGTGGTGACACTCCACAGCTAAACTTACCCATAACATCTCCGTTCTTCGTTAGATCTTCACCAAGCCATCGTACCTATATAGTATTTTTTTCATTTTACATCGACAATTGGAATGAGAAAATCATCAATGTAGGTAGTCGAAGCCGTGTTTTACTATGAATAACTGAAATACTATTCGACAGATCTCAATCACATGACAAGCGCCAGATTTCAAAATGATATGAGGTCACACAGAACACACGCAAAAAAAAAACTGCTGAATTGAGAACCTCCTCCTTTTTTGGAAGTTGGTGAAAAAGTATCTTTGGAAACATTGTAATAGATTGTGTTAGTTTTTAATTTGATTCACGATCGCGGCGGTGTTACCCTTATGCGGTAAGGATTGCTACGGATTGCCCCTGGCACATCCAACTAGCAATGCCGATTATTGTAAATGTATAACTGTATCGCAGGCAAAAAAAAACCGCACTGCGGTTTTCAAGTTTGTTCACGGGCCCCACACTTTAACATTCTTCTCTATTCCTGTTGATCAACTGTCATCTGCTTTGTGGTAGCAAAACGTCACTGACGCAATCATAGACAAATTTTTAATTTAAACAATTCTAATCTGTGATCTACTCTCTCTCCCGTTAAAAAATGTGGAATAAATTGAATAAATTTCAGATTGTTCCGTTAATTGTTGTTATAAATGTAGAATATTAAATTTGTGCAATATTTGTTCGAGTGGTATCAGTCATAAGTTGAAAATAATCTAGGTAAAGTTGTTTTGTCTACGTTGTTATTTATTTTAAGATTATAATTATTGTTGTAACTGTAAAAAAATATCGTGTTTTGATTTGATGACCAGTTAGAAAGTGATTAACAATTTTATTTATGATAGGTATACTGTCACTGTACGGTGAAGGCTTTTATGGTAATTGTAAAATGTGTAGGTGGTTTAGTTGTTTTTTGATCGCTCGTAATAGAATGACTGTTTCGTATTTTGAACCATTATAGAGAAAAATGAGCCGAAAAAAATAATTATTAAAATTGGGGCTATCAAAGTTTTCACTTAGTGGTATGTGCTATGTCAGAGATGCACCAATAATTTTCACTAAGCAACACATCAGGCTTTCCCCTTGCAGGAGCATAAATTACGCACACAAGCATATCGTGTGTGAAAGTACCTATCGTGTTATTAAATCCATGTTTCTAATAACATAACTGCAGGCTTTATTGCTATTGCAGCAAATTTAAACTTCCCCCAACTCAATTAAGTTTTGTATACATTTTATAGTAATTATAGTATAATATACATACCTACTGTAGTCGTTTCCGGATTGGCTTAGAGAGTTTATAAACTAACTAGCTGTCCGCACAACTTCGTTTGTGTCACAGTTTTCATGACTGCTCCGCTCCTATTGGTCTTAGCGTGATGATATATAGCCTATAGCCTTCCTCGATAAATGGGCTATCTAATACTGAAAGATTTTTTCAAATCGGACCAGTAGTTCCTGAGATTAGCGCGTTCAAACAAACAAACAAACAAACAAACTCTTCAGCTTTATAATATTAGTATAGATAATTTATGATGTGTAAAATAGTATTCCAAATGTTCAGTTAGCAATTTATCGTGAGCTAGCAATCTCAAGATTTTTATAATCTTACGAGTTTGCATATCCATTCTCCATATCCAGTTTATTTGTGGTTGTCATATTCCAAGATCCCAGATTCACCAGACCTTTAAATGATCTCGCTAATAAAATGTGACAACTCAGTGTTAGCATGTACTTTAAAGGTATATGTCTGGTGGCAACGAGGATCATGAGCAAGTTGTGTTTTTTACATCTTTATCAGCACTAATTTCAATATTCACTCCTCACTCTCTGTTAAACTCAAATTCTAGCTAGGTATATCTTCTTTCACAAAAAGTTTTCACTTATTGTCATAATTACTTAAAATAATACCAAGCATCTTCAGTGTTTACTTGCTGCAACCAAATAAACACTCCTATTATTCTGTTGAAATGACTTATTATTTAATATCTTTAATAAGTCTACATTGAAGCAAATCCTTATCATTCACTGAAAACTGTCACACATTTCATCTTTCCGAAGTTAAGATAAGATTACCGAGATCTATTTGATTCAAATAACAGTCAATAACATAATGTGTTTTGTAAAATAAGGCAAATTACTTTTTAGTATAAATAAATCACGAAATTATTGTAAACTAAAAAAAATATTTCAAAATCAATTTTATTGCAACCATGTACAGAAAGTGCAGTAATGCAGGTATGTGCCTATTTCTTCAACATACTCCATTTAAATAACAGTATCACTGTTACATTTAGTGACCTGCATACAAACAAAGAGCGCCTTAAATATGAAACCAGTTAGGTGAATAGATTAGAAATCATTGCTGTGCCAATTCTTTTACAAACTGAGTATTTAAATCAGTTTTGAAGTAGCTTAGTTATAGTCAGAGATGGATGCATTCTTCCTTGTATCACCAGTATAATAGTTTGTTTTACATATTTTTAAAACAGAAGAGGTGTGGGAGGTGTATTGTTGATAAATAATTTATTCTAAGGTTTGCTCAATCATTTTAGAAAAAGGAATATGTACTTATTATGGGAATGCTGTTCTGATTAATTTATTAATAGAAAGATATACTGGGTGTCATTGGATATGTATAAGAAGGCACAGGCAGGGGAGTGATCTTTGTTATTTCCATGTACCATGTGTGTTTCATGTATGTGCTAAATAAATTTTATTCTTTCTTTCTTTCTTTTGATCTAATCATACTGAGGATTTGTGCATGTTGAGAAGTCGATGTGACTTCTCAACATGCACAAATCCTCAGTATGATTCTGATCTGTCAGTCCAGGGAGATGTAGTCAACTAAATCCTTAGTGCCCAAACCAGCCTCTAGACTGTCTGTGGAGCCTATGTTAGCAAGATTAACTATACAGTTTTATACTATCACACTAGGAATGAAAGCTTATATTGAAGTTCATTGTTTTTTGTGAGAGTATACCCAGAAGTGGATTAAATGTTGCCAGCGTCCTAGGCAAGGACTTTATCGGCGCCCCTAAGTTGGTCATGAGCAGGCATGGATCCAGAATTTCGCTTTGGGTATATTTGTCACTTGACAATTTATACGTATGAAAACTAAAGTGATCGTAGCGAACACGATTTTTTATTTTCTCGTAGGTATAAATTTAGGACTGTTGACAATTCGAACAGAACGGAAGAAAGGATTGGGTTCATCAACTTATTCGGAAAGGCTATAAAAAAGTAGATAATATTGTGAATGCCGTAAACAGTTGGCAGATGATGGGTTACTGGGATCGGTCTTGATTCCTCCTTCATGAGCAGTAATCAAGTTATAATTGGGGTGTACTTTGGAAAATGCATACAAAGTATGATTTTTAATTTATAAGGGGTACCTACTTACTTATTTCTTTTTTCTTTTAAAGTAATGTGGCACCCCTAGGCGCGTGCCTAGTTTGCTTCACGATAATAATCTGCGATAATCTCCCAGTAATGGTGGGAGTACCCATCGGCCACACGGCATTGTACGTCTTTTGTGGTTTTTAGGGTTAAATAATTTTAAAACAAATGAACGTATTGCTTAGGCGTACTTTTAGGGATTAGCTAGTGTAATCGCAAGGTCGTAATAGAAGAAGCTAGTTTTAAAAATATTGAACTCTAATGGTACAAAAACGGTAAACGGGCAAATATCCAATAAAATATTAAATGAACGAGTGAGTTGACCTGAATTGAATTGGTTCTATGGCAGTCGTATTGCGGCTTTCGCACACCTTACACTGAAAGTGAAGTTTGAAATATAAGCATAAAGTGCGATACATAACGACAATTCCTAATGACTGTTTTGTCTGTTTAAATTTATTTATTATGCGTTTGTTCCAGATATAAGGCACTTGGTTATCAGAATGCCGTCAACCCACCTAAACCTACGCGAGGATGACGTGGTTCGGCTGGCCCTAGAGTTTCTACACAACCGTGACCTGCACATTACTCAACTATCGCTAGAACGTGAAACGGGTGTCATTAATGGCAATTTCGCTGATGACGTGTTGTTTCTACGTCAACTCATCCTCGACGGACAGTGGGATGACGTACTGGAATTTATTCAACCACTCAGCGCTCTCAAAGCTTTCGAAGCTGACAAATTTAATTACGCTATTCTAAGGCATAAGTATATCGAATTGTTATGTATAAGATCTGAAATTAAAGCTTATAATAATGTTGAAAATATAGTAGATGAAGTTGTGAAAGTCCTGAGCGATCTAGAGAAGCTAGCGCCCTCGAAAGAAGAATACTCAAATTTATGTTTATTGTTAACTTTACCAAGTATCACTGATCACGCGCAGTTTAAGAAGTGGAACCCTAGCAACGCACGCGTCCAGTGCTTTAGAGAGGTGTATCCTCTCGTAGAACAATTTTTGCCTTGTGACAAAAAGTCAAGCGGTTCCGTGTCTAAATGTGCAAAAAATGATCGATTAATGCAACTACTTATTAAGGGAATATTATATGAGTCATGCGTTAACTACTGCCAGGCGAAAGCCACAGGGTCCAAAGAAGCACAATCAAATGAAGTAAATTTTTCGAGATTACTTGATGGTTCTGGTTTTGACGAATCAGATCTGAGCTTGCTGTCATGGCTGCAATCTATTCCGGCGGAGACATTTAGTGTTCCATTTGAGCAGAGAATGTTGAATGTAGATGTTGAGAAGTTAGAACGTCCATCTTTGCACACCTCGTGGACGGAGCACATGCTGGTCACGCCGATAAAGCCGCGCACATTCCCTCATTTGGCGATGCCCTTTAGGAGACCGCGTTCGGCCGCCGACGCTATGACGAGATCATTGCGTCCCCTTCCTGACGGCGCTCCGCGACATCCCGCTGTTATGGCTCTCTCAGCAATCGATTACGGCCCTTCGTCTTCTTGTTTTGCTGGATTCCATCTTACTGGAATTAAAGGCAGCAGGCTGATGAACACGTCTGTGGATAGATTATTCGATAGTAAAAATGCCGAGAGTATTTTCAACGGTCTGAACGAGTCCCTGAAGACAATTGATGAGGCCACGTTGAAACCCATCGGTGAGTTTACGGCCTCTACGAAAACGAATGATAGTAGCATCGGAGCGTCGAACGCCACTACTCCCGAGCACAGGGGACAAGATTACTCAGCCTCTACGTCGATATCAAACACGGCAGCTTCGACTGAACGCTCATCACTCGCGGAGCGCACGCCACAGCAGGCTGAAGCGGCAATGTTGCCGGGCGCCGATGGAGATTTTAGAAGGGAACTACTTAAGGAATATCAAATACAAAAACAACGCGAGTGCGATGATTATCTTCGCAATCTCTGCTCTTCAGACTTGAGGCAACAGAAAATGTAAATATATTTAAACTCAATAATAATTGTGTTATAACAGTAATTTTAAAGAATATTTCGAATAACTTGTGCTTTCGAATAACGTATACTTTCATTTACTTTCAGGATGGAGCAAATAGAAGATGTTGCATCAGCTTTTCCGTTAGCTGCCAAGAATCCACAACAGATTAACGCTCCCGATAAAGGTCACGAGCAGCCACCATTTATCAGGTAATTTCTCACCCAAATTTAGACAGTTGACTGTTTATTTTAGTTGACATAGATATTGAAAAATGTGAATAATTACTTAGATATCTTTGGAAAGAAATGTTTGAAATTGATAGTAAATGATTACTAGTATGCAATGCATGCACGAAGCAGCAAACAGTAATCATTTTCTTACGGAGTGGTGTACTTTCATCGGTAGAGCGAGCAAGCAATTTGTTCTGAATGTTTGGTCGCCAACTGCTCTTGAGCTGTTTTCTCTAACGAGGCGATAAATTACAATGTTATATGTAAAGTGTACTAGTTTTATCTTTGAAATTGAAATCAAGTGAGTGCATCGTTGTGTAACATGCATATCTCTCATATCCTGAATTTCTCGTTTCAGGAAAAACGAAACTATCGAAACGCCGGAGTTGGGAGAAACGAAAAACGTAAGAATATTTTTATGTAACTTTTGGACGCGATAAACGTGTTTAGCCTTGGCCATTGTTTTTAACTGATGCTATGTATAAACGTTAAAACATGTCTTGCCTTATAAGCGATATGACTGATTTTACAAAAACGTTGAACACGTAAAGTCGAAAAAATAGTATTTGATGTGTTCGTAATAAAAATCGATGGACGAATGTCGTTTCCACGAACGACCGTCGTAATGTTTTTCGTCAAGAATTACAATAAGCAGTCTTAATATTTCAACGTAGTAATTTTTAATTTAAACGAGATTTCTCATGGAAAGGCATCGTTCACGGTCCAAATAGAAATATATTTTTTAAAGATTTTCTAGGTCGGAACAAGTATGAATCGACGATGTACGTTCCATAGAGATGCTTTTTTAAAATCTTAATTAGACTAGGCGATACATAACGTTGGTGAATAAGATTTTACTTATTCTCAAGATATAGTAGCGTAATTTCTTCGCGATTTCAATCTGATAGGGTCATTGCACCGGTTAGCGACCACTTAGTGAGTTGCTAACTTTAGACGATTCAAATAAATGCCATTTACACGTAAAGTAGATGGTAACCATAAAAAAAAAACTTAGTATTTTAATCAAGTTGTGGAACAATAATTAAAATTACACTACTATTAAATTACAAAAAAAAAAATAATTTAAAAAATTAAAATAAAGCGAAAAAGCGTGGGGTGCTAGATATCGAATGTGAGGATCTTAGGATTATATTAGTTACTGTTTGTAATATCAGAATTATTATAAAAATATAATTAAGCACCCCACGCTTTATCACTTTATTTTAATTTTTAACCGACTTCTAAAAAAGGAGGAGGTTCTCAATTCGGATGTTTGTATTTTTTTTTTATTGTTTGTTCGCGCATAACTCCGTCGCTTGTGAACCGATTTGAAAAATTCTTTTTTTGTTGGAAAGGGTATACTTCCCAAATGGTCCCATGAAAATTTTATCGAAATCAACCAAGCGGTTTTCGAAAAATCTAAAAAAAATATCTACATTGCCTACATTGACGACCTCTTAGTGTACTCTGCAAAGAGCAGTGCTTTTTTTTTACATCAATGTGATTGGTTCGTTTAGGTGGGGGGAGGGGAGGGGGTGTAGGCACCACTAAAAAGTGAAAAATAAAAAACTTTTTACAAAAAAATACAACCGACTTCTACACAAAAAATCAAAAAAGTGTAAAATAACTTTAATTTCGGAAGTCGGTGTTCAAAAAACGAAAAAGCAACCACTAACACCGAGTTCCGAAATTAAAGTTATTTTACACTTTTTTGTTTTTTTTGTTAATATTTATACTAATCATATTCTAAATTAATTATGATAATTGATTGTGGGATTTTATATTATAGTAACACAAATTCTCATACACTTAAAAATATGTTACCTTTCCTTTCGATTGCTTTATAGCTTGTTTTTTTTAGTTTTTTATTAACGGTAACTTTACGATATGATTTCATTTGAACGCTTTGCGTAAAGATGGTACACATAATTTCGATTTTAATTCCTACCAATGCTAGCAATTTAGAAGCTTGCACACATAGGTACATAATTTTTATCTTAATCAATAGCTTCGATTTAGCCAAACAATTGTTGCTATATACATACCTATTAACATTTAAAACAATAATATTGTCCACATAAACCGCTGATCCGAACACACTGTCACAGTACATTAATCAAAACGTGATTCGAATTCTACGTGTCTTTTGCCATTAGCAATTACTTTCCTGAGTTATTTACTTACTACTTTCTGTCATTGATTGGTCGGTAACACGTGTTTACTCGTAAAAGGAATGTTCGTTAGTCGTCTCGTTATTTTCTTCTTTCTATCGCTTGAAAATATCACTCATTGAATTGTTATCACATAGTTGTGATCGGTGATGACTCCAGCCAACTTGAATCATTACTATTCCAACGAATGCGATTACATGAAATTGTTTGTATACTCTTATGCTTCATGAGTATAAATCACTAGCTTCTTAGTGACTACGCCTGCGTGAATGTCGGAAATTATCACAAGGGAACATATTCCCTCGATAAAAAGCTAGCTTATGTGCTATTCCAGACTACAATCTATCTCTGTGCCCAATTGTATCTAGATTTGTTCAGCCGTTCTGTCTTAATTGAGAACAGATATCCAAACATTCGCATTTATAAATATTAAGTATTATTAAAATAAGATAGTAAGAAGTTAGATTTTGCCCTTGTGAAAACAGCGCTATTTAGTTTATCGCACCTGCACTTATTGTTTATCCACACAAAGAGCATATGAGCAGAAGGGATGCTGAATCAAGCACAACAAAATTTTCACGCGAGCACAAATATTCTTTGGTGAGAATGTTAGGACATTCTCACCAGAGAGAAAAGAGAGACACCAGACATCACAGACAGAGACAGCGCCAGAGTCTATCTTGCACACCAGTTAAGACAACTCTAGACACAGGCGTCGAACATAACTAGATTTTTATCAAATTTACCAGATATAAACAAAACTTCTTACGAACAAGAGTTTCTTATTGCTTCAAAATAGAGCTGCGATCGCCCTTTTCATTATTTAAATCTTTTTATAAATGGTAGACTCTTAACGTATATCGATCAGATGATTTCTAAAATAATTAAAAATAAATCAATTACACAGTATTATGATGCCATTTATATATTTTATTTAAGTATTATTTTATTTATTTACACTAGGTTTCTGAATTTCCTACCTACGCTGAACGGCGAAATAGTGACGACATGTGGAAATAATAGTTACTATTAGCCTATTATTGTCACTTTAGGGCAAAGATCTTTCATTAAGAATAAAAGAAAAAGGAGGTCTATCCAATCGTTGCGCATCATAGTCATGCATTGAGAAGCACAACAAAACGTTTTGAGAATAGGGAACGTGCACGGCGTAGACTATGCCATCTACTGTTGCAAATCTGAAACTTTTAAGTTGTAAATATTTGACCTGTGCTACCACCTATACTTCCTGCCCCCTTCGTTTAGGGGAACGTGCACGAAGTAGATTGTGCCATCTAGCGTTGCAAATTTGAAACTTATAAGTAAAATATACTTGACATTGACGCGTCTGTGATGCCATCTATAGTTTCTGCACCTTCCCTATATTTTAATTGTGCGTTCAGCTTAGTATTGGAATTACCTGCCGGAGTATCTGTTTCCTCATAGCTACAACCCGGGGGATGTAAGAGTGAACATGTTGCTGCTAGGCAAGCGTGATCTATTGTCGACCAGGTCATTGCTTTCCATCGGGTGAGGTTGTGGTCAAACGCGAGCCTATCAATAATAATTTAAAAAATCAGAAATTGTTTCGAAAAATCAAAAATAACTTTTTCTGTAATCTTATTTATAAATTAAACTCAAGTGATAAAATGCAGTCGTTGGAAGTGGCACCTATTACCGGACATCTTTAAAAAATCAGGCATTGATCACATATGTAGGCGTCCGAAAATTCAGGAATTAATTCACATGCTTTATGAGTCTATGACCCGTCCCAGGGCTGCGGGTCCACTGTATTCTTTGTCTGTAAGTCTTCGTCGTCTAAGCAGATTACTTTAGATTTTTTTGGTCTCATTTTCTTTTCTTATTCCTCTTCCATTGTGCCGTCTCTCTTTTCGTCTGTCCTCTGGAATAACGTACAAAAATTACTAATTACAATAAATACAACTATTTTCGGAAATAATATTTTTTCCCACGATACAGGGGGCAACTTTTTGTCCGGTATTAGGGTTACAGGATAATACCAAAATCTAAACCTAATAATCCGTTTTGAAACAAAATCAAGAAAAATAATATAATAATGGAACCGTACTTTAATTAACAAATGACATAAATACTCACCGAAATGTAACCAGCAACACTCACCTAGATCTTATGTGACGCAGCGTTTTTTTCCAGAAAAACGGAAATCGACCGCTGCTGATTTTGCCTTAATCGTCACTGACAAACCACTTCGTTCACCAGCGACCCTTTCACCCGTGTTTGAATCGTTCAAATTATTTGTATAGATATACATAATAAGAGTGTCTGGCGGTAGGTGTTGTTCGGCGTTGGAATTAATAAATTAGGCACACATTCATGCCCAAATTCGATCTAAATACGACATGTGTCTTTGCTAATTTAAACTATACAAGCAACAACAAAAGATCAATTGTTAATATCAATCATTTATGATGAATGAATATTCATCACAATGAACGATAGTTTTTGCTATAGTTTTTACACAATGCTTTAAAATTGCTTCTACTATAAATCATGTGTGAACAACACATTGCTCTGACTCCGTTAACAGGGACCAAAGATAAACGATGAGTGTACTCGTACATTGAAATATGGAAGCGGAATGTGGAATTTTGTTTAACGTGTGAGTCGTGGTTAGGAGACAATGGAATGGGTATATAAATTTTATAATACCTACTCGTATTTACAATATCTAAACGATTATCAAGTGAGTATACTTTACAATTTATTCTCTATTATCTACATATAGCAAACTTTGGCCGTTTCCCATCATATTGTCTTTCTTTGCGACTAGGTTTTTGATGTTAGTTAACAGAATTAGGTGATGGACCATGGTACGGGTGTTTTCGCAAAAAAAAAAGAATGCGACGGCGATGGAACTAAATAAGTCTGTCTGAATATTCGCTAGGTACTTCTTCATGTTCAGGTGTTCTATTTTTAAATATTTGTAATATTGGCCGGTAGGTAGCAGTCGGATTTTGAACATACAGCAGCAGCTAAAGTATAGACTAGCTGATCGTTTGTGATACATTTGGTTACAAATACCATTTCTCTTAAATCGAGTCTTCTACATACACAAAATAATTCATTTAATCAAATAAAACATCAGATTTTATTCCAAGTATCCATTCAATATATGTAGGTACATTAAATTTGAAAAAAAAGGCAACCATTTCTTTAAAATAATGCAAGAGCTTGGCAGTCACCTACGCAACTGGAAGTGTATTCCTCAAGACAGCACGGAAGTAGAAGTTAATGTGAATCAATGCGAAACGATGGCTCTATTCGAAGGTAGGAATATTTGACAAAACGGCGTGAACGACTCACTAATCATAATTCAGTATCGTCGTCAAAACGTAGCGAAGCTTGCAGGTTAGCTTGCCCTGCTGATTCAGTTAGTGGCGCTTTCCCGTGATGTATAAATCACAAAGTGCTGTTTCTACTTATCCTATTTTCTGAAGACAGTGGACAGCTTACGGTCCTGCAATCAAATCATGAGATACTGTGAGTGCCTCTTATCATATCATACTATTAAATCATGCATGCAATACGCTTCACAAACATCTCCAGCTGAAATGCAATTCCATTCAAAATGAAGCAAAACAGTTTAACGGCGATGAAACACGACCTAAAAAAGCAAACGACGGATAAATCTTTTATCTTTCAAGACCTCTAGCCGCCTACCCGCCTGTTTATGTAGTTACCGTATAATTTATTTACTAGTTCGATTATAAAACGTTCCGACTGTTCTTATTTATTGCTACACTGTAATTATGACCTTCATACGTACTGGATTGAATTATTTTGCGCCCACTTGAAATACTTAAAACGCGCAATCGCATAAATAATGCGTCAGGATAAAAATCTCGAGCGGTGCGGTGAGGTGGGTAGGATAAACGTGACCGTTTAATGGGTATTCGGATGTTTTGTTTACCGTCGTGCTGCTTTAGTTAAGGTTCGTTAGGATTTGCCATATTAGATACGGGACCGACCGGCTTCTGTATTAAGGCAACTTTTGGTACAATATGAAAAATAAGAGCCTTGTGCCGTATTACTGGTGAAAGAACTTTTCATGTTCTTTTCTTGAGTAAGGATTTTACTTTCCTTTCAACTCGGAATGAGAATCAAGAAGTTTTGCACGTTGGGTCGACGATATCACCAAGGAAGCGGGAAGCTACTGAATGAGGGATGTACAGAGACCGGATGCATGGCTGAAAAGAAAAGAAATCGCTACCAGCATTCGATGATTCAAGGCTAAGATAATAATGATGAAAAAAGTTTAAAAACTAGAGACGAATGAAATTCATTTTTAATTTTTAGCCTATTCCAAACCATTGCAGGGCAAAGGCTTTCTTCCTTCCATTTTTCCTGGCTCCGGGTTAGTATGGACCTAACCTGAGGATAGGCATCAAGCTTGTCCCGCCATCTTCGCCTGGGTTTGCCGTGATGCCGCTGGGCATTTTCTGGTACATGTGGTTGCTTTAGCCCATAAATTCCATGAGCCCCATTTAAGCTTGGCTGCTAGGGTGACGTCGGTGATTTGTGTTTTGGACCACAGCACTGTGTTTCTAATGCGTCCCAGAATGCGTTGCTCCGTTGCTGGTTGGTAAACCTCGAGCCTCTCCTAAACTGTTAAAGACGAGGTTTGAGCGTCGTTTGTAAGGATAGGGAGAATACACATGTCCATTCATTTGCGTTTATGGCAAATTGAGAATACACCGGTTCTCATCCAAATGAAAGGAAACCCAAAAACGAAATGTAGGATAATTTTAGACAAAACGAAAACTTACGCAGCTGTGGTTAATTTCGGAAACTGATTTTACGCGTTGTTTGTCTATTTACAACATATTTTATTGCAGTTTATTATCCATTTTCTTAATCCATTTAGAGCATTAACTATTAACTAAACTGGAACCAAGGGTACATGTAGGTTATGACTGGACCAGAATTGTTTATTGATCATTTCTAAAATTAATTTACACCGTGAGTCATTTCTGCACTGTAGTATATTGTCAAGGACAGCCTTGTGTTCAGTAGTGGGACAGTAATTTTATTGTGACACATATTGAGAAGAACAGACTGACATAATAAATTTCGAGTCGTTTTTGTAAGCTGAGCTCAGAACACACAGACTTGGTTTGTGCATCGACTCATTTAACTTTGTTATTGCAGACTGCTAGTACATACTTATATAATAAACAGCACACTGGATACTCGATTTGTTTACTTATAGGGATAAAATTGACAGTGAGATACAAAACCGATATAAATGTCGGGAAAGTTACTTATTTATAACGTTGCCCATAGACTAAAAATTTGTTTAAATAGACGGAAAGAAAAGCATTGAAAATGTGTGTCTACTGTCTACCACCAAATATATTTTTCCCTCTCATGTCTGTCATGTGTCGCTTGATACCACATAAGAATAAAGCCTCCCGAAATGACAAACAGGGTGTAGCCATGGGAAGGTAAAGGATAAAAGCCACGTTACAGAATCAAAATAAATCTGAATGGATGGGGAGAGAGTAGAGATGGCAAACGATTATGAACATCCTCTGGGAATAAAATGTCAACTATCTTGTCATCAGTGGCTAAATCTATACTAATATTATAAAGCTGAAGAGTTTGTTTGAACGCGCTAATCTCAGGAACTACTGGTCCGATTTGAAAAAATCTTTCAGTGTTAGATAGCCCATTTATCGAGGAAGGCTATAGGCATATATATCATCACGCTAAGACCAAAAGGAGCGGAGCAGTCATGAAAAATGTGACACAAACGAAGTTGTGCGGACAGCTAGTTCTGTATAAAGTTTCTTCACAGAAAACCTCTTTAGTGCCCCTCGAATCAATGCTATTGAAAGGCGACTTAAAGGTATTATTTCTAAAACTATAAAATAATATAATGGGTTTATGACCGTTTAAATATTCTGGACATGTCCTGTTCCGTCGATATTCCATATTGATGATAGCTTGTCGTATTATAGATATTATTCTGATATCCGAAGATTTATTAACTATAGAATTTGGACTTTTATAAAAGTTATTGAACGACTTCTAATCTTATTTACCTTATTTGACAGTTTCTATAGTCTGCTGGCCCACGCACTTTGAACAATTTTGTGTACCATATGTAAAAGTGGTTACTTTGATACTTATTTTCTATTTATTTATTTTTTTCACATATATTTTTTTAAACAATCTACTAAATTAAGCTTTATAAGCCTGAACATTTTTTAGCACATATGCCTACATAGGTCTAAGTCTGAGGTCTTTTAAGGGGTGTTGTATGAAAACAGACGGGTGTTTATATAATAAAAAAACATCACATTTTATGTAGTTGCAAAAATATAAGCCTTCTGGCGCAGTCGGGTAAAAATTTATTAAAATTTTTGATAGTTTAAAATAATATAATGTTGTCAATATCTTCATTGAATAAATATAATATACTGATTTATTAAATATTATAATGTAGCGAGCGTTTGAAAATGATATTATAAATAACCGGTTACGTTAAGTTGCTCTATTATTTTGGTGCGATGTGCTTTTCTAGATCGAATAACGTCGTATGTTGACTCAAATTTTGTTTATTTTGACACCGATATTTACCGTTAATTTTATCGTCAATTTAAGTAGTTGGTTTTTCAGTTTTGAAAGTTGATTTGAACATCGCTTATACGTATGTACATCAACTATGTTCAAAAGATGCAGTTCACTTTCTAGCAGAGAATTTCTTACGGCATCGCTGACCTTTGCTGACCTACTATTGCGAGACCGTGGTGTACTGCCAAAAGGAAACAAACGATGCTGGGCTCTGTAGCACACGGTCATTTTGAATCGTTCGCTTGTCATTCCCATTTACCATTTAACCAGATCTATGTAAATTGCCTAGTAGAATTGCCTGGGGAATCGGTACCATTTAAGGAACCATGTAATCGGCGCGTTAACTTTATTTGCCACATCGGTTAATTCAGTTAATTACATGCGCAGATACTACTGTGAAACAAATGCCTAGTTTATATTTTAACTAATTGGATAAACACTTAGCGTTGAAAAGAGCGTGGGTGCACCTCATTGACAAATTAACAATTTAATCACAATATAATTTTATTGATGTCCAGCTTCGACGCCAATTATGATAAAAGCTTTTGCGTTTGTCTCATTGCATGTACATACTTTGGCGACCTTCGAATGAACTTGTAGCGACGCCTACATGCCATTGGGTCCTTGTTTATTATTGATGGCTCTCTAAGAGTACCTACCGAACCATTATTTACTTCGTTGTCACCTATATTTATACCTACCATATAATTGTAGGACACTGCGATAATCGTAGTCTCGTTGCGCGCGCGCATGCCTCTTATGAGTCATCGGTAAGCGTTCTGCGCACAATGCCGTCCGCACAGTCCAGTCGCGACGCGGCATACCTAGAGGACATACATGTCACTTAATGTACTCACACGCTTGCGTTACGCTCGATCGAACTACGGAAACATTATTGTCTTAAATTGTGAATTAAAAATATATCGTACGGAGGAGTGTTGAAGTTCTGTGAAGATGACTGCTGTAAAGAAAGTCATGGTGATGCGGCAGTTGGACTCTATGTTTGGAAGCATGAATCTGGAGGGGGAGGGTCGGCATTCTCCGGTTGTGAGCTCTGTCGTCGAGCACGACCCTCGTTGTGAAGTGCACGGCCGCTGCAGTACGCCGTATAGGTCGTCACTTTACCTTCACAGTAGAGAGTCGACACCTGGATATTACAGGGACGCAGCTTCACCCACAAATGGGGGGCTTATCATCAGGTATTGAAATATTTGATTTAAAACACATTAGTAAGATTTTGGTAAGCCTTTTCGTATTCTGTGTAACCGTAACTATGATGAAACAGGCGACGGGATTCACTGGGGCTGTCTCCGGCACGCGAGCTGGAGCACCCGTCGACGTTCCCGAGTATTCTGCGGCGCGACCGGCACAGCCCCTCCGTGACGCCTCCACGGCGTGACACTCCAAGCCCCACTCACAGACTGCACAACAAACGCCACTCGATGGGTTCCTTCCCCAACCTGAGCAGAAGCAACGTCGTCAACTACAACAGACGCGACTCCATATCCAGCAATGGTGTTCGAGATATGAAGCGAGACTATGTCGGATCCACGAATTCGCTGTCTAGAAAAAGCTCTATCGATACCAAGAAATCTTCAACGGACTCTTTGGATGTATGGCACGGTACCACTTGGGAATCTGAAAAAACGAATTCTGTGGCATCGCTAGTGCATGACGAACGAGTCTCGTATGGACATAATATTAAGGTAAATTATCAAAGACAACTATTGGGAGTTAAACTATAAGCACTGTTTCATGATCTAACTCTAGTAATGAATGTCATGATCTCATCAATTTATTATTTGTACAGGAAAAAGCACGAAGTATATGTATTGAATTTAAAAATACATAAGTAACAATGATCTCATTTTCAATGTATTTTTTCCTTTGACATAAACGGCATGATAAGAAACGAATTACTTTATAATAGGATATTATAAGAATACCGGTGTTACTGAAAGCTAATAGATTAGGATAGGTGGCGAAATGGAAACTAATAAGAATAATAAATAGGCACTAAGTTTCTATTTTAACTCTTTTCCGTTATATCCGCATTAAGCGTGAAGCAAGAATTATCCGCGTTTAAATGAACCTGTTAATTAATACAAAACATTCTTTGTGTTGCACTCTGTAAAAGATTTATACAAAAGCATCACGTCATTCACGCCTATGTTACTTATAAGTAGCTGAACGATTTTTTTACGTAATAATTACCTGTAATTAAATTACTGTTATTGTTGTGTATGACGTTAATAATCACGAAAGGGATTGTGATCGATTATATGGTCGGAACCATTAAAAAATACACAATAATATTAAAGACTAGCAGGTGCACAGACTTATAAGGGACTTGTATTAGTTCCAACTGTTTGCATAGGTGTGATATTAAAGTGACATAGCTGTTAGCAATTCGAGACGTTGGTACATCCCCCGGCCGCTCTACATGGCCGCTGATAGGGCGTCCGTCCCGCGCGTCTCGCTGACCTATACAGCCATAAATGGAAATGACGCCGCCAACTGCCACCCGCCACGACTAAATCATGACAATATTTACATTTTATCTCGCATGCCACTGCAATATTGGCTCAGTCTGTTCAACAAGATACGAAAAATTAACATCAATGCGTTCAGCGTTGTATTCGTTTGAACAACAGTTAAATGAGTAGCTCAAGAATTCCAGATACTTCTGTCAAACGGTTAATTTTGTTTGTAGTTGAAAAAACTGGAATTTAAAGGTTGTCAATGTTACGATGCTAGCGGAACATGGATGACGTCAACTGAATGAGTCTAGTGACCAAAGTAAATGAACAAATTAGGTAATCGATCATAATATTTTATTTGCGTTAACCGAGACTGCTTTAACGTACCTTAGAACCTCGTAGGGTTAAAAAGACCGGCCAAGTGCGTGTCGGACCACGCATAGTGAAGGGTTCCGTAGTACGCTGTTAAAATCTCATATCTCTAAAACTATATTAGCTGTGATTTTCAAACCAATTTTCGTTGTAAGTGTCTGTGAAGTTCTATTTGCTCCATTTTGCTTTAAAATTTTCCCCTTTTTTACGAAGTTGGAAGCACATATCTCAAAAACTATTGCCTTAAATAAAATAAAAAAGTAGAAACCTCCATTTCATTTTGAAAGAGCTATCCAATGATACCCCACACGATTATGTTTGTTGGAAGTTATTTTTTAATCCCTAAATTGCATGTATGGAGTGCCACCCCTAAAATGATTTTTTTTTCCATAATATTACAGCATTAATGAATAGCGGTTAACAGGTTGCACTTACCTATCACCAATTTTCATATATGTAGCTTAAATAGTCTCCAAGTAAAACGGCTGTGACATACGGACCGACAGACGACGACGACAGATTTGGCTACGGAACCCTAAAAAGCCTTGTTCTTGTAATTTTCACTTACTTATAAGTTGCTAATGGGATTAAAGCAATCTAGTTAGTTGCGTTGCCTAATTGATAAACATACCTATATATGTACATGATTTATGTAATCAGTAGAACAATATTGCGCTATGATAAATGAGGACAGTTTTAGTGTGTACAAACGAAACTTCGTCCCAACTTAATGAATTTCAATTTATCTGTAACTGGAACTCCTCGTAAATACAGAGTTTGACCCGAGACAAGTTTCCAGTTAATCATTCAATAAATTTCAATTGTTCGCGAAGACGGCTGTAGCTATGGATGATTCAGTTTAACGTACATACATTATGTTGGTATTAAATTGTGTCAATGTTGCCTTCCACATGATACTTCGCCTTGCCTTATGATTTTCGGCGTACTCTCTGTGACTCACTATGAAATCACGGCTCCTAGAGTGGCTTGTGTAACATAAATATTATTAAGTTTACGTAAGCCATTATAAGTTTTGCTTCATGGCTGGTTATTGTTTCGATCACCGTGGTTTTGTTAATTTGTTGAACTACAAAAACCGACCAAGTGACATTCGGACTTGCTCGTTAAAGGTTCCGAATGATGATTCGTTTTTATATGTTTTTACGTATTTTATAACCATAGACTTCTTATAGATTTTCTTGTTAAACATAAGTGAAACACAATTTCCAGAAGTTTTTTTTTAAATTATTTAAAAAAAAACCTAATTTGTCTCGCAAAACTATCCTTATATTCATCACATATTTACGTTGCTTGCTTGTGAATAGTCGGTACAGATTCGGAGAAAATTGCCTGTACAGACGCACATGAGTGAGTTTTTCATTCAGTCTTACGGAACCCTAAAAACGAATACAATAAGACTAGCTTATATGTATTTTTTGTTGCGTAAGAGCTACAATGACAAGATTTATTGTAGCAGTACATCGTTCGATTACGAGTCAAATCGATTCCTTTTGATATATAGACGGGAAATCAATCAGAGCCAGACATATTCTTTTCATATAAGGCACGGTTCATCGCACACGTACCGTAGTTTTTTTTTTAAATTATTTCGTATTTAGAATATTGTAATTAATATTGTTTATTGTTGTAAACATCATTCGTTTTTCACGCGTAGGACGAAATTAAGATTGTGATGAGTTTCTTTTGACATTAACTTGTTTATTATTATGCTCTTTATAAGGCACAGCCTTGAGTTCCTTCGTCACGAATAAGGTGACTAATTAAATGTTTGAATTTTCCTACGTTATTTCTAGACTAGCGTGGGTGCCTACGTGAGCAATATTTGTATGATTTATTGTATCGTGCGTGCGCGTATCGTCTTCATCAATAGATAACGCATCATAGCTGACCAAACATTACGAAATGACTTCTTTTCTGTTATGCCATGCTTTTTTATAACTAGTTAGGCGTAAGAAAGAAGCGAAAGTTGCATGCGCGCATGAAGAATTATAGGGTCATTGCGCCGGTAAGCGACCACTCAGTTGAGTTACCTACTAACTTTGGACAAGTCAAAATATGTGTTATTAACCTACGCGTAAATAGTAATAGTTGGTGACCATTTAAATGGTCCTAAATGTAATCAAATTGTGAAACAAAATAGATACTTATCGCAATTGTATTCATAAATTATGAGATTTTTTTACGGTTGAGAAATCATAAAATGACTTCTTCCGCTTTGGGCGGAGCGGAAGGAAGTGTCAGACTCTGGCTAAAACTCACCCTAAGGCCCTTTGCGTTCCTGGGCCGTGACATATTTCAAATTCCGCAACCCTGCCAGGCACCCAACGCCCTATCGGATCACGACTACTATGCTGACATCTTCGTTGAAAGCGTTGTTATCGAACGGCGAGCTACCCAACGCACGCCGTCCACTGCCCCGCGCCCATGTCTTGTCCTCTCTAGCACTACGGCTTTGCGGAAGGAAGTGACTGGCTCCCTTGCCCCGGACAACGGATTGAACCAGGGCCGGAAGCGAGAGGTCCCACGGCGTTGCTCCGTTCAAGCAGGGCAGATGCTCCACCGTGTCCTTCGGGTGATCCACACAGTGTTAACACCCGGCTGCATTCTCCCGCCAAATCCGAAACAGGCAGTTCCCACAACATAAGTGTCCGGTGAGTACCTGCGTCAGGCGGAAGGTGAGGACGCTGTAGTGCCTCTCCAACCACTCCTCAAAAAGTTTCTTATCGCTACAATATTGGTGATAACCCCCTCCAGCACTGGGTTGCGACAGTCGCTGTATCCGTACGCGAACGGAACTCCGACAAGATACCATTATCTTGTAGGAGTTCTGTCCGCGTACTCCATCCACGCTGCCATTTGCCGCGGCAGCAGAGTTTTGCCCCTGCGACGCGGTTTCACGCTTCACGCTTAAACGTGCGCGAAGGCTCTCGACTCCAGATCCCATAGTGGTAAACAGGCAAAGAGGCTCGCCACCTCGCCGTGTGGTATCCCCGGGGCAGCCGGATGGCTATGACCCTTTGGGACGCGTTCAGTTGGCGGGCTAGGAGCCGCCTCAATGACGGCGCCCTCTTCCTCTTCCCTGCGCTCTTCCTAAAAATCACATTTTGAAACGATTCATCGTTGTTAATCGACATGTTCCAAATGCAAATCCTTGGTGAACCATATGTTCTTCAAAATGAAGAATGAGATGAAATGTACCGAGCAAACTATAAAACAAGTCTACAAAGTAATGTTGAAATAAAACTAGAAAGAAACGTATATTTTAAAGCATAGAAAGTCAAACGTCGAATAATGTACAGCTCATAACAAAACGAGCACGGGTGACAATAGTGTACCTACGTAATAAAGTTTGCAATCTATGATTGTGTGCAGAGGAGATATCTTCAAGTGCTCTGCTCGCAAGCAAAATCTGAGCGCGTACGCTGCGCGCTGAACGCGCACAGTCTACCCCTTTCACTTGTATTCGCATTCAACGGATCGAGCGGAACGTTAGCGCGCCTTTCTCTGTGTCGCCGTCTCTGTCTAACGTGCGTCGACGGTGGTGCAACACTGGTGGTGGGCCGGCGCACGCCGCTCGCTGCCCGTGACAACAGTAGCGCAGTTTCCTCGACTACATCCGCACGGAACCGACACCGCCGCGCTCGGATGATCTATCGCGATCTGACATGAAGTCCAAACCGGCACATTACGTAGACGCGCCGTTCAGACCGTGGCCGCCGCTTTCGCGCCAGGCGCAGCCGCAGCCTAACTTTTATTTCCGACCGCCGGATCCGATGGAGTTGAGGAATTTCAAAACATCTTCTTCAAAAGGTTCCACATACTCGGATTTCTCCGGAATGAGTGCGTACAGTAATAAATCGCGGGATTACTACTTCTTGTCGCCCAGCTATCGTTCAGCAGGCGCCCCGACCCCAAGCGGTCATGCCGACCTGTACGGGATGCGAGACCGACCTCGCCAACTCAGGAATCCAAATCCATCGCCACCAGCAGCCTGTCCGTGCAGTCGCTCGCGCTCCCTTGAGGACGTCCGCACTGAGGTGGTGACCGAGTGGGAAGACGATGACGAAAACGGCAACCGCATAGTCGCACCAGCCACCAAATTTAACCGCAGCGCATACAAAGCAAACCCCGCCTTCCAAAAGCAAGGATTCCTGACCCGCCATTCTATGGAAAATCTAGTCGATAGACCACCGCAGTTACTGCCTCCCAAACGGATCTCTGCCTTTCAGGTAATTGAACAAACTTTCTATCCAGACGGTTGTCTCTTTGTGCAATGACTGCATTAGAACAGTTGTCTGCTAGAATGCCATCAAAGACATAGAATTAATTTAACCACAGTGTTTAACTGTAACCGCTCTTGATATGTATTTATGCGTACTTTCTAAGCTCTTAAATCTACATGATTATCTTGTTGATGCTAAGCGAAGTGAGTAATTTGTATATTTGTGGTGCTTTAGCGAACGTGATAGGATGTATAATGGTACAGGTAGGTATGGTGGTTCAGTGTTATGGGAATGAAGCATCGACGCGCCGTCGGAGCGTTCAGCTCCGTTGAACCGCAACGCGCCGTCCTGCGTGTGTAACGGATGTTCAATACTTGTTTTTATGTGATCGCACACACATGTAGCGTAGGTACTTATAAGTGCTCTAATATCAAATTCTGTATCTATTCATGCGAATTTGGGTTATCTAGTTACTCGAACCTGTTTCTATTACTTGGGCCGTCTATTGCAATGCGAGTGTGAATTCTATTGTTGGAAAATTATTGTTTCATTAAGTGCGTGTTTCGACATGGCTAATTATGTAAGACGGTTCGAGCCGTGTTTTTTATCACGTAGTTGTAATGATGGCCCAGTTCTTACGTGCTTCATACCTAGTGTTGCTCTGTCATATACTGTGTCATAAGAATTAAAGAGTTTATTTACATGTCATGGTGAGCATCTTACCATACGAGATAGACCATACGAGATGTCTTAAACAATACCTGTGTATGGTTTTAGTACTTCGGCTTTATCATAGTTACTGTTTTAATTACATATGTAGTTATATTTTACAAGCGTAAATAATCCTATAATTAACCTTGTTCACGAATCAAAACTTCATAGGCGATGAGTTTTATTTTTTAAATTTCACTCTATCCCCTATGCTCGGCCTCGCTACATCAGAGAAACTTACATTTCGTAATGGGTTGCTAAGTTACTTCCTACTTACTCATCATTTGATTTTTGATAAAATTTCATCACTTTAATAGCGCCACTGAGTATGACCCGAGTTGAAGACTTCCATTGTCTTATGTTTATTTATTGGATATTATACAAAAACAAGTGGAGTGTTTGTAAACAAACCAGCACTAATTTCATACCATTTGTTACGTATTTAGTTCTTATGCAGTAGGTAAAGTTCACGAGAAATATCTCATTCTAAACTTTTTTGATATTCATCCAAGAAAAATGACAAGAAAATGTGATGAAAAAGCCCAAATTATAAAAATTGGGTGCATTAATTATGCGTGTTGTATAATCTAGATATTATATAAAATCTTTAAATAATGTCGATGAATACGTTAGTAAAAATACCAAAACTTATGTCATACTTATCGCAAGTAGGCAATAAATACATAATCATGAGATTTTCTCTAAATTTCAATTGCAAATATAAATGTCTACCTATTGGTTTTGATGATAATGCGGAAACCATAAACTTATATATTACGTAACATTCTAGTATAATATTGATTTAATTTTATGCATTACTAGCTTCTGCCAGCGGGTACGCCTGCATAATTTGGGATCTTTCCATCAATCAGATTTGGAATCGCCTTCCATACAATCTTTGACCAATCGTAAATTGCCTTTTGGGGGTAGTTCTGAAAGATTAATACTGACAATTTTTATTATTAGTTCTAAGTTTCAAGAACATGGCCCCAATGAATAAGATTCTTGTATACATACTTTAGCACAAGTACTCTCAAATTACGATTTAGGGGGAATTGTAATTTTGGGAGTAGTTGTGAAAAACGAATAATCAACATCTTTATTTTTTACTTTGGCCAATATTCGTACCAAGTATATGGACCCAAGGCATAAGATATATAAGATTTTTCATGCTAACTTTCAAAAATCCGTTCTTATCGGATGCCTAAATCATATAAAGAATACGTCCATCAAATTGCAAGTCCCTACGACCACCGGTTTAGGCTGTGCGTTGATTTATCAGTCAGGATAAAGTATTTTATCAAAATCAAAAGTCATTTATTCAACAGCACGTTTTGAACGTCAAATTTTACAATTCCCCCAAAATGCCCCCCGTCACCACTTCCTGTGTGTGTTTAAGCTGGGAAGAAGTGGCGCAACAAACTCCCCAGCAACACACCTGTCTATTGCGTTTTAAGAACTTGAATTTAAAATTATAATAGACAGATTTGTTAGAATATCATAATGGAAGTCATTATTGACTGTATATAACGGTTTTGTAGGAGTACGTAATCTTGACAATGCAGCTATTAATCTCAGCTTTATTATAAAACGGAATCAGTTTTTTATTGGTCCATGTCTTAGAGTTTTTACGCTTTCTCTGATACAAGGAAAGTTCGCCTTACGCTTTTTAAATTATTTTTATTGAATGTTTCTTTATTCTTTCTTCCGGTTTAGTGTGGTTATATAAAACAATTAAATGATTTTGTCATAATTATCTATAATAAAATAGGCAATCACGTGAATTCCAAAAACCTGTACTCGCTAAAACTCGCGATAATTTGTAAATAAGAATCCTTCGTTCAGCTTTGGTTCGCCGAATAGCGTAATAAACGGTATCGTACGTAAAAAATGCGGTAAAGTACACTTTCTACAACGCGTTTACGTCGGCCTGTGCAACAATGAAACGAAAAGCAACGCCAATTACCTGATTCGAACCGTTTCAAACGAAATTCAAATGCGTGCTTGTCGCGTCGTGACTCCGAATTAAACAGAGATATCACTTTTGTATTGCTCAATTTTGGATTTATGTAATATAGCCAGTGCAAATGTAGTCCTAAGCCGATATTTTTTTTATAAATTATACTTGGCTATTTTAGGGTTCTGTACCCGAAGGGTAACCAACGGGATCCTATTACTAATCATCCGCTATCCATAACTACCATATACCTAGTGTATTTCAGCAGCCGGAATAATATATATATACTACTCAAAACAAAATAAGGGCCACAAGGTATTTTGTCTGTACGATGAAAACAATAAAACCAATATACATTTTTTGTCTCCATAACGAAAACTAATGTTGTTTTTACCATGTAGACCATAAATTAATTCAAATAATAATTATTAAAAAGTTTATTTGCTTTTGAAAGAAAAAACACATTTTAGGTTAAAAATAAAAACAATGTTAAGTTACTGAAAACAAAAGAAAATACTCCATGCCCATCTTTTAATAATGGGTATGCCCTCCTCGTTTAGCTACGCACTCCTGAAGCCTGGAGTGAATGCTCTCAATCAAATGCCTGACATTTTCCATTGGAATCTGTTCCCAGGCCCTATTCACAGCGTTGATGAGTTGCTGTTGGTTGTGGATTTCCTGATTCCATTGGAATCTCTTCCCAGGCCCTATTCACAGCGTTGATGAGTTGCTGTTGGTTGTGGATTTCCTGATTACCGTCTCTAACTCTTCGTTTCAACTGATCCCACATGTGCTCTATTGGATTTAAGTCCGGACTGTTCGCCGGCCACGGCAAGACCTGAATTTGAGAGTCTTCCAGTACAAACCGAGTCGCTTGAGCCGTGTGTGCACGAGCATTGTCTTGCATCAAGATGAATCCAGGACCCGCTCGCTGTGCAAATGGGATCACATGTGGTCTGACAACTTCCTCAATATACCGCTGAGCAGTAACAGTACCCTCATTTAAAATAGCGAGCTCAGTTTTGCCGTGTAAGCTTATCCCGCCCCAAATCATTACATTTGGACCACCAAAACGATCGACTTCATGGATGCAGGCTTCTGAAAATCTCTCGCCGCGTCTTCTCCATACTCTAATACGCCGATCGTCGTTAAAAAATTTAACTTTGCATTCGTCTGTGAAGAGCACCATGCCCCATTGGTTTATGTCCCAGTCCAAATGTTGACGGGAAAATCTTAAACGATTTGCACGATGATTCCTGGTTAATGGAACACGGACAACTCGCCTTCTTGATGCCTGCTGGTCGTCATGCAATCGATTACGAATAGTTTGGTTACTGACACGAGTACCCGTTGTCAGCAGTAAACGATTTTGCAGCTTGCGGGCCGTCGTTGTGTCGCACTTAATCGAATGTAATGATCCTCTTGAGCTGTTGTAATGCGAACTCTGCCCGAACCAGGTCTTCTTCTAACACTGCCGGTCTTCGAGAAAATCCCAATTGCAAACCCACAGATCGCTGCGAATGACCTTCTTCAATCATCGTAACGGCTCTGGTTGCTGTCAGCGAGTCCATATGACGCCTGCGTGCTTGTGGCATATTGCAAAAGATGTTTCTGACTCGAGATATCAATGAACTCTGATAATTTCTAATAAACCAAGAAGCTAAGGAAAGCAAAACGTCAAAGAAAATGGAATCAAAATTTTCAAAAAGGATTTTAAATCAAATTTTATTTAAAATTGTTGCCAGCATTAGATGAATACTACAATTTTAAAAAGTTTAGATATCAAAGACTGTGTACACTCAATATTTTACTACTTTCAATATGTAAATGTTTAATAAATTACACCAAAATGAAAAAAAACCTCGTGGCCCTTATTTTGTTTTGAGTAGTATATATAACGTGTATTTTTTTCCTTTTTTGTTTGATCCCAATAATGGCAACAGGTAAAAACATGAAATGCTCACAGTGTTAGTGTTGCTATAGTCTCTAAAAATAAATTAAATAATATTTTTATAAATTAAAGGAGTTATACTGTAGATACACTACAGATTATAATATAGATACAGTGTTTTTGAAGATGTTGCTCGATATTAATGGCGTAATAGTGGATTATAATAATGGCGATGGTACGGAACACTTCGTACGCTAGTCCGACTCGCACTTGACCGGTTTTTTGTAGTTAATTTGCATTAGGTAGGTGTGACACGAGTCTGAAATATTTGGACCGTAACATCACGCGCCGTGTAAGCAGTGAGTGCATCGCAACTTTGTTATCGGTCAGGCCGGTGATCTAGTCATGTGTCAATAAACGGGTTCTTACTAGGCCGTCTTGCAATGTGCGGCCTACCTTATCCATCCATACAATAAAACCTGTTCTAGTTACCACACTGTTATGCCCAACATTCCGGGCCTCAATGAACCATGTTCATTTTGAATTGATAGTTAAAGTATTATACAATCGGCAGTTCTCGCACGCTTTCGAGAATCTTCAACATGATTAGTTTATTTTTGAATGAATACTTTTTCTGCGATCGTTCTTTAATATGTTGTCTTAACGATTAGAAACAGCGTAATCTTAGTCTTTTTTTCGTGAAAGCACTCGTTTATAATTGGGTTATCCGTTTATTTGGGTTGGGTTATCGGTCCATTTTTGGAGTAGAGGCCATGAGTCATTCAAAATGTACAACAAAAGCACTGTTCTGGCTCGTTGTTTATCTGCTTATGGTATCATACCAATTGCAAACTACATTCTGCGTGTTTCTGTATAGTACGGAATATGAATGTCTGCGTCATGGTCTTGGGCCGGCGTGGACGGTGCGTCACCGTCACTCCGGCGCTATCACCGATCTGAGAATGCAATGAACAAGGTCAAACCTCGGCAGGTTTCACCACGGTGACGCCGCCTCAGCGAAACATGTACCGTTCCCGTTCTGAATGACGAGCAGTTTTCGCTTTTAAACTCTAACAAGAACTTAAGTATTAGGAACGCCTAGTGTTTATTACTGCCCTGCAAATTCGTCTTATGAAATTGTCCATTATTTTTTTTGCATCGAATGTTGTTGATAACAAAACCAGTAATAACATCTATTGCTTCATAGTCATGTCATATGTTTGAAAATATTTACCCATAACAAAGATCATTCATTGAACGTTATTTTATATTGATGATATGAAAGGGATTATTGCTGTCACCAGGATGAAGGTAGCATCAACATCAAATTAATAAGTGTTTGGACATCAGAGTTTATTAGACTAACGCGTCTTTTATAGTGTATTTTAAAAATTATATTTCAAGATTCTTACATTAGATGAACTAAGGCTGCTTTTATATTAGCACGCTATATTATCCCGGAAAATACCATATTTCATGCTAGTGTATTGAATCTTGGAAAGATTATATAAAACATATTTACCTTAACTGAGAATAAAACTCCACGTTACTGGTAAGAGGAAAAGCGAATGTATCACATTTATTTTGGGAGATAAGGGACTAACAAATTACTTAAAATAGCTTTACGAACACGAGATTCCGAAATTCCCTGTTCAGTCCTAATTATCATCCATTATTGTGTAATTAATAAACACGTCGTCCAAAATAAGTTACAATAAATTTACGTTCCGCCATGTCATACGTAATGCGTATTAATTTTAGGGAGAACGACCCCTAAAAAGTGAGGTTGTCACATGACATTACATATTTCGTTGTTGTTGCAGGCACAGATTAGAAATGGCGGACATCCTGGTGTACCCCTGTCGACTCCCAGCAGTGTGGGCGTTGGACCCGAGGTCAACGGGTCCAGACCGACCTTCAAACCTGTCACAGTCCTGGAAGATCTTCAAGCAGTCCGGTGTGCCGAGTTCCATCCTAATGGCAAACTGTATGCCGTTGGCTCCAACACAAAGACCCTCAGGATATGCACATACCCCAAGATTGAGGATGTCAAGTAAGTCATATTGCTTTGAATAATATTGGTGCTCTGTCGTCTTTAATTGAGAACAATAGTCGTCTGCGATTGCAGTGAGAGATATTAGTTGGCTGGAAGCCACGTGACCGTAAGTCCATCTTGGGTTAAAATATTAGCAAATATCATCAATTCTGTTGATGCTGTTTCCTTGACTAAAGCGCAGTTATTGAAAATAACCAATGCGCAATTTGTTTTCCAAGCTTAATATTGAAATGCAACGTGTCACGTGTTTGTGTCTTCGAGTTTTTCCGCGTTATGAGTGCACCTAATTGGACATGAAATTACAGATTTAAGTTGTGTGACATGATAATGGATTTCGAAGTCGTTTTAGTTTAATTAAGATTCATTATTCGAGGGAGTACACCAAAAAAGGACGTTTAAAAGTAAGCTATTCATCATTCCATCAAAAGCCTAATATTTCCGGGCCTTTAATCAATATGTCTCATGTTTAGTAAAATTATATTCGCTAGCTTTCTAGGGCCACAGGTTTGTTTAAGTCTTCGTTTGCATGTTTGTTAGATTCGGTGACGGATATAAATACGTTGCTGCGTAATCGAATATTTTAGGTGACTATAAATGGTAGCTGTGAATTTAAGGCGTGTGATGCGATATCCGTAAAACACGAATCTATTATTCTGTATCGGCGTTATGTCATTATG
The DNA here is from genome assembly GCA_905332915.2 of Hecatera dysodea. Taxonomy (NCBI): domain Eukaryota; kingdom Metazoa; phylum Arthropoda; class Insecta; order Lepidoptera; family Noctuidae; genus Hecatera; species Hecatera dysodea. The sequence goes on along the minus strand of HG995286.1, from coordinate 19,237,114 downwards.
AATGTTTATATACCAGTAAGTATTAAAATCAGTTTGTGACGTCAAATGTGTCTGCTGCACATAATTTAAAAACAGTATCCGCACCTTAAAAAAGTCTCCTTACTTGAGATTTCGTTAATATTCGTTAGTAAATCACAGCATCGAAAAACAAGATTTTTTATCGTAAATCTAGAGTTACATATGTTCAGATTTCCGGTTGTCGTAATTCGAGGGGACGACCGTGGACTTTCTTCATTCCGCCCGTGGTCGACCTTCCCCAATTCACTGCCAATTACTTGAAATTGCTACTCCTCAAGTTATCTCGGCCTTTATTGTTTATTCGTTTAAATTCAACCGCTCGCTTCGGAGTATTACGTTAGATACTACGTTAAATGTTTTACAGCCGAAGCTATCGTGGTTTATGGTACTAATATAATGCGCACAGTATCTTTTTTTTTATAACCATTAATATTTTCTCCTCGACGCGGTATAAAATTTAGTATTGAACTGGAAACTTCTGTACTGATATTTTTACAAGTTACAAGTCCACCTGACTAGAAAATGTTCGTATTAAACGTTTTTTAGAATAGAATAGAAAAACTTTTATTCAGGACAGACACGGCACAACGGTTAAAGTTTTTAACACCCGACGTAAAAGAGGGGTGTTATAAGTTTGACGTGTCTATCTGTCTGTTTGTCTGTCTCTCTATCTGTGGCTCCGTAGTTCGCGAACGGATGAAGCTATTTCAATTTAGTTTTTTTTTTTGTATGAAAGGTGAGTTACGGGCGAGTGTTCTTAGACATGTTTGATGAAAATCGGTTGAGCCGTTTAATTGTTGTGGGGGGTGAAAGCGGGGAAGGATAACTGAATTTCTGCAAATATACTCGAGTGGGGTCTCAAATGAAAGCGCACTGAAAGAGAATATTGATTATGACTTAATCGACAGTGTTCTTATAAGTATGTACCTATGAAAAGTATAAAATAAAACAACCCCGACACAAAAACCTAAGTTCCCTTTAAAAAGTAAAAAATAATTGCGCTGCTTAGTTAGTTAATAGACTATTTGTAATTAAAATGTTAGGTTTGCAGCGGTCCCTCAAAGCGACGTATTTTATTTTAGAATTACTAATACATGCTTAGGTACCTTAGGATTGAGTTTTTTTTTAAATTATTTTTTACTTTTTAAAGGGAACTCAGTGTTTAGTGTCGGGGATTTTTTAAATTTAAGTTTTATTTGTCATCGTCATTATTTTAGCCGAAAGCCCTCGCACAAGAGTCGCCACATCAGCCGGTCTCGTGCGTTTCGCATCCAAAGGATGCCCGCAGCCTTATAAAAGAAATGCGTCAGTTCAGATACTCTTTAATAACAAGTGTAACAAGCAATAATGTTACGGAAGTGATAGCCTCTCTATTTATTGCGTGTTGCTAAACAAACTCCTCTGGGAGACGCCATGAGATTAATTAAACTGTTATATTCTATCGGTATGTGCCTTATTATTTGTATAGCTTCAGTTTGTTTGCGGATGGCCATGGTATTAAATATCTTAGTACTCAATATAAAATATACACACTGATTTGAAATGAGTAATTATTTTGCTTTTAAAGTAACCATTTTATTGTTGTTTCAAGTCATAAACATACGTTTACCTACCTTTGTCCATAACACAGCGACCATACAGCCAATAAAATGTTTGGAACCTTTGATAATTGCAGTATAAGCGCGTAAGGGTCGGGGGGGGGGGGTGTTAAAGCCCTTAAAATTACTCAACAGTGTGAGCTAAACATGTATTCAACTCCATTATTCATCAGTTTCTTATAGAGTTACGGAAATAATTTGCTTCTGAAATTGTTTCCGCACGAAAGAAAATATTACGCATCGAACGTACCATTACATAATTTTATCGAATTTATGTTTTATATAATAACGCATATTGGTTGATGCTATGGCTGTATAGCCTACAAAAGGTATCTACCACGCGTATGGTGAAAAAATCCATAACAATAACATTATTAAATGTCAAGGCTTTTAGCGTTACGTGAAAATCTCGTTATATCTGTTCACTTCGGTCTTGCGGTTACCATGCTGCGGTGACATGAGTTGGGAGTAAGAGCCTGAATACATTGGTGAGCCGAGAGCGGGAACAAGGATAGCTCGGTATTGACCGCGCCGAAATATTTGCTCCCCCTTAGTGATGTCATCAGACCTACAATTAGATCGAGTACACACTTTCCTCTTGACCACACAAACTAATAATTAGTTCTGGTAAATACGTTAATAAGATTGCCACAATGGACCAGAATACATGCGACCTATTTCCTCCGTAATTATCAATTACGTAATATGTATTTTCTAATGTAGCGTCGATCTTAGCTGTAGATACAGGCTTTGTAAATAAATGTACCGTAACTTGATATGAAATGAAGAATAATTTATTTCAAAAACAGGCATCTTAGATTCCTCTCGAGACCGGTAAGCGGCCTTCATTGTTACTATTGATAATGTGATACAATAGTGCACATACTCATATGATTGTGTTCTGTCCATTCGAACTAGTTGCGATTCTTGTCGCGATCATGACTAGCGATATAAGGCCGTCACCGCACTTACGAGCTACGCGAAAGCGGTGACTAAGCGTTCACGAGTCGATGACCTGATGTTAAGTTTGTATTTGTATACAAAGTGTCACTGTGTAAAAGCTTACCTAGCTTATTTGTTTTAGTATATGCCACAACTTACATCTGTGGGAAATTGAGAAAATATTCACATTTTAAAAGGGAACTTTTTCATACAAAGCACAGCCAATATAGAATTGAGAAAAGCCCGTCTCGCTAATAGTCTGTTACTGATCTGTCAATTTTATTCAATTACAACGTATTTTAATTTCATATACAAGTAGAGTAATTTACCTTATACGTTACTGATCTTCTCAATGATATGTAGATTAATTAATGAAAATAAATTTGTAAATTCAAATTTATTGAGCAGTGTCTATTACATCAGAGGTGTCGTAATATACGCATCAATTTCCAGTTAGTAAATCTCCATAATTCTATCAACAGGAAAACATCTATTATATAAAAGGTAACGTAAACAAAGCCAGAGGCGATTGCTAGTTCGCAGTGAATATCATATTCCGAGTACGATGATGTTGTGTTATATGTGAAATTTGGAAGTTTGTTCAGAAGTATGAAGCATAGAAGTATGCTTCGTGAAAGTCAGGCTAAGCGGAGTGTGTTGCTCTCGTAGTTATGGACTCTTACGAAATACCTCACGTATTACGTTTCACTCACTATAATGCTTACCTACTGTCGTGATTATTGAGCACTCCACTGACTGTTGCAAATTTGGAAATGTCCATTAAAAACCGTGACACAGCAGATAGGCCAATATATTACAAATATATGCGATTGCCATCTTTCGCCCGTGGTTATGCCTGCTATAAACTACCCACTCACAGGCGACCTTCAAAACAGACAAACAGAACTCCAGTTAAACGTTCTCTTATCTTGATTTATACTTTATATTTCAAGTTGGCTCGAGTAGAAGTAGATATCGGTGAAAGTGCCATTAAAATATATCCAATAACTTTTGCGTGATTTCTAGAATGAATGCTTTGATTGTATGCGACTTACCGATGGCCCTTAAAGACGCAGGTTGTAAAAACATGTTTGATCGAGAAATTAAAATAAAGTTGAAATGATAGTCGAAAAAGTTAATAAACACTAAAACGCAACTTTAATATTTTTGTTGTTTATTTTGTTGAAAATAAAGCTATAAATCATATCTGGCACAATGTATCGTAACATTCGTAATATGAATGCTGACTCTGATGTACGTAGGTGTGACAAAAAGTGCCAAAGCGATCGTTTTAACCACGATACAATGGTTGTTAACCGCTTTTGTTTCTCGCCCGACACATTATAATGACAATGATGTTATATTGTACTTTATGAAATAAGGTCCGGCTCGTGTGGAAACTACGCCTGTGTTTAGCTCACACTCATCGTGCTAATGAGCTCACGTGTTAACAACATAACACTCATAAAGATACAGAAGCAATAGGATGTGTAAAAATCTGACATACTAATCTCAGCACACATTGAATACAGCTAAAGCATGTCTGCGAGCTATTTATTGTAATTAATAATCGGTTGCTATATGCCAATTATGTGAATAGACAATAAGAGCTGTCATTAAAATAAATGTCAAGATACCAGCGCGGAAATTATTCACTTGCCGTCATTCCAAGACTTGATGCTGTGACTTGGATCTGTAAACTTACTTTTTAGAATAATAAAAAAGAAAGTCAGACATAATAAATGATTTTCCCAAATATCCAAAAGTGACACAGCGCAGTGGCAATGCCGACATGCAATTTACTGTATTGCCACTGAAGTATGTACACACTTCGGTAGCCGAACGACCAAAAGCAGCTCACTTATTGCAGCACACCCTCGGCATTTAGAAAGGGAATACAACAACCATTTGTCACAATAAATACAGTCTTGAACCTCCACATCGTTATACAAAGCTCATTCGAATATATCCGTAGACGGTACATAAAAGATTGGGTATTACCGAGATTGATGTACGATGAATTGCATATTATGGAGATTGCGTATTATAGAAAACGTTATGTGAGTTTTTTTTTGTTTTACCAAGCAAAATATGCGAATGACAACGTTCAATTTCTCTATAAAATTATATGAGATTTGTAAACATATTCGATCAATAATTTAATCAAGAAACCGCTTTCATAAACATACATCTCATGGTATTTGATACGTGATTAGTTTTGTTATCATGTATTGCCGGTTAGGAAAAGTTTATAGCTTTATCGGGTTCTGGTTTACTTGTTCATGGCCTTGTTGTAGAAAATTTGCTTTGAAGAGTATTATACAGATGCGATGATCACACCTAATGGACGCAAACACTTAATATGCTATTGAAGAACCATTGACGAGACATAAAGTCTAACCTTTGTAACACTCGCACCAATCATCATCATAATTTATGCAAACATAAAGTAATCTATTTAAAAGTGTGATCATAGATACTCAGTTGGTTGAGAACATCTATGTATTACATTATGTTAAAATCAAACTCTCACATTGGACATCCGTTTATGGCGATAAAAGCGTACGGAAAACGTTTAATATTTATAAATAAATAAATTAATTAGTATCATAAGTGATTGCTTTTCTCGTTGCGTCAACGATGGAAGCTATAATAATAATAACTTGGGTAGAAAGCATATGCGTTAATTCTCGATAAACTGTCGAGAATTAACGCATATGCTTTCTACCCAAGTTCCAGAAAAAAATAAATAAGTTGTAGCGAATGACTTGTCATTCTTCCATATCTGTTCTGAACAAATTACAAAAGGCAATGTCTCTTTATCGGCCCGTCCTTAAGAGCACTCGTAACTCGAGAACCTTATTCAATTGGTGTGTTTTAATATAAATTGGTGATATTGTTTCTGTGACTCATGGCTATAAGTGTAATAACAGTCGTGCGGCTGTCTGCTGAGGGTCAATCTTCAAGGTTAAGCAACGGTGGCCGGGGTTGGTCCCAGGATAGACGAATATCCATCCATCCAGCGGATCACGCCATGTTTTTGGTTTCGGCTGTAATTTTCAGATTGTTGACAGTCGGTATCTACGAAATCTCAGAAATCCAAATGTCTCACAACCAGGGACTATCGAGTTACCTCAACTGGGTGGTATAGGTCACAGACAGTCACTCTATGTAAAATACTGGCTTTCAGCTTCATCCGGTCGTTTCGGTCCGGCTCCAACAGAGTTGGAAAAAAGCTTAGGCAAGTGATGTTCTCTGGCGAAGGTTTAATATATGAAATGGGTTATAATACACAGCACCATGTACTAATTGTGCTCTGTCCCGGTAGTCAAGTGAATACGGTCAGAAAAGAGTGACAGAGATTAAGCAATCGTAAGGCTTCTGTTACTGGAGTTTATAACGTCCTCGAGCCCATTAGCGTAAACATCAATATGTAATGAAACTGAATAAGCGCCGTCCGGTGACAATAATGGAAAATCCTTTTTTCCATAGGTATATAAATTGATGTAAGCGAAAACCAAGCAGCCTGTCAGTATCACCAAAGCCACTGCCACCGTCAGAAAAGAGAGAGATATTGACAGCAGAGCCAGTTCAGTGGAAACGTTAACTAATGTAAACCTTCTTCACAGGGACACAAGTGCTCCAACGGCACCGACAGTGCTACTGAAGCGGACCAAGCACCACAAAGGCAGCATCTACTGCCTCGCATGGAGCCCAGCGGGAGACCTCCTCGCCACAGGGTCCAACGACAAGACAGTCAAGCTTATGAGGTTCAACAGCCATGCATGCAATTTGGAAGGACAGGAGGTAAGCCCAATACTTTTATAAGAATAGTATCTGTGCGCTAAGCGTTGAGGAGTCGCTTTTACATCTACCACCGTGTAGTCTTTTTAACCAAAGGTCGACTAGTAGATTATTTAAGTCTTATCTCTAAGGATCTTAAGTCCACCTATATACTACTACTGTTCATAAAGCTTAAATAAATATATAAAATGAGTCCTTATTAATTTGGATTAAGGTTGCAGTGATATGATTTCAGTTTTACATTATTATTTGTTACTAAATTATATGCATTAAAAATCATCATAGATTCGCACTGTTTTGGCGTAAACAGCACAATGAGAGATAATAGAATGATTTCTTGTATCATAGCTCGTCAGACGAAAGTAGGATTACAAATTTTAACTTCGATTAAACATTTTAATTAGGCTCCATAAATATAAATAGATACGATGAAATCAAAGCTCATTTCTGTGTCCAGAATTCGGTGTGAAACAATATTCTTATAAAACACCAGTTTCCAAGTTTTCCCCGACGATTGTAACGTCATTATCTCACTGAGTTCTCGTCATTTCTTCTTTCCACTTGAAGTAGCACAGTGTGACGATATTATGCTCTGTTCCCTAGGAACCATCACCTACTCTTTGAAACTAACACTTTTTCGTTGAAATATCAAGGAATACCTACCGGTATTTTTTTTAAACATGTTTAATTGTAGATAAAAGTGGCTCCTCAAATGTCCTAAACATTTAATGTTTACATCATTAGTTGTCCCCAATTGCAAATTAATTCAATAAATAAAATAATTCGACCTTCTACACGAGATGTCTCGGTTCAAATGTTATCGAGCCGTTGTGAGTTACTTGATAGCGGCGGCAAATTGAAAGATGATCCAATTGTTTTTAAGTTTCAATTAGTTAACCTTGTATAACGTATTATCGGCGCAAGTAACGTAGACGCAACGAAGTGAATCACTTCGCAAGAAATCGAGCCAGCTAGATTGTTCTATTTAAATAGTAAAGTATGTTGTGGTAAATGAGTAAACATGACAGATTGTGTATTTATAGTAATTTTCCGTTTTGTTTACCTGTATCGGCGACTCGCTTAATATTCCAATAAGTCTGATCCTTGTAGACTAGCAATAGTTTTCATTAGATCCCGTTGTAAAGCAGATTCCTGAGAGCTAATCCCATAACGTTGACAGTTTGCGAGACGGGGTCCTTATGTATTCCGAGGTTCGTTTATCGTGTTCGAATAAGTTAAGAATGAGAATATAATTTCGGTCGAAAATAGGACCGAGCCAGAATAACTTTCCTCTTAACGAACCCAAATACAATATTAGGAACTTTATTATGAACGGTATGTAGGCTTTCTGTCTCACGTTACGTCATCAAACGAATACAAATTCTGTTTTATTTTTTATTACAATATCTACAAATGTTTTTTATTTGATCTTTTGATGAATGTCAGTAAATACTGCGTCGTGTAGGCAGTATTTAACGAACAAGACGCCCGTGTAAATTAACTCGCATGAGATTTTATATAAGTTCATTTGTCAGAGGCTTATGAATAATAATTTTCAGATATTTACGTCAGCGTAAACGTATTTATTCTATTCTATATGCCATTTACGATGTATCTTTGTTCTTGTTTCCTGCTGTTCGAAGATTTATTATAGAAAAAACGTAGCGATTGTAACAACTTATGACTTCAATCGAATAGAAAGAGCTTCTAGTCACTGCCAGTCAATGTCGTATGAATCGGAGCGTTAATGGCGTGAATGCAATTTATTCGAAACGTTACCGTCACTCTGCAACATCAGCGTCCTCGTAACGATTGTCAATCTCGATTAATCGCATATGTGGCACGAGCTCGTAAACAGTTCTGCTCGAAGCCGCTGTTATTAACCCGCCAAGTATTACGCACTGTTATAAGTATTAGACGAAGATAAGTAGCGACTTTTCTTTGGTTTGTCCCTCTTTAATACTGTTTTCATTTTAAACATCGCCAGCATTCTGATCTTTCTTCAAGGACAAAGGTAATTTGATCAGTACGACGGGCGAAATAGAGCCCCTAATTAAGATGTCTGTTCTCAAAAGATTAAAGAACATTATTTTGACAGTGAAACGTTTCTCTAAAAATAAGAATGTTTTGCTTTGGCGTGAATAACACGTTTGCACCGTTTTGATATCAGTTTAGTGAATCGTTTTTGTCGTTTCATCAGCCTACCTATTTCGGGAAAGAGTGGGTAAACGGCTTATCTTTTCCGTAATTATTGATTATCTGATTGATAAATGTAGTATTTTTTAATACATCTAATAAAACGTTCGTCTATGATATTAATCTTTCTATTTGTATAGTTATCAGATTATTTTTAGATAAGCTACATATTTATTTATCATATTTGAAAATAGTATACTTAAGAATTCAAATATAGCACAGTCGCAAATGCACTGAAATGTGAATTCGGATAAATATTCACGACTGGTATTAAAGCAGGCATTTTAAATATCGCATCATTTTTATTATTGAACATTCCGCATTCAAGCATAGCGATCGGAATAGTTTTATAAGAATGCGTGTGTCGGGTTCCGTAGCGGTTCATCCGCGTTCTCTCACCAGTCACTAACTAAAACACGATAAATTTGGAAACTAAAACCATTAGCAGCTTTCGTGTTGTGGAGGCGGAGAGGAAAGTTGTGTAGATACCGGTATCACTCGACAGAGAAAAAAAGAACTCTATAAATAAAATCATCGTTCTTTTGATTATGGCCAACTTTTAAGACGTTAGGCAACTAATTGAGGTTTGGTAGAAGGTGGTGTGGTAGATTCTTGGTCCGTTGGTCGTGTTGGTTTGCCAACCTGTGCTATGCCATCTTCCTGCATTCGCGTGTCCAAAATTTGGTCGGGAAGATCTTATATAATCCTAACATTAATTTGTTTTACTATAGAAACACTAGTTGTACAATAATCAGTGGCGGACTTAGGGGGTGGCGAGCAGGGCAACCGCCTGGTTCCGCGCTCTGTCAGGGGCCTCGCGCAACCCGATTTTAAAATACTAATACTGATAAAACTATTTAGATTTGACGTGAGTGAGAAGACAGAGAAGTGACACAAGATGGGCTTTCTGCTTTACAGTTTTTTCATTTAGCCCACTGTGATTTTAAAAGCAAACATATTTTAAGAGAAGTCCTTAAAATTCAGAAATGCCTATTTATTGATTAAAAAGAACAAGGGCCTCACAAAGGACTTTTGCCCGGGGCCTCGCAAATATCTACCGCCCGTAGCCTCGTGACAGTATAGGCCGCCGCTGAGAATAATGTATTTTCATTCTAGTTTTTTTCATGCAGCACAAAGAACTTGAGCGCTTTATCTGTTAAAGAATTTGCTAGTCATGATCTATGCAAGTTTCTTGATGACCAATAACTTATAGCACATGAGAAAAGACGATGTACCGTAATGAATGATATTGATAATCAATCAAACTGACAAATAGGGATGACTGATCTATCTTCGAACTCTGAATTAAAGGTCGGCCTTACTTGTTGGGTAGTTGAAAGAAGTATTTTCATTTTCTGTAATATATTTTATATTTAGTCTGATATATAACGCTAACTTTTTGTGGATCAGTTTTGTGTAGTAGATTTTGGAATTAAAAGGTTCTAATACGAATAAGATGACCTATAGGCCTAATACAAGTGTTGGTTCGAGGTAAAAGAATGCCTGGAAGGATTTGGAGAGGCCTTTGTCCACCCGTGTGATAGGCTGACTAAAAAACAACAACGCTGAAGGCGTAATACGATTAGTTGTCATATTTTAATGGATTTTGATTAAAGCCGCCCAATTCCCGGCCCGCGGGCCGCCCGATGGCCCACTTAAGCGTTTGGGTTTGCCTGCCGTTAACGTCAACAGCTTGCGATAGTCAAATCAATCACTCTTTGAACCCATTCTCAATAATATCTTTCACATAGTTGGCATGGAATTACAAGCTACAGACTACAGAAATACGGAACTATAAATTTCCTTCAAACAGTTTTCTTTCGCTATTGTGCAAAGGCTCTGCATAAATATCTGTAAAAATGTATTTTATGCTAAAAGCAAATCATTGCTTACTTCACCAAATGCAAAATATATTTAATACTCAATTTTGACCTCGGATTTTCTCCAAATAAATTGTTTGGTCTCTTCGACTCTAAGTTTTGTTTAATTTGAATAGCTAGGCGGCTTGTTTCTGTTAAGTTTGATCTACTTGATGGCCTACCAGGTGATTCAGAATCAATATTTGAATATCAATAAAATTGTCATAAACCTATTTACGTTTTCTGTATAAATGAATTTGTAATGCTTTTGAGAAATACATATCTTTGACCGTATATTATGGGCTCGCTTTCAAAATACGTTTGGCGGCCTTGATAATTATAGATTATTATCGATGCCTTGACGCGGAACAGCGGAAACCGAATATTAGCGAGAAGTTCCCGCAGGAAACTTGCATTTTTCTCGAATAAAATCCTATCGGGAGTAGTACCTATAGCTTGTTTTAGGAAATAAATACTTTTATGTTTTGTCTACCTACAACATTCGAGTTTATTTCTCTTAGTTTTGGCGTTGAAACTCTTTACACACCTAATATGTTTCCGTGTATGATTTGTGACATTATATCATTCATATTAGTATTGTTATTTAACGTGACAATGTTGCAATCATCCGGGAACGTTACAAACGACAGCTATGGGAAGCAGTACTTAAACGCCTGAGTGCTTGTGCGTGGCTCCCAGTCAAACCGGATTCAGCTGATTACCAGTATTTTACGTGGAGCGGCTGCCTACCAGACCTCCATAACCCATTAACTAGGGTAACACGGTACTTCTTGGCAAGATTGGAGTCAGATTAACTGGCTTCTGACAATCCGTATCGGCTGCCAAAGATCTACAAATGACAGCAGAGACCAACGGCTTAGCGTGCTTTCCGAGGCACGGAGGAAACTCGGTATGTTTAGATGGTCACCCATACACATACCAACCTTGGCAAGTGTTGCTTAACCTTGAAGATCGATCCGTGCGACTGTTGGTCTTTATCCACGAGCTGCTTCTATACACGTCTACATATACGTATGTATATTGTTATCTAAATTCGTATTGTGGTTGCTAGGTTGAGTTGACGATGCATGACGGGACAGTCCGGGACGTGTGCTTCATCGAGGACACGTCGAACAAGGCCAGCCTGTTGGTCAGCGGCGGTGCCGGCGACTGCAAGATCTACGTCACCGACTGCGCCACCGGCAAAACTTTCCAGGTAAATTAATTGATCAGTCATTTTTGGATGTGTATAGAAGATAGTTAAGCAAAACGTTTATTAAGACGACGATTTTATGCGACCGTCTTGGTTATGTTTTCTGTGCCAGTTTCATTTATATGGTTCGAATCAAGACTAACCTAGATTTTTGGGTAATCTAATTGTCAAAGATATTTAAAAGGATCAAACGTTTATCTAGCAATTTCTCTTGTCGACTTAAATACACTAATTTTGAAACTGTCGACGCAATAAATCTGAAACCAATTCCTACCGTAAAATCAGCGTTAAAACGTGCCATGTACACATTGCAACCGCTTTTTTGATTCGTATATGCTGCAGCCGGCACGTGTTTGTGTTTACTTATGTGATTAAAGTACCCCACGATAGGTAACGATTCACACGAACAGCCTAATCCGCTGCGAATATCATTACGCACGCAATTTGTGGTTCTACCGCGTAAGGCTCGCCACAACCCGAGAACGATCGAGGTGGGACACATTTACAGGCCACCGGCTGCCGCATTTATCAGCCCAGGGCCTCAAATCTGTATTTACAATAGTGTCAGAATGGTATATCATTGATTTCATAATGGTTGATTTTTACAAGTTTGGTAATCTACTAATATAAAAGCGTTACTATGAGTTTCCAATGGCAACCACTGACACTCCTTTGAAAGAAATGGCATAGTAAGGCCTGGTTATCTCGTGCATAATCACACATGAATTACAGACGTATGCGGTAATCTGGTAAAATGTTGACAGTTCCTTTGATCAGTGACCACCTACCATTAGAACCAAAGAGTATTTATTAGATAGTCGTTGTGCAGTCAATTCTTTTAATAGCTCGGTTGTCAAAAAGTATTACGAGACCATTGATCGACCAATGATCGATCATTATGAATTTAGCAGATTACGAACTTTTAACAAAATGACAATGGGGTCGTGTTGGAATGACAAATTTATAAAAATAGCAGACTTGGGGCCCTGTTCAATCACATCCTCGGATAGGGAACACAATTAAATACATTAATATTTTATTCTTCTAGAACTGCGCTGAAAGTGATACCTTTATTCATCGCATCACGTCACTTCATCTTAATAATATTCCACGTGTCACTTTACCTTCTTTTACCTTCGGGAACTGAGACTTATTTCTATTTAAGTAAATAAAACAGCATTTTATGGTACTATAAATCGCCCGCCTACGTCGGATTCTAAGTATATTAAATCAATTCCGATCTGAAGGGTGCGTTTGATTTGTTCTGCGAGCGATTGGTAGTTGTATGGTTGCTTTGTGTTGTGTGCAGGCGCTAAGCGGTCACTCGGGGCACATCCTGTCGCTGTACAACTGGGGAGGCGCCATGTTCGTGTCGGGCAGTCAGGATAAGACCGTTCGCTTCTGGGACCTGCGTACCGGCGGCTGCGTCAACGTTATTTCGCCCCCCGTGGGACAACCGAACAAGGTACGTGGTTAATCTTAAGGCAATTTTTTCTGTCATTAACAAAAAAATTAGAAGACATGTGACTGATGCTGATGGATGATTCCACCAACTCGATATAAGCTCGGGTTGTGGATTAAATACTTCCCTCCGATTGACCCTCTCATAAAATGAACCTGTCACTCGCCTGCGAGTTTTTAGGATTCCGTACCCAAGGGGTAAAAACGGGACCCTATTATACTAGGACTTCGCTGTCTGTCCGTCCGTCTGTCTGTCACCAGATTGTATCTCAAGAACCGCGATAATAAGACAGTGGAAATTTTCACAAATTATGTATTTCTGTTGCAGCTATAACAAAAAATACTAAAAACAAAATAAAATAAATATTTTTTAATATATATTTGGGGGGCTCCCATACAACAAATGCCTTTTTTTGCTCGATATCAATAATGGCAACAGGGACTTGAAATATTCGCATAATACTCAGTTGTATTTTTACTTTAATAATAAAATTAAAATAAAATAAATATTTGAGGGGGTCAATGGGCACGCCATCATTGCGGCTATAAGTCCCCTCTTTGAGGAGTGGCTGGAGAGACGCCACGGCGTCCTCACCTTCCCCCTGACGCAGGTGCTCACCGGACACTGCTGTTTCGGCAGGTACCTGTGTCGGATCCAGCGGGAGGACACGTCCGGGTATCAAAACTGATCGCCCGGAGGACACGGTGGAACATGCGGCATGTTCCGAGGTCTGCCCTGCTTGGGTGGAGCAACGCCGTGTTCTCGTCGAGGCAATGGGCGGCGACGACCCCTCGCGTCCGGCCCTGGTTCAATCCATGGTCCGGAGTGAGGAGGCATGGGAAGCGGTAACAATAATGCTGGCAAAGGAAGAGGCAGAACGCATGCGGGAAAGGGAATCCTCAGGCCCCAGCCCCCGCATCAAAAAAGACGCCCTGGTCGTCGGGAAACGCAAGGCGATCCCCGGCCACCGTAGGCGCGGACCTGCGGATGGCTAGCTATAGGTGTCTCAAAGAGCTGTCAGCAAAGAAGACGGCCCCATAGGTTTAGCCTGCTAGGGTTGCGGAATTTGTTCGAAAGAGTCCCCTGGAACGCAAAGGGCACTAGGAGGATCACGGGTATATATGAAATTTGTGTACCTACTGTTGTTTACTTAGTCACTTTCACACTTGGCCGGTTTTTTTTAGTTGAAAACTTAAGATCCATATATCTGTTGTTTCTGATTGAGACAAATGTATATTAGCCAAGTTTCTGACTCACTCCGTACTAATGACTAAATTAATCTAAATAAAGTGGTGTTGGTTTTCTATATTTCCCTTCGGTATGGGAAAATACAGAATGAGCGAGCCAGTATTAATTACTAGGCTAGTAAATGATTCTCCACGCTAACCGTTCCTGTTAAGGGAATATTTCTTGTAATTCTAAAATCGATGCAAACTATTTGCTTAATGGAATCGGCTGCTCTTTGATACCGGCAATTAGTCCAAAATGCATATCAATTAAAATCTGATGAAGTTCTTTGTCTGATTGTTAATGCAAGCCTTTGTTGGGGCGTAGTTGGCGACGACAAAGTGAACTAATTGTAGATAATATGTACTAATTGATACATACAAGGTTTTGTAGGGGTATAAATTATACGATACAATAATATCGGTTACTTGTAGTAGAGGATTCCAATTAAGATCGCCCTTCACTCATCTGCCGGATGAAAATTATTTATGCTAATATTATAAAGAGGAAGGATTTGTATTTTTGTATGTAACGAATAACTCAAAAACTACTGGACCGATTTCAAAAATTATTTCACCATTAGAAAGCTACATTCACCCTGAGTAACATAGGCTATATTTTATTCCCGTATTCCCACGGGAACGGGAACTACGCGGGTGAAACCGCGAGGCGCTGCTAGTGTTCAATAAATTAACGTATCAATAGAAAATATCGTATTGATATTTTACCGTTATTTATCGCCATATTTGGGATTCTTTGGGTAATTATATTGACAGTTCAACTTCAGAGTTCCATCTATCGACTCTGAACGTGCATACTTCTAACACACGATTTTAACCAAAAAAATACCATTTTAAAACTTGATACATATTTCATAAAGAATTTTTGCATTTTTTCGATGTTTGTGTAAAATATAATTACCAGTGAAAATAAAAGAAATGCGCGGGCACAGCTCATATAAAAAATATCTAATGATGCTTGCAAACAGAACTGGTTTTAGTTACACAAACTGCAAGTACGTACCTACATGCATAGTGTGTACATACGTACATACATTTATGCAATCCTGTCATTATGTATTCATGACAATAGGGTATTTTACTGTAAAAATCTAATTAGTCCGTCTGATAGATATACAAAAAATATTGGACACGTATTTTTTCTTTTTTCACGTAAACAAAAAATGAGGACGATACAGTGCGTTGAAAACTCACGTGACGTCACGTCGCTGGTAAAAATTGTAGCAACGTAGTGACGTCACGTGAGTTTTCAACGCACTGTATCGTCTTCATTTTTTGTTTACGTGAAAAAAGAAAAAATACGTGTCCAATATTTTTTGTAAATCTATCAGACGGACTAATTAGATTTTTACAGTAAAATACCCTATTGCGCATTTCGTATCATTGGCGATATTTGAATAAAAAATTGCGCCTATTATCAATAATGATGTGCGAAATAGTAGTATGTTCTAAATAATACTTGAAATGTAACGTGTTGATGCCAATTCTGATTGCTAAACACAGCCCGCGTAAACAAAGTTATGTGGGATACAAAATCGTTGTTTCATAAAAGTGGTTTATTGCACGCCCAGCTTAGAAATGTCTATTGTTCGACGAAGTTATAGCTCATTAATTTCACCAACATTATGGTATAGTTTTCCCTTTTTATTTTATTCACCTTGGATCGTTGGAGTTTCTTGTTCTGCTTCCAATGCTTCCATATAGGGCAGCGCTATACGTTTTTGATTCGCATTCAATACTTGCTTAAATAGTACGTACATATGTCTCTTCCCAAAATATTCACTGACAATTTAACAGATGTTTGTACCGAAACTTAAACCGTGTTCTTCATTTTATTTAAAACTAGTTGACACGCACATTTTCGTTTGTCACATTTTTCATGACTGCTCCGCTCCTATTGATCTTAGCATGATGATATACATACATGTTTATGCCTATAACGTTTAACCTTCCTCGATAAATGGGCTATCTAAAACTCGAAGAATTTTTCAAATCAGACCAGTAGTTCTTGAGATTAGCGTGAACAAGCAAACAAATAAACAAACTTTTAGGCTTTATATGTTAGTATAGATAAGTATATAGATTGATTGACATTGTAACATAGCAAAAGGAGTTGATTTTAAACTAAAAAAGGAAATGTCAAACATAGCTTTGCCTGAGCTGCAATCGCAAAAATTTACTAAATACTTTTCTCTTAATTGGAAAATATTAAACTTCCCGATATCTTCAATATCTACACTCAAGAAAATGCAGGATTAAATTATAAACACTTATCCTGTTGCAATCGGTAATTATTTCAGGAATTTGCATTTAATATTGCATTTACCTTTATAGCGCTATGAACTCCCACGTTTTCTGAAAACCTGGTTTAGATTGGTAAACTAAATTATCAAGTACGCAATCATGATAGTTCTATTGAGTTGGCGCAGTGGTTGAGCGTTCGGCTGCTGCGCTACGTGTCGCGGGTTCGATCCCCGCACGGAACAAATGTTTGATGGGCTACAGATAATTGTTCCGAGTCTGGGTGTCATGTGTATATGAGTTTTCATGTTTGTGAACGCACCCACGATACAGGAGTAAATCCTAGTGTCGGGCAACGTTTTTTAAAGAAAACAAAAAAGTATAAAATATCGTCACTTTAGACAAACATAACACAAGTAATAGCTAGTATAAAAATAAATTATTGCAATTCTATCCGAGAGCTTCGAGTCTTCCGTATCATAAGACTCGTAGCATCTGTCACGATCACGAGTTCGGAATGTGGGATTGTAATCGATACAACATTTACGTTGTTCTGTTTGCATACCTTTTGTTTTGTTTGTATCTTTTACATTCTGATTCTCTGAACAGAAATATTCCTTGAAGTGTCTTCGAAAAATTATTTGAGACAATTTTAGGCAAAAATTACTGTAATATTTTGGTGTGGTCGTCGCAAATACTAAGATGTAATCAACATGGGTAAAGATTTCGAGGCTTAGAGCACATACATCAGTTACCCGGTTTGTTAATTTTACAATGCTGCATGGAATAGTTATAGAACATTCTTCTCTTTCATTTCATTTTTCTCTTCTCCTATTGATCTTAGCGTGATGATATATAGCCTTCCTCGATAAATGTGCCATCTAATACTGTATATAAACTACTAATATGAGATGTTTTAACATGACATAACTGGTATACGAATGCATCGGTTAGACAGAAATCATAGAAATATAAAATACAGGAGAAGTGGCAAGGGGGCGTGTCGGTGTCCTCGCGACATGCTCTGGGCGAGCATGTCTTACGCAATGGTCGAATCCGCGAACTAGTGCGCTCACGACCGTGAGCGTGATAAGATATAAGAATGCCGTGTTGTTCAGTGTTTTCTTGTAAAAATCGAAGCATAAACCAAAACTTTGTTAATTATGGAATCACTTACCATATCAAAATACAAGTATTTTACTATATTTGTCTTTAAAATCATGAAAAACAACAAATCGTAAAATATTTCTTGCTTATACTATGTTATTTTTGTTTTCAAATGTCACAGCGACAATAACATATTACAATGAATACACTGCTCCTTAACCACTACCTAAGTTTGTCGCTAAGTGACTGGATGAGCAATGTAAAAGTCACAAAATGATACTTTAGCAAGCCGATGTATCGCATAGTACGGCCGCTGCTTCTTGCCGCGAGTTAGTGATGTAATTGTGCAGATACACTGTCGACAACAATGTCGATTGTTGAATGAAATATTACAAAAGTGTACCAAACTTTATTAGATTGCAATAAATTTTTGGTAAATAATCGTTCAAGTGTTTTTGGCTTTGAATTATCGTATGTATGCCTTATCCTCGTGCTACTTCCTTACTTTTTATGGTAATTGTATTTTACTTTCGATAAAGTTTCGAATGCATTATAGTAATCGGCATGTTTAAAATAATATATTAGTGACCTTTGCTTAAAATAGTCAACATATTCATGCTATTTATTTGTTATACATGGGCAGCATGGCGTGTGTAATAAATGCCAGAATCGATAAGTCAATCACTAGCGTATATGTAAAATAAATTGCTTTTGCACAGCACAACGATACCCAGCGTTGTTTTTGTGTGAGTAAGTTGCACGGTGTACTGTAAATATACGCTGTGTTTATTAGGATAAGGTTTATAATTGATTGTGTAGTACAGTCCGATTTCAAAAATGCGGGTGTGTGCGCGACTGCGTATCTATTGCTTTTACTGAACTGCATTCGTAGTAGTTGCCGGGTGGTAGGGCAAAACAGGAGACACAGGTTCCGATACATTTTCGGCTACAGGGCATATCTCCTTGTTTATTATATCTATGACAGAAATCCAAAAAGGATCCAAAATAAAAGCTAGGCTAGGGATTGCTGGCCTAACGAGGTGGTGGCAAATGTTCCCACGCGCGTGGAAATATATGTGGTCTTTGGGTCGGCCACAATAGATTAGGTGATGGATCCCGCCAGTAGTAGCGGGCCCGATAACAGTCGCGCGTGAATTTAGTTTTATCCCGGGCAACCGACTTATGGTAGCGGTAGGAAATGGGTTTTAGTCGGTAGGAGACTGACTTGACGCTCCGTTCTCCCCAGTCGGAAAGTATTCCTTGACGATTCCTCCACAAAAAAGCTAGGGATTGTCATCGATCGTGGGATACCTGCTACACCTACTCAACTCTACTCTTCTGTCAGGTTGATCAGTACACCAGTCTCATCTCCAACACGTACAATGTTTCTTACGTATCTTTTTGGGCCAGGGCTCGGCAGTAGCGTCCCTGGCTGTGGACCCGAGCGGGCGGCTGCTGGTCTGCGGACACGACGACGGCTCCTGCGCGCTGCACGATGTCCGCGGTTCGCGCGCGCTTCAGCGCTTTACGCCGCATTCCGGTGACCTGCGCAGCGTCCGCTTCTCGCCCGGTGCCTACTACCTGCTGACCGCTGGATACGATGGACGCGTTGTGCTTACTGATCTTCAGGGTAAGATATATTTTCTACTATTTTTTTGTACTAGGAGGTAATGCATGCAAACGAGGCGGCGGGTATCAATGGGTGCTCAACATGAGGAGGGGCCTGCGCGTGGTGAACTTTGGACTGAGTCATCGCCTGACCATTCAGGCCTAAAGAGGGTACGTGCGGTCGTTTGATATCCCGTACTAGATGATGGGGCCCGCTAGAAGTGGCAGGCCGATACCCCGACTTATGGTAGAGCGTACGAGAGAGAGAGGAACTTTGAGGTTTTAGTCGGCAGAAGTCCGACAAAACCTCGGATAGCACTCGTTCTATGACGACAGTATCCTTTGAAGATTTCTCTACAAAAAAGTCTAAGATATACTTTAATCCTACGTCTTTCTGTGTATGGATTGCAAACACAACAGAATAGATTTAGAAAAAAACTTTACAGTGTTATAACCCATCCGTCTGAATAACCCGGGCTATAATTTAAAAGGGAGATATACTCCCGGGTGGCAATTAGTCTGTCCCCTTCTATATATATGTATGTCACCAGAAAATTGTATTTCAATTGCACACGTAAGTGTCCAAAGAACGGATTTTTATTTTATGTGGTTAAAAGTTTCTATGTAAAATCTTATTACATGGGGTTAATACTTGAAACTTGGTACGAGTACTGGCCTAAGTAGAAAACTAATGTGGTCGTAATCAGTATTTTTTTAATTAGATACACCCCAAAATCAAAGCAAAATCAAAGGAAAAATATTCTTCCTTAAGTTTTATAAACTGGAAACTTAGCACGAATAGTGTCCTAATTTAACATTAATAGTGCGATTGTTAGTTTTCCTAAAGTATTCCATTAGGGTTTAGGGATTGTTGATGTAAGGAACAATGAAACACCCGTAATGTAACAACCGTATGGTTTTTAAATGAATCACCCAAAGAGTTGACGAAATTTTTAGGTGATGGTTTTACTGCTTTAATTAATTTGACTGTTGAAAGTGTAAAATAGAATTAAATTCTGGTCTGGTGGTTGCTGGTTGCTATGATTCCTGTGGTCTCAGCAACAAAAATGGCTGAGCAACCAATAAAAATATCTGTGATTACCTAGTTATCCAAAACTACCCTTTAAAGGAAGTTGAGGGGGCGTTGAACTTCGTGGAGTGCCTTCTAAATACGCTTGGACAAAGCAGTGGGCGAAGTTCTAGTATTTACATAAAATGGAAGTGGGTGTGCTGACGAGAGTTCAGTTATTCGCCAGATAACCTGGAGGCGGTAAGCCTATAAGTTGTCGTAATAATATGTTTCATAATTGCGAAGGAAAAACGGAAATGAAAGCCCTTCTTCTTTCCTAGTGGATGATACAATATTTTCCTTGTTTTCTAAAATAAAAAGGATTGAGGTAGGTATGTACGTTTTAAATCAATATTTCAGTTTTTTTTTAAATATTTTATCCGAAATCTGTAGCGCTATTCCGTTAATATTGCCCGGTGAAACTTAGGCCAAGCGTTCAGGAAGTGAGCTGTCAATCCATCCAATCAAGGTCGAATGACATTGCACCTCACGCTAGTTCTCACGGCGAATTGTTCACAAAATCGACCGGTGAGGATTAGGACGAGAGTGGACCTACTTCCTCTTGGAATTAGTACATCATCTATGGAATAGATGTATTGTAAGCTCTATATTAATCGAAACTTTGCACCCAGGTGACCTGACGTGCGCCCTGCCGAGCGTGCCGGTCGCCCGCCACCCCGACAAAGTAATCTCCGCCCGATGGCATCCCGACGACTTCTCGTTCCTGTCCACGTCCGCCGACAAGACCGCCGTGCTGTGGACGATACCGCCCGTCTAGCGAACGCAGCGCCGCGTCCCCAATGCCCAGGACGACTAACGGACGCTCCCACAATCTACCCATCGGCGATAGCATTCTATTCCACACCTCTACCATTCCACCAAACTCACCAACATTCAGCAGCTTTGCCTTACATACATCTTAATAATAGCACAATAATAGATAGCTAGTTATTTAGAACTTAAAAGTTGAGTCTGGTGGAATCAGCCCAAGATCTACGCAAGTATGGGAATCAATCGTGGAAACGATTAAGGTACAACTGAAGCGTCAAATTCGAACTACGATCGAACGGACGGTATAACGACACGAAATACAGGAACCAACTTACGACAGTAACTTAATATTGCCTTGCATTGCACCGTGACTGATCGCCTGTATTTTGCAAGCTAAATTCGCTTTTATCGCGACTGTATAGCGACCATTTCGCTTGTTTACCTCTGGTTATAATTACAAACGCATATTAATGTGAAGGGTGACATCCCTCGTGGTCGATATTTAGCATGAATTATAGAGTTTATTACGTCGGACAAGGTAAAATAACTGTATTTTGTAAAGACATGTAATTCTAATTATGGGCCTAACTTTGACGTATGCTAAAAAGCAGGTCTATTAAAAAAAGAAAAGGGTGGATTTGAGTAATTGAAATTAAAATATTAAGATTCGCCTTCAGTGGATATTATGTTGTGTATGTGATTCGCCACTGACTTTTATTTGCGTTAACTGTAGCTATAAACTTTTACCCTTTATGCATTGTTCTAATTATTCGTATTTATTAGGATCGAGTTTCATGTTTAGCGAACATTGATTAGGCTCGTTGGACTACGCACTGAAACTTTTGTTTCCGAAACTGTCAAGTTTTGTTCATTTAGAAACTGGTATGCATGTTCTGTCTGATTTTTAAAGCATTTGGCACTATGTATGCACCTCAAGTAGTAAACTATAAAAGTTTCTGAAACTTTAGTTTCAAGCATGGCGTTGCAGCGCTTTGAGTCATGATTAATCGTGCTGTGATGTAAGAATGCTTCAACTTTAATTATTTAACCATCGATCCAAATAAAAGCTTTAAACTAATTGTCATGTCCACGTGTAGACATCGTGTTTCATGCTACAATACAGGCATAAGAAACGGTAAATGTTTTTTTTTATGATAACTGTAAAAACGTATGCGGTAGTTTTTCGAACACGATTCGGATTTATGCAGATGGACAAGGCGCCACCCACTTCGACATACGTAGATGCGAGAGTACGTAGAGTGATTTCTTTTGTCACAACAATCATAGGCTAAGACAGTAGCAACATACAGACTCACTAATGTACTGATCTTTAATTATATTGTACTGCTACACAACTAGTTCACAGCTGTAGAGTTAGTTATTTATGTACCGTGATACGGTCTGGAATTACTCTCATAGCGACGAAAATCAATGATTGGATTCTAAGATAAGGGACGACGTATACAGATTGGTCGCAATATTGTTTTAATAAATGAAATGGAAAAGAGTATTGATATCAGACGTCTGTAATCTAGATGTATCTCGGTAGGACAAGACCGCTCACTGTAGCACTGACGATTAAAAATTTTATAATTTAATTGCGGTTTTATAAAAATTACAATTGGATTTTATACATATGGACGTAAATACATTATTTTTATTATTTAATAGTTTCTGGTATTCTCCCAAATCCCAATATAGTACGGACACCAGTGGTGTAAGTAAATAATTATTAATTGTATTAATATTTTAAAGAATCTTAAAGATTATAATGTTACTTAATATAAAGTTAATAAAAAAGTATATAATGCAAGTTAATTGTGTATGACATTGCACAAATTTTTAATATCATTGGAATGTAAAGCTCATATTAAAATTATTTGCATAGCTTATTAAAACCTTGTCAAACAAGTACTTACATTAAGTAGTGTTTGATATTTATTATTTTTTATAATCTGATGTGTTTAATATCAATACTTTTGCGCGCGATGAATTGGAAATGTGACATGTTATTATTGAACGTTGTGATGACATTAATTTAAAGATGAAATATTGATGAATATTTTGCAATTAATTGGTTATTTTTGTTTCTAAGTTAAATTGTATTTTTAATAAAATAATATTTTGCATTTTGAATTACAATTTTTATCGCGCGTAGGTAGTGCATAAATTCAGTGTTCGCACTTGATAAGTATTTTTATTAAGAGTATAATATTTATATTTATGTACCTATCGAGAAAATTATGATTTTAATCTAATGAGTCCATAACTGACATGTCTAAACTAAACCATCGAAATGTTAAAACTGTAATATGATCTTTGTTTAAACCGAATTTCTTTAACACGTGTATTCATTTATTATTTAAGAATATAATCACATTATTTACATCATGTGCTTTTTATTGAAACCTCTTACTGCAGACTACACAAAAAATGGGGTGGAATAAAATTAGCACCCCGAAATAGAAACCCCTTTTGACGTACAATCTATCTACCCATTATACAGCACACCAAATCACACATGATGACCATGATGAACTAACTATACGTAACAATATTAGTCTGAACTCCATTAGTTTTTTCCGGAAAATCACTTGGATTGGGCCGTGATAAGGGACTTTTCCTGACAGTTATAATGTGTGCAGGATAAGTACATTTCAGACTTCATGAGAGCTCAGCTCGCCATGACGTGACAGTGCCATCATGATTCCGTTGCGAAAAATGTTTAGGCTGTCTATTATAGTTCCGTCCCTCTTGCAAAACGAATTCATGATTGCATAGTGTGCAGACAATAGGGTACAACATGCCTAGAAAAAAGCTGTACCGGTTAGTGCCGGTTCATTCGCTACTCTAATCGATGCTAAACAATTCAGATCCGGCCTAACAGCGGATGTAAGCACAGCCATCAATTTGGCGCTCGTAAAAATGATCAAACCAGCGCTACCAATCAGATCTACTTCCTTTAAACACGGATCGCAGTTGCTGCAACCGGGATGATGCTCAGGAAAATAGGCCGCTAACCTTGGGATATGTTGGTTCCTCGAAGTACTAGCAAACGCAAACCGTCCAGTACCAGTATTTTACATGGCGCGTCTGCTGTACATAAATGCTTACTTATTGTGTTGTGAAGGTCAGATACTTCACAACACAGTATCTAAAGGAATACTGGACCACAGTTAGATTAGGTTAGTAAATTTTAGGTTTCACCGTCTTTTGACATTCAAATTTATGAGGACACGTAAATACGTGGCTTTGGATTTCAATGTTCCCCCAGCTGGTCGACATGTAACTAATTTTTTTGTATCACCGGTTAAATTTGGGTTATCAACGCATTAGGTAGGTACTATTTCAAATTAACAAGTCGGTAGGTACCTGCTTGTGAAGTACCGTTGTTGAATTCTTGTTTGTCATTAATTTTATTTTTGAAGTACTTGTAGGTGTTTGTTAGGTTTCTTTATATGGATGTTGCATACCAACACATAAATCCAATTTTAGTAAGTTATTTACTTCAATTTACTGAACCTTATTAGAAGAGAGCGACAGCAGAAGAACTTAGATGATATAAGTTTTCCAAGTTACGAAGATTCAGACTAATATGTAATTATAAGTTGCCAACAAAGTAAATTGAATAAATTGTTACGAAAAGTCGGCTTCGCCTTGTTTATTATTATGGTTTAATATTTTATTTCAAAAATATGGGACGAAAAGCGATGATTAATATTGCTATCGATAAGATGTTGGCGTCTCAATCTTTTTGTATATTGCACTGAATTTGTGGCTTGGCGTGGGAGCCGATACGTTTACGCTATGGCGTGTACCTAAAAGGTTAAGATTTCGTGGGAGAGGCCTGTATGCATTTGAAAGCTCCATATTCAGGACGTCGCGTCGTCGCATATATTATGATTCCTAAAGAAGCTGTCATTCTTTTGTTTTTGATGCTTGTGGGCACATAAAGATGGGTAAATATTAGGTAAATACGCATAAAGTAAAAATTGCCGTATACCTACTTTATTATCAATAGTGTCGTACTGCTGTTAAATCAATGATTGATGACTACAATATTTGAGGAGTTGTCGTTTTTTACGACGCGGCTCATTCAATTCATTATCGGCAGCCGAAAACATCAAACAGCTCTCTATGAGATAATAATTTTAATGTAGTTTAAATAGTGCTACGGTGCTAGGCCTATTCTATGCTATTTTCTGTTCAGAACTGAACAATATCAAAATTCGTTATGCAACACAAATGGGTTGTGCGAACGAAGCGAGCAAGCAGATCTTTTTACATCCTAGATGAACTATTTTCTGCGATATAATTGTGTAGGTCGTAAATTAAAGTCGTCGGTTAGAGCCGGGCCTTAGGTTGCGTGAGCCCCTACCGACCGCCTATCTGGTGGTAAGCCCCACAAGCCGTAGATCGTGGGGGCCGCGTAGGATAGGGTCCGGCTGGCTTAAGCCATACCTATATGGCTAACGCAAATAATAATCTAGTTGTTGTTGTAAGTGATAATATCGCAGGTAGGTATGATGATACGAGGAAAATCGATTACACTTACCGCTTGCGAAAAAATCTCAATAGGTATATGAAAATTATGACCTTTGACCTTTTCTTACGTACGCTGATGTTTCATCCTTCTCCGCCTGAAAATGTTGTGGCGTCACGCATTGTGTCAAATCGTCAATCCTCAACGTAAGACGCATCAAGGAAACAGACAGAATACCTTCCATCTGCGTCCCCAAATGATACTGGCATTATGGAGATCTTTGCGACGAAATTTTTTGCATTTTTTGATTTTTTGCGTCCCATAGCGCCTTAAGGGTACCTTCTATGAAATAGGTAGTAGTTTCATTCACGATCGCACAAACCGGGATTGAAACTACATTCCTTTTGCTATGAGAAAATATCCTCATAGATACCAAGCGTCTGTATCTGGAGTATTACAGACAGACACGTATGTACCTATATATCGGACTCCTACCGACTAAGAGCATACGCGCTCGGTTGCTATCATGTGATTGCACCTCCGAAAAGAATGGCCCACTAGCTATTTCAGAGTATGATTTTGACTCCTTACCGGATTACTGCCGTGGGATCATTTTCGCGTTGCGCGTGGAGGCGCTACGCTGGGGTGAAACTCTGCTGCTGCCGCAGCAAATTGCTGCGCAGTGGACGGAGTTCCGGCAGGATCTCTCGGAGGTATGGACACAGCGACTGTTGCAACCCAGCGTTGGGCACGCCACCATTGCGGCGATAAGCCCCCTTTTTGAGGAGTGGTGGGAGAGACACAACGGTGTCCTCACCTTCCGCCTGACGCAGTTGCTCACCGGACACGGCTGTTTCGGGAGGTACCTTTTTCCGATCCAGCGGGAGGACACGTCCCGGTATCAAAACTGTATGGATCGCCCGGAGGACACGGTGGTGCATACGGTGGAGCTCTGCCCTGCTTGGGCGGAGCAACGCCGTGTCCTCGTCGAGGCGATCGGCGGCGGCGACCTCTCGCATCCTGCCCTGGTTCAGTCCATGGCACTTCATGGTCCGGAGCCAAGAGGCATGGGAGGCGATCACCTCCTTTTGCGAAGCAGTAATACTAGCGAAGGAGGAGGCAGAACGCGTGTGGGAAAGGGAAACCTCACGCCGCAGCCGCCGCAACAGAAGAAGACGCCCCGGGCGTCGGGAAACGCAGGGCGATTCTTGGCCACCGTAGGCGTGGGCCTGTGGATGGCGAG
Organism: Hecatera dysodea; assembly: GCA_905332915.2. Classification (NCBI taxonomy): domain Eukaryota; kingdom Metazoa; phylum Arthropoda; class Insecta; order Lepidoptera; family Noctuidae; genus Hecatera; species Hecatera dysodea. The sequence continues at coordinate 19,210,253 of HG995286.1, read as the reverse complement.
CGATGGGTGGCTCGCCAGGCCCGGGTCTACGGTGCGTCGTGTTCCACGCGCGCCCGAAAGAGCTGCCAGGAAAATAGACGGGGCCCCATAGGGTCAGTCTGCTGGGGTTGCGGAATTTGTCCGAAAGAATCATCGCGGCCCTGGAACGCAAAGGGCACTAGAAGGATCACGGGTGGGTTTTAGTCAGTAAAAGTCTGACACTCCCTTTCGCTTCGCGAATTCATTTTATGATTTCCGATCCAACAAAAAAAGACTGTAACTGTGACTATATTTTTCACAACAGGTGTCTGTAAAAGAAGTAGCCTTAGAGGCCATACCAGAAAAAGTAGTAAACTGATTTGAGGAGGCGTGGGAGAAGGGTTTCTGGATGGAAAGTCCCTGGGTAATAGTGGGCAGTTTTGGCTTAAATGATAAAATTCTCATCACACATTTTATTTCTCAAAGAATTGGGAGGATTAGGCAGTACGCCCACATTCCATCAGTTACGTTTGTGTTTACGTACTCGTATGTCCCACCCATCCGATTTAATAGGAGCACTTAAAGTTTAGCAATTATGCCCGTTGCGCGTCGGCGCAATCCCGCAGGCGCAAATCATTACTCTATGCTATTGCCATTAATCGAGCACAAATCCAGAGTTCACGGTGCTGCTGAAGTTTCTATCAGAGAAACCAAATAACTACCTACTTGGTTGCCCTGGGAATCGCACCTAGGATTGGATAAGACTACCAATTTATCTGAGTCAATTTCAGGCCGTAATTTCAAAAATAATGGACATTTTGTTGGACACCAACAAAATTTAGGTGGTTTAAAAAAGTTGAGCAGATAAATACGCCTACTTGGCACTGAAATGAGCAGGTATTGTTGAACTTATCACTGAGAGGTAGGGGAGATATACATAATTATATTCCTTAATAACTTAATGCTTTGGAAGGCGCTAACCCAATTCTTGACCTAGCAGACATGCACGATGACGCTTTGCTATTAACTCCTAGTTACACTTCAAGGTCTAACCTTCAACAGCGGTTTCAAGCGTTAGCCTTGGTAGGCACACTTGTAAATCGGTTGGCATCAAATAGAATCTATATTATTCTTATATTTTAAGTCAAATCATGCCTGTAATCTTTTATACATACCTACTTAGAAAATGTTCTGTCCTGAATAACTGACTGACTGACGGATCAACGCACAGCTTAAGTCGCTGATCGTAGAGACGACAAGAAAGGATTTTCCGAAATTCTACCCGGAAGGAGGTGAAAACGGGGTTAAAAGTTTGTATCGTATTCTTTGGTTATATTAATTACTGTTACAATTAAGTACTTCAAATTTTGCATAAACATTCTTTAACAGGACGGACGGAAGACGTGTTTCGTATTTTATTGAAATTCACCCCCTAAAGGGGTTAAAAAGGGTAGAAAGTTAATTTGGGGTGTGATTTGCTTGGCAGTTTATATCAATATTCCTTAGTACTTCTGATAAAAAAAATATACTGACGTGTTTGGAAACGTTGAACTCACATAAAAACTTGGTGCAATGCAAATACTCTTCGAATTCAAGAGAGTGCAGTTTCCTATCAAAGACTGCTTCGCTACGACTATAAGAAAAACTCTAGGTCAAACTCTTAAGGTAACAGGAGTAGGAATACTTGAGGGTAACTGCTTCTCCCACGGCCAGTTGTATGTGGCATGCTCCAGTGTAAGTGCACAAAGTAGCCTGGTGATTATAGCACCCGAAGAAAATTAAAAAAAATGTATTAAGTAAGTCCGCCCATGTACCACTATTGTACATAAAGTTTAAATAAATAAATACTGCGGTAGGTGTTGTATTTCTATTTCGTTGTAAAAAGATAATACCCCGTGTTACTTTTACTAGATCAAAGGCCATTTCGTGTTCATAAAATATAGGTAAATTTTATGTTATTCTCATGTTTATTTAGCCTTTACCTATATCTCTACACTATAATAAATATAAGTACTTATTCAAACGAAAAAGTACCTAATAACGTAAAAAACCAATAAAAATTCCTATTAGAACCATTTTCGACTTCTACGCGGACGAATTCGGTTGCAAAAACTAGTTAAAAAAAGCACATGAACTTACATGTCAAACTAACAGCACCCCGCGGTTTTTCTCGCGTAGTTCCCGTTCCCGTGGGAATATGGGGATAAAATATAACCTTTATTACTCAGGGTGAATGTAGCTTTCTAATGGTTAAAGAATTTTTGAAATCAGTCTAGTAGTTTTTGAGTTTATTCGTTACATACAAAAATGTAAAAAAGTAAAATACAAATCTTTCCTCTTTATAATATTAGTATAGATATAGATGAAAAAGGGTTAGTGCTTTTTGTCCTTTGAGCTCCGTCTATCTGTCACTTTCTCTCACTGGAATCATGATGATTTGAAGACGTTATAGAAGGGCCCCAATAAGTTATAGGTAAAAAATGAAAGCTATAGGGAACGTGCACGGCGTAGACTATGCCATCTAGTGTTGCAAATCTGAAACTATTACTTTGTAAATATTAGACCTGTGCTGCCACCTATACTTCCTGCAACCTCAGTTTAGGGGAACGTGCACGAAGTAGACTGTACCATCTAGCGTTGCAAATTTGAAACTTATAAGTAAAATATACTTGACATTGACGCATCTGTGCTGCCACCTATAGTTTTTGCACGTTCCCTATACACATACATACGAGATTCCTGTGGCTCTAAACAAGTAGCATTCTGTCAGAGGTAGCGTCAGAGGCGATTGTCAAAACGTCGTAATGTCGAGTGTCGTAATGTCAACTGATCAAACATTTTTATTTTGCATATCGACAATCGTACTTTCTAATAGAATGACACTTTGTCTAGCTCCTCTGGCCTATGTTTAAAATAGCTAGGAAATGATGACACACTCTTCACAACTGACACCACCTCCTGCATCTGTCTTTAAAATTGTATTAATAAACTCACTGCAGAAGAGCTCCTTCTCGCCTGATGCAGTCGACGACAGCAAGTTTATCTAGAATATAGCTATAGGTACCTACCTAGTTTATCTATGTACGTTTCAAGTATCGATAACACAAGTCTCCAGCAAGGAGTTTTACTTTTAGCCCTTGCCGAATGATGTGGATAGGAAAATAGTTGTTGGCCAAGGCTTGCCATTAGATGTAGTAAAATTTCCATACAGATTTCGACGATGTCGAACTGTTATGTTATTAATTGTGTTCCAAATATAATCAAGTTGTCCATTGTGTTCCAAATACTTACCCATTTCGCTGTTGTCGGTAACTCAACTCTTATCCTACTCTAATCGATATCGCCGTTAAAACTTATTTTTCGATGGTTTTTTTTCAGTTGTCAATTGTGACAATTGAACCTTTGGAGCGGACACCCTGTTATTTGGATTTTTGAAACATCATTTGATATGCTTTAATGGATTTTCTTCATTCTACAGGTTTTAGGCGAGACTGAATTATTAGCGTAGTTGACTGAAAATAGGTAGATTTCCAAAAAATATTGAAAGCATTTGTTTTTCCTTTTTTCACGTAATTAAAAAATGAAGACGATAATGTGATGAATACTCGTGTACAATCGATATAATTTTTACCACGACCACGACGACTTGACACAAGGCCTCTTTGATGCTTTTTATCTTCGTAATTTTTTATAGATTTGGTAAGGCAACAAATACGTGTCCAATAGTTTTCACCTGTTATGAAACCTGGCACACGAGTAGACTATGTCCCGAAATAGGATACTTTTATCTCGTTAGTATAGGTACGCCCTTTGTTTACCTTCCGAGTACCGGGAAGCTAGTTAAGTATAAATAATTTGAGGTCCGACCGACTGAAATGATTTATACATACCTAAGTATATTTCAACACTTGCTAACGACGTATTTACTGGTTTAGTTTTCTTGCATGTACACGTAAATCTTCCCGAATCTGTGTCGGATGGGTAAAAAGGGTATTTTATATTAGGAGAGAAATAAGTAACACAGTGGTTGGAGACAATACGTTTAATTCAGCAAAAACATTGAACATATATTCGAATTTCTAATAATGTGCTACTATCCAGCTTAAACATGCCCTTCTTTCTGAAAAATGGCTGAAAAGCCTCTCCTTACGTTTCTTTTGCTATTACATCCTTTTGCTAATTATGTGCTATTTTTTTTTGGTTTTTTATTCTGCTCATAATCACTTTATAATGTGAATTTAACTAGCCTATGGATTACATGTGGGTATACGTATAATTTGAGTAACTTTCAGCATACAAACATCGAGTAAAACAGTAACTGTTACTGGTATTCAAGAGTGGTAAAAGATTATTCATCGATCGATAGATAGATATCTTTTTGGCTAAGATCGATTGTAAATCCGGGACTCGTGAGAGAATTCAAATAGTTGAAAACCGAAACGTGTGCGTATTAAAACAAACATTTTAATATTTTAAATTAAATTTTGAAGCTAATTATGAAATTTTACAGTGGGATGTCCCCAAATTTTGTAAAAAACGATCGCAGATCGAGGCTAAGTCGAAGCCAAGTTTACGAAAAATTTATAAATATGAGTCAAGTCTCGAATATTTCTCTTACGAACACTCCTAAATATAATACAGTTAAATCTAATCAGTTTATTTCATAGTTCACTAATTTAATAATTAATTTCTTACGTCAAAAGGTATAATATAGGTACTTAACTACTTAGTGTAAAGACTAGACTTCGCATAAAATTAATATATATATATATATGTCACCGGATACTTGTAATTTTCCGGTGACATATTATGTACCTAATTATAATTAATATTTTAATATAGAACATAAAATACCATAATAAATTAAAGAGTGAAAGTAGCACTTATAAATAAGAACCAACAATCCAACCAAGAATCAACACATTAAACTATCAACAAATAGCGCTCTAAGTAAGTTTACACATGATATTAAATTCACCTGATTACTGAGTAATGTTTATATGTATGATTAATTAAGATACAATTAGTCTATTATATTGAAAACCATCTAAATACATATAGTGACACAACATTAATATGAATATTTCTAATTAGTTATAATATTAAACGGTTACTTGTGTTGGGAAACAGAATCCCGACGCTAGTCTGTGACAAACATAAAATCTCAATCGCTTTAAATTTAGAATAATTCTAACTCAAGATAGGTAAATAAATACCTAGATAACGGTGGTCTGTTTATCTAGAGATCAAATTTGAATTTGCAGCATTGAAAAAAGCAGACGTAGTTTTGGCACTGTGATATCATATTAGATAGATATGCTAATATCGCACTGCTCTGCATTGTATTTGGTTTTAGAGTTTATATATATATTAAAGCGATTGTAATTTCAAAAAAAAAAAAACCAGACATCAGGTTATTAACATTTAAAATCCTGCAGCTACTTAATAGTGGAAAAAAAAACTGTTTTTAAAACTAATGCAGATGGATTTTTGTTTAGTACAAAAGCGGATTTCTAAGATTGTAGTATCATCAGTTCAGCGCTCCAAAATCACCGATACCGTGTTGGCAACAATCGTTTTAAGTATTTTAGAATACTACAGATTATATATTTTGTTTTTTAAACAACTCTGTTTAGCATCGCAAATACCCTGTGCGCGTGTAGCTAAATCTGATAATCGTGTAGTCATGTATCTGTAACAAAGAGAGGACTGATATTAATACACACATATTCATACATACATGTTCGATATCTAGGCATTTTGTTGTTTCAGTGCAATTCAAGGGAAAATTATCGCCACCAGTTAGTCATCCTAGCGAAAAATCCTCTCACGTAAACATGACGTTGACGTGAATTTATAGAATGTGTATGATGGTCATTGAAGTGCCTGGACATGGCACTTCAATGACCATCATTTCAGAAAGCCCTAAAGATTTTATCTTCGTTTTTATACCTATAGTTATTTTGAGGTAGCAAGTCCTAGCTTCAGCCAAGACGCCTCTGATATGGACATCTGCATAGAAGTATCATGCGTCACAAGATATTCCACACAAATAAAGATTTTTCTATCTTGTCGCAGCGTTGTCGTAGTGGATTTATTTATTTATTTATTTATTTATGTAATTGCAACGGTAACAAAATATAAACCAATTACAGCAATTACAGTATAAATCATAATCAGCCTTTTAACGTTCCCACTGCTGGGACACAGGCCTCCTCTCTAGGAGAGGGAATGGGCCGTAATCCACCACGCGGGCCCAGTGCGGGTTGGTGAATGTCACATGTCTTCGAATTTTTGGTTCTAGGACATGCCGGTTTCCTCACGATGTTTTCCTTCACCGTTACCGTTACCGTGGATACCTATGCTATGGCGGCACTACGGTTATACTACGACAAAATGAATAGCCTCAGCACCTTTCATATGGACATCTTCAGTAGTAAGTATCATTCGTTACAATAATTTCCGCACAGGTAACAGTTGATTATGCACCAAGGGGATAAAGCAGTGTTACGGGCGCCATATTGAATTCGGTGCTAATTATGGATTCCCCGTTCTCACGAAGAACTCACGAGCGAAGCGAGGGAGCTAAGACAAGAAACCAGAATGCCGCGAAGGATTCAAGTTAGCACTAGGCAAATACACCTTTATTCCCGGGGAGGATAATCTACTTTGCACACCTACTGTGAGAAAATAAGAAGTCATAGCCATACTAGCCATACTATATTATTTACAAACAGTATAAATATTTACGCCAACTTGCGCTGTGTCGCCTATCACTGGGCTAACGGTCTCGTCCAAGGGTAATTTTACATATTTGAAGTCTATATTAGTAGTTTTAGCACTAGCTAAAACTGTATTTTGTGGGCGATTGAGCTTCGACCATCTAACTTAATCATTAAATTGACGGACTTTTTGGCACAGCGCTACTTCGTTAGATCGAGCAGTTGGCAGGTTAGTACCAAAGACATGCCAGAACCAGACCCAGTTTGTGATTTATCTAATCGAAATCTCAAAGAGTAAATTTTGATTTAGGTATATCTAAATGAATATTTTGCACGAAAGGTTCTACGGCAGCGAATATTTAGAATCTATCAATTTATGGACGTATTCGTAGACAACTACTCCTACACGTAATATTGCAGTCACAGTATTTTATATCCAAGTTATTTCAGTATGTTCTACTTAATAGATACGCGGTGGCTGTCGTATTCGTCTATTAATATAATGAATGGAGTAAAACAAACTTTATATGCAAAGAAAACGCGGTAAATAAGAGGGAACAAGGTATTGCCCCGACTCTCGTCTTATTTATGATTACTCAGGAGGTTTCATAATGCGGTCCTGTACTTTTCGCTTGAATAAAGTGGTAATCCATTGTGAAAGAAAGCGAATAAAAATGTCTCAATGAATATTTGTCTGCAATAGATAGTGTTTAAGAAATTCATGGTAATGTTAGCAAAACAGCTCTTTTGAATATTACAGTTTGCTTTTAAAATATTATGCAGAACTGCAGACATCATAAAGGTCGAAGCGTTTAAAATAGGTACAAAATTTTACTGTATTCAATAGTCAAGTGACATTTCTCTTGAAAACTGACGATAATATATACTGAGGTACTTGAAGTGAAATTATTTTACGCTGAATTTTAGCTATTATAGGCCATGGAAAGCGGTATAAATGATTTTGCTGCGGGAAAATAAATTAATGTGATTGCGGTCAAAAACTTTACATTTCAGCAATCTGAGGGACAAAATTTGGAGTCCTTTGCAGGTGTAAAATAAAATACGAATTCTTTTTTTTTTGTACTAAATCGCAGCTAGAAGTCCAGACGGTCGCTGGCCTCAAACAGCAGTTCAAGGACACAGAACGACCTGCGGGCAGCCTGGCTCAGCCTGGGTACCCGGGAATTAGGGAGTACCGAAGGGAAATTAGACCTTTGACTTTTACTTTCAATTTCTATATTATTCTAGTTGTACAACAGCAAACATCTAATATCAACTGCTCACGGGGTAGGCTTTTCTTCGATCGAATCAGCATTGCCATTCATTGTGACAATGCTGCCAGTGTTCTGGGCCTCAATTCTGCTATTCTTATAAATTTGTCATTCCAACACGATCCCATTGTCATTTTGCTAAAAGATCGTAATCTGCTAAATTCATAATGGTCGATCATTGGTCGGTCAATGGTCTCGTAATACTTTTTGATAACCGAGCTATTAAAAGCAATGACTACACAATGACGTTCTAATGGTAGGTCATTGATCAAAGGAACTGTCAAATTTTAGCAGATTACCGCATAAGTTTGTCATTCATTTGTCATTATGTACGAGATTACCATTCTATGCCATTTTTTTCAATGAAGTATCAGTGGTTGACCATTGGAAAGTCATAATGACGCTTTTATATTAGTAGATTACCAAACGTGTCAAAATTAACCATTATGAAATCAATGATAGACCATTCTGACACTATGTAATAGCAGACTTGAGGCCCTGGGGACCTTCCCATTGACGGAGATGTGGATGAATTTTTTTTGTCCAAAATTTATAGTTTCTTTTTTTATACGTGTTTTTACATGTTTTCGTGAATATATATACGGCTAATTGCTTATTACTATTGAATATATTGTTAATTTTTAATTTGTCTAGGATGTGTTAGCGTAATCGAAGCTTATCTACGCCGCGGCGACGACATCCGCTAGCCTTTTGATATTTTTCTTTATGACTATAATGATCAAACTTTACGAGACTTTGATCATTACGGCTTCGTCCCGATAAGTGTCAACCGTTCGACGGACGATGGCCTTTCGTACCTATAGGTATTACTTACCGAAGCTGCTAAATTTCACAAAACAGTGAAGTGTTTAGAATATATTCTTAGGAAGGTACAGTCGGCGACAATATTCGATGAGCAAGTAAAATGTGACAAAGTAAAATACAGACAAAATGTTATATCTGTTTGTAATTGTTTTTTTAATAATAAAGTTGTTGGTTTTGATTAAAATTATTTTCTTTCGCCTTTTTCTTTATTTCTAGTAATAGTGCCTATTATTAAATGCTAAATTTAAATTAAAAAATAATTTATTTATATATTGTATGTATAATTTGAAATGTTTTATTTTCTTTCTATAAATTTCATATGTAGTGGTTTGGAAATCGATACATTCAAAAATTAAATATTTTGAATGTATGGATTTCCAAACAACTCTCAAACAACCAGCCATCCAACTCAAATCCCGAAATCCCGGGAAAAAGGCTTATCCATATTATGATTTCTATGACAGTTCGTGATACAAGTACATAAAATCAATCTACTCATTCCGGCCACTGATAATGACAGAAATCATCTAAGTAATCAGGGATTCCAGGAAATCTTACGCCACCAGTTGGCCCCGCATAGGCGAAAGGTCCCTTTGTGGGACTCCAAGAGTCTGCTTTGAAAAAGAGGTTTTGAGGTTAACGCACTTTGCCGCGATAATGTTAATTTAACAAACGTCAGACAAAATTGTGCTGGTCTTACCTTCCATTCGATGCAGTCGGTCAGTTTAGAGAGAATCATTCTGTGTTTCGTCGGCGGGCGGCACTCCGGCGGCGGACATTTTGCGCCGTTCGTTCCGTGCTCTGGAAACGGGCCGGTAGTACTGCTCGCTCCGCCGGCGTCAGCGCTCGGGTGCCGGGGCCTCCGACTCCAATTCCATCCACAATGAAGAGATGACACGAGCTTCTGCAGTTGAACGGACATTTTAGTAAAGGTACAATTAGAATCTGCCATGGACATGCCACATTCAAGGATGTTTGTCAAAAGTTGTCAAGAAGGGTATGCTTCTTAATTCACTACAAGACTTTCCTCTTCTTCCCAGCCTTTTCTCACTACCACATGTTTCCAAACCATTTGTTAAGTGTCGTCGAGAACGGTCGGCTTTGAAAAAACTTTGGATTATCAACTGGATGAACTGGCTGACTCCCAAATTACAGTTTATCTATAAAACATTCAAACATTAAAAACTCTCTGTTTAATACCTACATACTCTTACATTATGTATTTATACATCTAAAAGAGACAAAAGATATGAACTCTACGTCCATCGGTGCCATAGGTATTGCATTACAGTATTTTCCACAGACTCAATTGCAGGATAAAATAACTTGAGACCAGACAATCCTTTATAGGAAATAAGACAGGGAATTTGTTAGCTTATACTTGTTCATACTGCTAAAGTAAAATTTACATTGTAAAGCAGACTGGCCTGCTTGCATGGTTTGTTTTGTTTCAGACGTAATTCTGTCTCTTGACACAAGAAAAGCAATGCTGCAATACGTACACACTCTCAAAAAACACTACCTACCCTCCTCCCATGAGGGGCAAGCATCATTATGGTATCATGTTCGAACTTTATCAGTCATCTTCGAAACAAATAATTGGTTATTGTGTCCCAAAAATATATCCCCTGGGTTTGTCTTTCATTCCTTAACAACATGATTTCTGATTAAAATTGTCCTAAGGCTTATCAAAATTATCCTTATTTAAAACGAGTACAGGCACACATGTATATATCTAAGTCTGGCTAAAGTGCCGTGCAGATGATGTCACTGGTCACACAAAAAGCGTTCGAGAAACTTTTGCAATATTCGGATTTTAATATTCTATCGGTATTGAATATTACAATTCGAATATTGCAAGAGTTTCTCCACTACAATGTTCGAATGTCGGTACATTCGAATATTGTAGTTATACATTGTTCGAATATCGGTATTGACCTGGCAAAACGAGTAGCTATTGTACTACAGGTAACTTTTATATTTACTGCAGCGTTTTCAGTCACAATTCCTGCAAAATTCTCCAGAGTGATTGAATCGGGTAACGCGACTACCGTTTACACAGTTACATTTTCATACAGTAGATACATTTTCAACTAGGTATATATTGAAAACCCAATCAATGAACAGTCTATTCAAAGTAACAGAAGTTTGCTGGATTGTTGACAAATCACATAGTTACACAGAAGTTGGGCCATAATTGTCTCTAAATATCCTTTCAACCTAAACGTAGGTATGATTGTGTGACAAAGTTATCCTAACTCCATTCAATCGAGTAGGTACGTTATTTACTGGAGCGTTACTTCAGTCAACATGTAGCCGGCCGGCTCATATTATCCACCGCCGCGACTCGAGTGTTTGTCAGAATGAAAACGTATTGATGGCAAATATTGTGTTACACATGAGTCGTAAGAATGACGTGGAGAAAGGAAACTGAGACCGTATCGATATTATACATCGGGATGTGAAGGATTTGCTCCATCCTCCACGCGCTACCTGAATGCGTTCCAGAGGGTCATGGCCATCTGGCTGGCCCGGGTATACTGCGGCGAGCCTCCTAGCCAGGTCGCACCATGGGGTCTGGAGGCGTGAACCCTCGCACACGTCTACGCCTGGTGCGCGGAGGCGCTGCGTCGGGGTTAAAACTCCGCTGCTGCGGTAAATCACAGTATCTATGGCGGATTGAGTATAAGAGGCCGAAGTATACTACTTCGGCCTCTAAGCGGTCAATAAGCGAAGGAGGAGACGGGAAGGGTGAGGAAAAGGCAAACCTCACACCTCAGCCGCCGCAACAGAAGAGGACGCGCGTCGGGAGTCACAGGACGATTCGACTAAAAAAAAGTTAGTCACAACCTACTACGACTGTCCAAAACTACCTTAAGAAGATATTAATAGCATTTATCCTCCAGTCTTATTGGAAGATATTTGATTGGATCGAAGACGCTACAGCCGTGTTATTGGCTATAAACCATTCTAACGGAAGCCACGTACAAATCGCAAATAACGCCATTTGGACGCTTGTGAAAGTGATGTTCAAGCAATTCCGATTCTCTCAATTCGGTCCCTCAACACACTTCTTCCGTTGCTCACAAAACAATTTTGGGTCCAACGATCGCTAAAACTTTCATGACATCAAACCGCTAATAGTACTAGTTTCTCGCACATTGTTTTATAGTCCATTACAAGGATATATTGATTTAACTAGTTCGGTTGCTACTTGTACTTTTGTATGTGCGGAACCAATATATCACTTTCGAAACATTTTCTCAACAAGTTTTCCGTTAGTTTCAAAACAAAAAGTAATGCCCGGAAAAGCACAACAAAAACCCATTTAGAAGGGTTTTTGAATGGAAATGTTGATTAAATATGAAACTCCTTTGTCTTTTTGGCTTTTATTGTAATGTACGTGTTCTCGCTATCAGTCGAGCGGAGAAACGAATACGAAGCCTATTTAGGTGTATACCTATTCACATTATTCACCCGAGGATTCTGTGTTAATACAATCATATTTCTTGTGTCACAATCCGACTGGAGTGACAAGATAAACACACAATCCATATACATTGGCTGAAAAGATATGAAGGTCAGCATGTACTACAAAAGTTATAGGGTAGACATTGTCAGAAGTTTATGACGATCGAATATTGTATGGCAAAAGTTTCCACATGAGCGAATGTGGATATCCACTTAAATGTCATAAATAAAGTTTTTCATACAAGTAAGTGGCTGCCAAAGGAAATATTGGTCGCCTGAAGTGTGTGAGCATTTAAAAAAGATCATTTTTAATGGAGTGCCATATTTTGCCAATGGCATTTAATCATACTGAAGTTTGAAACGCACATTTTAAACGTAGTATAGTTTAATATCTCATATTAGTGTCACGTTTTGCCTTAATTTCTTATATAAAAATGAGCTGGGTATACAGGATATCATGACTTTAGACTTTGTAGTCTATTAGATAATATATTTTCAGAACAAATGCAAATAACGTTTCAGCACCGTTTGAAGGATGCAGGAGAGTGAGCGGGAAACAATAGGGTAGTTAACTAAAAAATATTTTTAGTCCGTCAGATAGATTTCCAAAAAATATTGGAGACGTATTTTTTCTTTTTTCACATAAACAAAAAATGAAGACGATACAGTGTGTTGAAAACTCTTGTGACGTCACTACCCGCTACAATTTTTACCGGGCATTGACGTCAAACGCTCCCACTCCTGTTCTTTGATGCTTTTTATCTTCGTCAGTTTTTAAAGATTTGATAAAGGAAAAAATACGTGTCCAATATTTTACTATAATCTAACTGACGGACTAATTAGAATCATATTTTTTAATCAGGAAACATCCCTATTGCTTGACAAAATTATAATTGATGTTACGTTTTTCTTGACAGGCAAGTGCCACAGCTGCTACCGAAGGATTAGACGGTGTTATGCACCGGGGCCCCCAAGTTCAGGGGGCCCTCGGACTTTAAGGTCGGTCAGAGAGTTACCATTAGATTTTTTTTTAATTTGGCATATTAGTAGATTATGATAAATAAGACGATCCCGTTAAATTTTTGACAAGCTAAAGAGAACCACTAAAAAGTATTTTTCGCATGAATTGAGGATTATGACAAAGCAGTTTTATTTCATTTAAAAAAAAAGTACCGTTTAGAGTCCATTTAAAATTGAGGGAAGTGAGAGAAAATAATATCTACAAAATATTTAAGACACATGAATTTAAGATACATATAGTAGGTAAGTGGTTTAGCTGTGCCATGGTGAACACGATAAAGACCTTATGAAAACTAGTAGCTTTGTATCTTTTAAGTATTCATATAAGTTTATATTTTGACTTGATAGCATAAACAGTTTAGTTAGGGCCTAAATTTTTGGTTTGCACCAGGGCCATTGTCTACGCCTCGTTGACAGGGTATTCTTAATTTGTACAATTCCTGCCTATTGTGGTGATTCTTACAAAATCCTATTAAGTCCTTCTTCACAGCCTTTACCTATGATTTTCAAAGCTTGTATCAGATTACTTACGCTTATCAAAATTTTTGTTGTATGAAAACCTTAAAATATATGCTCTACACATAATATAACACTGTGTTTCACACTAGGTACTTTCAAAACATTGATGTGCAATAAGTACAAAAATCGACGTATACAAGAAATTACACACACAAAATGGTATGTTAAAAAATCACACAGTTGATTGTTGAATTTGAAGATGTAAGACGTGGAATGAGTAGTTGTCTGGCTGAATGATAAGCCGGTATCTACCGTGAACACTCAGTGCATTGGTTTAGTAAGAAATACCCGCATACCTTGTCGACATATAGCATGCGCATGAGCGCTGTGGTAAAATGCTCTCACCCGGTTTCTCAGCGGGCCCTGGTTGTGACGGAGCCTCCCCAGCCTCTTCAATGCAGCTTTGCTCGTCGGGGAATTGGACATGTTTCTTGATCGCAGAGCGGCTTGGTCTCGATAACACCGATGCTGTTAACAGATAATAGAATGATCAAATCCAATGAAATACACTTATTTGTGTACACGGTTAAAAGGGTGGAACAATTACAAGGTAATGGGCATCTGTGTACGGCCACAGTAGGTGGCATACAAATATTAGTTTAAATTACATAAGTACTCTAACAAATATAACACATTTAGGTCAGTATCTGTGAAACTTAGGTAAGGTATGTAAAATGTCATTATTGATATTTCACTATTATTTCATATTTATGTAGGTAAAAGTTAGTATAATAATAAAATGAATATGAGTATGTGCCCGGCCCTAAATATGTTACATACAGTTTTAGGATAAGTTTGGTAACAATATGTTTCCATATCTTTACATGTAAGACTTATTTATGCCTGGATACCAAATAATGTTTAATATGTACCGAAATTTTTGTTTATATTCAGGTTGGTAGGTATGTGTATATTAACCAAATAATACAAGATCTTAGTGAATATTTTTAGGTTCATATACCTACAGTCCGAATTATGGGAAAGTGGTCTTAACAAATAATTATTAGTTGTTATACCTTAACGGTTTTATGTGATATTTTAAATGTTAAATTAACAAAATCCTTGGAATGTATGTTTAGCTTGCAGGCATATATTTCTTAATTGATGTTTTGCCAAATAAAATACGGTTGTTAAAAGGAACATATAAATTTTAGAAAATTTCATTTTGTTGGTTAGTTATTTTATTTTATATAAGATTCGGTTTATTTTCATATTGGAGTGTAAAGAAAGTGGTTAAGAAAGTATTTCTGGGTTAAATAACAGTCACGTTGCTAGGGTACTTGCCAGTTTCGAGCACTTGAATCTCGTCATCTTCTGCTTGAGAAGACGATACTGTTAACGCCGGGGTACCTCGACCTAATGAAATAACGTTAAAATAAAAGAAGGATGAAAAACTGCAGGCAGAGTGAAAACTTAAAATACCTAAAATAATAAAAAAATAAGTAAGTACATAAGTGTATGAATGAAATGAAGTTTTATATTTGATTTTCCTTAAGCAATAAAGTATAAAAAAGTGGGCCGTGATAAGGGACTTTTCCTGACAGTTATAATGTGTGCAGGATAAGTACATTTCAGACTTCATGAGAGCTCAGCTCGCCATGACGTAACAGTGCCATCATGATTCCGTTCCGAAAAATGTTTAGGCTGTCTATTATAGTTCCGTCCCTCTTGCAAAACGAATTCATGATTGCATAGTGTGCAGACAATAGGGTACAACATGCCTAGAAAAAAGCTGTACCGGTCAGTGCCGGTTCATTCGCTACTCTAATCGATGCTAAACAATTCAGATCCGGCCTAACAGCGGATGTAAGCACAGCCATCAATTTGGCGCTCGTAAAAATGATCAAACCAGCGCTACCAATCAGATCTACTTCCTTTAAACACGGATCGCAGTTGCTGCAACCGGGATGATGCTCAGGAAAATAGTAGGCCGCTAACCTTGGGATATGTTGGTTCCTCATAGTATCATCAAAACGTCCAGTACCTACCAGTATTTTACATAGCGCGTCTGCTGTACATAAATGATTACCTACTGTGTTGTGAAGCTCAGATACTTCACAACACAGTATCTAAAGGAATACTGGACCACAGTTAGATTAGGTTAGTAAATTTTAGGTTTCACCGTCTTTTGACATTCAAATTTATGAGGACACGTAAATACGTGGCTTTGGATTTCAATGTTCCCCCAGCTGGTCGACATGTAACTAATTTTTTTGTATCACCGGTTAAATGTGGGTTATCAACGCATTAGGTAGGTACTATTTCAAATTAACAAGTCGGTAGGTACCTGCTTGTGAAGTACCGTTGTTGAATTCTTGTTTGTCATTAATTTTATTTTTGAAGTACTTGTAGGTGTTTGTTAGGTTTCTTTATATGGATGTTGCATACCAACACATAAATCCAATTTTAGTAAGTTATTTACTTCAATTTACTGAACCTTATTAGAAGAGAGCGACAGCAGAAGAACTTAGATGATATAAGTTTTCCAAGTTACGAAGATTCAGACTAATATGTAATTATAAGTTGCCAACAAAGTAAATTGAATAAATTGTTACGAAAAGTCGGCTTCGCCTTGTTTATTATTATGGTTTAATATTTTATTTCAAAAATATGGGACGAAAAGCAATGATTAATATTGCTATCGATAAGATGTTGGCGTCTCAATCTTTTTGTATATTGCACTGAATTTGTGGCTTGGCGTGGGAGCCGATGCGTTTACGCTATGGCGTGTACCTAAAAGGTTAAGATTTCGTGGGAGAGGCCTGTATGCATTTGAAAGCTCCATATTCAGGACGTCGCGTCGTCGCATATATTATGATTCCTAAAGAAGCTGTCATTCTTTTGTTTTTGATGCTTGTGGGCACATAAAGATGGGTAAATATTAAATACGCATAAAGTAAAAATTGCCGTATACCTACTTTATTATCAATAGTGTCGTACTGCTGTTAAATCAATGATTGATGACTACAATATTTGAGGAGTTGTCGTTTTTTACGACGCGGCTCATTCAATTCATTATCGGCAGCCAAAAACATCAAACAGCTCTCTATGAGATAATAATTTTAATGTAGTTTAAATAGTGCTACGGTGCTAGGCCTATTCTATGCTATTTTCTGTTCAGAACTGAACAATATCAAAATTCGTTATGCAACACAAATGGGTTGTGCGAACGAAGCGAGCAAGCAGATCTTTTTACATCCTAGATGAACTATTTTCTGCGATATAATTGTGTAGGTCGTAAATTAAAGTCTTCGGTTAGAGCCGGGCCTTAGGTTGCGTGAGCCCCTACCGACCGCCTATCTGGTGGTAAGCCCCACAAGCCGTAGATCGTGGGGGCCCGCGTAGGATAGAGTCCGGCTGGCTTAAGCCATACCTAGTATATGGCTAACGCAAATAATAATATAGTTGTTGTTGTTGTAAGTGATGATATTGCAGGTATGATGATACGAGAAAACTCGATTACCTACACTTACGGCTTCCGAAAAAATCTCAAAATATGAAAATCCACCACCACCCACCATACCACCTACCACCACCACCATACCACCACCACCACCACCATACCTTTGACCATTTCTTTCGTACGCTGATGTTTAATCGTTCTCCGCCTGAAAATGTTGTGGCGTCACGTATTGTGTCAAATCGTCAATCCTCAACGTAAGACGCATCAAGGAACAGATAGAATACCTTCCATCTGTGGCATCTTCTCAGGAGATCTTTGCGACGAAATTTTTAGCATTTTTTGATGTTTTGCATCGTGTGTAAGGTGGAGTTCTGCCCTGCTTGGGCGGAGCAACGCCGTTTCCTCGTCGAGGCGATCGGCGGCGGCGACCTCTCGCATCCTGCCCTGGTTCAGTCCATGGTCCGGAGCGAGGAGACATGGGAGGCGATCACCTCCTTTTGCGAAGCAGTAATACTAGCGAAGGAGGAGGCAGAACGCGTGTGGGAGAGGGAAACCTCATGCCGCAGCCGCCGCAACAGAAGAAGACTCCCCGGGCGTCGGGAAATGCGAAGGGAAAGGCGCGGGCCATGCGGATGGCGAGCTATGGATGGCTCGCCGTCCGATAACAACCAGGCCCGGAACAACGGCGCGTCGTGTTCCACGCGCGCTCCAAAGAGCTGTCAGGAAAATAAACGGGGCCCCATAGGGTCAGTGCTTGCTAGGATTGCGGAATTTGTTCGAAAGAATCACCGCGGCCCTGGAACGCAAAGGGCACTAGAAGGATCACGGGTGGGTTTTAGTCAGTAAAAGTCTAACACTCCCTTTCGCTCCGCCCAGAGCGGGAGAATTCATTTGATGATTTCCGATCCAGGAAAAAAAAGACTGCAACTGTGACTATATTTTTCACTACAGGTGTCTGTAATAGAAGTTGCCTTAGAGGCCATACCAGAAAAAGTAAACTGATGGCTGGTTTGAGGAAGCGCGGGAGAAGGGTTTCTGCCTTTCTGGATGGAAAGTCCCTGTGTAATAGTGGGCAATTTTGGCTTAAATGATAAAATTCTCATCACACATTAATTTCTCAAAGAATTGGGAGGAGTAGGCAGTACGTCCACATTCCATCAGTTATATACGTTTGTGTTTATTTACTCGTATGTCCCACCCATCCGATTTAATAGGAGCACTTAAAGTTTAGCAATTATGCCCGTTGCGCGTCGGCGCAATCCCGCAGGCGCAAATCATTACTCTATGCTATTGCCATTAATCGAGCACAAATCCAGAGTTCACGGTGCTGCTGGAGTTTCTATCAGAGAAACCAAATAACTACCTACTTGTTTGCCCTGGGAATCGCACCTAGGATTGGATAAGACTACTATATCTGAGTCAATTTCAGGCCGTAATTTCAAAAATAGTGGACATTTCGTTGGACACCAACAAAATTTAGGTGGTTTAAAAAAGTTGAGCAGATAAATAAGCCTACTTGGCACTGAAATGAGCAGGTATTGTTGAACTTATCACTGAGAGGTAGGGGAGATATACATAATGATATTCCTTAATAACTTAATGCTTTGGAAGGCGCTAACCCAATTCTTGACCTAGCAGACATGCACGATGACGCTTTGCTATTAACTCCTAGTTACACTTTAAGGTCTAACCTTCAACAGCGGTTTCAAGCGTTAGCCTTGGTAGGCACCATTTGTAAATCGGTTGGCATCAAATAGAATCTATATTATTCTTGTATTTTAAGTCAAATCATGCCTGTAATCTTTTATACATACCTACTTAGAAAATGTTCTGTCCTGAATGACTGACTGACTGACGGATCAACGCACAGCTTAAGTCGCTGATCGTAGAGACGACAAGAAAGGATTTTCCGAAATTCTACCCGGAAGGAGGTGAAAACGGGGTTAAAAGTTTGTATCGTATTCTTTGGTTATATTAATTACTGTTACAATTACTTCAAATTTTGCATAAACATTCTTTAACAGGACGGACGGAAGACGTGTTTCGTATTTTATTGAAATTCACCCCCTAAAGGGGTTAAAAAGGGTAGAAAGTTAATTTGGGGTGTGATTTGCTTGGCAGTTTATATCAATATTCCTTAGTGCTTCTGATAAAAAAAATATACTGACATGTTTGGAAACCTTGAACTCACATAAAAACTTGGTGCAATGCAAATACTCTTCGAATTCAAGAGAGTGCAGTTTCCTATCAAAGACTGCTTCGCTACGACTATAAGAAAAACTCTAGGTCAAACTCTTAAGGTAACAGGAGTAGGAATACTTGAGGGTAACTGCTTCTCCCATGGCCAGTTGTATGTGGCATGCTCCAGAGTAAGTGCACAAAGTAGCCTGGTGATTATAGCACCCGAAGAAAATTAAAAAAAATGTATTAAGTAAGTCCGCCCATGTACCACTATTGTACATAAAGTTTAAATAAATAAATACTGCGGTAGGTGTTGTATTTCTATTTCGTTGTAAAAAGATAATACCCCGTGTTACTTTTACTAGATCAAAGGCCATTTCGTGTTCATAAAATATAGGTAAATTTTATGTTATTCTCATGTTTATTTAGCCTTTACCTATATCTCTACACTATAATAAATATAAGTACTTATTCAAACGAAAAAGTACCTAATAACGTAAAAAACTAATAAAAAATCCTATTAGAACCATTTTCGACTTCTACGCGGACGAATTCGGTTGCAAAAGCTAGTTAAAAAAAGCACATGAACTTACATGTCAAACTAACAGCGCCCCGCGGTTTTTCTCGCGTAGTTCCCGTTCCCGTGGGAATATGGGGATAAAATATAGCCTTTCTTACTCAGGGTGAATGTAGCTTTCTAATGGTTAAAGAATTTTGAAATCAGTCTAGTAGTTTTTGAGTTTATTCGTTACATACAAAAATGTAAAAAAGTAAAATACAAATCTTTCTTCTTTATAATATTAGTATAGATATAGATGAAAAAGGGTTAGTGCTTTATGTCCTTTGAGCTCCGTCTATCTGTCACTCTCTCTCACTGGAATCATGATTATTTGAAGACGTTATAGAAAGGACCCAATAAGTTATAGGTAAAAAATGAAAGCTATAAACATACATACGAGATTCCTGTGGCTCTAAACAAGTAGCATTCTGTCAGAGGTAGCGTCAGAGGCGATTGTCAAAACGTCGTAATGTCGAGTGTCGTAATGTCAACTGATCAAACCTTTTTATTTTGCATATCGACAATCGTACTTTCAAATAGAATGATACTTTGTCTAGCTCCTCTGGCCTATGTTTAAAGTAGCTAGGAAATGATGACACACTCTTCACAACTGACACCACCTCCTGCATCTGTCTTTAAAATTGTATTAATAAACTCACTGCAGAAGAGCTCCTTCTCGCCTGATGCAGTCGACGACAGCAAGTTTATCTAGAATATAGCTATAGGTACCTACCTAGTTTATCTATGTACGTTTCAAGTATCGATAACACAAGTCTCCAGCAAGGAGTTTTACTTTTAGCCCTTGCCGAATGATGTGGATAGGAAAATAGTTGTTGGCCAAGGCTTGCCATTAGATGTAGTAAAATTTCCATACAGATTTCGACGATGTCGAACTGTTATGTTATTAATTGTGTTCCAAATATAATCAAGTTGTCCATTGTGTTCCAAATACTTACCCATTTCGCTGTTGTCGGTAACTCAACTCTTATCCTACTCTAATCGATATCGCCGTTAAAACTTATTTTTCGATGGTTTTTTTTTCAGTTGTCAATTGTGACAATTGAACCTTTGGAGCGGACACCCTGTTATTTGGATTTTTGAAACATCATTTGATATGCTTTAATGGATTTTCTTCATTCTACAGGTTTTAGGCGAGACTGAATTATTAGCGTAGTTGACTGAAAATAGGTAGATTTCCAAAAAATATTGAAAGCATTTGTTTTTCCTTTTTTCACGTAATTAAAAAATGAAGACGATAATGTGATGAATACTCGTTTACAATCGATATAATTTTTACCACGACCACGACGACTTGACACAAGGCCTCTTTGATGCTTTTTATCTTCGTAATTTTTTATAGATTTGGTAAGGCAACAAATACGTGTCCAATAGTTTTCACCTGTTATGAAACCTGGCACACGAGTAGACTATGTCCCGAAATAGGATACTTTTATCTCGCTAGTATAGGTACGCCCTTTGTTTACCTTCCGAGTACCGGGAAGCTAGTTAAGTATAAATAATTTGAGGTCCGACCGACTGAAATGATTTATACATACCTAAGTATATTTCAACACTTGCTAACGACGTATTTACTGGTTTAGTTTTCTTGCATGTACACGTAAATCTTCCCGAATCTGTGTCGGATGGGTAAAAAGGGTATTTTATATTAGGAGAGAAATAAGTAACACAGTGGTTGGAGACAATACGTTTAATTCAGCAAAAACATTGAACATATATTTGAATTTCTAATAATGTGCTACTATCCAGCTTAAACATGCCCTTCTTTCTGAAAAATGGCTGAAAAGCCTGTCCTTACGTTTCTTTTGCTATTACATCCTTTTGCTAATTATGTGCTATTATTTTTTTTTCGTTTTTTTATTCTGCTCATAATCACTTTATAATGTGAATTTAACTAGCCTATGGATTACATGTGGGTATACGTATAATTTGAGTAACTTTCAGCATACAAACATCGAGTAAAACAGTAACTGTTACTGGTATTCAAGAGTGGTAAAAGATTATTCATCGATAGAAGATATCTTTTTGGCTAAGATCGATTGTAAATCCGGGACTCGTGAGAGAATTCATATAGTTGAAAACCGAAACGTGTGCGTATTAAAATAAACATTTTAATATTTTAAATTAAATTTTGAAGCTAATTATGAAATTTTACAGTGGGATGTCCCCAAATTTTGTAAAAAACGATCGCAGATCGAGGCTAAGTCGAAGCCAAGTTTACGAAAAATTTATAAATATGAGTCAAGTCTCGAATATTTCTCTTACGAACACTCCTAAATATAATACAGTTAAATCTAATCAGTTTATTTCATAGTTCACTAATTTAATAATTAATTTCTTACTTCAAAAGGTATAATATAGGTACTTAACTACTTAGTGTAAAGACTAGACTTCGCATAAAATTAATATATACTCGTATATGTCACCGGATAATTGTAACAGGCATACTATTATAAAATAAGTATCTTGAGAGATTGCTAAGTCTCGATAAATTGCCAATGTGAAAAGTTTACTATCTCTCAGATATTTTATAATCTTACGAAGTTGCCATTTTCCGGTGAGATATGTACCTAATTATAATTAATATTTTAATATAGAACATAAAATACCTTAATAAATTAAAGAGTGAAAATAGCACTTATAAATAAGAACCTCAACACATTAAACTATCAACAAATAGCGCTCTAAGTACATAAGTTTACACATGATATTAAATTAACCTGATTACTGAGTAATGTTTATATGTATGATTAATTAAGATACAATTAGTCTATTATGTTGAAAACCATCTAAATACATATAGTGACACAACATTAATATGAATATTTCTAATTAGTTATAATATTAAATGGTTACTTGTGTTGGGAAACAGAATCCCGACGCTAGTCTGTGACAAACATAAAATCTCAATCGCTTTAAATTTAGAATAATTCTAACTCAAGATAGGTAAATAAATACCTAGATAACGGTGGTCTGTTTATCTAGAGATCAAATTTGAATTTGCAGCATTGAAAAAAGCAGACGTAGTTTTGGCACTGTGATATCATATTAGATAGATATGCTAATATCGCACTGCTCTGCATTGTATTTGGTTTTAGAGTTTATATATATATAGCAATTAAAGCGAATGTAATTTAAAAAAAAAACCAGACATCAGGTTATTAACATCTAAATTCCTGCAGCTACTTAATAGTGGGAAAAAAACTGTTTTTAAAACTAATGCAGATGGATTTTTGTTTAGTATAAAAGCGGATTTCTAAGATTGTAGTATCATCAGTTCAGCGCTCCAAAATCACCGATACCGTGTTGGCAACAATCGTTTTAAGTATTTTAGAATACTACAGATTATATATTTTGTTTTTTAAACAACTCTGTTTAGCATCGCAAATACCCTGTGCGCGTGTAGCTAAATCTGATAATCGTGTAGTCATGTATCTGTAACAAAGAGAGGACTGATATTAATACACACATATATTGGTTCGTTATCTAGGCATTTTGTAGTTTCAGTGCAATTCAAGGGAAAATTATCGCCACCAGTTAGAGTCATCCTAGCGAAAAATCCTCTCACGTAAACATGACGTTGACGTGAATTTATAGAATGTGTATGATGGTCATTGAAGTGCCTGGACATGGCACTTCAATGACCATCATTTCAGAAAGCCCTAAAGATTGTATCTTCGTTTTTATACCTATAGTTATTTTGAGGTAGCAAGTCCTAGCTTCAGCCAAGACGCCTCTGATATGGACATCTGCATAGAAGTATCATGCGTCACAAGATATTCCACACAGATAAAGATTTTTCTATCTTGTCGCAGCGTTGTCGTAGTGGATACCTATGCTATGGCGGCACTACGGTTATACTACGACAAAATGAATAGCCTCAGCACCTTTCATATGGACATCTTCAGTAGTAAGATCATTCGTTACAATAATTTCCGCACAGGTACCAGTTGATAATGCATCAAGGGGATAAAGCAGTGTTTTATGACACGGGCGCCATATTGAATTCGGTGCTAATTAAGGATATGCCGTTCTCACGAAGAACTCAAGAGCGAAGCGATGGAGCTAAGACAAGAAACCTGAATGCAGCGAAGGATTCAAGTTAGCACTAGGCAAATACACCTTTATTCCCGGGGAGGATAATCTACTTTTCACACCTACTGTAAGAAAATAAGAAGTCATAGCCATACTAGAATCAAAGTATTTATATTATTTACAAACAGTATAAATATTTACGCCAACTTGCGCTGTGTCGCCTAGCACTGGGCTAACGGTCTCGTCCAAGGGTAATTTTACATATTTGAAGACTGTATTAGTAGTTTTAGCACTAGCTAAAACTGTATTTTGTGGGCGATTGAGCTTGGACCATCTAACTTAATCATTAAATTGAGGGACTTTTTTGCACAGCGCTACTTCGTTAGATCGAGCAGTTGGCAGGTTAGTACCAAAGACACGCCAGAAACAGACCCAGTTTGTGATTTATCTAATCGAAATCTCAAAGAGTAAATTTTGATTTAGGTATATCTAAATGAATATTTTGCACGAAAGGTTCTACGGCAGCGAATATTTAGAATCTATCAATTTATGGACGTATTCGTAGACAACTACTCCTACACGTAATATATATTGCAGTCACAGTATTTTATATCCAAGTTATTTCAGTATGTTCTACTTAATAGATACGCGGTGGCTGTCGTATTCGTCTATTAATATAATGAATGGAGTAAAACAAACTTTATATGCAAAGAAAACGCGGTAAATAAGAGGGAACAAGGTATTGCCCCGACTCTCGTCTTATTTATGATTACTCAGGAGGGTTCATAATGCGGTCCTGTACTTTTCGCTTGAATAAAGTGGTAATCCATTGTGAAAGAAAGCGAATAAAAATGTCTCAATGAATATTTGTCTGCAATAGATAGTGTTTAAGAAATTCATGGTAATGTTAGCAAAACAGCTCTTTTGAATATTACAGTTTGCTTTTAAAATATTATGCAGAACTGCAGACATCATAAAGGTCGAAGCGTTTAAAATAGGTACAAAATTTTACTGTATTCAATAGTCAAGTGACATTTCTCTTGAAAACTGACGATAATATATACTGAGGTACTTGAAGTGACATTATTTTACGCTGAATTTTAGCTAGGCCATGAAAAGCGGTATAAATGATTTTGCTGCGGGAAAATAAATTAATGTGATTGCGGTCAAAAACTTTACATTTCAGCAATCTGAGGGACAAAATTTGGAGTCGTTTGCAGGTGTAAAATAAAATACGAATTCTTTTTTTTTGTACTAAATCGCAGCTAGGAGTCCAGACGGTCGCTGGCCTCAAACAGCAGTTCAAGGACACAGAACGACCTGCGGGCAGCCTGGCTCAGCCTGGGTACCCGGGAATTAGGGAGTACCGAAGGGAAATTAGACCTTTGACTTTTACTTTCAATTTCTATATTATTCTAGTTGTACAACAGCAAACATCTAATATCAACTGCTCACGGGGTAGGCTTTTCTTCGATCGAATCAGCATTGCCATTCATTGTGACAATGCTGCCAGTGTTCTGGGCCTCAATTCTGCTATTTTTATAAATTTGTCATTCCAACACGATCCCATTGTCATTTTGCTAAAAGATCGTAATCTGCTAAATTCATAATGGTCGATCATTGGTCGGTCAATGGTCTCGTAATACTTTTTGATAACCGAGCTATTAAAAGCAATGACTACACAATGACGTTCTAATGGTAGGTCATTGATCAAAGGAACTGTCAAATTTTAGCAGATTACCGCATAAGTTTGTCATTCATTTGTCATTATGTACGAGATTACCATTCTATGCCATTTTTTTCAATGGAGTATCAGTGGTTGACCATTGGAAAGTCATAATGACGCTTTTATATTAGTAGATTACCAAACGTGTCAAAATTAACCATTATGAAATCAATGATAGACCATTCTGACACTATTGTAATAGCAGACTTGAGGCCCTGGGGACTTTCCCATTGACGGAGATCTGGATGAATTTTTTTTGTCAAAAATTTATAGTTTCCTTTTTTATACGTGTTTTTACATGTTTTCGTGAATATATATACGGCTAATTGCTTATTACTATTGAATATATTGTTAATTTTTAAATTGTCTAGGATGTGTTAGCGTAATCGAAGCTTATCTCCGCCGCGGCGACGACATCCGCTCGCCTTTTGATGTTTTTCTTTATGACTATAATGATCAAACTTTACGAGACTTTGATCATTACGGCTTCGTCCCGATAAGTGTCAACCGTTCGACGGACGATGGCCTTTCGTACCTATAGGTATTACTTACCGAAGCTGTTAAATTTCACAAAACTGTGAAGTGGTTAGAATATTTTTTTAGGAAGGTACAGTCGGCGACAATATTCGATGAGCAAGTAAAATGTGACAAAGTAAAATACGGACAAAATGTTATATCTGTTTGTAATTAGTTTTTTAATAATAAAGTTGTTGGTTTTGATTAAAATTATTTTCTTTCGCCTTTTTCTTTATTTATAGTAATAGTGCCTATTATTAAATGCTAAATTCAAATTAGGTACAAAAATAATTTATTTATATATTGTATGTATAATTTGAAATGTTTTATTTTCTTTCTATAAATTTCATATGTAGTGATTTGGTTATCGATACATTCAAAAATTAATGAATTTCCAAACAACTCTCAAACAACCAGCCATCCAACTCAAATCCCGAAATCCCGGGAAAAAGGCTTATCCAAATTATGATTTCTATGACAGTTCGTACAAGTACATAAAATCAATCTACTCATTCCGGCCACTGATAATGACAGAAATCATCTAAGTAATCAGGGATTCCAGGAAATCTTACGCCACCAGTTGGCCCCGCATAGGCGAAAGGTCCCTTTGTCCCCTCCAAAAGTCTGCTTTAAAAGGAGACTTTGAGGTTAACGCACTTTGCCGCGTTAATGTTAATTTAACAAACGTCAGACAAAATTGTGCTGGTCTTACCTTCCATTCGTTGCGGTCGGTCAGTTTAGAGAGAATCATTCTGTGTTTCGTCGGCGGGCGGCACTCCGGCGGCGGACATTTTGCGCCGTTCGTTCCGTGCTCTGGAAACGGGCCGGTAGTACTGCTCGCTCCGCCGGCGTCAGCGCTCGGGTGCCGGGGCCTCCGACTCCAATTCCATCCACAATGAAGAGATGACACGTGCTTCTGCAGTTGAACGGACATTTTAGTAAAGGTACAATTAGAATCTGCCATGGACATGCCACATTCAAGGATGTTTGTCAAAAGTTGTCAAGAAGGGTATGCTTCTTAATTCACTACAAGACTTTCCTCTTCTTCCCAGCCTTTTCTCACTACCACATGTTTCCAAACCATTTGTTAAGTGTCGTCGAGAACGGTCGGCTTTGAAAAAACTTTGGATTATCAACTGGATGAACTGGCTGACTCCCAAATTACAGTTTATCTATAAAACATTCAAACATTCAAAACTCTCTGTTTAATACCTACATACTTACATTGTGTATTTATAAATCTAAAAGAGACAAAAGATATAAACTCTGCGTCCATCGGTGCCATATTGCATTGCAGTATTTTCCACAGACTCAATTGCAGGATAAAATAACTTGAAACCAGACAATTCTTTATAGGAAATAAGACAGGGAATTTGTTAGCTTACACTTGTTCATACTGCTAAAGTAAAATTTACATTGTAAAGCAGACTGGCCTGCTTGCATGGTTTGTTTTGTTTCAGACGTAAATCTGTCTTTTGACACAAGAAAAGCAATGCTGCAATACGTACACACTCTCAAAAAACACTACCTACCCTCCTCCCATGAGGGGCAAGCATCATTATGGTATCATGTTCGAACTTTATCAGTCATCTTCGAAACAAATAATTGGTTATTGTGTCCCAAAAATATATCCCCTGGGTTTGTCTTTCATTGCTTAACAACATGATTTCTGATTATGATGATGATATCCTTATTTAAAACGAGTACAGGCACACATGTATATATCTAAGTCTGGCTAAAGAGCCGTGCAGATGATGTCACTGGTCACACAAAAAGCGTTCGAGAAACTTTTGCAATATTCGGATTTTAATATTCTATCGGTATTGAATATTACAATTCGAATATTGCAAGAGTTTCTCCACTACAATGTTCGAATGTCGGTACATTCGAATATTGTAGTTGTACATTGTTCGAATATCGGTATTGACCTGGCAAAACGAGTAGCTATTGTACTGCAGGTAACTTTTATATTTACTGCAGCGTTTTCAGTCACAATTCCTGCAAAATTCTCCAGAGTGATTGAATCGGGTAACGCGACTACCGTTTACACAGTTATATTTGGTGGATACATTTTCAACTAGGTATATATTGAAAACCCAATCAATGAACAGTCTATTCAAAGTAACAGAAGTTTGCTGGATTGTTGACAAATCACATAGTTACAAAGAAGTTGGGGCATAATTGTCTCTAAATATCCTTTCAACCTAAACGTAGCTATGATTGTGTGACAAAGTTATCCTAACTCCATTCAATCGAGTAGGTACGTTATTTACTGGAGCGTTACTTCAGTCAACATGTAGCCGGCCGGCTCATATTATCCACCGCCGCGACTCGAGTGTTTGTCAGAATGAAAACGTATTGATGGCAAATATTGTGTTACACATGAGTCGTAAGAATGACGTGGAGAAAGGAAACTGAGACCGTATCGATATTATACATGGGGATGTGAAGGATTTGCTCCAACCTCCACGCGCCACCTGAACGCGTTCCAGAGGGTCATGGCCATCTGGCTGGCCCGGGTATACTGCGGCGAGCCTCCTAGCCAGGTTGCCACCATGGGGTCTGGAGGCGTGAACCCTCGCACACGTCTACGCCTGGTGCGTGGAGGCGCTGCGTCGGGGTTAAGACTCCGCTGCTGCGGTAAATCACAGTATCTATGGCGGATTGAGTATAAGCGGCCGAAGTAGTATTATAAGCGAAGGAGGAGACGGGAAGGGTGAGGAAAAGGTAAACCTCACACCTAAGCCGCCGCAACAGAAGAGGACGCGCGTCGGGAGTCACAGGACGATTCGACTAAAAAAAAGTTAGTCACAACCTACCACGACTGTCCAAAACTACCTTAAGAAGAAATTAATAGCATTTATCCTCCAGTCTTATTGGAAGATATTTGATTGGATCGAAGACGCTACAGCCGTGTTATTGGCTATAAACCATTCTAACGGAAGCCACGTACAAATCACAAATAACGCCATTTGGACGCTTGAGAAAGTGATGTTCAAGCAATTCCGATTCTCTCAATTCGGTCCCTCAACACACTTCTTCCGTTGCTCACAAAACAATTTTGGGTCCAACGATCGCTAAAACTTTCATGACATCAAACCGCTAATAGTACTAGTTTCTCGCACATTGTTTTATAGTCCATTACAAGGATATATTGCTTTAACTAGTTCGGTTGCTACTTGTACTTTTGTGTGTGCGGAACCAATATATCACTTTCGAAACATTTTCTCAACAAGTTTTCCGTTAGTTTCAAAACAAAAAGTAATGTCCGGAAAAGCACAACAAAAACCCATTTAGAAGGGTTTTTGAATGAAAATGTTGATTAAATATGAAACTCCTTTGTCTTTTTGGCTTTTATTATAATGTACGTGTTCTCGCTATCAGTCGAGCGGAGAAACGAATACGAAGCCTATTTAGGTGTATACCTATTCACATTATTCACCCGAGGATTCTGTGTTAATACAATCATATTTCTTGTGTCACAATCCGACTGGAGTGACAAGATAAACACACAATCCATATACATTGGCTGAAAAGATATGAAGGTCAGCATGTACTACAAAAGTTATAGGGTAGACATTGTCAGAAGTTTATGACGATCGAATATTGTATGGCAAAAGTTTCCACATGAGCGAATGTGGATATCCACTTAAATGTCATAAATAAAGTTTTTCATACAAGTAAGTGGCTGCCAAAGGAAATATTGGTCGCCTGAAGTGTGTGAGCATTTAAAAAAGATCATTTTTAATGGAGTGCCATATTTTGCCAATGGCATTTAATCATACTGAAGTTTGAAACGCACATTTTAAACGTAGTATAGTTTAATATCTCATATTAGTGTCACGTTTTGCCTTAACTTCTTATATAAAAATGAGCTGGGTATACAGGATATCATGACTTTAGACTTTGTAGTCTATTAGATAATATATTTTCAGAACAAATGCAAATAACGTTTCAGCACCGTTTGAAGGATGCAGGAGAGTGAGCGGGAAACAATAGGGTAGTTAACTAAAAAATATTTTTAGTCCGTCAGATAGATTTCCAAAAAATATTGGAGACGTATTTTTTCTTTTTTCACATAAACAAAAAATGAAGACGATACAGTGTGTTGAAAACTCTTGTGACGTCACTACCCGCTACAATTTTTACCGGGCATTGACGTCAAACGCTCCCACTCCTGTTCTTTGATGCTTTTTATCTTCGTCAGTTTTTAAAGATTTGATAAAGGAAAAAATACGTGTCCAATATTTTACTATAATCTAACTGACGGACTAATTAGAATCATATTTTTTAATCAGGAAACATCCCTATTGCTTGACAAAATTATAATTGATGTATAACGTTTTTCTTGACAGGCAGTGCCACAGCTGCTACCGAAGGATTAGACGGTGTTATGCACCGGGGCCCCCAAGTTCAGGGGGCCTTCGGACTTTTAAGGTCGGTCAGAGAGTTACCATTAGATTTTTTTTTTAATTTGGCATATTAGTAGATTATGATAAATAAGACGATCCCGTTAAATTTTTGACAAGCTAAAGAGAACCACTAAAAAGTATTTTTCGCATGAATTGAGGATTATGACAAAGCAGTTTTATTTCATTTAAAAAAAAAGTACCGTTTAGAGTCCATTTAAAATTGAGGGAAGTGAGAGAAAATAATATCTACAAAATATTTAAGACACATGAATTTAAGATACATATAGTAGGTAAGTGGTTTAGCTGTGCCATGGTGAACACGATAAAGACCTTATGAAAACTAGTAGCTTTTTATCTTTTAAGTATTCATATAAGTTTATATTTTGACTTGATAGCATAAACAGTTTAGTTAGGGCCTAAATTTTTGGTTTGCACCAGGGCCATTGTCTACGCCTCGTTGACAGGGTATTCTTAATTTGTACAATTCCTGCCTATTGTGGTGATTCTTACAAAATCCTATTAAGTCCTTCTTCACAGCCTTTACCTATGATTTTCAAAGCTTGTATCAGATTACTTACGCTTATCAAAATTTTTGTTGTATGAAAACCTTAAAATATATGCTCTACACATAATATAACACTGTGTTTCACACTAGGTACTTTCAAAACATTGATGTGCAATAAGTACAAAAATCGACGTATACAAGAAATTACACACACAAAATGGTATGTTAAAAAATCACACAGTTGATTGTTGAAGTTGAAGATGTAAGACGTGGAATGAGTAGTTGTCTGGCTGAATGATAAGCCGGTATCTACCGTGAACACTCAGTGCATTGGTTTAGTAAGAAATACCCGCATACCTTGTCGACATATAGCATGCGCATGAGCGCTGTGGTAAAATGCTCTCACCCGGTTTCTCAGCGGGCCCTGGTTGTGACGGAGCCTCCCCAGCCTCTTCAATGCAGCTTTGTTCGTCGGGGAATTGGACATGTTTCTTGATAGCAGAGCGGCTTGGTCTCGATAACACCGATGCTGTTAACAGATAATAGAATGATCAAATCCAATGAAATACACTTATTTGTGTACACGGTTAAAAGGGTGGAACAATTACAAGGTAATGGGCATCTGTGTACGGCCACAGTAGGTGGCATACAAATATTAGTTTAAATTACATAAGTACTCTAACAAATTTAACACATTTAGGTCAGTATCTGTGAAACTTAGGTAAGCTATGTATAATGTCATTATTGATATTTCACTATTATTTCATATTTATGTAGGTAAAAGTTAGTATAATAATAAAATGAATATGAGTATGTGCCCGGCCCTAAATATGTTACATACAGTTTTAGGATAAGTTTGGTAACAATATGTTTCCATATCTTTACATGTAAGACTTATTTATGCCTGGATACCAAATAATGTTTAATATGTACCGAAATTTTTGTTTATATTCAGGTTGGTAGGTATGTGTATATTAACCAAATAATACAAGATCTTAGTGAATATTTTTAGGTTCATATACCTACAGTCCGAATTACGGGAAAGTGGTCTTAACAAATAATTATTAGTTGTTATATCTTAACGGTTTTATGTGATATTTTAAATGTTAAATTAACAAAATCCTTGGAGTGTATGTTTAGCTTGCAGGCATATATTTCTTAATTGATGTTTTGCCAAATAAAATACGGTTGTTAAAAGGAACATATAAATTTTAGAAAATTTCATTTTGTTGGTTAGTTATTTTATTTTATATAAGATTCGGTTTATTTTCATATTGGGGTGTAAAGTAAGTGGTTAAGAAAGTATTTCTGGGTTAAATAACAGTCACGTTGCTAGGGTACTTGCCAGTTTCGAGCACTTGAATCTCGTCATCTTCTGCTTGAGAAGACGATACTGTTAACGCCGGGGTACCTCGACCTAATGAAATAACGTTAAAATAAAAGAAGGATGAAAAACTGCAGGCAGAGTGAAAACTTAAAATACCTAAAATAATAAAAAAATAAGTAAGTACATAAGTGTATGAATGAAATGAAGTTTTATATTTGATTTTCCTTAAGCACTAAAGTATAAAAAATATTTCTTAATATGAATAAGTATCAATTACCATCTCATTTCACAAAATGGAAACACAAATATGTTTGCGAATACTTAACTCAGGATAGTATTTTTTTTTAATCGGAATATTTTTATCTGTAAACTTTTACAGTGACAAAAAAGGTGAGGAGGGATTTCAAACATCATTTATTTTTGTTTAATTAGATATAATTATTTGGCTTTGTTTGTTTGCTTATACATGTTCTCTCAAATTAGATTTGCACTGCACTCTCGCAAGATCTTGTAAGTCAACAAAAAGTTATAGACTTAGACTTTCACGGAATCGTTTTAAACGATGGCTGCTTGGAAGTAGGCATAATATACGATGGTTCTTCTTCCCCGAACTTCGTCAGTTTCATTTCATCTTCATCGTAATTCAGTTGAAAGAAGCACTCGGCTGGGTGTAGGCATCCAACACGCTTCATGACAATGACAGGTCCTATGCTTCTTGCATTTGGCGAATTTCCGAGACCTTTCGGTCGGTTTCTCCATGTGGTGGGATTTTGTCCCTAGAACATTGTGGTCTTACGTTCTGCGAGCTAACCTACTGGTAAGAATATGTACAAGTACATTAATACTTACCCGGTTGTGCCCAGGTATTCTGTGTTCGAGAACAGGAGGCCTTAAAGTCTCCAATAGCACGAGCTTAAGGGAATAAGGAAAAACGTTATACAAAATGCTATGTCAGATTTTCAGGATACTGTTGACCGATAAATTATTTGGTGTTTTTTTTCCAACAAAAAATAAAAAGAGGAGGTATAACAATAATTATTAAAGTTGTTAGAAAAGGGCCATTTCAATATTCAAACTGACATTTCAATAATATAGCATTGGTACTTACCAGGCATAACGCCGCGGCTTCGTCCCCGAAT
This sequence comes from Hecatera dysodea, assembly GCA_905332915.2. Taxonomy (NCBI): domain Eukaryota; kingdom Metazoa; phylum Arthropoda; class Insecta; order Lepidoptera; family Noctuidae; genus Hecatera; species Hecatera dysodea. Next base: position 19,176,646 of record HG995286.1, on the reverse strand, counting down.
AATATACTCTCTGACCGGAGGCAAAACAGCAGCTTTAACAACAAAACGTCATAAATAGGTTTAGGAAATCCGAAGAACTCGCTACTGATAAAACATAGATACTTGCCGGGTGGTATGTCGGACACTTGTATTCGAGTAACCACTGTTCTAGCCACTGGTGAGTTATCGCGATGACCTTATAGGACAAAACGTAATAAAAAAGTTAAATAATAATATTTAATGATGATACTTGCACGAACTAAGCCCTACCAAAAGAACTTTAGGTATACATAGGTACTTGCCGGGTGTTATGTCGGAAACTTGTGCTCGAGTAACCACTGTTCTAGCCACTGGTGAGTTGTCACGACGACCTTATAGGACAAAACGTAATAAAGAGGTTAAATAATAATATTTAATGATGATACTTTCACGAACTAAGTCCTACCAAAAGAACTTTATACTGATAATCCATAGGTACTTGCCGGGTGTTATGTCGGAAACTTGTGCTCGAGTAACCACTGTTCTAGGCACTGGTGAGTTGTCACGACGACCTTATAGGAAGACACGTTATAAATAGGTTAAAGAAAAATATATGATGATGATACTTTCCCAAGTCTTACCCAAGGAATTCTATACGGTGTATATAATAATAATGCATAATTATGTATCTACTTGCCCGTTGATTTGTCAGAAACTCGAGCTCGAGTAAGCACTGTTCTAACCACTGGCGAGTTGTCGCGACGACCTTTAAGGACAAATGATAATGAGTAAAATAGGCTTCATAGCTAAATCAAAGCGATTCACGTTTATGTGTAATAAAAACATTACACGAAAATGCCTGAACTCAAATGAAATTTAAATTCATTTGTAAGCACACGAAAATGGCTTCTGATGGAATATGGACATCTGTTACCACACATATGGTTCAGCATAGGTTCGGCTAGACCGAAGCAAACTCGCCACGCGAGAGCATTTGCGTGTGCGAGACATTAAAAACGTCATATTTCTTGTATGATAAACGCGTTTGGAAGGCCTTATTTTTTACTATTTACATCTATGATATACGTAAGACTATCCAAATCCTCCCCAAAAAATCTAAAACATTGGTACTTGCCGGGTGGTATGTCGGAAACTTGTGCTCGAGTAACCACTGTCCTAGCCACTGGTGAGCTATCGCGACGACCTTTTGAAACAAAAAATTGCTTCACAGTTAAAACAAATAGGGAAGCAGTTGACCTTTAAACATACAATGATATACGAAGATACCTGCACTCAATTGCAAAACAGACACATTAAAACCAAATTCGTTTGTAAGCTTACGAAATTAGCACTTAATGGAATATCAGAGATATTCGCAGTTGCATCCCCTGTTAACCCTCCAAATTAGAATGCAGAAAGGTCGCTTCACGACACTAAGTAAGTATGATAGGGAAGTGGTAGTACCTACTTGCCGGGATGACTTCTTACACCAAGAGCTCGAAAAAGATTACAAAGCTATTTCGGTTGTATTTTGGATAATATACATACATATATGTATGTATATTGAATTTATTTTTTCACATACAAATCTAACAGGTTCTGAATTTTGGTTAAATTGGCTGAATTCTGTTGACCGAATAAACTCGGACCTCGGCTCATTATAAAATTAATTTGCATGAAAAACATTAAGCATTTAAATTTACATGGACACCTGCAATATCAGAGGATTTGTATGCTACTAGTTGTCGGTCTGAATCTTTCTTATAGAAATACATCATAACTGTCTTTAAACCGCAAGGTCCTAGAACATCAAGAATATATACAGAGGCGGCCAAAAGTTTTCACACAGGTAATTTTCACAATAAAACAGTTCAATTCTATTAAATTTCGAATAATTATTCAATCTCTATAAAAAAAAGTAAACGTTTCTTCTTTAACATACTTATTTTTTTTTTTGCTTCGTGCATAATATATCAAAAACCAAATTTTTATGTCCTAGTTTTTGAGGGACAAAAATATTCGCACAGAATTAATGTTTTACACTTAATTATTGCTAATATCTTGTAGGACCGCCTTTTAGTTTGATTACTTCTCTAATACGATCAGGCATGGACATAACTTTTGTCTATACTCGTCTTGATGAAAACTAAATTTCCAACACCATAATCCCATACAATCACTGATCCACCCCCATGTTTTATCGTACTTTGTATTTTTTTAAATTCAAGTTCTTCATTAGGTTTTCTCCACACTATAGTTCTGCCACTAACCTTAAATATTTTTTCTTTCATTTTCCGTAGTCTCTTTCGCTTTTCTAACCACGGTCGCCTTATAATAAAAAAATAACAAAAACACAACAACAGAGCTCTTTCTACGCTGTCTTTGTACGCTAATTACGTTTTACATTGTACGGACACGTTTAAACACTAAACACTAGACGTAATAGACTTAAGATAAAATACTGTGCGAATACTTTTGTCCTACAAAATTAAAGTATCAGTAGTTCGTCTCAAATTAATATATGGATGCAAAAGGATATATTTAAATTATGTAATGCGGTATTAATAAATAAAAAACTACATAATTTTAATGTCACAGTCAACCTGATTTTTTAACATGAACCGACAGATGAGACATTTTATTTTTTAAAGTAAATTATGCGAATACTTGTGTCCACCTCTGTACATAGAACAACACATTTATGCTGCTTAGTCGAGATACATATGTGCTACTTGCTACTTCTTCTTTTTTAATCAATGGTTAATTCCCCAGATAGCAGATGGCTACGTTATTTAAAAATACTCCTACATTAACAGATCTACTAATAATACTGAAATACTTGCCCGATTGTATTCCGGTAACTTGTGCTCGAGTAACCACTGTCCTTGGCGCTGGTGACTCATCGCGATAACCTTTTAGAGCAAAACATAAAAAAAAAAACAAAATTTGTTTCACAGTTACGTCGAACAGGTTCAGATTACCTCTAGGTCGTTACGACGACCTTCTTTATGAACAAAAACTCTTGAATTAATGAATATTATTATATTGTGATAGTTTGTACTTGCCAGGTGTCCTGACTTTATATGAACGTGATCGAGGACTCCATGCCTCTTGGACAACGCCAGCTTTGAAGATAAATGAAACATTATTCATAAAAGTTACTGCTAGGCGTCTAAATACTTATAAAAACTTATTAGATAGTATATATTTCACCGGACAACTGTAAAATGCGTTAGATTGTAAAATTTCGATAAATAGTCTACTGTTTTACGCTTTAGAATTCGATAGTCTATAATCTCTTGAAGTCATTAGAGAGATTATAGACTGTCAAATTTTGATGCGTAAAAAGTGTTTTAAATGTTCAGTTGACAATTTATCAAGAGTTTACAATCTCTCAAGATATTTTATAATCTTACGGAGCTTGCCATTTTCTGGTGACATATAGGTACACAAGCTTAATCAAACAATTTTAAATCATTGGCAAGCTAGCTGACGAAACAAAATATGTAAAGAAGTTGCCTGTTGTTCATTTCTTGTAAAGAAAGAGATCGGCTCATGTTATGTGGGTTTTTACTTTTCGAATTCAGAAAAGTACATGTCTAGATTGTATTAAGATGTTTGCGTTTGCCTCGCAAAGGTCGCCTCGAGAAGCAAATGCTCGAACAATTATTGAATTTTTAATTTGGAATAAATATTTTAACTGTGTAAATTTTTAGTGTTGTGCAAAATTAACATGAGAGTTCACATTGCTACTTGCCCGATGGTGTTCCGGTTCCGAGTATTTGAGGAGTCGCTCCCGTTACCGGTGAGACATTCGGGGCTTTAAAGACAAAACGATATAAAAAGGCTTATGAAGTGGGCATAGAGGTACTCGTAGTCATTTCTTTATCGAGCTTCACAAAGAGCTCTCCTATTAATAAATGACGTGTACTTGCCAGCTGGTATGCCGTATTCCTGTGTTCGAGAACGGGGTATTTTAACTTCCTCGGCCTCACGACCTTTAAGGATAAAACGTTTTAAGTAAACTTTGCCTCATCGCTAAATCCATATCAAATGCAGTAAATCCTGTAGCAAATAAGCAGGTCTCACCTGATGGCTATCGGAAATTTGATAACTCGTCGCCTATGTATACAATAGCTAAGTCATAGCTGCTGTTTGTCATCTTTAGATTGGAGGCAAAGCTGTTATATGTCATGTGTCTACGATTTTTAATACCCTTACCCCTCCGAACGCAACGCAGCAACGCTTTAGGGCAGCACCCGAACTTGGGTTGCGACCTCTTCGGTCGAGTTCCTTCATAAGATCTGCTTCTTCGATTACCTTCGTTCTTGCTAGATTGAGTACCGCTACTTCCTCGAGACTGAGTTCTGCTACTTGCTTGAGAACACGAAGACTTAACCTCGTCGTTAGCACGAGCTTAAAGGATAAAAGGTTATAAGAAATAAAGCTTTACTTTGATGCTAAATATAACGGACTTGTTATTTGATTTTTTGGACCATGTTACTACGACCCCTGAGGCTTTACACAGAGTCCCATTCTATCGGCGAATCTGATTGTAAAAATGTCAAAATATTGGAGATTGATTTCGTGACAATTTGACAGGGTTTATCAATCTCATACATTTCCGACTTTATAATTGCGTTCGCCACGCTAGCGCTAATAGAAAGTCAGAACAAACAAAAACCTCAGAATAAATAGTTTTATTAAATACCCTTGCTTACTTGCTTGCGCTAACCTACACATTGCACGCAGTTTGGCGCTTTCGTATCACTTTAAATCCAGAGTTTTCCACTCTGTTTACTTTAATTTTAGGTCGGTTATGTTTTAAGCTAACTTTGTCTACGTTAGCCTAGTCCATGTTAATTCAAAAATCGTCACATTGGTGCTTGCTAGGTTGTTTCGCGGTTGCGCAGATTGAAAAAGAGTTCTTGTATCCCCCGGGTTACGAAAAACTTTAAGCACAAAATAAAATGTTCGATATCAGCGCAGGTTTATGAACAAGCTTTCAGAGCGTTATGAAAAAAAAAACGAAAATGTGAAAAAGGCGCAATTGTGCACGATAGTGATAATATCAGCATAAGCATAACAAAAAATTAAGTGTCGTAATCCTGTATAGGGTGAGATTATTTTCTAAACTTGACCTTATACCTTATTAAGTTTCCGCACCATAAGTACTTTCTTTTGTCGTGGGTCGTAAGAAGATTACAAGCAAGCTCAAGGTCACAATTTACGCCCTTGAGAGTATAATTCAGATCAATATAAATATGTGATGATGCAGTGGAATTAAGAGTTTAAGACCGTGGTACTTGGGAACGTTTGGGGTTACCACTGACTTGCTGTAGCTTGGGTAAATATGTATGTATATGAAAAGAGGTGGAGTGAGCATTACTAAGTCAGTTCACTTAGTAATGCTCACTTCACCTAAGATTTAACGGTGAGATGTTTACAGAATAGACCGGCTACCTTTACATCTTGATAGGTTCTCTCTGGATAGATTGACAGTCTACTTCATGTAAACAATCTTAAGGTGCTATATCTACTCTTTTCTTATCCAAACGACCCCAAGCACCACGGTCTTGGCACCTGGTAGTAGTTCATTTTAAACTTACTCCATCTAGGCTTTCAAGTTGAGGTGTTTGCAGAATAGACCGTCTGATTGCACTGTACAACATGTATGGCCTTTTCCTGAATAAATTGAGAATTTAAGTTGAGTATTGGTCGAACTATACTTTATCTTAAAGAACTGTCAAAGATCGGCCATTTAGGTGTAAATAGAGTTAACACTTGAGAACGAATTAAAAGCAAAGAAACAAAATTAATGCTAAGAGCACATTGTATGATAAGTGTAGCTAAATAAATGGCAGATAGTAATGTGGAGTGGAAAAGAGTATTTAACATAATTGTGTAGTATTTATGTATAGGTATTTCATTGAAGTTGCACTGCATGTAAATATGAAATAAAAGCAATACATTCCATTAATTGGTTTCGTTACAAAATTATTGGCGACGTTAGCAAATTGTCCTGAATTGTGATCGGTAGATACTTTTGGGGTCCGGCCGTCCGAAATAACGGAACCCTTATAGGAACACTAGTGTGAATTCGCGTGTATAACTGTTTGTCCTTCTGTAATCAACAATGGGCTTTGAATCTACATATATTAAGAAATCCACGGTTTTGAAAAAAAGAAATACATACCGATAACACAGCTATAGGAAAAATATGCCTTTTAAAAGCTCCAAGTTTAAAAAAAAAATCGGTTCCGACTCGTGCTTGATCGGAGTCATTATATCAAATAGAATTTTAAGCTTACTTCTAAGACCCGGTATTATAACGGAATTAATATATAATACGAGCTTATACACTGGAATTTTCTGAAATACTTACCTTTAATTCTGCGTAAAGATAATCTCGAGTATAAAACCGCCTAGTATAACGTATCTATGATAAGTATTATAGCCCAAATACAAATACTTAACAAAGACTTATAACTGACTTTATGTACCTATAGATATGTAGGTACATAAAGTCTCGTAAGTCGTAATAATTGTAAAGGTGTGTACAAATCGCGTATATTCGTTTGTGAACTTCGTTACAAAACATTTGTTCGTCCGAAAACAATTCATTCCTCGACTTATGCGGTAAAATGTTGTCTGTTGACAATAGACCGTCATGAGCTTTCTTGAAAACCTGAGGTTAATTTGCTGGAAAAGTAATGATCAATAAATAAGCAACCTGATTTCATATTTTCGATTTCGTGATAATTTCAATCACCAATTCAAGTATCGATTTTAGCGTTGTATATTTTACTTTGATTTTTAAGAGACCAATTGCATTAAGTTTAGGTTTGCAAAGGAATTTGAAGTTTGAACTTTGCCTTGCATAGCATAGCGTTGATTGTTGCAAAATATGAAAATTATCTCGAATAGGCTGCAATTTTCTGCCTCTAGAGTGCAGAACTAACGCGAATTGTCAACAGTTTTTGACAAGTCGTTCGAAGCGACATTAAATGTTGAAAAATATAAAAATAATTTGAGATTAGAGTTTAAAGAAGGTAAGAGAATATTTTCATATAAAGCAAGAATGAAGGAAAATATCAATTTCCGAAAAACAAAATAATAAAATAATGGGAAGCGTCATCATCTAAATTTATCATTTAGTGAAGTGTGATCGCTTTCAGTGTAACTTTTCATGTTTTTGTCGTATAGTTTAAGCCCAGAACAAATTAATTAGTAAAAATACATCTATTCAAATTGAATTGAATAGATTTTGGTTTGCTTAAGTTACTTAGTTATAATTTTTTATCGTAGGTACTTTTCAACAAAATCCTCCTTTTTCCCTTACAAACAGTTTTTAGATCCTCCACTTTTGAATGTACGTAGGATAGCATATCACTTTGCAGATCTTTATACATTAATAATAATTTAACTGTTATAATTTAATACAGTTTCACAGATTTTTTACGAATAATTAATATGACATGATGCATCATGGCGGTTTTTACTGTTTACATGCTAGTGGCGCTACATAGGAAGCCCTGTTATTCTAAATTCAAAAACCAATTATGTTGCAATGTTTCAGCGGTTGCTCCAAGACCGTTAATGACATGACAAAAACATTCTATCGTGTAAACAAGCCTTAACGGTCGCCTTACATAACTCATTACAATCAACAACTTGTAAGGAACGTTCTTACGCCAGTCACTCCTTAATCACCGAAGTTATATCCACTTTACAGATACTATCAGCTGAATAGTTTATATGATTTAACATCCATTGATTGTAGGTGTTTGTTCTTGAAGAGGATTTGAAGGTTGGGCACATCAGAATATTAAGTGAGTATTTTGTTTGTATGAGCCTAAACCATTTTCTGTACTGTTTCAGTCTGATACCACCAAGTTTTTGATGGATTCATCGTAGGGTAGATGGATAGACCCCTGGTGCAGACCATTTTGGTTGCCCTTCTTTGAACATTATCCAGCAGATGTGTCTTTCAAATATGGATCCCAAATGAAATTAGCGTATTTCAAGAGAATCTTACTCAGCTTAACAAATATAAGTGTCAGGCATCCGAATGTAGTGCGTAGTTTCGAATTAGCTCTTTGAAAAGATAAAATTCTCCAAAATACTTTTCGTGAGAACATATAATATATATGTACAGAACCACACGGAACAGGCTTCCAACTGCCCTTTCTTTGACCTTCATCATTCATTAAAAAGTTTTACAAAAGCTTTTAGCTGAATACTTCGAATATTAGTCTAAAAATATTTAGTGTTATTTGTCCCGACATACTCGTTTACTAATTTTAATAAAAAATATTTAATCGAACTATATTGCTACAGTCTATGTTTAATTTCAGTTGATGATGTGCTTACCTAACTAGCATTTTGAATTATTTTTTCTTATTTATGTATAAATATTAGTGTCAATGTGTTATTTTCAAGAATGTCTGCGTAAATTGATAATATAAGTTAGGTACAAGTCGATACAACTAATCATGTGTATGAAAGTCCATGAAATTTCTTACACGTTTTTCTCCTCTACGATTAGTTTCACATTTTGATTGACAATTCAAAAGTGCAAATAAATAAGTAGTTTCATTGAAATAAATGGTTTGAGTCTTCTTTTGTTCTAAATTTAAATAAAACTGAGGGCTGAATAGCAAGTTTCATACAAACGAAGCACAAAATGGTTTTAATAAATTGTTGTTTACATTCTTGGCCAAACGTCTCACAACGGCGTCGTCAGGTTCACTTAGAGTAGTTGAGTTTCTTGGTTTGTATGGTCTATGTATATAGTACATATAATATAAGCATTATCAGCCTTTTAATTTTCCCACTGCTGGGACACAGGCTTCCACTCTAGGAGAGGGAATGGGCCGTAATCCACCACGCGGGCCCAGTGCGGGTTAGTGAATGTGACATGTCTTCGAATTTTTGGTTCTAGGACGTGCGGTTCCCTCACGATGTTTTCCTTCACCGTTTTGAGAGTAGTGATGTTGAAATTAATTACCTACACAAAGTAATGCGCTTGGCTGGGTTTCTACCCGCGACTTACAATTCGTAAGTCGGGGCCGTTACCACTCGGCCACCACTGCTCTTATAGTAAATGTCGTGGTCATATAGTAAAATTGGCAATTTCATGATGTGGCCGATGTTAAAATTAGATTTGAGGGAACTTATGATTGACACCAGATAAATGTGCAATAAAGGTCATTGCCCTTTCCTTGATATCTCTTCGTAGGTACACGGACAAAAATAAATGAATCGTTTTCCATTACTAGTAAATATAAAGGATCACGATGGATGTCGATTCAATATAGCATTAATTCATTATTTCTGTTTTAAGAATTAAGGTTGTCAACAAATGTAGGTGGGGTCAATGACGTTACTGCACATTTATTTGGTGTAGACTTTAGGGTACACAGGGATAGGTTAGGTTAGGTTGACTAGAGCGCTTAAGCTAGAGCGTAAATCAATCAGACAGTGATTTTATAGGGAATAAATAAGTGATCCAGTATTAAAAAAAAGGGTTTTCATTGAAAGCAAACCCACCCAAAATAAACTAAGTTTGCAGCCAAACACAGCACATCCAGGTTGAAACACATTTGAATAGTTATAAGATGCCTACTGAATAAGGAAGCATTATTTTGCCGTAAGGTTTCTGCACTGTCCCTATTCGGTTCGTGACTTTTGACAAGTTTTAGATATAAAAGTGGATCCAAATTTACCTATGCCAATAATCATGAATGAGAATCGACAAGTGCGGGCACTATACTACTTATTAATACTTGTGTACACTGTGAAATAGAAATCTTATTATTACTGGCATCGATGATGTTGGCCTTTACAATGTAAATTGGTGTAAAGCGCTTCGATACCTTTATGTACATCTATACTACAGTTATTATAACATTTAAAAAAAGAGGCTCGTAGAATCAGAAGTATGAAACCTTTTGTTTTCAAGTTAAATTCCATACATTTTAATAGACATTGTAAGTGCTTTATTTGTAAGTAACAATGTATGGCATATACAATAAAGCATATTTCATTGATTTACTCGTCACGATGCTTGGATAGGCATATGAAATGAAACTTTTTTTAGTAATAATCAGTTTACAACTAGACATGGGTCGGATTAGGTAGAAACGATACCTAATCCACCTAATCCTAGTATTTAAAAATACCTAATCCATTTACCTAATCCGAATATTTATTCATTACATCCGCTGGCCTGTTACGATATTATGTATAGTATTTGGATTGGGTAAGAAATATTCGGTATGGAGTATGGACGTTCCGTTTCTGATATATTGTGGAACGGTGGATTATACTTCGTTTTTTATGCGCAAACGGTACTTAAAGTCAAAGTGAACATATAGTGATCAAAATTACCCTTCATATTTAAAGATTGCGGCTGCACAATATGTTAATGATGGTGCAGCGCAGAATCTTAAAATGTCGTCTATTAGACATTCTCATAGGCTTAGCACTATTTTGTGTAGATTCACACTAAAGGCAGTACATATGTCATCATTGAGATTGGTAGGTAGTACTATATTGAATTTTATATTTTTCAGGTTTTTCTTTTTTTTTTTTAATTTTTTTGGTTTTTTCACTAAATAGTCCAATGGTAATCTATATAGATGGCGCTGGTGGCAGTGCTTATTAAACTTGAAACTTAGCCCCACATTTTTATGAGGTATCTTCTGTTTAAACTTGTTACGAATATTTTGTGCCATACCTAATCCTCGACGCTTTGGATTAGATACGGACTAGTATCGAAAAATACCTAATATAAATACCTAATCCAATATTTATGCCTCACCTCTATTTACAACCGACAACATTAAAAAGCACGTGATGCCACAACTTATTTTAAGGTAGATAAGATAAATAAATACAATTTAGAGCTGTTATTATTGATTATATTTAGCTCCACATCAATCTTGACTGTAGTAATGTTTGTAATACTTTTATAACAAAGTGTGCCCCGGAAAGAGCCTTTTTTAGCTTCTGTCTAATTCTATAGTAAACGGAGTATAATTTTAGTGCAAACATTTTGCAACAAAATTAGTTGTAATACGCATAAGGGGCAATTTCAGAGTTCAGACGAACAATTTAGGAAGATAATACTGGGTAGATAATATTAGATTTGGGCTTCATATTCATATTTGCATTCCATCATGTGTGAAGATCTTCTCTGGATCACATCAAGAAGTTTAAATAAAAATAATACATACTTAATCAACCAACAACTTTAAAACCCGTCCTCAACATTAATTAACTTAATAATAATTATAAAATTTATTAAGAGTTCAATTATATTTGAGATCAGTTAACATAACAATTAAGGTTAAATGTGTTAAAATTTAATATTATGAAATATATAAAACTGTTTGACGTATAAACATGAACTTTTACAGGAAGGTAGTTTATAGTTAGTATACCTACGTCCGATAAGAATTTTAGGAAACTCCCCCCGTAAAGAGGATTCTGTGTGAAGTATATTTGTTTGTCATGTATGCATTCGTTTTTGGGTTGTTGATGATTTTTAAATTAATAATTGTTTAGGCTTAATTGTAAAATAAAATTTGTTTCGCTAGTTTCATTTTTTCTTACACCTGGTCATTTATTGAATATGTTTATTGACATTAATTAGGAACTATTTGAATATAACTTCATGCGCGGAGAGGTTAGTATCAACATGGTTTTATATTTGACAGAACGGTAGCTATGTATGTTTATAATCGTGGGTTGTAACAAAGTTCGTGTATTTTTTATCAAATTTGCATATTTCAAGGATATTATGAATGGTAAGGTGAGTATTTAATGTTTAAAAAAAAGGGTTTATAGCTATCAGTTTGTTCTATGCTAACAATGATACGAATTAATTTATTTTGGTGAATGATAAGTGTAGGCTCGTCTGTGCTATTTTTCCACATTATAATGCCATAGCTGAGTCATACATTAGCGTAGGCTCAGTATGTGAAAAGTGCAGTTTGCAAGTCGTTTGTTTTCTCGAAGTGCAAATATGAATTTCGATCATTTTTGATCGAAGATACTTTTTATATTTTATACTTCAAAAATAATATAAGAAATGTGGTACTTATAATAAAATAGATACCCTGTTCTGTTGGTCTATCCTAGGGGCACTGAACTGCCTGTACCTCATTAATAAATGGCAAAACGGATTTCGATGACGCTGTTCTATGTTTAGCTGCTGGATTTGATTAACAGCATAAAGGTATAGACATACATGGGAACATACATATGTATGTAGGCATCTACATCTCATTCCCGATGGCTCAAGTGGAATCTATGATCCTGTTTAACCTTTCTGTTGTACATCTACAGTCCCTTACATAGCAGGGGTAATGTAAAATCATGTTCGTTCCGAAATAGTTTGTATCTTGCTAAGTTTTGACTGATGCTGATAGCAATGTGGTGATTGTTTGATAAACTAATGATGGCGTGATGATGATGCCGTGATTACTAACGATGGTTAATGCAAGGTGATTACTGATGTGTTTTGACTTTCACGCGCACACAGCTAATTTTCTATATCTAATTGTGATAGACAGTCACCAACGACACAACACTAGATTCTAGTTTACGATATACAGACACAGACGTATTTTTATGTAAGAAAAACAGCTTAATGCTGTACTCACGATTCGTACTATTGCTGGCATTTGGTTCTGGCCCTGAGTTTACCTCCTTTTCCCGACTAGGAACTGAAAGGTCTGAATGAATAACAGACTGTCCAGGCATATTGAATTTAAATTTCGGTACCGTTTGCTCATTTATAATTTTAGTAAGGGTGATTATTGATTTAATTTTAATTTTGATAAGTTAATTAAATTTTAAAGATTCTAAATCCGATCGAGGTTAATTTTGAAATTCAATATTTGTTTGGCATTTTTTTATTGTGTTAAACGGTACGGTACGGTTTGGATATGGATTTTATGATACTTGAATCTAAATAAATTTCATTCCAGTCATCAGTATAAATTTATAATTTGGAAAATATTTCTTAAATGTTTTATAAAAATGTAAATAAAAGAAAATTAATAATTCGTTTGTAAAGAAACATTAAATTGTACCCTCAAAGGGGCGACCTTTATGACGTTCATCAAATAATCGTTTTTTGTTCTCACCTACGTGGATGTCTGAAAATGATGAAAAACACTAATTACCTTTCGATGACTCCCTCCAGGATAAGAAGCTTCATTACTGGCTTGGTACTTACTGATAACCTTGGTTGGTGCTTCGGAGAACTCCTCAGGGTCACAGCGGCTGGGCATGGGTCTTCCGGCGGAGCGGCGGCGGCCACTCGGGGCGGAGCTGGTGGTCGTGGTTTGTTGGGCCGTGGCTGTATACTGCACCGTGTTCTGTGAGAGAGAGCAAAACATATATAAATAATAATACAGTCACAAAAGTCGGAAATATGAGCAATGTTTGTCATTACAGCCGTGGCGGACAGGCCGTTAAAGCCAAAAGGTGAGGTCATTATAGAGCCTGCAATGACCAGTGCTCACGTGAACCAAACGACATTTTTCAACATGCCTATTAATAAAAATAAAAAAAAACAAAATTCAAAGAAATATGCTATTTTGTAAATTATAGTGAAAGGTCTTGTGAATTTAAATTTCATGGTTTTCATCATGGGGGCTGATCGCCGACCAGTGGAGGCCGCCGGCGCCCAGCCTGATATTATACATAAATATTCAATTGGCTATCTATATTTATTAGACGGGGGTTGGCTCATGCACTTTTCCACACTAGTGGGCTAGTGCGGAATAGGTATACTACTTGGATTATAGACCCCTTGGACGTGGTGATGGTCGATGCAACGATGAAAGGCCACCCACAAGATGGACCAATGTCCTGGTGAGGGTCGCGCGTAGCTAATGGATACGAGTTGCACAGGACCGGTTGTTCTGGCGGCACTAGTTGTATAGGCTGTTTTCGATGTATTGAACAATTATTTGAATGTTTCTTTCGATGTGACTTAACAATTAAGGTGCTTATCTTTTCGACATGGATGTTCCTGTTATACCTAATTGTAACAGATATTTTAATAAAAGGAGATACTCGGCCTTGTCCCCCGTCGTTACCCCGACGGGTAGGTTCTAGTCGAGAGTAGGTACTATATACTAAATAGGTACTTACTTTGGCCTATTTAATTAGGCTGTCCTAGTTGAAGTTTTCCAGAGAAAGAGGATATTAGTTTGAAGGAAGTCTATTAAATCTTGATAAAATTTTAATGTTTATCACAAGACGTTTGTCCAAAGTTTAAAACGGCTTCAAAAGTTTTAGTTAATATTGAGTGGAAAGTTTTCGTCTTATTAAGAGTACGGGTATACGACTAGCTTTAGCCAAGGGCAACCTTATTTGAAGTCAAAGTCAGAGTCAAAGTTAAATCACCTATTTTTTAAAGTATTTCTTAGTGAGGCTGAACTTTTGAACGTCAACATTTACAGTAAAAAAAACTTTTTACAAAAACATACAACCGACTTTTCCACAAAAAATCAAAAAAGTACAAAATAACTTTAATTTCGGAACTCGGTGTATGTGGTCCCTTTTTAATTTTTTGAACACCGACTTCCGAAATTAAAGTTATTTTGTACTTTTTTGATTTTTTGTGGAAAAGTCGGTTGTATTTTTTTGTAAAAAGTTTTTTATTTTTCACTTTTTAGTGGTACCTAAACCCCCTCCCCTCCCCCCACCTAAACGAACCAATTACATTAGTGTAAAAAAAACGCACTGTTCCAATGCAGAGTAAACTAAAAGGTCGTCAATGTAGACAATGTAGATATTTTTTTAGATTTTTCAAAAACCGCTTGTTCTATTTCGATAAAATTTTCATGGGACCATTTGGGAAGTATACCCTTTCCAACAAAAAAAGAATTTTTTAAATCGGTTGGCAAGCGACGGAGTTATGCGCGAACAAACAATAAAAAATAAAAAAAATAAAAACATACAAACATCCGAATTGAGAACCTCCTCCTTTTTTAGAAGTCGGTTAAAAAGTGACTCTAGTTGTCCATTCGTAAAAGTACCTTATAAAAGTAGGGATACGATACTCTATAGTCCGCGACTATAAGTTCTTTTCAAAAAGAAATTTTACAATATTTGGTATAGGTACATTATTTAATCAACTAACTAGGGAAATAATGAAGTTGCTTTAGTTTTGCTGAAGTTTAAATCGAGAGGAGCATAATAGCATAATCAGCCTTTTAACGTTCCCACTGCTGGGACACAGGCCTCCTCTCTGGGAGAGGGAATGGGCCGTAATCGGCCCTGTGCGGGTTGGTGAATGTCACATGTCTTCGGATTTTTGGTTCTAGGACATGCCGGTTTCCTCACGATGTTTTCCTTCACCGTTTTGAGAGCAGTGGTGATGAAGTTAATTACACAAAGTAATGCGCCTGGCTGGGTTTGAACCCGCGATCTACAATTCGTAAGTCGGGGCCATTACCACTCGGCTACCACTGCTCCAATCGAGAGGAGAATCAAGGTTATCTAAATAGCCTGAAGGATCGCAAAATAGAAGTGGCATTGGGCAATGTGCTAGCAAGGAGCAGCGATGGGAGGCCTCCCACAAGGTGGACTGATGTCCTGATGAAGGTCGTGCGTAGATGATGAGGGGATTTCGGAATTACTTCGAAAGATTATAGACTATCAAATTTTGATGCGTAATAAAGTGTATCAAATGTTCAGTTGATAATTCATCGAAGTTTACAATCTCTTAAATTATTTTATAAACTTACAAAGTTTGCCATTTTCTGGATAAAGAATAGATAAATGAAGTGGTACGCCAACTTTAGTGTTATTCCAGTTAAATGGGGCGGCCAATTAGGATTCTTGGTTGGTCTCAATACTGTAATGGTTATGGTTAAAAAAACATTACTATCAAAACAAGCTACCCAGCTCAAAAAAACTCCAAAGCTAACAGTTGTCAAAGTCACTACTTTTCTCGCCCTCTGTTACTAACAGTATCTTTTAATTTAACTAAGTGGTTAATATACGAAAGGACTGAGCAGAGGAAGCAACAGAACGTCTTGTATACGTACTTAAACAACAAATTGTAGAGATATTTCTATACTAGGTACATTTGCTAATATAAAAATCGAGGATTATATTGTATGCTGACAGCAAAAATGAAAGACATTGTTTAATTCAAAAAGAATTCCGAGATACATCCTATCTGATAGCTTTCCTCGAGCTTTCATTGATGGGAAATATTGTAAAGCTATAAGATACCAAAGGAAATATACTTTGAATTTTCCATACCTTTTTTTTGGATGGGAAATCATCTAATGACTTCTCCCGCCCTGGGCGGAGCGACAGGGAGTGTCAGACTCTCACTGATAATAAAATTGACAAATGACAAATTTTCCATACCTACGCAAATTAAACTAAAAAAATAAAGAATAGAATAGAATAGAATAGAATACTCTTTATTATGTACACCATTTAAGTTACAGAAAATATGGATGAAGAAAACATTACATAGGGTGACACAATGGGCGGCCTTATCGCTAAAAGCGATCTTTTCAAGACAACCTTTGGATGGATGTTAAAGAGAAAAGGAAAATAGTACTGTAGGTAGTCTTAGGTGTACTAATTGTATATACAATAAATACATAATAGATAAATATATACAATAATAATTATGAAACAAAATGCATAGAACCCAAATAAAACGATTAAAGAGAGAGGTAGTGATTTTTGACCATTGTTTTAAAAATGGACAAAGATTGAGCACGCCTTACCGATACGGGCAAGGCATTCCATAACCGCACCGCTTGAACCGTAAAAGATTTGTCGTAAAAGCTGGTGGAATGTATCGGCATCTCTAGCCTCAAGTTTTCCGATGACCTCAGATATCTATTATGTGTGTCATGAAGGAACTTGAAACGTTCTTTAAGATAAAAGGGGGTTGTAGGATTGAACAGAATACTATAGAGCAGAAATAGAATATGAGAATCCCGGCGAAGACGTATGGGAAGCCACTTGAGCTTTGTGCGAAATTCAGAAATATACCTAATCATATTTGCGCAGGCCAAATATAAATCTTATGCAAAGGTTTTGAAGACGCTCAAGTTTATCTAGTTGTGCCTGAGTGAGATCAAGATAACTGACATCAGCATAGTCAAGGATGGGAATCAGAAGGGATTGTGCAAGCGCAGTTTTAGTGGCAGTGGGAAGAAAGTTCCGCAATCGTCTGAGGGACCTGGCAGATGCATAAATTTTGCGGCTGACGTGCTGGAGCTGTGGACCCCAAGAGAGATATTTGTCGATCCAAACCCCAAGGTTCTTAACCGTCTCACATACTGGAATAGTAATTCCGTTAAATTGTACCTGGGGAAGTTGTGACCAATTTACCTTCAGAATCGTCCTAGAGCTACCAACAACAATGAACTGGGTCTTCAACGGATTTACCTGAAGACCATTTGCCTCACTCCACTCACAAATTGTTGCCAAATCCTTGTTCAATACATTAATTGCATCAGCCAATTCCGAAAGGGGAGCTTGCTTGTAGATTTGTAAATCGTCTGCATAGAGGTGGTAGGAAGAGAGAAGTTTTTTGGAGATAGCATTTATAAATATTGCGAAGAGTAAAGGAGATAAAACGCCACCCTGAGGTACACCGGCAGTTGTATAACACCAGGAAGAGTTAGATTCTTCTATGCATATACTCGTACGTTGCCGGCGGCCATACAGGTAACTGCGAAACCAGTCAATCACTGTTGGAGATATGTTAAGTGTTAAAGGTTTATGTTCATTGTGAATTATTTACAAATGATTTATTAATGTTAAAGGAAATTTAACGGCATAACTTACTCGTAACTTTGGAATCAAAATGGTTGATTTTAAAATGAATTGTGTACGTAAAATGTCATCCGCACCACCAATAAAATGTTTGTAATAATATTCCTGAAAACTCATAATAAGTAGATAATTGATTTACGAGGTCCTAAAAAGTTTTACGTGTCATTTTAAATTTAAATTGGCTGTCATTAACGTTAGCTTAAAATCTTTAAATGTTATTGTTTAATTGAAGGACTTATTAGCTTCCCTTATTCGAACTTGCAATGAAGCTGATTATGAATGAATTAAAACCACATATTAAACTGTTGTGGACAGTGCATTTCTCTCCCAAATAAAATAGCAATATGACACACCAGCCCTCCTAGCCAAGTTTCTCGTTTCGTGTCGAATTCCGTTCTCCAATCGGTAACGCCTCGGTGTCAGCAACTGTACAAAACGATAAGTTGGTAGCCATGTTGACGCGCCTGAGTCAACTGCTCGTTCTACAATGTCTTTAGAAATACGACATATTCTTTAGTCTATGGCGAGAATCCTAAAAACTTCAAACATGTTCAGATTTAAAGTCTGCCATGTTTAAATGCTTTAAATATCAAGTTTAAACATTTTAACAAAGGATGTAGCGTTGAACATTGTAGAAATGATAACAATTCATTCTATCATTTTGAACGATGTGAACTTGGTTACGAATTTTCTATTCGTTTCATCTAACTACGTGACTTAACGTTGAAAAGATTTCAATCCCATACATTTGATTCGTTTTCGACAAGCGGTAACGATTGCAATAATCGTTTTACACCAAAAGAATCAAAGAAAAAAGCTTCCTTTCTCCGAGGTTTTATTGTGAAAATTTGACCATTTATCTGGCATTTGGTACGTGTGGATTCGCGGCGCCGAGTTAGTTAGGATTGCTTCATAATCATTTAAATTAATAATTGGAAAGTCAAAAGAACAATATTTAAATGATTTACAGCGGCCGTTTTGGTTGAATGAAATAGGCACACAATAAATTTCGTATCGAAGATTTACTTACCTAGAATACAAAAACATGTACCTCAAGATAGCGACACTGTCACCCATTTACTTTACGTGATATTCTCAATGTAATATCGTGAGTGCTTGTCTCCAGACTTTTCATAGGAACGATTTTGTTATCGATCTCACACACAACGCACACCGTACCGTTGGTACGAGCAAGTTGATTGATTAACATGCCTACTGCCATCAAAAGGACTAATGGCCTATACTGAACCAAACAGTGTTTGCCTTATTGTTGGTGGATTACCAGCTTTAAGCCTCGACCAGCGCATTGTGGCCGCCGAACTGTGGACCTAAAATCGATCATCATAGCCATATATATTCATAGATTTAAAAATTTTAACGGTCATTTTTTTGTTGGATATAACCTTTGTTTCCCATTACCATGCCAAAATAATTATTTCATCAGAGTTAATTTAGCATAAATACGAATGATTTAAAAAGAATTGTATGAAGATGTCATGAAAAATGAATTTATCTCGGGAACCGTAGAAAAATATAATGCTGTTTTGATATATTTATTTGCTACCATAGGAAATTATCAATTTATGCAATAATAGAAGCTTCAAACCTAAACTTGTTATCTTTAGCACAAAAATGAAGCATTAAAAAAATAATATATATTATATTATATACAATTAAAAAACCACTGACTGATTGACTGATTGATTGACTGACTGATTGACATAATTGTTCTCCCACTTCCCGTGCTAGGAGGGGAAAACTTTTTATGGGGTTGTATAGAAGATGTCGGGGTGAGTATGGGAAAAATCTGAAACTACCCCTTTTCAACCCCCTTCTTTCAACCCCTTTGCGTATCTCAGAAACCTGACATAGTATAGAAAAATGGTTTTCGGGGTTGTATAGAGGGTGTTTGGATGAGTAGAAAACGAAAAAAAAACTACCCCTTTTCAACCCCCTTTTTACAACCCCTTTGCGTATCTCAGAAATCTGACATTTTAGAGAAAAATGGTTTTCGGGGTTGTATAGAGGGTGTTTGGATGAGTATATGGCCAATAAAAAATTCAACCCTATTCAACCCTTTTCAACCCCCTACTTTCAACCCCTTTGCGTATCTCAGAAACTTGACATTGTAGAGAAAAATGGTCTTCGGGGTTGTATAAAGGGTGTCTGGATGAAAATATGGCCAAAAAAATTCAACCCTTTTCAACCCCCTTCTTTCAACCCCTTTGCGTAACTCAGAAACCTGACATTGTAGAGAAAAATGGTTTTCGGGGTTGTATAGAGGGCATCTGTATGAAAATATGGCTAAAAAAAATCAACCCTTTTCAACCCCCTTCTTTCAACCCCTTTGCGTAACTCAGAAACCTGACATTGTAGAGAAAAATGGTCTTCGGGGTTGTATAGAGGACATCTGGATGAATATATGGCCAAAAAAAATTCAACCCTTTTCAACCCCCTTCTTTCAACCCCTTTGCGTAACTCAGAAATCTGACATTGTAGAGATAATAATTGTTACTAAAAATACCAAAAAGACACCGCGGGTTGCTTGCAACTCGCGCCCCCAAGCGAAATACTAGTTATATTATATATAATTAAAAATTATATTATATATAATTAAAAAACCACTCACTGATTGACTGATTGACATAATTGTTCTCCCACTTGCCGTGCTAGGAGGGGAAAACTTTTTACGGGGTTGTATAGAAGTTATCGGGGTGAGTATGGGAAAAATCTGAAACTACCCCTTTTCAACCCCCTTCTTTCAACCCCCTTGCTTATCTCAGAAACTTGACGTCGAAGAGAAAAATGGTTTTCGGGGTTGTATAGAGGGTATTTGGATGAGTATAAACCGAAAAAATAAATTACCCCTTTTCAACCCCCTTTTTACAACCCCTTTGCGTATCTCAGAAACTTGACATTTTAGAGAAAAATGGTCTTCGGGTTTGTGTAGAGGATATTTGGGTGAGTATATGGCGAATAAAAAATTCAACCCTTTTCAACCCCCTTGTTTCAACCCCTTTGCGTATCTCAGAAACCTGACATGGTAGAGAAAAATGGTTTTCGGGGTTGTATAGAGGGTGTCTGGATGAGTATATGGCCAATAAAAAATTCAACCCTATTCAACCCCCTACTTTCAACCCCTTTGCGTATCTCAGAAACTTGACATTGTAGAGAAAAATGGTCTTCGGGGTTGTATAGAGGGTGTCTGGATGAGTATATGGCCAATAAAAATTCAACCCTTTTCAACCCCCTACTTTCAACCCCTTTGCGTATCTCAGAAACCTGACACAAATTATTATTTTCACAGGGAAATAATAATTGTTAGTCAAAAAATACTAAAAAGACACCGCGGGTTGCTTGCAACTCGCGCCCCCAAGCGAAATACTAGTTATATTATATATAATTAAAAAACCACTCACTGATTGACTGATTGACATAATTGTTCTCCCACTTGCCGTGCTAGGAGGGGAAAACTTTTTATGGGGTTGTATAGAAGGTGTCGGGGTGAGTATGGGAAAAATCTGAAACTACCCCTTTTCAACCCCCTTCTTTCAACCCCATTGCTTATCTCAGAAACCTGACGTCGAAGAGAAAAATGGTTTTCGGGGTTGTATAGAGGGTGTCTGAGTGAGTAAAAAACGAAAAAAAAAATTACCCCTTTTCAACCCCCTTTTTACAACCCCTTTGCGTATCTCTGGAACTTGACATTCTAGAGAAAAATGGTCTTCGGGGTTGTATAGAGGGTGTCTGGATGAGTATATGGCCAATAAAAAATTCAACCCTATTCAACCCTTTTCAACCCCCTTGTTTCAACCCCTTTGCGTATCTCAGAAACCTGACATTCTAGAGAAAAATGGTCTTCGGGGTTGTATAGAAGGTGTCTGAATGAGTATATGGCCACTAAAAAATTCAACCCTTTTCAACCCCCTACTTTCAACCCCTTTGCGTATCTCAGAAACTTAACATTTTAGAGAAAAACGGTCTTCGGGGTTGTATAGAAGGTATCTGGGTGAGTATATGGCGAATAAAAAATTCAACCCTTTTCAACCCCCTTCTTTCAACCCCTTTGCGTATCTCAGAAACCTGACGTCGAAGAGAAAAATGTTTTTCGGGGTTGTAAATAGGTTGTCTGGATGAAAATATGGCCAATAAAAATTCAACCCTTTTCAACCCCCTACTTTCAACCCCTATGCGTATCTCAGAAACCTGACACAAATTATTATTTTCACAGGGAAATAATAATTGTTAGTCAAAAAATACTAAAAAGACACCGCGGGTTGCTTGCAACTCGCGCCCCCAAGCGAAATACTAGTATATTATATACAATTAAATAACCACTGATTGACTGATTGACATAATTGTTCTCCCACTTGCCGTGCTAGGAGGGGAAAACTTTTTATGGGGTTGTATAGAAGGTGTCGGGGTGAGTATGGGAAAAATCTGAAACTACCCCTTTTCAACCCCCTTCTTTCAACCCCATTGCTTATCTCGGAAACCTGACGTCGAAGAGAAAAATGGTTTTCGGGGTTGTATAGAGGGTATCTGGGTGAGTATAAAACGAAAAAAAAATTACCCCTTTTCAACCCCCTTTTTACAACCCCTTTGCGTATCTCAGAAATCTGACAATTTAGAGAAAAATGGTTTTCGGGGTTGTATAGAGGGTATTTGGGCGAGTATATGGCCAATAAAAAATTTAACCCTTTTCAACCCCCTACTTTCAACCCCTTTGCGTATCTCAGAAACTTGACATTGTAGAGAAAAATGGTCTTCGGGGTTGTATAGAGGGTATCTGGATGAATATATGGCCAAAAAAAATTCAACCCATTTCAACCCCCTAATTTCAACCCTTTTGCATATCTCAGAAACCTGACACAAATTATTATTTTCACAGGGAAATAATAATTGTTAGTCAAAAAATACTAAAAAGACACCGCGGGTTGCTTGCAACTCGCGCCCCCAAGCGAAATACTAGTTATATTATATACAATTAAATAACCACTGACTGATTGACATAATTGTTCTCCCACTTGCCGTGCTAGGAGGGGAAAACTTTTTATGGGGTTGTATAGAAGGTGTCGGGGTGAGTATGGGAAAAATCTGAAACTACCCCTTTTCAACCCCCTTCTTTCAACCCCATTGCTTATCTCGGAAACCTGACGTCGAAGAGAAAAATGGTTTTCGGGGTTGTATAGAGGGTGTTTGGATGAGTAGAAAACGAAAAAAAAAACTACCCCTTTTCAACCCCCTTTTTACAACCCCTTTGCGTATCTCAGAAATCTGACATTTTAGAGAAAAATGGTTTTCGGGGTTGTATAGAGGGTATTTGGATGAGTATATGGCCAATAAAAAATTCAACCCTATTCAACCCTTTTCAACCCCCTACTTTCAACCCCTTTGCGTATCTCAGAAACTTGACATTGTAGAGAAAAATGGTCTTCGGGGATTGTATAGAGGGTGTCTGGATGAAAATATGGCCAAAAAAAATTCAACCCTTTTCAACCCCCTTCTTTCAACCCCTTTGCGTAACTCAGAAACCTGACATTGTAGAGAAAAATAGTCTTCGGGGTTGTATAGAAGACATCTGGATGAATATATGGCCAAAAAAAATTCAACCCTTTTCAACCCCCTTCTTTCAACCCCTTTGCGTAACTCAGAAATCTGACATTGTAGAGATAATAATTGTTACTAAAAATACCAAAAAGACACCGCGGGTTGCTTGCAACTCGCGCCCCCAAGCGAAATACTAGTTATATTATATATAATTAAAAAACCACTGATTGACTGATTGACATAATTGTTCTCCCACTTGCCGTGCTATGAGGGGAAAACTTTTGATGGGGTTGTATAGAAGGTGTCGGGGTGAGTATGGGAAAAATCTGAAACTACCCCTTTTCAACCCCCTTCTTTCAACCCCATCGCTTATCTCAGAAACCTGACGGCGAAGAGAAAAATGGTTTTCGGGGTTGTATAGAGGGTGTCTGGGTGAGTATAAAACGAAAAAAAAATTACCCCTTTTCAACCCCCTTTTTACAACCCCTTTGCGTATCTCAGAAATCTGACATTTTAGAGCAAAATGGTTTTCGGGGTTGTATAGAGGGTATCTGGATGACTATATGGCCAATAAAAAATTCAACCCTTTTCAACCCTCTTCAACCCCCCTGTTTCAACCCCTTTGCGTATCTCAGAAATCTGACATTTTAGAGAAAAATGGTTTTCGGGGTTGTATAGAGGGTATTTGGATGAGTATATGGCCAATAAAAAATTCAACCCTTTTCAACCCCCTTGTTTCAACCCCTTGGCATATCTCACAAACCTGACATTGTAGAGAAAAATGGTTTTCGGGGTTGTATATAGGGTATCTGGGTGAGTATATGGCCAATAAAAAATCAACCCTTTTCAACCCCCTTCTTTCAACCCCTTTGCGTATCTCAGAAATCTGACATAGTAGAGAAAAATAGTTTTCCAGGTTGTATACAGGGTATCTGGGTGAGTATATGGCGAATAAAAATTCAACCCTATTTAAGCGTTTTCAACCCCCTACTTTCAACCCCTTTGCGTATCTCAGAAACTTGACATTGTAGAGAAAAATGGTCTTCGGGGTTGTATAGAGGGTGTCTGGATGAGTATATGGCCAATAAAAATTCAACCCTTTTCAACCCCCTACTTTCAACCCCTTGGCATATCTCAGAAACCTGACATTGTAGGGAAAAATGGTTTTCGGGGTTGTTTAGAGGGTATCTGGATGAGTATGTGGCCAATAAAAAATTCAACCCTTTTCAACCCCCTTGTTTCAACCCCTTGGCTTATCTCAGAAACCTGACATTGTAGAGAAAAATGGTCTTCGGGGTTGTATAGAGGGTATCTGAATGAGTATATGACGAATAAAAATTTCAACCCTTTTCAACCCCCTTCTTTCAACCCCATTGCTTATCTCGGAAACCTGACGTCGAAGAGAAAAATGGTTTTCGGGGTTGTATAGAGGGTGTTTGGATGAGTATAAAACGAAAAAAAAAATTACCCCTTTTCAACCCCTTTTTACAACCCCTTTGCGTATCTCAGAAATCTGACATTTTAGAGAAAAATGGTTTTAGGGTTGTATAGAGGGTATCTGGGTGAGTATATGGCCAATAAAAAAATCAACCCTATTCAACCCTTTTCAACCCCCTTGTTTCAACCCCTTTGCGTATCTCAGAAACTTGACCTTCTAGAGAAAAATGGTTTTCGGGGTTGTATAGAGGGTGTCTGGATGAAAATATGGCCAAAAAAAATTCAACCCTTTTCAACCCCCTTCTTTCAACCCCTTTGCGTAACTGAGAAACCTGACATTGTAGAGAATTATGGTTTTCGGGGTTGTATAGAGGGCATCTGGATGAAAATATGGCTAAAAAAAATTCAACCCTTTTCAACCCCCTTCTTTCAACCCTTTTGCGTAACTCAGAAACCTGACATTGTAGAGAAAAATGGTTTTCGGGGTTGTATAGAGGACATCTGGATGAATATATGGCCAAAAAATATTCAACCCTTTTCAACCCCCTTCTTTCAACCCCTTTGCGTAACTCAGAAACCTGACATTCTAGAGAAAAATGGTTTTCGGGGTTGTATAGAGGGTGTCTGGATGAGTATATGGCCAGTAAAAAATTCAACCCTATTCAACCTTTTTCAACCCCCTTGTTTCAACCCCTTGGCATATCTCGGAAACCTGACATTGTAGAGAAAAATGGTTTTCGGGGTTGTATAGAGGGTATCTGAATGAAAATGTTACCCAAGAAAAATTCAACCCTTTTCAACCCCCTTCTTTCAACCCTTTTGCGTATCTCAGAAACCTGACACAAATTATTATTTTCACAGGGAAATAATAATTTTTAGTAAAAAAATACTAAAAAGACACCGCGGGTATTGACTGATTGACATAATTGTTCTCCCACTTGCCGTGCTAGGAGGGGAAAACTTTATATGGGGTTGTATAGAAGGTGTCGGCGTGAGTATGGGAAAAATCTGAAACTACCCCTTTTCAACCCCCTTCTTTCAACCCCATTGCTTAACTCGGAAACCTGACGTCGAAGAGAAAAATGGTTTTCGGGGTTGTATAGAGGGTGTCTGGGTGAGTATAAAACGAAAAACAAATTACCCCTTTTCAACCCCCTTTTTACAACCCCTTTGCGTATCTCAGAAATCTGACATTTTAGAGAAAAATGGTTTTCGGGGTTGTATAGAGGGTATTTGGGTGAGTATATGGCCAAGAAAAAATTCAACCCTATTCAACCCTTTTCAACCCCCTTGTTTCAACCCCTTGGCATATCTCAGAAACCTGACATTGTAGAGAAAAATGGTTTTCGGGGTTGTATAGAGGGTATTTGGGTGAGTATATGGCCAAGAAAAAATTCAACCCTATTCAACCCTTTTCAACCCCCTTGTTTCAACCCCTTGGCATATCTCAGAAACCTGACATTGTAGAGAAAAATGGTTTTCGGGGTTGTATAGAGGGTATCTGGATGAGTATATGGCCAAGAAAAAATTCAACCCTATTCAATCCTTTTCAACCCCCTTGTTTCAACCCCTTTGCGTATCTCAGAAACCTGACATTGTAGAGAAAAATGGTTTTCGGGGTTGTATAGAGGGTATCTGAATGAAAATGTTACCCAAGAAAAATTCAACCCTTTTCAACCCCCTTCTTTCAACCCTTTTGCGTATCTCAGAAACCTGACACAAATTATTATTTTCACAGGGAAATAATAATTTTTAGTAAAAAAATACTAAAAAGACACCGCGGGTATTGACTGATTGACATAATTGTTCTCCCACTTGCCGTGCTAGGAGGGGAAAACTTTATATGGGGTTGTATAGAAGGTGTCGGCGTGAGTATGGGAAAAATCTGAAACTACCCCTTTTCAACCCCCTTCTTTCAACCCCATTGCTTAACTCGGAAACCTGACGTCGAAGAGAAAAATGGTTTTCGGGGTTGTATAGAGGGTGTCTGGGTGAGTATAAAACGAAAAACAAATTACCCCTTTTCAACCCCCTTTTTACAACCCCTTTGCGTATCTCAGAAATCTGACATTTTAGAGAAAAATGGTTTTCGGGGTTGTATAGAGGGTATTTGGGTGAGTATATGGCCAAGAAAAAATTCAACCCTATTCAACCCTTTTCAACCCCCTTGTTTCAACCCCTTGGCATATCTCAGAAACCTGACATTGTAGAGAAAAATGGTTTTCGGGGTTGTATAGAGGGTATTTGGGTGAGTATATGGCCAAGAAAAAATTCAACCCTATTCAACCCTTTTCAACCCCCTTGTTTCAACCCCTTGGCATATCTCAGAAACCTGACATTGTAGAGAAAAATGGTTTTCGGGGTTGTATAGAGGGTATCTGGATGAGTATATGGCCAAGAAAAAATTCAACCCTATTCAATCCTTTTCAACCCCCTTGTTTCAACCCCTTTGCGTATCTCAGAAACCTGACATTTTAGAGAAAAATGGTCTTCGGGGTTGTATAGAGGGTATCTGGATGAGTATACGACCAATAAAAAATTCAACCCTATCCAACCCTTATCGACCCCCTTCTTTCAACCCCTTTACGTAGTCGGATTACCTCTCCCAAATTCACCCAGAGAGAGGAGGCGAAGGCAAATTCAACGGCGTAAGAATCTTGGAAATCGGAGGGAAACCAATAAAGACATAAAGGTACCAAGATTGCCAAATAGCACGAGGTTATTACCAAAAAAACAACCTCAAACCGCGTGGTATAACCACACTTTTTGTCACCACGTGCTTTTCTTTAATATATTAGCCTTGTGTGAAGACTCCGAAGCCGGCCGAAGAATTATTCTACCACACCAGCTATCACGCGGACCGACGTGAAGAATCCGCTCCAGCTCCGCACCAGCGCATACGTAAGTCCTGAGGGAACTCCTGAACCCTTCACCCAACCCCACGAGACCCCCTAGAACCCACCCACTCTTACCTCCGCACGAGACCCCCCAAAACCCCACCGCCTATCGTCTCCCCACGAAATCCCCCCTCTCCCCCCTCGGGACTACCTCACCCCCCCGCAAGTTATCTTCGCAACCCCTGGTGCTAGAAGACCGAGATTGGTGTCGTTTGAAAGGGCATTAAGAGCCCTAAAATCTGGCCCCCAGCGAATCCCGGAATTCAGCACCGTTCGCGAGCTTTACCCCCCCCTTACTTTTCACAACCACCCCCTTCCAACCTGGGAATACCCCCTCCTACTTAAACCTCCAAACCACCACACGAGTGATGATCCCTCAAGACCCCCACTCCCAAGACCCCACTACCCATCACCTCCCCACGAGACCCCCCAAGACCCCCACCAAGACCCCACCCCCTCTTACCTCCGCACGAGACCCCCCAAGACCTCCACCCAAGACCCCACCGCCTATCGTCTCCCCACGAAACCTTTCCCTCCCCCCGCTCCCCCTTCGGGACTACCTCACCCCCCCGCTAATTATCTTCGTAACCCCTGGTGCTAGAAGACCGAGATTGGTGTCGTTTGAAAGGGCATAAAGAGCCCTAAAATCTGGCACCTAGCGAATCCCGGAATTCAGCACCGTTCGCGAGCTTTACCACCCCCCCTTACTTTTCACAACCACCCCCACTCAACCTGGGAATACCCCCTCTAACTTAAACCTCCAAACCACCACACGAGTGACGATTCCCCAAGACCCCCACTCCCAAGACCCCACCACCCCTCACCTCTCCACGAGACCCCCCAAGACCCCACCACCCCTCACCTCCCCACGAGACCCACCAAGACCCCACTCCCAAGACCCCACCATCCATCACCTCCCCACGAGACCCCCAAAGACCCCCCACCAAGACCCCACCCCCTCTTACCTCCGCACGAGACCCCCCAAGACCCCACCGCCTATCGTCTCCCCACGAAACCTCCCCCTCCCCCCCTCCCTCTTCGGGACTACTTCACCCCCCCGCAAGTTATCTTCGTAACCCCTGGTGCTAGAAAACCGAGATTGGTGTCGTTTGAAAGAGCATAAAGAGCCCTAAAATCTGGCCCCTAGCGAATCCCGGAATTTAGCACCGTTCGCGAGCTTTACCCCACCCCCTTACTTTTCACGACCACCCCCTCCCAACCTGGGTATACCCCAACTTAAACCTCCAAACTACCACACGAAGGACGATTTCCCAAGACCCCCACTCCCAAGACCCCACCACACCTCACCTCCCCACGAGACCCCCCAAGACCCCTACTCCTAAGACCCCACCACCCATCACCTCCCCACGAGACCCCCCAAGGCCCCCACCAAGACCCCACCCTCTCTTACCTCCGCACGAGACCCCCCCAAGACCTCACCGCCTATCGTCTCCTCACGAAACCTCCCCCTTCCCCCCCACCCCCTCGGGAGTACCTCACCCCCCGCAAGTTATCTTCGTAACCCCTGGTGCTAGAAGACCGAGATTGGTGTCGTTTGAAAGGGCATAAAGAGCCCTAAAATCTGGCCCCTAGCGAATCCCGGAATTCAGCACCGTTCGCGAGCAACATCAGCGAGAACGCGCGTTACTGCCCATCCATCGGGTTGCGATGTGTGCAGAGGAGTTCCTGGGTGATGCCAGCCACCATAAATGGACGGGTATATCTTAACTCGAATAGGTTCACTCTGCCTCGTCTACCGTCAGGCGGTAGCATTTCTCTTGTTTCCTGAACCCATTTACTAAGATTGAGGCCATAGTGCGCACCTTTGTCTTTACTCGGTCTCCTAAGCGGTGCGCAAGCTTCTCCCTGAGATCTTTGGCAGTTTCAGTTGTCGTGGTGGCCACAACGTCCTTTTCCTCGTCGAAGTGTTTCACCACCCAGGTTGTCTTGCCGCAACCCGGAACTCCGTTTACCAGTGGCGTGCAGTGGTTCGAGTTAGGGTAGGCCAGAGAAAATGTCCAAATAATATTTAAAAAATAACCACATTATTTAGGGTTGATTTTTAATGAAATGAGTTTCTTTTTTTTTTTTATTGCCTATTTAAAAAAAAAAACACCAAATTTCAACCCTGAATAATGTGGTGTTTTTTTTTTGGAAATTATTTTCTGGCCTAGCCTAACTCGAACCACTGCACGCCACTGCCGTTTACCCACCTGATACTGGGTACCGCCCAATGCTCCTGGATGTCTGAAGTCCCCAGAATGGACTGAGCCATTTCAAGGATCTTGTCATCCAGCATGATTTTGGTACACCTGGCGGTAATCAGTATCGGGTCGGTGTTCGGTGCTCTGAATTTTATTTTGCCTGAGCGCCCCGTTTGCTCCTCGTACAGGGTCACAAAGCCACTCTCCGCGCTGAAAGCTGCCATATACGACCCCGTCATTTCTCCTATGATGACTTGAGATTTGACGTTGTCGTATACGGCCGCCTCGGCCTCCTCGAGCAGTACCCTTAGCAGTCCTTCAGTGTTTCTCTGGAAGGTCTGCAGGATCTTCTTGCATGTCATGAGATTAACCTCTCTGGTCGCTCTCACGATTGCTATGTACTCGAGGAAAGCGCTCTTCACGTGGTCCGTAGTGCCTGAATTGGCTGCGAGGGTCGGTGGGATAACATGCCCTTTGTCGGCTCTTGTTGGTGTGGGCTTCTTCGGTGATGGTTCTCTTGGTGTTTTTCTGAAGAACCTCTCCACTGCTTCCCCCTCCTTATCAGCTTGAGATTTGCGGCTGGTGCTAGGGAGTAGAGAACTGAGGAAAGTGCCGATTGCTTTCAGGCGACTCCTCGACCGGGCTTGGTCCTCTGGGCTGGTAGTTTTGCTCTGCTCCTTTGCAGCTTTTTCGGCGGCTGCCTTCTCCTGGGCCCTCTCGGATCCACTTTGAGTGGTCGGACTCGTTCTGAAGCTCGTCGCGCTGGCTGTTGGGTCTCTTGGGGCTCTGAGAAAGCTCAAACTTTCTCCTCTGTACTCATAGACGACTAACTCATGCTGTTCTGAGGCTTTTAAACAGCCGAAGCGGTCTGCGACGTCTCTTCTTTCCCCTCCGACCACCACCGCGTCAACACTTATAGTGCGAGCTGTGACCGTGTGTTCTCCTGCCTCTCTGATTTGTTGGAGCAGTGAGCTCGCCTGGGCAAATGGAGTCTCCTCTCTCCACTCGAATAGTGCGATCGTCTTCCCTTTGGTTCGCATTATACGGCATCGGTGAGTGGCAACTACCATTTGGGGCAGTGCAGCATACTTGCTACCTTTTATGGTCGTTTTGCTGGTGCTTCCGTTGATCAGAGCTGCAAGGCAAGGTGAGATAGGTATTCGGGCTCTAGGTCGGCTTGAGCCTATGCAGAAGCTTATACCCAGCTTTTCTCCTTCCCTGCGAAGAAAGAAGAAACTAGCGAAGTCCCTGGTCATTAGGCCCACCTAAACTAATCCCTGTCCCCAATAATAAACTCCACCCAAACTCTGTATTCTCCATAATGTTAAATAAAATACCATTATGTAAAGCTGCATGGCAGAGTGAGTCTGTCATACTCACGTTCCCGCAAGGTCGAGGTTGGCCGGCTCAAACTGCCATGCATCACCCCTTTATGTATATCCATTTGTTTTAAGTGTGTCAAAACATCCGTGTTTTAACTAATATAGTAATAAGTAATTTAGAACAAAAGTCTGAAGATTAAACATATAAAAAAAAAAAAACAAAAAGAAACATTAAAAAAAAAACAAAATAAAAACACAAAGAAAAAAAAAAGAAAAAAAAATGATGGACTCACATAGACCATAAGCTACGAAATGCTTTTATTGTATGCTCACAGGAATAACTTGTGCGTAGATTAAGGAAAAGTGTCCTATGTGGAAGCACATACTATATGTAATGTAAAAAAAAATCTAAACAAGTTTAACCTGTAAAAAAAGGCGCGGACCACCAAGTCCGCGGTAATGAACTGTAAATTAAAAAAAAAACCCTTTTGCGTATCTCAGAAGGGTTCCCTCTATCTGCCAGAATCTTGTTGCTCCGAATTTTACTTGCCATAATCTTTTTTAAACGAGTATTTGTAAGGCATAAAAAATATTTAGTATAACTATTGTTTGGCCGAATATTTATATGCCCGAATTTACAATGGCATACTATTAGGATGGCAGAATTTTATTTGGCATAATTACCTTTAGCATTGTTAAAACATCGCATAATTTCGTTTAGCACAATGTTTACTTTGAACAACGATCATTTTGCATAATTTCACATGGCATACTATGAAGATGACAGAATTTCACCTGGGATGAATCTCTTTAAACATTTCCATAAAAAAAGCATTTGTATCTAATCTTAGGTACTTATATTAAAATTTAAACATTGTCTTAACAGTAAACGCTTTTTACTAAAAATTTAGTGACAGAAACAAATCGCTGCAAAACCGACTCCACGTAGTCTTGTCTGCCCTACCCCTAGAGTGTAATTTAAAACCGCGAAGGCGCGGAGGGGTGAGGCGGCCCGCGAGTTGAGGAGCAGGTGGTTGTAACACTCGCCGCCGCGGCTGAGGCTGGCCGGCGAAGCCGGGCAGCAAGCCGAAGCTGCGGTGGTGAGCGTTAAACCCATCTGCAACGATAAACTCGCGTGGGACCGCCGGAACCCCGCAGCGCTGTAGCCGTGACAGAAACCATGCATGCTGCATGTTGCTTGCTTGCTTGCATGCTGCATGATTGCTTGCATGCTGCTTGCTTGCTTGCATGCTGCGTGCTTGCTTGCATGCTGCATGCTTGCTTGTACAAATTTTATTGTTCTGGTAAGAAATGCAAAATTATTGTAACTGAATTTTCTGTAATATAACAGATGTGTCTTTCTATTTATGGATGTCAAAATGTATGACAAAAGATGATTCTGTTAACTTTCGGAAATATGCCAGTTCTGCCTTTTAATGACTACCGATATGAAATGTTTGCCAAAAGACAATTCTGACTGTGAACTTTCTGCGATAAGATGGTTCTACTTTTTAATCATTATGGATATGAAATTTATGCCTAAAGATGATTCTGACTTACAAAATTATGACTTTTTAATGTATGATAAATGAGGGTACACCAAACAATTTTCTGCGAAGTGAAGATTATGCTATCCGTTGTTATGCAAAATAATATTATGACATTAAGTTCTGCTATAAAGGGTAGACCCATCTCAGAAAGCTGACATCGTAGAGAAAAATGGTTTTCGGGGTTGTATAGAGGGTATCTGGGTGAGTATATGGCCTATAAAAAAATCGACCCTTTTCAACCCCCTTCTTTCAACCCCTTTGCGTATCTCAGAAATCTGACATTTTAGAGAAAAATGTTATTCGGGGTTGTATAAAAGGTGTCTGTATGAGTATATGGCCAATAAAAAATTCAACCCTATTCAACCCTTTTAAACCCCCTTCTTTCAACCCCTTTGCGTATCTCAGAAACTTGACATTGTAGAGAAAAATGGTCTTCGGGATTACATAATAACAATAATAAGTATTGAGAGTATTTGCATAGGCACAACCTCGTAGCCAGGATTATCCACCAGCAACTTGCTCTAAAATACTCACTTGTGGAATCGGAGGTGCCGTACTACAGGTATGTGCCCGACCCAGTTCTCGATAATGGCAATATCACATTGTACTGGGATCGGTCCATCATCACTGACAGGACTATTGTTGCCAATAAGCCTGATATAGTGGTGGTGGACCGAATCGTGAGGCGTGCAATGATTGTAGACATAACTGTTCCACATGACGAGAACCTCGTGAAAGCCGAGAAAGATAAGCAAATTAAATATCTTGACTTGGCTCGCGAGGTTGTCGGCATGTGGGATGTGGATTCAGCAATCATTGTACCGATAGTCGTTTCCGTCAATGGCTTAATAGCCAAGAGCCTCGACCAACACCTTAACAGGCTCTCTTTAGGCAGCTGGATCAAGGGCTTGATCCAGAAAGCGGTACTTCTGGACACGGCTCGCATTGTTAGGAGGTTCCTCTCTCTGGGGCCCTGACCGCCGGTAGCTTGGACCCTGTTCCCGATACCGGTGGGCTACTATTTTTTATATTTTTAAATATTTTTATACTAGCTGACCCAGCAAACGTTGTTTTGCCATATAAAGTAAAAACAATATTTAGGGATATGAATGATGTTCTATAAATATAAAAGAAAGTCGCAGGTGAAATGTAGCTTTCTATTGGTGAAATAATTTTTAAAATAGAAAACCTAAAGCTAAAATACGTCTTAGCTGTATCCCATGGTTTCACCTGCCTGCGCCATTTATTCTTTCTGGCTCAGTGATCTTTCTTTCGTCTGCTAAGGATAATAGCTTGATGTTAAATAATTATGGCTCTGGTATCCTGGTACTTTGTAAGTCTTCACTCACAATTCCAGCCCCAGAAATGCTTGGACATGTTTATGGTCTGCTGGTACGCGGGAATCCTTACTTCTTAAGTTTTCGACAATTTTCTTTCTGGTCTTCAAGTACTTGTGAATCTTTAGCGCATGGAATTTTTGACAACTACGAAACAAAGGAACATTTATGGAAAATGATTCATCTTTCATAATTATGTATTCGTTGAGTTTGTTAAGAAAGCACTTCCAGCCTTATTCTATGAAGGCGACCTTTCTAGATTTTATTAATCTTTTGTTTTGGTTGCTAGGTTACACTCTTGTTAATTTTGAATTATCTACAACGCAATAAATATATTTCACCTAAAACCATTTTCCACTGCGTTTACTTTAATAGAGTTTTCATTGTTTTTAAGATGTATTCTGCTATTCGGGGCGGAGACAAATCCAACGAATCAAAAACCAAGTAAATTGGTCCAGCAGATCTCGAGTTATAAGTGTTGTAACAAACCCGACTTTGTTTTATATATATAGATAATTGTATTTTAATATTTAAAAATGTAATTTATATGTATTTATGTAATGAATAAAGGAAATAATAATAATAATAATAATAACAGATCATTAACACAAAAAAAATTACAGAAAATATATAATTAAAGATCCTACAGTCACAAACGATAAATGTCGCAAGTGTCACACCCAACCTGAAACCATTCAGCATATTACTGGCGCCTGCACAACATTCACGCAGACCGATTACACTCATAGGCATAACCAAGTAGCAAACGTCATCCATCAAAAACTAGCTCTCAAACACGCACTCATTCAAAACACTAAAACCCCTTACTACAACTATACACCACAAACCATTTTAGAAAGTACTACACATAAGCTCTACTACGACCGTGCCATTCTCACCGACAGAACCATACATTATAATAGACCGAATATAACATTACAGGATAAAATAAATAAAATAACTTATTTGATAGACATTGCAATGCCCAATACACATAACATTCAGAAGACGATCACTGAAAAAATAAGTAAATACGCAGAACTCAAAGATGAAGTTATGAGAATCTGGCGTCAAGAAAAAGTATATGTAGTTCCAATAGTACTTTCCACCACAGGTGTTATCCCAAATTATCTCCTCCATAGTTTAAAATTATTAGATCTTACAGAAACCCTCTACATAACATTGCAAAAGGCTGCGATTCTAAATACATGCAGAATTGTCAGAAAATTTAAAATTTTAATTTTTGTAAAATCCAGCCAAAAAAGAGCTGAGAAAAAAAAGATAACTGATAATAATAATAATAAGTTTATTTTATTTTGCATGCAAAAATACATCTTAGTTTCTAGGGTACACACACTTTGAGATACAGTTTATGAACAAATACAGTTCTGTGAACATCTGTGTCACACAGAGCATGTATGGATTGTTTTATTCAACCCCTTTGCGTATCTCAGAAACCTGACATAGTAGAGCAAAACGGTTTTCAGGTTAGTATGGAGGGTATTTGGACAAGTATATGGCGATTAAAAAATACAACCCTTTTCAACCCCTTTGCGTATCTCAGAAACCTGACATAGTAGAGCAAAACGGTTTTCAGGTTTGTATGGAGGGTATTTGGACAAGTATATGGCGATTAAAAAATACAACCCTTTTCAACCCCTTTGCGTATCTCAGAAACCTGACATAGTAGAGAAAAATAGTTTTCGAGGTTGTATAGTGTGTGTTAGGAAGTGGACGTGGCAAAGCCCCGACACTATGACCAAAACTGAGATCGACTTCATCATAACGGACAAGAGGCATATATTCAGAGACGTCTCCGTGATCAATAGGTTCAATACCGGTAGCGATCACCGACTTGTACGAGGCTTTCTGAATATTAACTTCAAGGCCGAACGTGTCTATCTGATGAAGTCCAGACTCCGACCAACTCTGCTCTAAACCATGGCAGGATCTGAAACGTTCCAGGCAAACCTGGTAAACCGATTCGCTGCCGTGGAAACCACAACAGACGTAAACCAGAACCTCGAAAATGTGACTCGGATCCTCAGGGAAGAAGGTATGAGATTCTGTGATATGCAGCGTAAGGGCAAGAAGTCCAAGCTTTCAGAAGGAACTTTAGGGCTAATGAAGGAACGACGTGAAAACCCACCCACCACTTCGTCGGCAAAGCGGTTTCTAAACCGAGAGATCAACAAACACGTACGACGCGACCTCCGGCGCTTCAATGCTCTTTCGGTTGAAAGAGCAATCGAGCAGAATCGGGGGTCAACGGTGTTCGTACAATCTCTCGGAAGAAGCCACCTGACGAAGTTGACCACAGCAAGTGGAGAATTCGTTTCTTCGAAGCCAGCAGTCCTTTCGGAAGTGGAGGACTTCTATAGCCGGTTATACGCATCGCATGCATCTCGTCCTGATCCCGAAAATGAGGGTCTTAGAGCCACATTGACACGCCATTTCACCGAAGACCTGCCAGAAGTCAGTATTGGCGAAATCGAGATCGCTCTTGGGCAGCTTAAAAATGGAAAAGCCCCTGGACAAGACGGCCTTACCACAGAGCTGCTGAAAGCTGGAGGTAACTCCGTACTTAGGGAGCTCCAGAAGCTTTTTAACGCTGTCCTATTTGAAGGGAGAACTCCAGAGGCGTGGAGTAGAAGTGTGGTCGTTTTGTTCTTCAAAAAGGGAAACAAGACCCTGTTGAAGAACTATCGACCCACATCCCTTCTAAGCCACGTCTATAAGCTGTTTTCAAGAGTGATCACGAACCGTCTTGCGCGAAGACTCGACGAATTCCAACCAGCGGAGCAGGCTGGGTTTCGGAGCGGATATGGCACCATAGACCACATCCACACAGTG
Source organism: Hecatera dysodea (assembly GCA_905332915.2). Lineage (NCBI taxonomy): Eukaryota > Metazoa > Arthropoda > Insecta > Lepidoptera > Noctuidae > Hecatera > Hecatera dysodea. The sequence goes on along the minus strand of HG995286.1, from coordinate 19,139,700 downwards.
CGGCAGATTATACAGAAGACCGAAGAGTACAATCAGCCCCTGTGTCTAGCATTTGTGGACTATGAAAAGGCCTTTGACTCTGTTGAAATCTGGTCTGTTCTGGAGTCCCTGCAGCGCTGCCAAGTAAACTGGCGATACATCCAAGTGATGTGATGTCTCTACGAGGCCGCCACCATGTCCGTTCAAGTACAGAATCAGCAAACAAGTACCATACCGTTGCATCGAGGAGTGAGACAAGGGGATGTTATTTCCCCGAAATTGTTCACTAATGCAATGGAGGATATGTTCAAGACGCTGAACTGGAAAGAACGTGGCATTAACATCAATGGCGAGTACATCTCTCACTTGCGATTTGCAGACGATATCGTCATTATAGCAGAAACAGGCAGCAGGGTATCTGGGTGAGTATATGGCCAATAAAAAAATCAACCCTATTAAACCCTTTTCAACCCCTTTGCGTAACCCAGAAACTTGACATTGTAGAGAAAAATGGTCTTCGGGGTTGTATAGAGGGTATCTGGGTGAGTATATGGCCAATAAAAAAATCAACCCTTTTCAACACACTTCTTTCAACCCCTTTGCATATCTCAGAAACCTGACATAGTAGAGAAAAATAGTTTTCGAGGTCGTATAGAGTGTTTGGATGAGTATATGATGAAAGAAATATTCAACCCTTTTCAACCCCTTTGTTTCAACCCTTTGCGTATCTCAGAAATCTGACAATTTAGAGAAAAATGGTCTTCGGGGTTGTATAGAGGGTATCTGGGTGAGTATATTTAACCATTTTCAACCCCCTTCTTTCAACCCCTTTGCGTATTTTCACAGAGAAATAATAATTGTTAGTCAAAAAATACTAAAAAGACACCGCGAGTTGCTTGCAACTCGCGCCCCCAAGCGAAATACTAGTTATTATATTATATACAATTAAAAAACCACTCACTGACTGACTGATTGACTGATTGATTGATTGACTGATTGACATAATTGTTCTCCCACTTCCCGTGCTAGGAGGGAAAAACTTTTTATGGGGTTGTATAGAAGGTGTCGGGGTGAGTATGGGAAAAATCTGAAACTACCCCTTTTCAACCCCCTTCTTTCAACCCCATTGCTTATCTCGGAAACCTGACGTCGAAGAGAAAAATGGTTTTCGGGGTTGTATAGAGGGTGTTTGGATGAGTATAAAACGAAAAAAAAAATACCCCTTTTCAACCCCTTTTTACAACCCCTTTGCGTATCTCAGAAAACTGACATTGTAGAGAAAAATGGTTTTCGGGGTTGTATAGAGGGTATCTGGGTGAGTATATGGCCAATAAAAAAATCAACCCTATTCAACCCTTTTCAACCCCCTTGTTTCAACCCCTTTGCGTATCTCAGAAACCTGACATTCTAGAGAAAATGGTTTTCGGGGTTGTATAGAGGGTGTCTGGATGAGTATATAGCCAGTAAAAAATTCAACCCTTTTCAACCCCCTTGTTTCAACCCCTTGGCATATCTCAGAAACCTGACATTGTAGAGAAAAATGGTTTTCGGGGTTGTATAGAGGGTATCTGCGTGAGTATATGGCCAATAAAAAATCAACCCTTTTCAACCCCCTACTTTCAACCCCTTTGCGTAACTAAGAAATCTGACATTGTAGAGATAATAATTGTAAGTAAAAAAATACTAAAAAGACCGCGGGTTGCTTGCAACTCGCGCCCCCAAGCGAAATACTAGTTATATTATATACAATTAAAAAACCACTGACTGATTGACATAATTGTTCTCCCACTTCCCGTGCTAGGAGGGGAAAACTTTATATGGGGTTGTATAGAAGGTGTCGGGGTGAGTATGGGAAAAATCTGAAACTACCCCTTTTCAACCCCCTTCTTTCAACCCCATTGCTTATCTCAGAAACCTGACGTCGAAGAGAAAAATGGTTTTCGGGGTTGTATGTGGGTGTTTGGATGAGTAGAAAACGAAAAAAAAAACTACCCCTTTTCAACCCCCTTTTTACAACCCCTTTGCGTATGTCAGAAATCTGACATTTTAGAGAAAAATGGTTTTCGGGGTTGTATAGAGGGTGTTTGGATGAGTATATGGCCAATAAAAAATTCAACCCTATTCAACCCTTTTCAACCCCCTACTTTCAACCCCTTTGCGTATCTCAGAAACTTGACATTGTAGAGAAAAATGGTCTTCGGGGTTGTATAGAGGGCATCTGGATGAAAATATGGCTAAAAAAAATTCAACCCTTTTCAACCCCCTTCTTTCAACCCCTTTGCGTAACTCAGAAACCTGACATTGTAGAGAAAAATGGTCTTCGGGGTTGTATAGAGGACATCTGGATAAATATATGGCCAAAAAAAATTCAACCCTTTTCAACCCCCTTCTTTCAACCCCTTTGCGTAACTCAGAAATCTGACATTGTAGAGATAATAATTGTTACTAAAAATACCAAAAAGACACCGCGGGTTGCTTGCAACTCGCGCCCCCAAGCGAAGTACTAGTTATATTATATACAATTAAAAAACCACTCACTGATTGACTGATTGATTGATTGATTGACATAATTGTTCTCCCACTTCCCGTGCTAGGAGGGAAAAACTTTTTATGGGGTTGTATCGAAGGTATCGGGGTGAGTATGGGAAAAATCTGAAACTACCCCTTTTCAACCCCCTTCTTTCAACCCCATTTTTTATCTCGGAAACCTGACGTCGAAGAGAAAAATGGTTTTCGGGGTTGTATAGAGGGAGTTTGGATGAGTATAAAACGAAAAAAAAAATTACCCCTTTTCAACCCCCTTTTTACAACCCCTTTGCGTATCTCAGAAATCTGACATTTTAGAGAGAAATGGTTTTCGGGGTTGTATAGAGGGTATCTGGATGAGTATATGGCCAATAAAAAATTCAACCCTGTTCAACCCTTTTCAACCCCCTTGTTTCAACCCCTTTGCGTATCTCAGAAACCTGACATTCTAGAGAAAAATGGTTTTCGGGGTTGTATAGAGGGTGTCTGGATGAGTATAAAACGAAAAAAAAATGACCCCTTTTCAACCCCCTTTTTACAACCCCTTTGCTTATCTCAGGAACCTGACATTCTAGATAAAAATGGTCTTCGGGGTTGTATAGAGGGTGTCTGGATAAGTATATGGCCAATAAAAAAATCAACCCTATTCAACCCTTTTCAACCCCCTTGTTTCAACCCCTTTGCGTATCTCAGAAACCTGACATTCTAGAGAAAAATGGTTTTCGGGGTTGTATAGAAGGTGTCTGGATGAGTATATAGCCAGTAAAAAATTCAACCCTATTCAACCCTTTTCAACCCCCTTGTTTCAACCCCTTGGCATATCTCGGAAACCTGACATTGTACAGAAAAATGGTTTTCGGGGTTGTGTAGAAGGTGTCTGGATGAGTATATGGCCACTAAAAAATTCAACCCTATTCAACCCCCTTCTTTCAACCCCTTTGCGTATCTCAGAAACCTGACATTCTAGAGGAAAATGGTCTTCGGGGTTGTATAGAGGGTATCTGGATGAGTATATGGCCAAAAAAATCAACCCTATTCAACCCTTTTCAACCCCCTTGTTTCAACCCCTTTGCGTATCTCAGAAACCTGACATTTTAGAGAAAAATGGTCTTCGGGGTTGTATAGAGGGTGTCTGGATGAGTATACGACCAACAAAAGATTCAACCCTATTCAACCCTTATCGACCCCCTTCTTTCAACCCCTTTGCGTAGTCGGATTACCTCTCCCACATTCACCCAGAGAGAGGAGGCGAAGGCAAATTCAACGGCGTAAGAATCTTGGAAATCGGAGGGAAACCAATAAAGACATAAAGGTACCAAGATCGCCAAAAAGCACGAGGTTATTACCAAAAAACAACCTCAAACCGCGTGGTATAATCACACTTTTTGTCACCACGTGCTTTTCTTTAATATATCAGCCTTGTGTGAAGACTCCGAAGCCGGCCGAAGAATTATTGTACCACACCAGCCATCACGCGGACCGACGTGAAGAATCCGCTCCAGCTCCGCACCAGCGCATACGTAAGTCCTGAGGGAACTCCTGAACCCTTCACCCTACCCCACGAGACGTTAGACCCCCCACCAAGACCCCATCCACTCTTACCTCCGCACGAGACCCCCCAAGACCCCCACCCAAGACCCAACCGCCTATCGTCTCCCCACGAAACCTCCCCCTCCCCTCTCGGGACTACCTCAACCCCCCGCAAGTTATCTTCGTAACCCCTGGTGCTAGAAGACCGAGATTGGTGTCGTTTTAAAGGGCATAAAGAGCCCTAAAATCTGGCCCCTAGCGAATCCAGGAATTCAGCACCGTTCGCGAGCTTTACCCCCCCTTACTTTTCACAACCACCCCCTCCCAACCTGGGAATACCCCCTCCAACTTAAACCTCCAAACCACCACACGAGTGGCGATCCCCCAAGGCCCCCACTCCCAAGACCCCACCACCCTCACCTCCCCACGAGACCCCCCAAGACCCCCACTCCCAAGACCCCACCACCCTCACCTCCCCACGAGACCCCCAAGACCACCACTCCCAAAACCCCACCACCCATCGCCTCCCCACGAGACCCCCCAAGAACCCCACCAAGACCCCACCCCCTCTTACCTCCGCACGAGACCCCCCCAAGACTCCCACCCTAGACCCCACCGCCTATCGTCTGCCCACGAAACCTCCCCCTCCCCTCCCCCCTCGGGACTACCTCACCCCCCCACAAGTTATCTTCGTAACCCCTGGTGCTAGAAGACCGAGATTGGTGTCGTTTGAAAGGGCATAAAGAGCCCTTAAATCTGGCCCCTAGCGAATCCCGGAATTCAGCACCGTTCGCGAGCTTTACCCCCCCCCCCCCTTACTTTTCACAACCACCCCCTCCCACCCTGGGAATACCCCCTCCAACTTAAACCTCCAAACCACCACACGAGTGACGTTCCCCCAAGACCCCACCACCCTCACCTCCCCACGAGACCACCCAAGACCCCCACTCCCAAGACCCCACCCCCTCTTACCTCCGCACGAGACCTCCCCAAGACCCCACCCAAGACCCCACCGCCTATCGTCTCCCCACGAAACCTCCCCCTCCCCCTCCCCCTCGGGACTACCTCACCCCCCCGCAAGTTATCTTCGTAACCCCTGGTGCTAGAAGACCGAGATTGGTGTCGTTTGAAAGGGCATAAAGAGCCCTAAAATCTGGCCCCTAGCGAATCCCGGAATTCAGCACCGTTCGCGAGCAACATCAGCGAGAACGCGCGTTACTGCCCATCCATCGGGTTGCGATGTGTGCAGAGGAGTTCCTGGGTGATGCCAGCCACCATATATGGACGGGTATACGGGGTATACCTTAACTCGAATAGGTTCACTCTGTCCAAAAATGGTCCGATAAGGACAATCTCGCTTGCTCCAGACAACTTTACTGCGATGACTATGGCCCCATAATGGTTCATAAGAGCCTCGTCTACCGTGAGGCGGTAGCATTTCTCTTGTTTCCTGAACCCGTTTACTAAGATTGAGGCCATAGTGTGCACCTTTGTCTTTACTCGGTCTCCTAAGCGGTGCGCAAGCTTCTCCCTGAGATCTTTGGCAGCTTCAGTTGTCGTGGTGGCCACAACGTCCTTTTCCTCGTCGAAGTGTTTAACCACCCAGGTTGTCTTGCCGCAACCCGGAACTCCGTTTACTCACCTGATACTGGGTACCGCCCAATGCTCCTGGATGTCTGAAGTCCCCAGAATGGACTGAGCCATTTCAAGGATCTTGTCATCCAGCATGATTTTGGTACACTTGGCGGTAATCAGTATCGGGTCGGTGTTCGTTGCTCTGAATTTTATTTTGCCTGAGCACTGCGTTTCCTCCTCGTACAGGGTCACAAAGTCACTCTCCGCGCTGAAAGCTGCCATATACGACCCCGTCATTTCTCCTATGATGACTTGAGATTTGACGTTGTCGTATACGGCCGCCTCGGCCTCCTCGAGCAGTACCCTTAGCAGTCCTTCAGTGTTTCTCTGGAAGGTCTGCAGGATCTTCTTGCATGTCATGAGATTAACCTCTCTGGTCGCTCTCACGATTGCTATGTACTCGAGGAAAGCGCTCTTCACGTGGTCCGTAGTGCCTGAATTGGCTACGAGGGTCGGTGGGATAACATGCCCTTTGTCGGCTCTTGTTGGTGTGGGCTTCTTCGGTGATGGTTCTCTTGGTGCTTTTCTGAAGAACCTCTCCACTGCTTCCCCCTGCTTATCAGCTTGTGATTTGTGGCTGGTGCTAGGGAGTAAAGAACTGAGGAAAGTGCCGATTGCTTTCAGGCGACTCCTCGACCGGGTTTGGTCCTCTGGGCTGGTAGTTTTGCTCTGCTCCTTTGCAGCTTTTTCGGCGGCTGCCTTCTCCTGGGCCCTCTCGGATCCACTTTGAGTGGCCGGACTCGTTCTGGAGCTCGTCGCGCTGGCTGTTGGGTCTCTTGGGGCTCTGAGAAAGCTCAAACTTTCCCCTCTGTCCTCATAGACGACTAACTCATGCTGTTCTGAGGCTTTTAAACAGCCGATGCGGTCTGCAACGTCTCCTCTTTCCCCTCCGACCACCACCGCGTCAATACTTATAGTGCGGGCTGTGAGCAGTAAGCTCGCCTGGGCAAATGGAGTCTCCTCTCTCCACTCGAATAATGCGATCGTCTTCCCTTTGGTTCGCATTATACGGCATCGGTGAGTGGCAACTACCATTTGGGGCAGTGCAGCATACTTGCTACCTTTTATGGTCGTTTTGCTGGTGCTTCCGTTGATCAGAGCTGCAAGGCCAGGTGAGATAGGTATTCGGGCTCTAGGCCGGCTCAAACTGCCATGCATCACCCCTTTATGTATATCCATTTTTTTAAATGTGTCAAAACATCCGTGTTTTAACTAATATAGTAACATATAAAAAAAAACAAAAAGAAACATTAAAAAAAAAACAAAATAAAAACACAAAGAAAAAAAAAGAAAAAAAATGATGGACTCACATAGACCATAAGCTACGAAATGCTTTTATTGTATGCTCACAGGAATAACTTGTGCGTAGATTAAGGAAAAGTGTCCTATGTGGAAGCACATACTATATGTAATGTAAAAAAAAAATCTAAACAAGTTTAACCTGTAAAAAAAGGCGCGGACCACCAAGTCCGCGGTAATGAACTGTAAATAAAAAAAAAAACCCTTTTGCGTATCTCAGAAGGGTTCCCTCTATCTGGCAGAATCTTGTTGCTCCGAATTTTACTTGGCATAACACACTTGGCATAATCTTTTTTAAACGAGTATTTGTAAGGCATAAAAAATATTTAGTATAACTATTGTTTGGCCGAATATTTATATGCCCGAATTTACAATGGCATACTATTAGGATGGCAGAATTTTATTTGGCATAATTACCTTTAGCATTATTAAAACATCGCATAATTTCGTTTAGCACAATGTTTACTTGGAACAACGATCATTTTGCATAATAAATTTCACTTGGCATACTATGAAGATGGCAGAATTTCACCTGGGATGAATCTATTTAACCATTTCCATAAAACAAGCATTTGTATCTAATCTTGGGTATATTAAAATTTAAACATTGTCTTAACAGTAAACGCTTTTTACTAAAAATTTAGTGACTGAAACGAATCGCTGCAAAACCGACTCCATGTAGTCTTGTCTGCCCTACCCCTAGAGTGTAATTTAAAACCACGAAGGCGCGGAGGCGGTGAGGCGGCCCGCGATTTGAGGAGCAGGTGGTGAGCGTTAAACCCATCTGCAACGATAAACTCGCGTGGGACCGCCGAAACCGCGCAGCGCCGTAGCCGTGACAGAAACCATGCATGCTGCATGTTGCTTGCTTGCTTGCATGCTGCATGCTTGCTTGCATGCTGCTTGCTTGCTTGCATGCTGCGTGCTTGCTTGCATGCTGCATGCTTGCTTGTACAAATTTTATTGTTCTGGTAAGAAATGCAAAATTATTGTAACTGAATTTTCTGTAATATAACAGATGTGTCTTTCTATTTATGGATGTCAAAATGTATGACAAAAGATGATTCTGTTAACTTTCGGAAATATGCCAGTTCTGCCTTTTAATGACTACCGATATGAAATGTTTGCCAAAAGACAATTCTGACTGTGAACTTTCTGCGATAAGATGGTTCTACTTTTTAATCATTATGGATATGAAATTTATGTCTAAAGATGATTCTGACTTACAAAATTATGACTTTTTAATGTATGATAAATGAGGGTACACCAAACAATTTTCTGCGAAGTGAAGATTATGCTATGCGTTGTTATGTAAAATAATATTATGACATTAAAAGTTCTGCTATAAAGGGTAGACCCATCTCAGAAAGCTGACATCGTAGAGAAAAATAGTTTTCGGGGTTGTATAGAGGGTATCTAGGTGAGTATATGGACTATAAAAAAATCAACCCTTTTCAACCCCCTTCTTTCAACCCCTTTGTGTATCTCAGAAATCTGACATTTTAGAGAAAAATGGTATTCGGGGTTGTATAAAAGGTGTCTGTATGAGTATATGGCCAATAAAAAATTCAACCCTATTCAACCCTTTTCAACCCCCTACTTTCAATCCCTTTGCGTATCTCAGAAACTTGACATTGTAGAGAAAAATGGTCTTCGGGATTACATAATAACAATAATAAGTATTGAGAGTATTTGCATAGGCACAACCTCGTAGCCAGGATTATCCACCAGCAACTTGCTCTAAAATACTCACTTGTGGAATCGGAGGTGCCGTACTACAGGTATGTGCCCGACCCAGTTCTCGATAATGGCAATATCACATTGTACTGGGATCAGTCCATCATCACTGACAGGACTATTGTTGCCAATAAGCCTGATATAGTGGTGGTGGACCGAATCGTGAGGCGTGCAATGATTGTAGACATAACTGTTCCACATGACGAGAACCTCGTGAAAGCCGAGAGAGATAAGCAAATTAAATGACTTGGCTCGCGAGGTTGTCGACATGTGGGATGTGGATTCAGCAATCATTGTACCGATAGTCGTTTCCGTCAATGGCTTAATAGCCAAGGGCCTCGACCAACACCTTAAGAGGCTCTCTTTAGGCAGCTGGATCAAGGGCTTGATCCAGAAAGCGGTACTTCTGGACACGGCTCGCATTATTAGGAGGTTCCTCTCTCTGGGGCCCTGACCGCCGGTAGCTTAGACCCTGTTCCCGATACCGGTGGGCTACTATTTTTTATATTTTTAAATATTTTTATATAATTGTATTTTAATATTTAAAAATGTAATTTATATGTATTTTATTTATGTAATGAATAAAGGAAATAATAATAATAACAGATCATTAACACAATTTTTTTTTACAGAAAATATATTATTAAAGACCCTACAGTAACAAACGATAAATGTCGCAAGTGTCACACCCAACCTGAAACCATTCAGCATATTACTGGCGCCTGCACAACACTCACGCAGACCGATTACACTCATAGGCATAACCAAGTAGCAAACGTCATCAATTAAAAACTAGCTCTCAAACACGCACTCATTCAAAACACTAAAACCCCTTACTACAACTATACACCACAAACCATTTTAGAAAGTACTACACATAAGCTCTACTACGACCGTGCCATTCTCACCGACAGAACCATACATTATAATAGACCGAATATAACATTACAGGATAGAATAAATAAAATAACTTATTTGATAGACATTGCAATCCCCAATACACATAACATTCAGAAGACGATCACTGAAAAAATAAGTAAATACGCAGAACTCAAAGATGAAGTTATGAGAATCTAGCGTCAAGAAAAAGTATGTGTAGTTCCAATAGTACTTTCCACCACGGTTGTTATCCCAAATTATCTCCTCCATAGTTTAAAATTATTAGATCTTACAGAAACCCTCTACATAACATTGCAAAAGGCTGCGATTCTAAATACATGCAGAATTGTCAGAAAATGTATGCAGATAGATGACAACGAAGTAGGACCTCATCACACAATCCATTAAACGCACCACACGCTACATTTACTTGGCTTGGTCCGTAAATGTGGTAAAAACCAGCCAAAATAGAGCTGAGAAAAAAAAGATAACTGATAATAATAATAATAAGTTTATTTTATTTTGCATGCAAAAATACATCTTAGTTTCTAGGATACACACACTTTGAGATACAGTTTATGAACAAATACAGTTCTGTGAACATCTGTGTCACACAGAGCATGTATGGATTGTTTTATTCAACCCCTTTGCGTATCTCAGAAACCTGACATAGTAGAGCAAAACGGTTTTCAGGTTTGTATGGAGGGTATTTGGACAAGTATATGGCGATTAAAAAATTCAACCATTTTCAACCCCTTTGCGTATCTCAGAAACCTGACATAGTAGAGAAAAATAGTTTTCGAGGTTGTATAGAGTGTTTGGATGAGTATATGATGAATGAAATATTCAACCCTTTTCAATCCCCTTGTTTCAACCCCTTTGCGTATCTCAGAAATCTGACATTTTAGAGAAAAATGGTCTGCGGGGTTGTATAGAGGGTATCTGGGTGAGTATATGGCGAATCAAAATTCAACCCTATTTAACCGTTTTCAACCCCCTTCTTTCAACCCCTTTGCGTATTTTCACAGAGAAATAATAATTGTTAGTCAAAAAATACTAAAAAGACACCGCGAGTTGCTTGCAACTCGCGCCCCCAAGCGAAATACTAGTATATATATATATATTCGGTATTCAAAAACACGCTCTGCACACACACGAAATACGCAGTACCGATATTAGGAGTAGGCCAAAAATTTATAAATAAATAGTATTATAGAATAAAATAGAATAGAATACTCTTTTTTATGTACACTATATAAGTAACAGAAAATATAGATGAAGAAAACATTACATAGGGTGACACAAAGGGCGGCCTTATCGCTAAAAGCGATCTACTATTCCCATTTGTTAGGATATTACGGGTTTCTTTACGGTTCTCGAGATTAATTAATTTTTCTCTGCATCTTCCTACACATTTTTCACATTCTTTTGTATGCTAATTAACTCGGATCATAATTATATTTGAGCTTACTAATGGGAAACAAAAGTTATATGCAGAAAAAAGTACTGTTATAAAAATTAAAATCGTCTATGAATCTCGATTTTCAGTCCACAGCGGCGCCCGTGACTCTGTCAAACGTGTCCGCGCCACTGGCGGCCGACAATCACAAGTAATCATCTCTAAATGTGACCAGCTCGAAATTTGACACAAAAGACGTTCTCACGCCTTTTGTCCTCGTTGTTTCCATTTAACCGTGAAAACGGATGGTTTTGCTGGGCTAGAAGGTTGGCAACCGCAGTATGTTCGTATTAGACCAAAGAGGACGCAACATCGTCTATCCTCCTCAAGGAATCCGTTTAGTTGCCTTTTACGAGCCCCAAAGGCACACTGGCACAGTCTATCTATATCTTCTGCGGAACAAGACGACCATTTCAAGGAGTCTCAACTTTCGCCCGCTGAAAGTCCGGTCGATATCAATTAGGTAACTATTTTAGAACCAAAAGTGCGTTAAGGGAAATGCTCCACAATCGTTTCGATAAAAGTTTTTCGGTTGAACAGACGATAAACAGCTTTATTGATAGAAAGCCTCGATAAATCCCTTGGCATCATGGAACTCGTAAACACGTTCGGTTGGAGCTCTTTTGTTGGGTAGCTATCTCTATTGTATTAATAAATTTTAATGTTTCCCTTTTAAATTGAGGACTGCTGATAACACGTTGAAATTCAGCAGTCGTCACTTGATGAAATATTTCATGCATGATTCCTGAAATAGTTTTTCTATGGCGATAAAACAAGATCAGCTTTTTGGACTTCAAAATATGCCCTTCATAACTCAAGTAGGTATACCAACTACATAGACAGAAAATACAGTTTGACTGCGTACCGAAAATAGTTTAGTTTAGCTTCAAATTAAATACCACTTACTTAAAGTTCAAAGATTTCAAATGCCAGAAGGGTGCCTCGTTTCACGTTGCCCTGGTAAGTTAAATATTGACAGAGTGGCCAGTGCGACTTGTTGATACGTTAATTGGGATACTTACACGATCAATGTTTTCGAAGGCTGCGGTGCCGCGGCCTACGAGGTATTCCTGGAACTGAGAGATCACGCAGACCATAGCGTAGATCTGCGAACAAATAGAGACACTGTTTAGAAAGACTCATGCAAATGATTAATGATATGACAAATGACATTTATTGATGAATCATTTTAATACTTACAAATAAAAAATTGCACAGTAAATATTTATTTTGTAATGTTAAAAATAACGATTTTATACATGTCAATATATTTTTGTCAGTGCAAACTGCGAGAAGCCGATATGTCATAGCTTGAGTAGAAACATTGAAACTAACTCAGGTCAAACTCTGTTTTACCGTAGAGAGAAAGAAAGGACATTTGGGTAAGAACATTCTTTTCGTAGGTACATATTTAGTATTTTAAAGAGTTGTTTAAATACTTTATTTAGCAAAAGCCCATCAAAGAAATAATTCTAACATCCTTCTTCACAAACTACTTTAATTATTACCTGATTGATTTTGAATTGATTTTTAAAAGTCCCTAATTACATGCAAAAGCCATAAAAATCTTTTGAACATAAATAAAAGGTACGTAATATTAAGAAACGACACGTGAATGCCCATTGGACCAGTAACCGCACGAAAATTAATTCCACGTTTCCAAGTTTCCCTAAGATGTATCGATAAGGGAGAGAAAACTAAAAGATAAATGGAGGTTCCTTCGTCATCGTCCAAGTAGCCGAAAAGATTCCGAATAACAGATACCTAGTTATAATTAAAAGGAACCTCGATCCAGATTGATTAATAACCAGTTTTATGTAACGAAAGACTAGAAATATGAAATAAATTGGAATAGTTTCTCATAGATTTTTGGAAATTATGGCGTCAATTTATCTGACTTATCTGACAGTCTTGTTGGCATCCAAATTAATTTTGATTGTATTAAAAAAAACTTACAGTTCTTTCATAGTAGAAAGATAAACACGAACTGCTTTTTACAAAATCGATCGTGATTCCACGATTTTATCGGTCTGTTCTAAAGTCACCTTTAATATGCAGACTGTGAGTTAGGGTTAGTAGACTATCTACTTATCTTAAGAATGATCTTAGAATGGTGGTCGTAGAGGCACCTAATTATTTAGAACGTATCTGCTACGTCTTACCTATTTTTCGTTGTGATATCTTTACATAAATGAGTTTCTACTGTGTTCTGGCCTCTGGGTGCTCAAATCGTGTTCCATTCATTCTTTTGAAGGTAATCTTGCCACCTTTCTAGAAGTAGCAAATCTTTCAAAGTAAGTTATGAGCATTAGAAATTACAGTCATTCGCTATTTAATTGTTCCTTCAACGATCAACGAGCACACCCGAGCAATAAATGTAACTTTATGTGGTACGTCATTTTTTTTCTTAACATCAACATATATAAATTGTAGAGAGAGAACTGCTCGAAGATAAAACCTTTTTCATTTTGAAATTCTACAATAAACAACAAAATTGTTGAATAAAAAAAAAACAGGTTTGGCAAACATTTTAACAACTTAATTCAACAACAAGCTTAGCAAGGCACAACGCTCACACTAATCCACTAGACAGCTAGTCGTGCAGGGAACTAGGTCGCGCAGCTAGTCACCTATGCTATTGGACTGATCAAGTTAAATCCGCACTAGGAAGCCGCGTATCTGATTGCTTCAGGTAGCCTGCCAATAGAAACACACGGAGAGATGGCAAGAGATCATGCAGAGAGCTGTGTCCACCTACGTGACAATGAATACTCGGCCAAGAGCGAACTATCGAGAAGAGAAGTTTACATTTAGGTCTTGGGCCACATTTTCAGCCAGTGAGTGTATAACAATATGGGAGGTACCGATCGAGGGGACAGCGAGGTCTACTAGCATTAAAGTTAATGGATCCACTCCAACCTGATTCAATTATATTATCAATCCGAGAAATGAATGAAGGTCGTGTGAGCTTTTGGGCTTTCAGTAAAAAATATTAAAGTATCACGTTGAGGTCGCCAGTACTTATCAACTCGAAAGTATATACGGTGGCTTCGGTATCTTCTACAAGGCTTACCCCTTAAGAAATGTATATTCGTGTGTTATTCATCCATCACTCTCATGCTTATTAGTGGTTAAAATCCAATTTTGACGCTTTGCAGTGCTAGTGAACTACTTGTTACGGTCAAAATGAATTAATTTTACTTGAAAAAAATATGTCTTAATTTCTAAATATACCTATATACTTATTTCAGGGCTCATTCGCAGGGACATTCGCATTCCAACACGATCCCATTGTCGTTTTGTTAAAAGTTCGTAATCTGCTAAATTCATAATGGTCGATCATTGGTCGGTCAATGGTCTCAAAATAGTATTTGATAACCGAGCTATTAAAAGAAATTACTGCACAACAACGTTCGAATGGTAGGTCACTGATCAAATTTAGCAGATTACCGCATACGTTTTTCATTACCATTCTATGCCACTTCGTTCAATGGATTGTCAGTGGTTGACCATTGGAAAGTTATAGTGATGCTTTTATATGAGTAGGTTACGAAACTTGTAAAAATCAACCATTATGAAATCAATGATAAACCATTCTGACACTATTGTAATAGCAGACTTGAGGCCCTGTAGACAGTTTAATAGATACTAAAACAACATTACGCTGTAAGAATAACTTAAGTCCACGATTATTCCTGTCTTCGAAATTCTAAATAAATTGAAATACAGAATGTATTTATATAATAACAATATTCGTCTTAACTAAGCGCTAGATGAAAGCGAAGTTTACAACAATATTGAAACTTAGATCCAATTAAATCAGGGTCCGATATTTAATTAATGTTCCGTGGAATTAATAGACAATCATTTTATTGATAAATAATAGTAGTAATATAGCTTATTCCCTGGCGAAGACAGAAAAAACTATCTACGAGATTTCAAAACAGAAATGTTATCAAGGTATTTTTTTTTCGAGACAAAGAAAAGTGGCGGTAAATTAATAGCAGCCCACTAATAGCGCGGTGTAGTGGCACAGGGATGTAGGTACCTAAAGCTTTTAGTAGAGTGATACATAACAGGGAGGACCCTTATCTCTATAAATGTGTAATTCGGACCGCCTGTGCCTGTGTGCACAATACTCTCAAGGTAAGCTACACCAACATAAATTCACGCATTTTTCGCTTGGGGTAAACCGAATCCGGAGACTGAAACATGCATTATCAACTCTTCTTATTTTATCTTTTTTGATTATTGGATATGACGAGCTTTCACTAGTCCTCTTTAAAAGATCACCACCAAGGTCAGTGTTTTATGTTTATCTCTTAAGGGTTATCTTTAGCGTTTGAAACCTCCATCTAACAAGGCAAGTACCCAGTTAATGAGATAACACACCTCTCATAATTCCTCATATGATCCGCACTACCTCTCTGCCGTCCCCGAAACTCCCTGGAGCGTAATAAACCATGATTACGTGGGCACTTAAGTACCGCCGCTCCTACACATTGGCAATCCTCTTTTATTTCATAATATTATCACATTTCGTACGAAGGACGCATGTATGGATCTTACAGTTCTGTTCAATACGAGATTGGATTGTAGGTCGAGCATCATTCTGGTACTGTTGTGTAACTCGAGGTACAAAGGCTTCGGATCTTCGAACTTCGACTGGTTTCAGTTGGATTTGCTATCGCGATTTTCGTGACTGAACTACAGCTGACAAACTTAGTTGCATAACAAATGTGGAATTGAATTAGGAAGGGAATTAGAAAAGTTCAAAAAGAAAATTGTACGTTTACTCCGTAGCAATTTTTTTTTTGAACTTTTGTTGTCAATGTACAGTACAAATTGGTGTGTATCTACATTTCGATAGTATTTTTAATATTGTTTGTCGACACAAAGGCGAAAACAATTTGGTAATATATTGGATGCCTCACATTGTGCTTGTTCCACAGGTGTACTGCGTAACCTTTTCAGTACAAGCTCGACTAAAAATTAAACTCATTTTTAAAACAAGGCTAACATTTCACGATCACAAGCGCTTAAATAAATAATCAACGAACATTCCTCCCTTGAAAAAATTCAGGATCCAATCTCTGTTTCAATTCCCTTTGCAGGAGAAATAAAACATTTTATTAGAGTTGTTAGTTGGGTCATAATAAAATTCTTGCTGTAGAGGACCTACGTGTTTTCCATCCAGTCGCACAACTAAATTATAGATAAGTGTCGTTTATTTGACAACCGACGTTCCGGGATTATTGGTAAACTAGTGGACAAACTCTCTCATCACGTACGAGTGTTTCAGAACTTATTGAAGGATTAATTTCATTTATAATCATGTTGAAATTATTTAAAAGTTGTTTGGAAATTATGCGAAATGTATGCCGCCGTAGTCGTTTGCGTAAAGAATTAAAAATATCGTACATACATGGCCCTTTTGTACGTCAACATTTACCTGTTTGGGTCGCTGGATTATGATGTATGTACTAGTATGTACTACTTATGTGTCTTCCTACTACCTGAATGTATCAATATATCTGAATTTAATCCCTGTTATCTTATTTTAAATTATAATCACGTCAATAAAAGATATACATCTGTATTATGAAAATTATTATATAAAGGCCAAATATGCAAGAGTTTCGTATTTCCGCGGTTTAAAAATGGAAATAAAACGATAATCCTATAAAAATATACACAGATTTAACATATCTCTCCATCTTTGATTCTATATATGTTTAAATATAGCTGTTCTTTAAAAAACAGATTCTTATATCAGTAGACACTCTCTTGATACGATTTTTCACAAAGTCAACTTTCCAAAGTTTTGATACCAATAGCTTCAGCAATTCCAGATTTCTTCGTAACTTGAATTGCGGAAAATTCAAAGTGAAAGTTCCGAGGTATTGAAAGCCATACGAATGCATAGAAGTCAAGCGACTTAAAGTATTAAAGATTATTTCAATCGAAGCTCATTTCGTTCTCCATTTTCGCATTTCATTTCATTCAGTTTTTCATAAACCCTGTGTAGAAGAAAACATTGTCGCATTATGAACACTATTGGCTACACAAATTGCAAGCAAAACAAGGAAAAGATGAATAAAACCACGCAATACAGTTACGAGAGAATCGATTTCGTAATATCCCCCGCTGGGATTGGGATGTGTATCAATATAATTTATTTTCACGCAAGTGGATGTCAACCAAAAGGGAAGATTGTCCATGAGAGCAGCCAAGCGAACGATATCAATGTACGTCATGTAAATGTATCTTGTATCTATGTACCAACGTATATCTAGACAACATACCTACTTCAGAAGAATTCTGTATCAGATCCTTATATATACCGATTTTAGTTTAATATCTATAATTATTAAAGTTCTAATTATACAAGTATCTCTTACCCCCATTGTACACAAATCGAAGGTGTTAATTAAATAATTAAAGCATTATTGCTTTAATTACTTAATTAACACCTTCGATTTGCGATCAGCCCCTATAATATTAGCAGTAATTACGTTAAATGCAGGTTGCAGGTATAAAACCCCAATTTGTACCAACAAATAGGGGTTATTGAAACCGGCAAAATATGAACTGGAAATAGACTTCGCGGGCGATCACCTACTCGGCCAGTCGTTTTATTCTGTCAAACGTACCGTACCGTGTAAAATTAGGTAGAGTGAGCTTGAAGTGAACTGTTTTTCTATGATTCTATCAAAGTTTCACTTCACCTTAGTTTCATCATCATCTGCCTAGCCTTTTCCCAACTACGATTGGGGTCGGCTCCCAGTCAACCCGGACTCAGCTGAATACCAGTATTTTACGTGGAGCGGCTGCCTACCAGTCCTCCACAACCCATTAACTGGGGAACACGGTACTTCTTGGCCAGACTGGTGTCAGATTTTCTGGCTTCTGACAATCCGTAACGACTGCCAAAGATCGCCAAATGACAGCCGAGCGTGGCTTAGCGTGTTTTCCGAGGCACGGATAAGTCTCGTTATGTTAAGATGGTCACCCATCCACAGACCAACCTAGGCAAGCGTTGCTTAACACGGAAGATCGACCCGTGCGGCTGTTATAATTTAGCTACGAGCTCCTCTTCACTTCACCTTAGTTTACACGATGACATATTTACAGAATCGCACTGCACGTCAAGGCGATAATAGGATTCACTATGACCACTGCCTAGAGAAGAGCCGAAGACAGAACAGCTCGTCCGTGAAACCGTCAAAGTTTCCACAAGACGGGGTAGGATCTTCAGCTATGAACACAAATAAAAAGAGAAACTTCATAAACAATGGCATAGCAATTGCGTGATCAAATTTAAATCGCAATACAATTGCGGTCGCCTCCGCCCCGCCCAGAGCTTTCGCCAAAAAGTTTTGTATGCGATAAACTTGTCGTATATACATATTCAAGGAAAAATGAAATGATAACCCTACTGATAATGTTTATACCTACTCATGAAATCTGTTGTGGAAAAGTGAGTGAAAAGGATAAAGGTGTGTGTGTGTGTGTGTGTGTGTGTGTGTGTTAGCTTGCGAGTTGTATAGGTGTTCTTGTGTAAGTATCTAAGGAATCGAAAACTTCAGACAAGAGATGCTGATGCATTCCACCAGCTTTTACGACAAATCTTTTGCGGTTCAAGTGGTGTGGTGGAACGCGCACAATCTTTGGCCGCATTTAAAACAATGGTAAAAAAAGGGTACTACCTCTCTTTAATCGTTTTTACTTGGGTTTTGTTTTATCATTATTATTGTATATATTATAAAATCATATGTATGTATAAATAGTACAACTAGGAGCTAGGACTACCAACGGTGCTATCTTTCCTTTTGTCTTTAAAATCGATCCCAAGTTTGTTTTTCAAAAGATCGCTTTTAACGATATGTCCGCCCATTGTGTTAATCTATGTAATGTTTTCTTCGTCTATATTTTCTGTAACTTTTATGGTGTACATAATAAACAGTATTGTATTCTAGTCTATGTTACCTAGCAAATTATAAAAACACTCGTAAAAGCACAAAAAAATAAAAATAATAGGTATAACATTTTTCAGGTAGTAAGAATAAAATAAGTTGGCAAATCAAACCGTCTATACTTCATTTTAAGTAAGATACGCGAGGAAACTCCTTACTAGACCGAATCCAATAAAGAATGAGACAAAAAATCAAAGGTTCAGCGTAGCAATCAAGCTTTAGGAAAATCTATGTAAAGTGGGTTTGTAACGTTTTTCGTGCGATCATTTGGATACATTGAGAGCAATAAATGTATTGATTTTTGTAAATCACTTGTATGAATACACGAAATTCAGATGCTTTTTCCCTCGTTGATGAGATTTAAAACCCCCGTAGTTAGACGCGACTCGACACTGCAACAGCGCGTATTCATAGAAATTGTTCAGTATAAAAGTAGTAGGTATATATTTTTCAAGTGGGTGTACCTATATGGCCAAATCCGAAGCATGACGAATGAATAGCGAAAAGTGGTCAAAGGAGTTTCAGGACTGATTTTGATGAAAACAAAAACTGCAAAATTTGAATTATGGGTAATCAATGTATCTGGCAAGAAATCAAACCTGTTGATTTTGGGAAAAAAACACGCGGACACTGTATTATTACACCATTCGAAATTGTCATTAATCATAATTGCGGGAAGTGACACAAGGCAAGTTTAGGTAAGTTAGGGTTCCGTAACTAACGGAACCCAAATACTAAGCTTCCACTGTCCGCCCATCCGTCAGTCTGTCAGCGGGCTGTATCTCAAAAACCATAATAGGTAAACAGTCCAAATTTTCACAGAGCTTGTATTTCTATTGCCGCTATAACAATAAATAATAAAATGAACTGAATTTCAAATTAAAGGTACGGGCCCTTCGTGTGGAGAGACCGACTCACACTGGTCGGGGTTTTAAATAAAATATGTAATGCTTTTTTATTTTAGGAAACTTGACCCTGCATAACAAAAGGTTGTCGCATTATCGTGTCGCGGCGTCCTTCCCTTTATATACGTCATCACAAGTTTTCAAACTGTCCTTAAATCAAAACTTGTAAAATTTGGGTGTACGACAGTTATACATAATTCCATGTGGGGAAATTCAGACGCCGTGTTACGTTATAACATTTAGAAATAATTATCATCATTTATTGATCATTAACAACAACAGATCTAGGTGTCAGTCATCGGGACAAATGCTTTGTTATCCGTGCATCAGTCCGTGTCAAATGTGACAGAATCTACTAGGTACAGATCATTCTGAAGGCTCTATATATCTACATAGATACAACGAAACGTCGGTACCTATGTTTGTATGCCTGGTACGCATACAAACATAGGTACCGACGTTGCCTCATTAGCCTCTTGTATGTACTAACGAAAATTATGTATTCAGGACATGCACACTATTACCGACTACTGCAACTCCTGAAAGCAGAGAAAAGAAGTAAGAATTAAGAGTGACAGCCACCGGGAGTGGCAGGCACCAGAAAAGCGTCGAGTCATTGAGGTTCGATGAGTCACGAAGAAGAAAGATTCCATGGTTTTGGATCCTAGCTTAAGGTGAAGTAAACTGAGTTCGTGATCTCAGTTCCCCGTCCATAAAACTGACCCTGAATCCTGAAATTAAGCACTTCGGGATTCGGAATTTGTTCGAAAGAGTCACCGCGGCCCTGGAACGCAAAGGGCACAAGCAGGAACACGGGTGGGTGGTTGAGACTACCCGTGACCCGTGGTGTCAGTAAGAGTCTGACACTCCCTTCCGCTCCGCCCAGAGCGGGAGAAGTCATTTGATGATTTCCCATACAAAAAAAAAGGGTCAGTTTTATGGACGGGTACTAGTTTCCACAATTTTTTACCCAAAGGTGAGTGAGACCGAGGTGGTTTTCGATGGAATAAGTAGTTAACCCTATTCCAGATATCGAAGAGAAAAAAGGGCGTCAATTTTTTAAGATTTTTCAAATTTGTACCAAGTAGGTATCTTTTATATTTATTTGGATCAGTTTTCTTGTGATTTTGCCCAAATATATTCTAGTGTCATTCTTCATGGCTTCGTGTTCATTGCTGTGTTTTACAGAAAAAAATCCAAGTGCGTGTGTAAAAAAGTATTTTGATGGGTATGTCGATTCTCATTTCGTGGATTCCTCAGTTAATTTGTAACAATTTCTTGATAAACTATTTGTTTTTTTGTTGTCAAAGATTTCTTTACCACCGCCGTCCTTTTCAAGATTTATGTGCCAGTCAAAATTTTGCTAGCCCTGATTTTTGGGGTCCTATTTACATAATATATCCCTTGCTTTTTGTAATAGCAGTTCAGGCGCCATTTTTAGGTTCCCTTTTCAAAATGTGGACTCCAGTATTCAGGTAATTTTGATTTCAATAAAAAAAAGAAAATAAACTTTCAAGTTCATTATATACCTACATATATACTTTTCCACTCACTTCAGCAGGAATACATTTTGCTTATCGAGAATTGGAAATATTGAAAGTGAAATCGTGATTGTGTGGATATTTTGCAGTAAAAGTGCTTTAGATAAATGTTTGCAATTTCTAAGAAACATTTACAGCAACGATTAGCTTAGACACCATTAATTATGAATTACAACTACCAACCAAAAACGGCTAGCTTGAATCTTCTTGTGGTTATATTTTAAAAATTGGACGTGATAAAATTATGTGGCATATATTTTAGCCATAAAGAGGTAAGCAGAAAGCAAAATCTCTTTAATTCATTTCTGAGCGAAGTTTTTGTTTTTTGTAAAGAAGTTCTATTATGGATGTGTGCGTGCGATATGAACATATAGGTACCCGAATATCAACTATTTGGGCACTTGCTTCACGGACACAAAAACCGTCCTGTTGGAGGATCCCCCTTTTCAATGGAGGTTTGCGGGACTTTACCTTCCGTTGCTGCACGCCAAATCTTGCACGCCAGGTCTCCCGCTAAAGGCTAAAGCCTGCTAACTCCGTTAATTATAACTCGTTTCGTTTGTCATTTTCATTTTCATTTCCATTAAAACAGTGTTTAGTTTTTATATTAAGTTTATTTGTCATTACAAGTTTTAAAGAAGAGTTTTCATTTTACGTGCAGAAAAAGTGTTCGGTACGGTAACGGAAGTTCATCTTTTATTTGCACCAACCGTGTGGCATTTCTCAGTAGTTTTCTATAAGTGGCCAGGGGGTGGAGCCTGAAACTGGTAGGCTAGGACATCGCCTGCAGTGGGGGGTAGGGCCTTGCCTCCTGTGATAACATAATGATAAGCTGTCAACTCAAACCGCGGAATTAGAATTAGTTAAAAAAACTTTTTAACAAAAAAATACAACCGACTTTTACACAAAAAATCAAAAAAGTGCAAAATAACTTTAATTTCGGAACTCGGTGTTTGTGGTTGCTTTTTCGTTTTTTGAACACCGACTTCCGAAATTAAAGTTATTTTGCACTTTTTTGATTTTTTGTGTAAAAGTCGGTTGTATTTTTTTGTTAAAAAGTTTTTTATTTTTCACTTTTTAGTGGTACCTACACCCCCTCCCCTCCCCCACTTAAACGAACCAATCACATTGGTGTACACTAAGAGGTCGTCAATGTAGACAATGTAGATACTTTTTTTAGATTTTTCGAAAACCGCTTGGTTGATTTCGATAAAATTTTCATGGGACCATTTGGGAAGTAGGTACCCTTTCCAACAAAAAGAGAATTTTTCAAATCGGTTCACAAGCGACGGAGTTATGCGCGAACAAACATAAAAAAAAAAATACAAACATCCGAATTGAGAACCTCCTCCTTTTTTAGAAGTCGGTTAAAAATTCTCTTTATCAAATATTGAGGAATTTTTACATTTGCCAATTTTACTTGTGTCTTCTGTAACAATCTTATAGTGATAACTTCGTAATTATTTTGTGTATAAAAAAGAAAACGAAAGGGGTAAAAAATCAAATCATGGCTATTTATAAAAATAAGTGTATATTTATTCAGAAACAAATTTTCAAAAATAACTATTAATAACAAATAAACTAACATGAAACAGAAATATAGCATCCAAAATTCATCCTCACCTCTGTCAGCTGGTAATGTGCCGAAGATGCTGGCGGCATTGCCACGTTGGATGGCAATGCTTAGCCTCAGGCCAAAGTAAAATCTTGTTCTTTGGTCACGGGAAGTCTCAACCAACCATTTCGAGCTTGTGAGCAGATGGGTCCCACAGCCCGAGGTTTTCAACTCTAAACGGCTCAAAAATGTAGTCACCAATAAGGTTACTATGATTACGCCATTTGAGGTTTTCAGCTGCTGCGGCAGCACCAGTACAACACGATGAACTATGATGACGAAAACGGGATTGCGCAAGAGTATCCACAAAGGTTGCGTACCACACTACAGCCTACCTATCTTCCTTGGAAACCAAAACATGCCGTCCAACCTTTTGCCATCGCCACGTGCCAAGCTATGGGTTCTGATTTGGCTGGAACGCTGACGGTAACGAGAGCTTGTTGGATAATGTCGTTAAATTAGCGTGTCGCGCAAAACGGACCGCACTGCGGCTACAAGAAAGACTGTGGTGCTCGAGCCTGATAACCACTTCGCTATAGTGACACGGTGTTCCTAAACGTAGTCATCGTGTGGCGTCGAACAAAGTGCCTAGGTGCATGAAGCCAAAGACCAGATTCCCATTTTCCCACAGCCAGAGCTTTTCCCTTTGCATTTTCCCCCACTCAGCATTAGCAGTAGACGTGGTCAGTAAATTGTTCTGAATGACTCTGCAGAGTGGTTCGTCATTATATATATTCGGGCAAGCGAGTTTCCAGGCAACGATAGCATCGGTGAAGGACAAAGTAAACTATAAATTTGGTGTAACATTTTATTAATTTCTCCCTGTTTACTGAATTGAAGGTGTTGTTTATGTCAACTTTTAGGATAACCACTTAGGTACATAGTTGCAGTGAGCCGTCAATCCATTACGTCCATTGGAACGACAACTCAGTAGCGGCTTTATGGCATGGTATTTTTACAAAATTGACCGGCTGACCTTTAGTACGGGCGGCTTCTTAAATTATTGAAACTTCATACTACAAGCCAGCTCAACGTGAAAGTGCTACCATACGGTTGGCCGTACCAGCCTTTACTAGTATACTTTGGGCTCATAGCGTACGAATGAGTGCTTTTCTATGTTAATAGTTAGACCAGCTGATGCCTGAGTTTTCATCCGCGGAAACGACGGCATCAAACTTTCATACAAAGTTTTCCACTTCAATTGAACAACCCCGGATGAAATTTTCGAAAATCTTTTCTTAGCGGATGCTTTCTGTATAAAATAATCATTTTTTACTTTATTTACATAACGTCAACCAGCACAAAGGATATGATAGTTATAGATAATTAAAGTAAAAAAAAAAAAAACTATTTATCAGAGTTTGAAACTACATCCGATGTTACCAGCAAGCCCATATTATTACAAGATTTTTCTATACACTCACAAATTAGAAACATCTATGAAATGACTCGCAGAGATAATGTTTATTAATTATCGAACACAGTTACAGCTTAGTGCTTTTATCGGATTAAATGTTTCTGAGTTTGCATAAAATAAAAGTTCTTCAAGTTTTAATTTAGAAAAGTGTTCGAATAAACCAGTGGAAATGAGAGCTTCGCTTTCTTAAAAAAACAACTGCATTTTAATATGCTTTAGTCAAGATGTTTTCAAGACAAATGTGGTTCTTACCTTAAGGGGTAGACATTAATTTTTAAGTCTTCTTCAATTGAGGATATTAATTTAATTTCATTCTAATAAGGAGAGAACATGAAATGGTGGTTGGTAATACCCCAATCGAAAAGTTTCAATTACCGTGATACGACTTATTATTTTATGCAATATGTAGGTAATATAATTATGCAGCGCATTAATTAAGCTACCTACTGCTACTATGCTTTTGATTCTTATGGTGTTGTGGTCGCCTTAGATCTCCTCTAAGTAACTGGAAATGTTGTTTGAAATAATAGGTGGTCTTATTAACGATTTGCCTTTTTCTATATTATTCTTTTCATAAAACGAATGATCGGGAATTTATAAAATTAACGAATACTGTTACAATTTCGTTATTGGGTTTGATTTAAATGCCCAATTTTTAACGTCCTGAAATAAATAAAAATGTGATCAATCTTCATTAAAAGCTCCAAATTTTTCTTTTTTGACGGATTGTTTAAAAAACCACGGAGCTGTGTTGGCAAAATTGCTAGTGGTCCGTGACCGCTGACTCGTCATTGTCAGGGTTGTTTACTGATCGAGAAAAGTTTGCGTTACGTTAGGGGTAATCGATTAATCGTTGGGACAGGTCTCTGTTAAATGTGGAAGTTACATATTTGACGTACATATATCATATTTTGTTTGCGCTAAACATGCCTTTTTCTTTTTTTTATGGAAAATCATAATATGACCTCTTCCGCTCTGGGCGAAACGGAAAGGAGTGTCAGACTCTTACTGACTAAAACCCACCCATGATCCTTCTAGTACCCTTTGCATTCCAGGGCCGCGGTGACTTTTTCGAACAAATTCCGTAACCCCCGCAGGTACTGGCCCTATGGTGGGCAAAGAAGACGGGAGTCTTGTTTGCTGACATCTCTTTGAGGCGCACAAGGAACACGACGCGCCGTCGACCCTGGCCAAGTTGTTATCGGACTGCGAGCCACCTATAACTCGCCATCCGCAGGCCCGCGCCTACGGTGGCCGGGAATCGCTTTGTGACTCCCGACGCTCGGGGCGTCTCCTTCTGTTGTGGCTACTGGGGTACGATATTCCTCGCGCGTTCTGCCTCCTCCTTTGTTGTCATTACTGCTTCGCAGGAGGCGGTGGGCCTTCCCATGCCTCCTCGCTCCGGACCATGGATATAACCAGGGCTGGAAGCGAGAGGTCGCTGCCGCCGATTGCCTCGACGAGGACAGGGTGTTGTTCCGCCCAAGCAGGGCAGACTTCCACCGTACCTATCGCTCTCTAGCGTTCTCCGAGCGATCGACACAGTGTTGACCCGGGAGTGTCCTCTCACCGAATCAGAAATAAGTACCTCCCGAAACATTCGTGTCCAGTGAGTACCTGCGTCAGGTGGTAGGTGAGGCTGCCGTGACGCCTCTCCAACCAATCTTCAAAGAGAGGACTTATCGCTGCAATGGTAGAGTGCCCGAGCTTAACATACCTGTGAGGCAAATTATGAACTCTAAACACAGCGACTAGGAATTGGGTACAATCTATGTACATATAACCACACATTTAGTTTAAGTATTGCAGTGCGATTCTGTAAACACGAGGAGACTCGTATAAAATTAGGTGAAGGAAGGTTTACACGATACGTTAACAAAATAGACCGGCTGATTAGCAATTTTTTATTTCTTGTTTACAAAATCGCACAAAATTAATCCAATTTTTTATTGCCTCATGTGCAACAACCTCTCAATCAACCTTAACAGTATTTCCAGTGTGTTACAAAATTCTTTTGTGTTATCGAGCGTTACATGTTCCTGTGTGTTATGGTGCATTTTTTGTTACTCTTGTCAGTTTTTAACTCTGTAATGGATATGTGTACGTGTCGTTATTTTATCGACAGGTATTAAGTAAGGCGCAACGTAAAAAGAAAATAACTTTATGTAAAATAATATCATAAAAATTAATACAATCATTATCAGGAAAAAATCTGGCCTGAAGTAAGTATGACGATGTGTAACATAACTGAAGGTGTTGATTTCCCATATTGCTGAGTGGGGTATGAAACCGAGAATTTTTAAGGTAAATTACACACAAATTAAAAAAAGCTTTTCATTTCAATAAATCAAGGACAAATCCAAATTATGAATATGTCCTCGGTCCTGAAAGGTCGTCAGAGAAGAAATCTTGCATATTGCTTTAAAAAGCTGTAACCGACATTAATGTACAAAGAACCAGTAAAGAAAGTTTAAAAAAAATTAAATCATTTTACAGCAAATGTAATAATCTCTGTGCGTACAGACTTACAAAGAAAGACACGTACCAAATTAGCTCACTTTTCCCGTCTGGCCTGTGTGATTTCATAAATACACACTTTATATTTATTTTATAAGTAATATGGTTTTTGATTTATTTTCGATAACCCTATATTGATGTCTACCCCATCACTATAAAAAGTACATTCTAGTGTTGTATCGATCGTCATCGGCCTGACGTCCTTGTTGATTATTCATTACCGGTTTGGATGATCCAGGGGCGGGATGAACGTAAACAAATTGGGTTCAGGGTCATTTCAACAGTTAAAAATATCAATGCACGTTCAACAATTTCTCCAAGGGTAGTCAGACATCCCAAAAAGTTCAATGGATGCACATTTCAAGCATCACCGCACCACATGAAACTTGCTTTTTTAAGCTGCAGCGCTATGCAGATTTCGAAATTAGAATTTCTAATTTATATTTAAACTAAGCAAATGGTTAATTTATTTTTTACGCATAAGCCTGATAGTGGTGCTTAAATAATAGTGAGGCAAATGGTAACTGCGTATTCACAACACGTGATTGGCACAAGCTCAATATTTGCTCACCGAGCTCCGATAGCGACCCCGCATAAACCTTTAACTATGACATTAATCGGATTTTAGCAGCCAATTCTATTTCGAGATACCAAATAGAGAGGATCTACTATTGGAGTTTGCGTAAAATTATTTTAGGCAAACTTCAATAGTAGATCCGCTCTAAATTAACCACTAATTCTGGAACCAAAGCAAATATGTGTGCTTTGGGAAAATATTAGTATCTATTCGAGAAGTTGACAATGGTTCTTTTTAATATTTCCTACTGAATCTATATTCCGGTACGTTATTAACGGCTCCGACCATTGTTGACTTTATTGACTCGTAAAATCTTTAACTGCTGGGTCTTTTTATACTATTTTTATTTCACATTAAAATATTGAGTTATTGCGTATTATTAACGTGTAAGCTTCGATGCGTACCTATTCGGCGCGGGTGCTTGAAGCCACTTTCTTCGCTTTTATATTCAATGATATTCTGCGTTTCTTGTTGATATAAACTTCAAACTCGCTCTTTGGCTAACCTAATTCTTTTAGCTGCTTGTTTGCTTCCAGTAATGCTCAATCAGCAGTAGCAATAAATCGATAGTATTATCGATTTATTGCTTACACATTATTATCTACTGATGACGACACATCAATTTAACTGTCACTTTAGTAGTCTCCTTTATCATTTAATAAGATAATTGAAACTTGAGTACCTGTATTCCTATCTAGCTTATGAACGCTTTGGATGACTACAACTTTTAAGAGCAACAATGTCCTCTATAGTAAGCCGTTTCTAACAAGTTTCTGACCCCGTTCAAGAGCTCCACTTCATTGCAGCTTTTTGCAGCGTTTATAAGTTCGCATAAATTAAAAATTCCTAGTGCACTTTCTCAACTATGCACGACATGAGGCTTCCTTGTTTTACGTTCGTTTTTTACCTGCATCCCTGAGCATAAATTAGTTTACTGTAGTAATATAATGCACGTTTGATCATCATCAGCACTTTCGTGAATATTTCATTTAATGGGTCGTGTTGGATGGCATACATAATTTCACAAATAAAGTGGCTGTACAAATATAAAGCGCTCGTTTATATACACGCTTGGTTCTGGCAGGCGTATGGCGTGTAGCGAGTAATAAGTCGCTTGCACGGGGGGTCGTTAATCTATCGCAAGTCAAACAAGTTCATTAGGCAACTGTTTACCCATACGTGTATACAGTGTAATAGTGCATTTTAATAGTTAAGGAGCTTATCATTTATTAAATATTTGATTAGTAGGTATAGAAAAGCTTTTTAGCTTAGTAAATTCAGAGTCAGTTTGCTTCGCTTTGCTGACTTTTGGTACGGTTTACTATAGGAAAGCTATTGTTTTACTAATTTTGTAAAATTGAAGTGTCGTTCATGAGTTTCGTTTGCTGCAATGGTAAGTGTCTGTGATAAAATAAGCTGGTTGCAGAAATAAAATTGTAGTGGTAGCAATTAGCTCTAGTCGGGTCCTTCGGAAATAACTTTTATACAAAACAGATTTTTAATTTTACACACACGGGGCCATTTGCAGCCTCATTTAGTTACGAAGCACAAAATTAAGTGTCGTGTACATGCGGAAAGATTAATACTCAAGTAAGGTTTACAATGGCAATGCGCTACTACAAAGGAGGCCATCGCTTTGCGAAATAGATGTCAAAAGCAGTTGTGTGTGCTATTACATTTATTACTTTCAGTAATTGTGTTTAGTTTTACTCAAAAATAGATGAAAATATATTTGCGTCGAGTGTTAGTAGTAGGTTTTTATTTTAATGAAAAAAGTTTCGGACTGTAT
Organism: Hecatera dysodea; assembly: GCA_905332915.2. Lineage (NCBI taxonomy): Eukaryota > Metazoa > Arthropoda > Insecta > Lepidoptera > Noctuidae > Hecatera > Hecatera dysodea. Next base: position 19,110,319 of record HG995286.1, on the reverse strand, counting down.
CGGGTAAATATTACACTATAGGTAGATATGAAGACAGGGAGAGGCAAACTTCACGCCCCAGCAGCCGCAACAGAAGAAGAATCTGGAAGATGCAGGCATGGCTTTTTTATCGGACGGCGAGCGTTGAGTGGTTCGCTTTCCGATTAAAACCAGTCCCGGGCCGACAGCTCGTTGTGTTCCATGTGCGCCTCAAGGAGATGTCAGCATAGAAGACGGGTCCCACAGTGCCAGTATCTGTCCGGGTTACGGAATTTGTTCGAAAGAGTTACCGGGCCCTGGCTTTAGTCAGTAAGAGTCTGACACTCCCCTCCGCTCTGCCCAGAGCGGAAGAAGTCATTTGATAATTTCCCATACATAAAAGGCCCATAAAGACGACATTTTATTACAAGAAAGAAAAAAACATAACTTAACCACAATTAAAATAAGGTTTTTTTTTTAAAACCACAATCAACCAGCCTAGGTAGCCTTCTCTAAACTCCATACATAATAATATATGTTGGGAGTGTCTTCTTTCAACTAAAGTTAGACCACAAGATCTGATCTGATCTCAAGAGATTACCAGTACAACTCAATAACTTGGTAACACGCACGATGCTCCGTTGACAACCTAGTGTTAAATTTATCGGTTTCTGGCTACCAAATTATCGTGCTTTCCGAGGCACGAAGAAATCTCGGTATGTTATAATGGTCATCCATCCATGAATTGATTGGAGAGCGTTGACAATAAGCATTGAAGATCGACCTGTGTGGTTATTACAAAAATAACATTTCGCCTTGATAGTTAAAATAATAGTCCGAAAATATATTTGAAAAAATGTGATTTAATATACCAACAAATAAAACTAATAACAAGCTTGTAAACGAGGGAAAATGTCTAAACACGGAGCGTAAATTAGGTAATTTATATACAGATTTCCCCTAATTACATGCCTTCATTATAGTCCAATAATTTTAGACTCATATTAAAATAGACGTTGATGAAGATAGTCCAGAGAAGCGTTAACCTGACATTTATTTATTTTATTTATAAATATAGTATCAACACCTTTCTGGTAGACTGCATTTTAAAAGAGCAATGTCGCTAGTAGAACGTTTAGGTAGGTATGGCTGCATCAGGCTTTCCTCAGGAATCGCCCTGCGACTCCCGACGCCCGGGGTGTCTTCTTCTTTTGCGGTGGCTGGGGCGTGAGGTTTCCCTCTCCCGCATAAGGAGGTGACCGTTTCCCATGCCTCCTCGCTCCGGACCATGGATTGAACCAGTCCAGAAGCGAGAGGTCACCGCCGCCGATCGCCTCTACAAGGATACAGCGTTGCTTCGCCCAAGCAGGCCAACCCTCCACCGTATGCTCTATCGCGTCCTCCAGGCGATCCACACAGCGTTGATACCCGGACATGCCCTCCCACCGAATCCGAAACAAGTACCTCCCGAAATATCCGATGAGGACGCCGCCGCCGTGGCGTCTCTTCAACCACTCCTCAAAGAGAGGACTTATCACCACAATGGTGGCGTGACCTACCTCGGGTTTAGGTAGTAATCTTTTCAAACTCTAGTCTTAGTCGACCTTTGTGACTTTTTATTACTATTAACAGGTAGCGTTTGCCCACTATCTCACCTGACAGAAAGTACGATGTGGTCGAAGATGAAGCACGCAAGACTCCCAGGTTGTAGTTATTAGGAAACACGGACACTGGCAGGGAATTCCACTCCTTAGCTGTACACACAGTGAATTTGTTCTATAAACGTTTTGTCCGTGTGGGTGGGAGGTCCGCCATGTATCGGTCGCGTATCGCCATACATCTTGAGGTCTGATGATGGAACGGGCTTGGCGGAATTGAACTATGCAATTCATTCGCACACTCTCTAAAATGCTACCGAAAAAAACTGACAGACTAGCAAATCGGCGTCGATGCTCAATAAATATAGTATCAACCTTTCTGGTAGACTATATTTTAAAAGAGCAATGTCACTAGTAGAACAGGTAGGTAAGTTTGTCTGCCTCAGGCTTTCTTCGGGTTCAGGTAGTGATTTTTGCAATCTAGAGTTTTAGACGGGCTTTGTACTCGGGCTCGGCACCCAACACTCTATATTATCTTTGAAATATAATCTTTAGAGTGATTATTTTACCCATGTTCATTCAATAGGAAAGTTAGAAGTTCAAGGCGATTTTGATATTCGTTTGGTAGGCTAAATTTAGATGGCAAGTGAAAGGACTTTCTTAGGGTTATCTAACAATTTTTTAGCAGCTTCTTTTTTCTCTTATCGTATGTTTGACTAAAATAATTTAGAAGTTTGCTTATTTAAGAATTTATAGCTGCTAAGTTTTTCATTTGAATACACGTCTGCTGTGTGGCTATGAAATATTTACTTTTTCTAGCTAAACATGTATATTATATTCAAATTTTACCTTTTAGTGAATTCGTTTTTCGCCAATTATTTCTAAATATATCAATCCATAATTTGTGCGTTTGGCAGCATCGATCTTCACATCGACATCGGGTGAATTTTAAAGAATTTAATTACTTTTGTTGGCCCATACTTAATCTATAACAATGCTTTTCATTTGTAAAATGTAAAATGTTCATTGGAAAATGAACAATATTCATTGCGTTATTTATTCTTTGACTATATTTTACATACCTTCGTTATCGAGCAGACAAATTTTTCATACTGGATCCTGAGCACAAGGCATATACATATATCAACACACGAGTTTCCGTTACACTTCCTAAACTATTTAATTAGCAGGTTTTACGAATCTGGTATGATCGGGCCCGCATCGGCTGCCGACATCACAAAGGCCTAAATCGGACCGGCTGTTGAGTAATATTTCACGGAAGACTTGCTATAAAAGCAACGGAACGATTAAGACTTCCGAACATCCCCCTACCCTGCATACCTCCCCCCCCCCCTTTCGTTATCACTCTAACCCATTCCACGCAAGCAACTTGAAAGATTGGTTTCGCAAACAGTTTTTGTGCCTTTTGTTTTTAATACGAAATACCGTGACGAAAATGCAAATATTAAGTTTTATCTATAAAGGATCTATAAATAGAAAGCAAAAGTTGTGTCGCGGCACTGACATTGCAATCGAGAGACATTGGAGCATTCCTAGCAGACGTAGTTTTAAGTTGGGGCACTCCAAGCTCAGTCTTCCTCATACCGCGGAAAAGGAAGGAGGCGGGTGAAAAGCGAGCTCGGAAGCCTGCAGAAAGTGAAAGCCGAACGGAGTTGACATTCGTGCCCTTTACTACTGCAGGTCAAGATCACTAGCGGTTTCGAACCGTGCGCCTTAAAATCTGTGCCTTCTGGGTCACATACTTACTATATCAGGAGAAATAAAAATATGTGTTTTTTTTAAAGAAACTTGTAAGTTTCAGTGCATTAAAAAAAGACTTTCTGTTAGAACAATGTTATTACGAGTACTACGAGGTAAAATCGCAAAGCTTTGTAAATCATAAATTTCCTATATGTTGGTAAAAGGAATGAATTTTATTTCCATAATAATGTGTTACAAATTGAAATTCCGTAACGTGTGTACCGTGCAAAATAGGGTGAAAATAGATGTTTATATTATAGTTGCCGGAGAATTATGACCGCTCGAAACCCTTTGTAAATAGGTGAGACCCTACGCAAGCCAGCAGTTCCCATCTCCTTCAGTAAGTGTTGCTATTATATGCAAATATGTTGGTGGGTTTAGCTACAACATATCACTTTTTAATAGGAAGGTTACCTTTTGCATTTCACGTGGAAAAAATGTAGGTCTAATTATCTACTTGTATTAACAACATGCTCTGTTTAAATACTAAGTATTTAGTAGATTCTATATTGTGTTTATTATTTTTATCATTCCGTACTATCTTAGAGTATACCTATATGTCTTTAGAACCCGCTAATCAGTATTTATACCTACATAATATTTTTTGGTGAATTGGCACTTATTTATATAACGATTATCTCAAATTATTTTTATAGTGGAAATCTCACATTGGCCGTAGCTGTAAATCAATTTTTCAATACCTATAGTTTTTTTTTTTAATTTTGTGAAAACCGAAGGCGTTCCCCCTTTATGCCGAGTTCCGTCGCCTATTCATTCGAAAAAAACGTTCGTCAAATCTCATTAACCGTTTTCTTTTCAGAAAGTAACTCACTGTAGCACCTAGGGACGGAATATTCTTTCGTCAATTCAAAGGAAAGATGTCCCGGGAAATATTTTTATGTTTTTTTTTTCAAAGAGGGAGATATGTATGTGGTGGAATAGAAGAACTAAGGAAACAGAGTGTTTATGAAATATTTTCGTAAAATCTACAAATATGGGTACCTCTTTTTTCATTTAACTCACCCTTAATTTACTCCAGCTGGTTCAAGGGCGCAGCTCGAATTTAGTTCATTATTTTATAAACAGCAAAGAAAAACAGAAAAATAGTGTTTATTTGGGACGAATGTCGTTCATACTTTTTTATTCATAGACCGCAAGCGTAGGTACTGGGCCTCAAGTCTGCTATTACAATAGTGTCAAAATGGCCAATCATTGATCTCATAATGGTCGATTTTGACAAGTTTTGTAATCTACTAACATAATGGCGTCATTATGACTTTCCAAAGGTCAACCACTGACACGCCATTGAAAGAAATGGCAAGTAATGGTAATCTCGTACATAATGACAAATGAATGACAGACGTATGCAGTAAACTGCTAAAATTTTGACAGATCCTTTGATCAGTGACCTACCATTAGAACCTCATTGTGCAGTCATTCTTTTTAATAGCTCGGTTATCAAAAAATATTACGAGACTACTGACAGACCAATGAACGACCATTATGAATTTAGCAGATTACGAAATTTTAGCAAAATGACAATGGTATCGTGTTGGAATGACAAATTTATAAAAATAGCAGATTTGGGGACCTGGCTGGCTGTACTGTTTTATAATTAAGTGAATTGGTCGTATTTAAAACATATTACATAAATATACAAAATGATTAAATTCGCAAATTTATCACTGTCAATATGTAAGAAAAGAACATTGGACGAGATTTTACAAATTGGTGCGACGCCCCCATGCGAAACTTCCTTTAAAATACGTATTTTTACGTTTTTTTTTATTCTTATTTCGATTTGATTTAAAATTTACTGTAATAGGACTTTACTGTTTTTTCTGTCACTATGCATGTTACTGTAAATCAGAAGAGCGGAAGTACCTAACACAAGCAAAAAAAAATTGCTTAAAAGGTACTTCTATACAATAATGAATACTACTATATAATAATGAATGTTACACATAAGTGGAAGAATGATTGTCGTTCGTGAAACTGACTTCACCAGCTAGAGAAGATACGGAGTGAAGCTAGATCACTCATATTAATGTTACCATCAGCCAGTAATTAATGATGCAGGTTCTGGTGTTCGTACTGGGATATATTGCTATTGGAGACCGAGAACGAGCAACGCCTCCCTACATCACAAATCAATCATAGCACGGTTAGCATATTATTCTGTTACTCCGGAAATGTTATGCACTCGACATACATTTATGTATGTACATATAAATTATGATTATGGACAGACATGACGAATCGCAGTTACTGGGGAAATATTAAATGTAACCACGGATTGTTCAGCGTTTTGTTTTCTATGAGATTTGGTGCAAACAGGAATATCTTAAAAAAAATTGTTTACGTGATACGTTCTACAAGGCCACAACTGTACAACTATTTACCCCCAATATTGCGGCGGATAGAGTTGAGGTTTATCTCTCCCTCACGCTCCCTCTCGCTAGCATTACTGCTTTGCAGAAGGAAGAAACTTCTTCCCACCCTTGCCACAGAGCCGCTGCCGCAGGCCCAAGCAGGGCAGACCTCCACCATGTGATCCCCCGTGTCCTACGGGCGATCCACTCAGTGGTGATGCCCGGTCGTGTCTTCCCGCTGAATCCGAAACAGCTCCCGAAACAACCATGTCCAGAATGCCTTGGCACCTCTCCAACTACTCCGCAAGGAGGAGACTTATCGCCGCAATGATGGTGTGTCCAGCGCTGGGTTGTGACCGTCGCGCTCTCCATATCACCATGGGATCCTGCTGGACCATCTAACGCGTAGCGGAGTTTCATCCTGGCTTAGCTCCTCCATGCACGACGCATAAACGTACGCGAAGTCTCTCGCCTCCAGATCCCATGGCGGCAATCTGGCAAGGACGCTCGCCGCCACGCCGGAGAATGTACGGTTTGGAACGTAAGACCATGTATCCATGACCATGGGGATACATGGTCTTGGACGACTTATAACTACCTACTAGACTAATATCTACATATGTATATACATATGTCAAAAACGAATTACAGTGATTGGTCTAGTCATACAAGACTTACAATTTGCTAAATGTTAGCTTATTCTTTTGTAACATCAACTAAAAAATACTTATGACATTGTGAACGATTGTCCATTTTTGGTTACGATTGAAATCTCGACCCTTCCTCTCGTTAGTAGATAAATTAAGGGTCGGCCATTTGGGCGACCTTTTCGTTATAATATCGTGTAGTGTGATTCATGTGACATTCATGGAATATCGGAAGGTCAGCCTATTCATAGCCCGGGACCTCAAAGTGATATTCGATGTTTAATAAATACGCATCACTAAATCCATAAAATTACTTGCGTCTTGTACCATAAAAGCGTTTTTGAATTACTTTTATTTTACAAATTAACAAGTGTTTTATTTGTTCCTAGCAACCCGCTCCAGCTTGCAACGGGTAGCAGAGCATGCCTTTATATATGTAATTATAAGCCACCAATCGCCATCCGTCAGTTTACACATAACTATATTTTATTATATTAGTTGTATAAAAAAATAAAGTTGTGTGTAAACTGACTGAAATATTGAAAACAGAAACCTTCCTCATGAATCATCTGTTGGTGGAAACTGTATGGAAATCTATTCAGTTGCTTATAAGTTTATCGGGGACCGATATACAGACAGACAGGCGCGGAGGGGTACTTGGTTATGATCATAATTATGTGAGTGACGGAAATCGTCTTCACTGGTAGATAGTTTAGAAGTAGCAGGGTTTCAAACAATCAGAGCAAAAAAAAGCTTGGTTAATTAGGATTTATTTTCATTGATAGGTCTATGCCTGACAAAATACTCATGTGTAGGTAAAAATCTATTGCCTAAAATATTGAAATCTGTTATCGGTTCAGATATTCGATATGTTCCAAAAAGCTATTTGTACACCTTTTTCAGCATCATAGCATCGATCCGCCTGGGATTGACAAGGTTGAAGTTTCACGCATTTTTTAACTAAATTCCGAAAGCCGTTGGTATAGGCCCCTGCCTATACCAAAGGCTTTAGCGAAAAATATGTATGTATAAGCACAAAGAAAATATCTTTTACCCACTCTTTTGATGTAGACAGTTACATTGTTGCGCGCCTCAGTTAAAGCCTGTTACATAGCGGTATACCACACTAGCGCCATCTAGTATCGAGAGCAGAACAAGTAGAGTCAAGAACCTTCGAAGCTTTTCTTTGCTTGAATATTCTAGAATTCTCGACTCCTGGTCGGTCACAACCGGTATGTATTTAAACATTCTAAACCTTTCTATAATAGACGGTTCTGGAATTGACTGACGCTCTATATAAGGCCTGCATAGTCCGCGACCAAATCAGTATAGGATTTGCAATCTATCGGTTAACATCTAGAGAGATCTTCAACTGCGAATTGAAGTGATCATTAGTGCAATTGTGTTTTATAATTAGAGTTTAAAGTTGTTTAATTATAGTGTCTATTTTTGGTTATTAAACCGGCTGTTTTTACTGTCACGCACCCCAAGCTCGTAACGCGGTGAAAGAATGAATTTTTTGCAAATTATGCGCTTACAACCATAGGCGTAAATTCTCAAAATATTTTCAATCACGCATCAACGACTGTGCGCATTTGGACGAAATTTGGCAAAAAGATACATTGTATTACAGATAGATACAAGCTTATTCATAGAAAGTTTTATGGATTTGGTCTACAACGTTTCCTTGGGATAATAAAACACTTTTCATGCGGGCGATGCCTCTGGCATAAGCGGTCAACAATGTTGCGCATTGACGCTAATGCAACATTGGTGTTGATCTTAAAAGGATTATTGAATGTCAAGGCTATCGATAGTAAGCGGGTACTATGATATTCTATATCCCATCACTAGCACTAGCCAACAAGTGAATATGAATAAAGGATAGTCTACATCGACGTGTAGAATATCAGCTTTTGCACTCGGCCTTGAAGAAATAAACCACAGAAACGAATTTATCATCACCCACAGCCTGCCATCGCCTACTGTTGGGCTTAGTCCCCTCTTTTCGTGTGCCGATTCGTATAACTGGGATTAAGTTATACTAATGTCCTAATACAGCTCATGATATACACGTGTGTGTGTGATTTCATCCAAATCCGGAAAGTCATTGAATCGTCCTTGTAAAACACGTATTATTTTATATTGAAGGTTTAATAATATTAGAAGGTAGGGTACGAGTACATGAACAATTTTGCACTAAATGTTAGTCGAACCGCATAAAACAGCTAGTTATATGTATTTTATTGCGCGGTGCTACAAGGACGGCGTTTAGATTGGCCTTTGTTTTATAAAACTGCATAGGAACACTAACAAAGCACTGCAGAGTTCGACTGTTTTGGGAGTAAAACCTGCATGCTGCCTTGTAAAAGTTGTAAACCTTGTGTGCTTAGAATAACTTGTTTGCATCTAATTTTTGTCGTAGTTTAGTGACTTGTCGTTGCATTGAGTATTCTTTTGAAGAAGATGCGTCGGTATAGTAATCTGTGCCACTCACGAAACATACAATAGAACAGTAGGATCATTCTTATTTTTAAGGAACTTTCGCATCTCAGTTTGTACTTGTTTTTGACATTGTTAGATGATATTGTTACTTGAATGCCTTGAAATACTAAATCAGTCGTCAGTTAGTTTCCTGCACGTTGCAAACCCTGTCATATTAGAATATAGATAAAGCTTTTTCTACATTCTAATCAATACATAAATGAAATAAATTGCTAATAGTTACAAAAGTGCCCATGTTTCATTTAATAGCTGCGGGCCACGTTTGTCGCATTATCCTGTTCAATAAATGTGACCACTGAGCTCTGTCAAAATCTCTTGAACCCCCAAAGAGACCAGCGAAGCGTATCCCGGTGCCCAAAAATTATAGCTAAAAGAGGGAGCACTTCTATACATCTGAATACGTCTAACACAATCAATGTTAATTAATGTTTTCCTACACCGTTTTAATAGCTGTGGTGCTAGAGTAAATGAGGTACACTAAGTGTCTTGGTTCGAACTTACGACCTCTGGCATGTAGATCGAGAGGCTCCTTACCTGGGCCACTAGTGTTTTCCAACTATTCAATTTAAAATGCGTTGAAATGATTAGGCGGATGTTTCAACAAAAAAAGCTATCAAGACGTAAAGATAAAGAGTTGAGTTGAGACTAATAAGTTGCTAATGAGACTAATAAGTACAAAGCCCAAACTGCGGCCAAAAAGCTCGGCATCCTAAATAGAGTGAAGCGATACTTCACGCCAAGACAACTTCTAACGCTTTACAAAGCACATGTCCGGTCCTGCAAGGAGTATTGCAGCCACCTTTGGGATGGTTCAGCTAAATACCAACTTGCCGCACTTGACTCGGTGGAACGCAGAGCTAAGAGGCTCATTGCTGACGAAAAACTGGTGAATGCCAAGCTTCACCTGCTTGTCAGTCTTCTACAGATTGTACTTCGGCGAGTGTGCCCATGAACTCCACGATCTCACCCCACCGGCTCCCTTCTACCATAGGATCTAGACGCACTGTAAGTTACCATCCCTACATTATTGCCATTCCACCAATTCGCACCAAGCGTCTCCAATCGTTTTTTGTAATGCGCACAGCAAAGAAGTGGAACTCTCTGCCTGCGTCTGTGTTTCCGAATGCATTCAACCCTGATCTCTTCAAAGTTAGAGTGAACAGGCTTCTTCTGGGTAAGCTCATTCCATCGTCAATTTTGTCTCTGTCAACTGCGACCTAGACTACATAGAGTCAAGAGCATATCGATCAGACAATAAAAAAAATGTTGCTAAGCATAATTTCATTTGCAATAATTTAATAAATTATCAGTATAAACTGAGAAATGTGGTCAGATTGTGGGCGGCCAGTTTAGGATTCACTTAACATACAATAATAATTAGCAGGTCTTGATAGAGAGTGCGGTAGACCACAAAATTGAAAATTAATTTATAAATGATTTTCCCAAAACTCTCAACCAATTAAACGCGTCCAAACACAAGAATGAAATGAAGTTCGGTGAAATCTTTAGTGAAAATACTTGCTTTTGTTCGTAATAATGTCAGTGTTTGAGTACTGTAAACGTTATTCTGTCTGACTGCGAGTATATGAATTATATTATGACTTATAAAGCAAGTCGTAATTACATTTCAGTCAACCTTTAATTAAAATCCGTTTTTCGCCATGACGCTATAATAATAAAGACGTAATCAAAAAACCTGAATCTCACATAGAGACACAAATAGAATGTTTGTTATGTTTTTTTGTAGCTGGCTTATCAATATGTGAGTTGGCAATATCATAACTGCATAAGTTACCGTAAAAAAGTCGACATTCGTGGAAATATGGAGTATACATATTCACCATTTTTGAATCCAAATTATATTAAAAATGCAAAAGTGAGTTAATTACGCATCCACTTTGATAAATTTTGGTGCAAGTTATTAATGAAATTTGTATGTATAGTTAAATAAATAAAGAGAAAAATAATATTACTCTTGTCTTTAGGATCTAAGTACTGAATAATAATTAAGATGGTAATTTAGTACGAAATCGTCATTTGTAGGCCTTGATTGTTTTAAAAGGGTTTAAAGTTTCCTCTCGACGCAACGGTGGGGTTTACACACTTTTGCGGTCTCCCTCTTACTATCGGCCGAGCCGTGCGCACCCCCTCTGAAGAGCCCTTGAACTAGTTTCACCCCTTATGCCCGGGTGAGCACCTTAACGCTACACGCTCGTCTCGCTGTTAAGTAAAAGCTGACGAATTGATGTAAGCGATTAGACAAGAATAAATAATAAACAGAGGGTTTAAACGCAACTTGTGACCGCATGGCTAGTACGTTTAACGTTAACGTTTAAAATAAGGGACATCGGAATTCTTGTAAAAACATTTTTGGCTGACTTCAAGGTGATGGCGTAATATTTAGAAGACACCGGATTTGTTTTTCACAAGCTTCTAGAATTGAAACATCCTAAAGGTTTTGTTGCTCCTACTGAAACATGATATATCTAGAAATATTAAACACAAACAGGCCCTGCTCTAGAGTCGCCAGCATATTTGTGAATACGGTGTACGAGGCACCTGATTGACTGAGTGACAGGCCTGGCAAGCTTTCACTAACTTTTTCTGTTCCATTGTAGGCCGAAAATAATTGATCGAAGAATTACAATCCTTTTAGTATTTACAGTCCTTTGCAAATCGTGAAAGGTTGCAGCGGGAGGTCAGGTGTCCGTGATAAAATTAAATATTTCGTTTCGTTATCGCGTTAATTTTCTTAGTAACAAATAAACTTTTTGCCTCTAATTTTACATGGGCGGAATAGTCGGATAGTTGATGATCCTTCCACACGATTGACTAGAAAGTGATACATTAATTTGACTGTATCACAAAGTAATAGTAACAAGCTATCGGTCTTGTGTACCTTTCAGTTCATAGATATAATTTTATATTTCTACTAGCTGACCCAGCAAACGTTGTTTTCCCATATCAAATAAAAAAATATTCAAGGTTATCGTAGTGGGGTGAAAATTTAGGGGTGTATGTATTTCTGTATGCTGTATCATAAAAAAAAAATAAAAAAAAAATTGTCTAAAAAAATAAATTTAGGGGGATGAAAAATAGATGTTGGCCGATTCTCAGACCTACTGAATACCTATGCATATAAAATTTTATAAAAATCGGTCAAGCCGTTTCGGAAAAGTCTTGTCAATCAATGGTTTAAACTAGGTTCTAGGCTCATACCATTCGAATTCGCTGACCGAATTATGAATGTGAGAGATGAACCGGTTACACGTCGCTACGTGTAACCGGTTCATCTGTCGGATTGCAGGCAAGCTCGCTAGCTTGCCTGCAATCCGACGTCAGATAAATGGCGACGGAAAGGAGCTTTCACCAATCCTATAAATTATTGTAAAAGTACAATTGAGAAATTGAAGAGTAAATGGCCGTCTGAAATTCAATGAAAATAAGAATCTGTTATCTAACATTTTTGAAGTGAGGTTTATGTTGATATCAGGTGCGATCAATACGGCCTGGTCATAACCAGAAAACCTTTTATCCTGATAGGAGTTATGGGTTCGTAAATTCGTTGTATTCAAAAATAAAATGCAAGTTTACATAAAGTCATTTTATTTATGAATTGTTTCTGTTTCGACAAGCGGGATTAAATTCTCAAAATCTGAAAAATACACATTCCGCGAGTAAATTAAATTTTGTTTCAGAGAATGGGAAATCCAGTAGGTACCAATGTTTACTTTTCGAAATAATAAATTCCTATTGTCAAGTAGTTTTAACCTACAGAAACTGTGAGGCTCATCACAATAGACCTTTGTTTGATCGACGGTTCTATCGATTGCAGTCGTTTTGAACAGCCACTCAAACGACTCGATAAAAATCTTTCGACCAAATAGCCCGCGCCCGTACGGTTGGTAAAGTGCCGGGGTACAGGGTGTTTTCTTTTAAGTGAGCGTACATGGCCAAAGCTGAAACCCCGTACATAATTGCATATTTGAAAAAAAAAAAGACTATACTCCCGAGTCTCGGGAGCGATCTAAGATACTTTTTCGCTATTCTTAAGCGCATAGTAATGGCACGGATTTGGACATTACCGTCAACTTGAAAAAATGATTGCAAACACCGTAATTCTATATCTATCTATTTCTATACTAATATTGTAAAGAGGAAAGATTTGTATTTTCGTATGTAATGAATAAACTCAAATAGTACTGACACGATTTCAAAAATTCACCATTAGAAAGCTACGTTCACTCTGTGTAACATAAGCTATATTTTATCCCCATATTCCCACGGGAACGAGAACTACGTGGGTTAAACCGCGGGGCGCTGCTAGTTTGATATAAACCTGGATTAAACTATTAACTTTCGATTTATCGTGAACAGATTACTTACCAACATAATGTAGAATATACCCGTGTTTTAATTTAAAGATAGATTTAACAATATCATTTGAATAACATTCAATTGATAGGTACAACTTGATACAATTTCCAAGGCCCAGTTCCTTTCATGTTCAAATTATTAAAATATTTATTGTTGATTGATTGCCATAGCAATAGGCACATCACAGCTGTATTAGAATGAAAAAAAAAAAGGTTTTAAATCAAAACTGGGCCACTACATTTAATACAACCGAGCCGTCACAAAAGGGCAGGTAGCCAATCCATCAATTTATTATACAACAGTCCATTCCCTTCAGGCGACGTCGATAAGTTAAAGATTTTTTAGATCTTGCACTAAAAACGCATGTTTTCTTGCTAAAATAAGGAAAACATTATTACAACATTCGAGTACTTACATATATTATGTACTTACATATGTATGAATATTATGAATTGTAACGAGTCTTCAAATTCGACTTCGACAGATGATAGCGGCCATATTTTTGAAGCTACATCTGTCAAATTGGTGATCATTTATTCAGTCTGATTTGTTAAACCATGGTATTGATATAGCGTTCAACAACACTGACTCAGGAGCTGAAGGTGAATGACCATAGACAACGACATGTGTTGAATGGGCTCTGGAACTGTTGGAAACTGACCTCAATTTTCATCGAAAAAATATCTTCAGCGATGAGGCCCATTTATGGCATGGGTATAAACAAAATGTCGAACCTGGGACAATACTTATCCACATGACATCCAAGATCTTATATATCACTGTTTGGTGTGAGTGGGTTTTGGGCTGGCGGTGTCATTGGTCCACATTTATATGAGTAGGACGTTGGCCAGGCCATCACCATCAACGGCGGGTGCTATAGGTTGATGATTATTTTTGATCTGACTTGGATGTTCTGGTCACCATCAACATGTGGTCACGCAGCCTATGCCATATTCAACATTCTGTACGAGCGATTTGAGGGCATGGTAATCTCACGAGGAGGTGATATGAACTGGCCACCGAGATCGTGGGATTTGACCCGGTTACATTTGTTCTTGTGGGGTTTTCTTAGGTCATAGGTCTAAAGAGTCACCGCGACCCTGGAATACTTAGGTCACTAGGTCGTGGTCGGACGTAGGTTGTAGTCAGTAAGAGTCTGACACTACCTTCCGTTCCACCCAGAGCGGGAGAAGTCATTTGATGATTTCCCATCCAGAAAAAAAAGGTCTATGCGAATAAGCCACAAACTTTTATGCGCCAGAATTATGGAAAATTGGGCATTTCGGATGCACGCGTCCTAACGAAGGCATGGCGGTCAATTCAACGATGTCATATTCTAACATAATGGTACCGGTAGTCCTTTGCAACTAATTAAAAGTTTCGGTGATATCTCAAACACACGCGCCGTCGACCTGGGTCTGGTTGTTATCGAACGGCGAGCCACGCATATCTCGCCATTCGCAGGTCCTTCAATGAAACTCCTCGACCCCACATTATAGTTGACTAAGCAATCTGTGGTTATATGGAAAGCTCTGCCATTTATTTTTAATTTGCAGAAATCCGGCGACGAACTTCCTTAGTCGCGAAGTACCTACTTACTGTCTAAAACAGAACATATTCAATAGGATATGTTCTACATAATATCAATTATGCTGATATGTAATATAATAGCAGTATAATTGATCCTATCGCTTCCAATAGTGCGTATAAGTTGAATAGTGCGGTATCAATAAATGATTTATAATTAGGATACAGGTAGGGAAGTACCTACGAACCCGCTGACCTCATTCGAGACACCATACCCATGTGGGTTCGGGTGTTATAAAGAAGGGAATGTAGGTAACTATATACCTACATGCCCCGGGCGCCGCTCCAGTTATATCTTACAACGACAGGCAGGTTTGTTTTTTTTTTCTCATGAGTTATTAATATAGCTTCTTAACATAAATAATTACTCTGTCTAAATAATAACAGCTGCGGTCGATCTTCATGCTCAAGTAACTCTTGCCTCGGTCGGTACACGGGTGATCATTTCAGAATGCCGAGATTCCTGTGCCTCAGATATTACGCTAAGCTGTTGTTTCTGGCAGTTATTTGTCGATATTTGACAGTCAAGAAATCTGACACCTATCTTGTCAGTTACTGGATTGTAGAGATCAGCAGCCCTACCATGACGTCTTAATTCCATCATGATTCCTGCGTCAGAGAGAGACAGAATTATACAAGACGAATAGCACTATCCCTTTCCCTGACACTGAATCATGATAGCATTGACACTTCGTAGTACGGCCTCAGATCAACATTACAGTCCTTCCATCTATAATACTAGTAGTCAGCTACATTCGGTTAGAGTGAAAACTAACTCTAGCATAATAAGGAAAAGGTTAGACGGGTTCCCTCTATCTGGCAGAAATTTGTTGCTCCGAATTTTACTTGGCATAACACACTTGGCATAATCTTTTTTAAACGAATATTTGTAAGGCATAAAAATTATTTAGTATAACTATTATTTGGCCGAATGTTTTTATACCCGAATTTATAATGGCATACTATTAAGATGGCAGAATTTTATTTGGCATAATTACCTTTAGCATAGTTAAAATTTCGCATAATTTCGTTTAGCACAATGTTTACTTGGAACAACGATCATTTTGTATAATTTCACTTGGCATACTATGAAGATGGCAGAATTTCATTTGAGATGATTTGAAAAGCATTTGTATCCAATCTTGTATTAAAATTTAAACATTGTCTTAAAAGTAAACGCTTTTCACTATAAATTTAGTGTCAGAAACGAATCGCTGTAAAACCGACTCCACGTAGTCTTGTCTGCCCTACCCCTAGAGTGTAATTTAAAACCGCGAAGGCGCGGAGGGGCGACGCGGCCCGCGAGTTGAGGAGCAGGTGGTTGTAACGCGCGCCGCCGCGGCTGAGGCTGGCCGGCGAAGCCGGCCAGTAAGCCGAAGCTGCGGTGGTGAGCGTGAAAACCATCTGCGACGATAAGCTCGCGTGGGTCCGCCAGAGCCCCGCAGCGCCGGAGCCGTGACAGAAACCCTGCCTGCTGCATTTGCCTGCATGCTGTGTGTTTGCTTGCATGCTGCATGTTTGCTTGCATGCTGCATGCTTGCTTGCATGCTTGCTTGCATGCTGCATGCTTGCTTGTATGCTATATGCTTGCTTGCATGCTGCATGCTTGCTTGCATGCTGCATGCTTGCTTGCATGCTGCATGCTTGCTTGCATGCTGCACGCTGGCATGCATGCTTCATGCTTGCTTGCACAAATTTTATTATTCTGGTAAGAAATGCAAAATTATAGTAACTATGAATTTTCTGTAAGATGATAGATATGTCTTTCAATTTATGGATGTCAAAATGTATGCCAAAAGATGATTCTAGCTGTTGACTTTCTGAAATATGACAGTTCTGCCTTATAATGACTACCGATATGAAATGTATGCCAAAAGACGGTTCTGCCTGTGAACTTTCTGCGATATGATGGTTCTACTTTTTAATTATTATGGATATGAAATTTATGCCTAAAGATGATTCTGACTTACAAAATTCTGACTTTTTAATGTATGATAAATGAGGGTATACCAAACAATTTTCTGCGAAGTGATGATTATGCTATCCGTTGTTATGCAAAATAATATTATGACATTAAAAATTCTGCTATAAAGGGTAGACCCAGGTTAGACAAATTGATTGAAAATGTCTTAATACCTATTTGTAAGCATTAACATACGAATCCAACGAAGCATACAAGGGAAAATATGATTGAAGGCCTGAATTTTCAGGCCTCGCATCTACATGAGGGTTGAAAACAAAACGATATTTATCAGAAACGAATACTTCACTAAAGGTAAGCAATACATATGAAACCAATAGATCGAAGTTTTTTTTTAAAGTTACTTTTAATTATGACAGTGCTCTTTTAGAGCCAACTGAAACACAAACTTAGAACGCCACAATACGTTGAATCAAACATAAATAAATGGTTTCAAAGTAGTTTAAAATTCACCTCAACTTTCCGTCTCATGAAAAGGTTACCTCGTTAGTTACACACAATTTCGTATAATTAAGTAAATGATACATGATATTTTCCTTTCTGGAATGATCTTGACCAATTACATAATAAGAGTGGCACTTAGTTTTAATGGGGGTGGAGCCTCTCTCGTTATCTACAATAGGTATCCGTCTTACCTAAAAGTAAAGAATATACCTAGTAACTCTTCCTTCAGAACAGCATTTAAAAATTAAAAAATAAAACTACCTCTGGAACCAGTTCAGTCGTTTGGTTTAATTAGTTATTTGACTTTAGTAATTAATTTAATTTAAGTGTTTGTAAACGTGCTCCGGTGAAGCTGGTAATAAATTAATTTTAAGTGAAATTATTTCACGGCAGTATGGCTACAGTGTCCCTGACGAGACGTATGTAAATGGCCCTTTTAACGGGATCTGCTCTGCTCAGGCTAAAGACAAAAGGGTTCTTTAGATCAAAAATAAAAAGTAAGCGACTGGCGTCTTCACTTTGATGTACAATAAATAAAATATAAGAGGTAACTTTTTCATATCGATCGTAATTTATGGTACAATTTTATATTGCGGAAAACCATTTTCCAGAAAGGAACTAGATAAACAGTTTCAGTTTGTAAACAAAAGCTATTAATTTTCGTCTTGTCTATTTCCGCTGATAGCAATAATTTACATTCTCAATTTATAACACAAAGTTTCGTTTCTACGTAATCTTTGTCTGTTCTATAATATTTTACTCAAGGCGGCGTTGTTCTTAGCTTATTGAAGTATCCTGGGAGGTATTTCAGTAATAAACCATAATCGCGCTTCATTTCGATGCTAACGCAGCTGAAGTAGAAACTCGCTAGAAATGACCTCACCTGAATAGGATATTTATATTCTCTAAGCTTAAAATATAGAACAAACGACTCTGCCAGCGTTTTCATTGATAAACCTCGCGTATTTCTTTTGTTTCTTTGTTATGATGTTTCTTTTTTGTTTGTCGTTTGTTGGTTTTAAAATATCGAAAAGTTTCTATATTTATAACTATAGATGGATAGATATAACTGTCATTAACGAGGAGTTATAGGTACAAGTGGGGTGGGCATAAGTACATATTATTGATTCAACACCTCTGGCCGAACGTTACACGCATTCCTAAAGGGCACTGACTTGGCATCGCAGTCGCAAACTGTCATCGACACCTTTAACTACATTTTGACAAGTCTTAGATGATATTACAACTTTAATTTGAAGTTTTGAAGCACGAAAATAGGCCTTCAGTTAATAGTTTTAGCGCTAGGCAGACCAATCTCGACTTAGTGTAATCCAAAAAATACACTAAGTCGGTTGCAGCTCTCAGAATATGTCACGTTCTCGTTCGTAAAAAAAAAGATCAACAAAGAGGTTTGAACACAAGAAAAACGTACGTAGATATTTCATCAAATTGGAGATAAAACTCGTTGCGGCACCTCAATAAGATACGTCAATTTAGTTCCCATTGTCCCGTTCCGTTCTCCGTCCGCAAGTGATGCCTCGGTCGCAAATTGTTTGCATGGCAGTAGCAAGTTCTACGCCGCCGCGCCGGACCAACTGGACGACATTCAACCCGCTGCTGTTGTTACAACTGTCATTCAATTACAAACTCCAAATAGTTCTGTCTAATTTGATAGCGGAAGCGGTTGTTGCTTTGAATTGAACATTTCTCAGTTACACTCACAATGCAATATTCAGCTATCTTGGGTTAATTTGGAACAGACTTGAGCGTCACGTGTTTATCTTATTCGTCATTTTAGCTGAACATTAGCAACAAATTGATTTAAAATGTAGTTACAAGTTGCCACACAAATAGAAGCTGCTAGAACATTAATTGTCGTTAATTAGCTGACCGAACGTCGAGTGTGGAACATGGGTAGTCAGGAGGTAACGTGTCTATACAACCCAATATTGTTACGTCATTTATTTCCTTGGAAACGGTGTATTTCCTCACATTTAGCAGTTTCCTCGCATTTTTTACTAAAGTACATATACATCTGTATGTATCTAAGTATGTAGAAACATGAAATGATTGCAAAATTTTATGCGCAATATACTTCCATGCGACTGCTTTGTATTGGTTATAGAAAAAGACACGATACGAGTAAAATCCGCAATAACCAGGCTGAAAACCTCGCAATACCGGCCGGGGTGGTGTTTACAGAGATTAAAACTATTGGCATGGTGCTTTCATACAAATCTCCAACCTATGAAGTTGGAGACTTTATGAAAATTTTATAATATAAATAAATACCTATATATTTATTTTAGGTAATCACAGTACTGGCCCAAATTATCTATACATTATTGCCATTTTGATGGCAGTATACTAGTATTTCGATCCCTTCTTTACAAGCGTGTCAACGGCTAGAAGGTGCCTGAGCCTTAGCTTTTTTAATTAAGACTGTAATGAATAAAAAATAAATGTATAATTTTAGGTAAATTAACTCAAGTGATACATCGGTATTCGGTAGTTGTAATTTCTAGTGCATATTAGATTATGTTGTTTCTAGTTTAAGTTTTTGATGTTATCCTGTTAATTTTCTTCTTCTTTTGTGTGGGCAGTACTGTGTTGTTCACGCCAAACTGTATTCTATAAGTGAAGACTTGTAATTGGCTGTCAGTCTAACTTACTGTTTTTTTACTCTGCTTTGTTTAGCTGTAAGTCTTCCATAGTTCGTAAATAAATAAATAAATAAATAAATAAATACCTTTACTGTAGAAGTCTGCCGGTTTGCAGGCGATGAAGTTAGCGAAAGCGTTTTGTACCGCTACTAAGTTGTTAAATTTATTCCCAATTAAACACTGATACGAATGCTTACGGTTATCGTACAGGATCCATTTTTCATCGCAGGTAACAATTTGATTTAGAATTCCATCGTTTCTATGCCAATTCGCGCGTAAGCCCCGCTGTTGGTCGCTTAGTTCGTGTTGGCATCCACTTATCTAGCTTTTTTATATTTCCGATTTGATGAAAGTGCTTCAACGTTGTTTTGGCACTAACTGCAAAGGCCCAAGCAAGCTCAGCCCTAGATTGAGTTAGATGGTATGCATTATGTAAGTAAAGTAAAAAGTTTTAGCAGATTCTACAATGCCCTACAGTGCCCTACCATGGTCTACCACTGTAGAGCAATTCTTGTTAAGTAATCTGTTGTACTAAGGCACTCCCTACTACAACAGATTACTTAACAAGAATTGCTCGAAAGTTGCAGTGTGACAAGAAAGCCACTGCGCGATGTTCCATATGTTTAAAGAAAAAGTAGATACTTCTTTTATGACACAGTTTTATCAAATAATATTACATAAATAATCGACTTCCAAAAAAGGAGAACTTTCACAATTCGTCGTAATATTTTTTTATTTACATACATATTATGTTCCCCGATTACCCAAAGACGCCTGGACCTACTTGGAAAATTCTTTTATTGATATATTTTTTCCTCTTATATGTTTGTGTACAGAAAAAACCAAGCCTATAATTTAACAAACATACAATTAGCTTCCTTATAGCAGAGTGCATATACTTTATGATTATAGTATTCATTGATTCTCTAATGTTTACGGGTATTTGGTTTAGTAAATGGGGTATTGAGAAAGAAAAGATACGGTTCCCGCCATAAAAATGATTTTGCGTGGCAGTTGAAATGGTTTTGATTTGGCTTGTCGTGTACTTATGTCATATTTAACTGGAATCCGAATATCACTATTATCAAAATGATCTATTGAGGAACAGATATAGCGTGCGCTAGAACAGGTAATACTTTGCAACGTTTAAATTTAAAATCACCCTATGTAATTGACCCGGTAAAATTTTCAACCAACGTGTTTGCAAATTATGTATTTTATCTAGGTAAGTTTTAAATGTGCATCCATAACTGGAATTGGTGGTTGTTGGTCGGTGAGTCCGTGAGGAGATTATCGATTCAATAAGAGCTGTGTACATTTGAACGAGGGTTCTGTACAGTATATTGTGAAAATGTGGTAAGTATTGCGCGGGAATTGCCACAATCACATTCCATCTGGTAACACCAGTTTAATCGTTTATCAATTATTAATCCCAGATAGGTATGTTTGGAACTTGCTATATGGGCGCACAGTGGCAGTCTGGCACGTTTTTATGTAGACATTCATGACTTTGAAAGGGATGGAAGATACTTATGTGACTTGAATGTACGTGTATAACTTTAGTTTGTAGTGATTTCAGAACAAGCTTTACTTAGTCATAGAACTAAAATCTTTGAGCAAACATTCCGCGAAAGAAATTAAGGTTTTTGTTTGCGGACAAAAGGGACAGTGTGTTAAAATATTTTCTATATTTTTCATCAGAAACGCGGACGAAGCCGCTAATAAAAGCTTGTAAATAAAGAAACCTAAGAATCTATCAAGGACGGACACTTAGTAATGTCCCTTTTCTCGACCCTGCCAGAATTGCGGAAGTAAAATATTTGCAAAAGACACAATAGCGAAGCTACAAGTACCGGTATGGGAGGCCCAAGTGTTTACTATTGGGACTTCAAGCCCGACTGTTTGTTGTTAAATGCGCCATTGGCTCCGAAATATTACTTTAATAGCAGTTTTGACGTCTTTAATTCGTGGCTTTTGGTTATGAAATTATTTTATCAACAGGCGTTTGACACAACTGATTTAATAGCCTGGAAGTATCCTTCACTCTTGACTTAAACGGGAGTCTGATTTTCCTTAAGAAGTGGCATAACCAGCCGGAGGCTGTGTTTATTGATAGCTACAACTTTCTCCAGAATGTAGCTATCAGGAAACACAGCCTTCGGCAGGAAATACAACTCCTTTGCTGTACTGAAAGGTGTATTTAAGATACGAAATAGTTTTTTTCTTAGAAATACAGTCTAATGTTTGTAAACTTGTTATAGTTACTGCGCTGAATAAAAATAATGCACACTTTTGAGAGGTAGATAATCTACTAAGTGGAATGCAAAAATCCCGCTAAAAACAATGTCGACTGGTAGAAAACGCCCAAGGCATAACCCCTTTATACAGTGTTTTTACTAGCGTTAATAAAGTTTGTATAAATAATAATTAAACTAACAAAGCCCCATCACTCCCTTTATTTACCTTGCCTTTAAAATAATTTTGTTTTATAATTGAACAGAAGTGAGCAATCATTAAAACGTCAGAGCTTTAGCTGTTTATTTCCTAGTTAGACTAGTGAGCCTTCATCAAACCTAATTTTGTAGAAAAAAATCAATGTACCACTATCTTTTGAGCCAGTCTTGAGTATCGTCACATTTTTTGTCATTACTCCGAAACTGGGGTAAAAAGGTCCGGGGTAAGTTAGGATAAACTAATTAAAGTATATCGTGGTACCTACATTACGAGCCGGGTTTGGGAGCGTAATGCTCTCCTTTGCCATTTTTATTGCCTTTTAAACCAAAAAAAAGGCGCGTCTGCCTTGCTTGTTTTGGTTGAGATAAATAGTTTCAAGTTTTATATACTTGAAGGTGTTGCCATTGATTTAAATTCATCTACAAGATTTAGTAAAATAACGCAGCTCGTGGCTATATAGTAACAGCCGCACGGGTCGATATATTAAACTAAAAAAAAACTAATAAGAATTTAGGTAAACTTAACATATCTTTCATTTATTTGTGAAAAAAATAACACTGAAAATAAACAAGACAGATACCACGAACTGGAGAAAATCCAACTGTCAGAATACTTCGAGGAAGTATTTGCAGAATTTACATATTTAACGTTTGTTTCTCGGCTGAGCAGATACAAGAAACAAAAAGCTGTCATTTCTCCGACATCGTTTGTACTCGATGGGGGAAAACATTCGAGTTTCTGAAACAATGGGCAGGGAAACAAATAAACGATTGATTTTTGACTGTTCGACTGGATGTAGCTGTCTTGAAATGTGTTATCTGTTTTCAATAGGTCGATTCTACTGCACACACAATCAAAATCGGCCTTTTGATTTACATATAAATGAAGGTTTTGGCAACGGCAACTGCCACGTCGTTATCTAGCCCCTTATTACCAAGGGTTTTTACGCGCAAAACCCTCGCTTTGCAAGCATTCCGTATAGGAATTTAGTAAAGCCGAAAAAACCTTTGTTTTAAGCCTGCGTACATTAAACGTATAAAAGCTTAGTATTCAAGACTAATTTCAGAGGCAGATGGAATACACCTTAGTTTTTGGTACTAAGGTGTATTCCATCTGCCTCTGAAATTAGTCTTGAATACTAAGCTTTTATACGTTTAATGTAAAACTTATTCGAATAAATTTGTTTCATTAATCAGCAAAAGTTTTATCAACGTTTTTTGTTTTGCCTACTTGACAAGATATCTAAAAGTACCATTTTATATCCGTTTAAGCATACGAACGTCATATTTGCGAAGCTTTGAGGAAAGCTGTGGATACAAAATTTTACGTTATCTCTCCAGTCTCTTCAATTGTTGTTATTCGGTGCTGAATAACAAAGATATAA
This sequence comes from Hecatera dysodea, assembly GCA_905332915.2. Classification (NCBI taxonomy): domain Eukaryota; kingdom Metazoa; phylum Arthropoda; class Insecta; order Lepidoptera; family Noctuidae; genus Hecatera; species Hecatera dysodea. The sequence continues at coordinate 19,086,588 of HG995286.1, read as the reverse complement.
TATTTGGCGAGAAAGAGCGACGTTAGGTACTCAAAATATTAAGTTTACAAGTTATAAGTTTTTAAGGTTATAAGTACCTTTTCTTAATATTTGAAACTAGTTCTGAATATTTTAATGCGGTCTATTAAACGTATAAAGCTTAGTATTCAGGACTAGTTTCAGAGGCAGAGGCACACCTTAGTTTTTGCTTATTTTATACCAAATAAACACACACTGGAGCTAAAACTGCGTCTTATTTTAGGACACGGTTTATCCACGTGCCAAGTTTCATCCAAATCCGTTAAGGCGTGAGGAGGAGAGACAGCTCTGTCTGTTTGTTTAGAATCGCATCAATAATAATGTTAGTAAGGTCTTATGACAACATTATAAACTATTATTACGTATTTTTATATATTATGGTAGGCGAAGTTTCAATTCATCAACATCGTGTCAATTTACTGTTTATCTAATGAATGAAAATCTAGACTCAATGTGTATCACGAAAACATTTCAAGTTTCAGAATTAAATTAAATTCCACGCACGTATCTAAATGTTTATACCAAGTTCGAGTTTTCAACAATAGGCGGCAACAAGTTCTAGAAACTGAATCTAGGTTCAACAATTATATACAAAACAAACTTGGATTGCCACAGACCCGCAAGTGTTGCCAACTACATCGGCGTATCAAGCCACACGGCGTATTGAACATGAAGGATCGTCGACCGAATATCTTGCTGATTGGCACTAAATTGAGTATTATCATGGCCAGACAACCGTAAATACGCTCACTTATTTCTTTCTTGTATCCAAAATAAACAAGTATTTTTATATTATTATCATGTTGTGTTCCCGATTCACACACGTTTCATATTCAGCTTGGTTACACCCTTCAGATCGTAGAAGTTAAGCAGTCTACATTACAGCGGTCGGCCCGTGTTTGTTTTTAATTTACTTTATGATATCAATGTATATTTCAGTATCAGGGTAGAATATACCGAGTTATATGTATGTAGGTAAATATGTAATTCTCTGCCACGAGGTAATACACAACATGTCTTACTTACTTAAATCTTTAAACATATTCCACGTCTTCATTTGAATATTATTAAATTTTCTCTTAGTACTTATGTTGTTCTCAATCTTGGCCTAAAGCTTTCTGCTCGTGATATTATGTCAGGAACATGTTTGGACGTGTCAAGTTAATAACTTAAGTGCCTGTGTTAATTAACGTATAGGCGAATGAATGTGTAGTTTATATTTGTCTGGTGAAAAAATATTGCTGTAGTTTATGGACCAGATCAAAAATTTTGCAAAAAAATAAATAAATAAATTAAAACAATAAAACTTATTTAAAAAAAACGACTTCTAAACAAAAAAAATAAATAGAATAAATTTAATTTCGGAACTCAGTGTTTTTGGTTATTAAAATTAAAGAGGTAAAAACGTATAATAGGTTATTTCTAGGCAAACTAGCTCCATCCTCCATTATCGCTTTCCATCCGGTGACATTCCGGATCAAAGCGCGCCATATCATTTAAGAAAAGCTACTATATGGAAAAAGTGATATCTGTAAGTATCGACTCGATTACATAAAAAGTATTGCACGCGAAATACTTTTTTTTAAATAAAGCGCGCCATACCATTTAAAAAAAAAGTTTATATGTGCAAAAAGTGATACCGGCAAGTATCGACCCGATTACATAAAATGTATCTATTGCACGCGAAATACTTTTTTTTTAAATCGAATCGAATGCTTACATACTGCCGAGAGTTCGACGCAATCGCGGCTATTTCGCCTGTAGGTATCAATTTGACAATCCGTCAATCATTTTGTAAACAAATACGTCCGACAATCATTATGTAATTTTCATTCATACAACTGATATCTTAATTAAACAGTCGCGAAAATGTATGTAATAATTACGTAATTTGAACTAAAAAACATACAATAAACATGTTTATAGGTCGCATCGCTAGACAGTTATATTAAATACGGTTCTGGTTTGGTGTAATTACCTAGTGATGTTCATTTGTAACTCTTTATTTTCACTATTTACTCTGTACTAACTTTTAATGTTCCCCTTTTCGACGAGGCCTCTCGTTTCGTCTAAAAACCAATTTCGTTTGATCGATTTCTCGTCTCCGACAGTAACCCTTTATCATTTCAATATTTGTTTTAATTAACATTTTGTTTATTTCATTTCAGTTTAAACAAACATTTATTTACCTTCTAATGCGCATAGAGTTGATTTAAGGTGGCGTTTTATTCGTGGCTTTTCAACAATTAATTAACACATTGGCTGGAGCGTACGAATACACGCCTAATTATAAAATGAGAACACAATTTAAATATCTACATAATATACCTGTATATATTATGTTATATAATAATAGAAAGAAAATTTAAATTCAGAATTACCTACTATTACCTCTATTAAACCATTCCGTATTAAACGCTCAGATATTTTTTTATTTTCGCCATAGAAAATGCACTACCTATCCATCTACTTACTGTTACGGTCAAGTACTAAAATAATTCATAAGGAAATAATTACCTATCTAGATATAGGTAATTATTTCCTTATGAATATTGTATTGAATATTGTATTGTATTTTAATAACCTACAGTATTTTAATTTCTAAGTTATTTTAGATATGCCAACAATCTGTTAAGTACAAGAATCAATAGCTACTGTGATATTAAAATCAGAATTAAAGTAGCTAAAGCAAACTTAAAAATACAGTTTTGTATAATTATACATATACCATCATAAGCGACGGCTTGATACAAGCGATCATCGCGACGACGCGGCTTGATATAAGCGATCATCGCGACGCCAACGCGTTGTAATGCCGGCAGAGGGCGCCTTATAGTTTTGCCTAACAAAAATTGTAGCGTCGATCGCGTATATGTGTATCGATACGTCTGCCCAGCTTTCATCTTTAGTTGCTGCCGGCGCAGATTTCAGTGATGTGGTCGCAATAAACGTAAGTCTGCGCCCAGCTCATATTGTGACGGATGAACCCAATGTTTTCTTGTCATTCGCGTAATCTGCTGTTATTGTATCAAAGCAAGGGTACTTACGTTCAGCACGATGATGAAGAAGTCCAGAGTGAACAAGAACGACGTGATCGGGTTGAAGTTCAGCTGAAACAAACAAAAGGATTAAAAGTACCTTTAAAGTACCAAAACTAGCAGGGTGTAATAATATCCTCTACTAGCTGCTGCCCGCGACTTCGTCCCCGTGGAATCCCCGATTTTAAAACATTCTTTATCGCTGCTCCGCTCCTATTGGCTTAAGCGTGATGATATATAGCCTAAAGCCTTCCTCGATAAATGGTCTATTCAACCCAAAAATATTTTTTCAATTCGAACCAGTAGTTCCTGAGATTAGCGCGTTCAAACAAACAAACAAACAAACTCTTCAGCTTTATAATATTAGTATAGATTAAATCAGAAATTTGAACATTACTCAGTAAAATGTCTTTTTCTGATTAAGTTTGACATGGGCTAACTAACGATCTAGTCCAAGTAGGCTAACTTTACTTTGAAGAATGGTTTTTGTCAGGTATTTTTGAGTTTTTCAAAACAGTTATGTAAAATTGACATAACTTCTAATGGTCTAAGAACCCAGAGTCTATTAAGAACAGATTTCCCCTGAATTTCACCTTCAAGATCGCACGTGTGACATGAATTTCTTAGAAAAAATTCTGTCACACAAAATCTTGTACCTACGTATTTTCTCAGTACCAAAATGAGTGGGATATATTTGTGTTAGTATATGTTAGTATGTATGTAGTTACACAGTTATGCTACCTGCTAGCTTGGACAAACGGCCTTAAATACAGTAAGTTGTGTATTTTTACTTGTGAGTATATAAAAGCGAGAGGCAGGTTTGGCTGAAAATTTCGCACCGCTTGTGAAATTTCGTGTTTTGGGATATTATTTTTTTTAATTCGGTAGTTAATATGGAAGTCGGTGTTCAAAAAACGAAGACCAACCAAAAACACCGACTTCCATAATTAAAGTTATTTTATAGATTTTGTGTTTTTTTTTTGTGTAGAAGGCGGTTGTATTTATATGTAAAACCGTTTTTATTTATTAAGGTTATGTAAGTACTAATGTTACATAATCAGCCTTTGAATTTTCCACTGCTGGGACACAGGCCTCCTCTCTAGGAGAGGGAATAGGCAGTAATTCACCACGCTGGCCCAGTGCCGGTTGGTGAATGTCACATGTCTTCGAATTTTTGGTTCTAGGACATGCCGGTTTCCTCACGATGTTTTCCTTCACCGTTTTGAGAGCAGTGGTGTTGAAATAAATTACTCAAAGTAATGCGCCTGGTCGGGTTTGAACCCACGACCTACACTTCGTAAGTCGGGGCCGTTACCACTCGGCCACCACTGCTCACACTCGGCCACCACTGCTCACCTAATGTTACATATCCTACTAATATTATAAACGCGAAAGTTTGTAAATACATATGTATGGATGGATGGATGGATGTTTATTATTCTTTCATGCAAAATCTACTGAACGGATTTGGATGAAATTTGGCACACAGATGGTTTGTAACCAGGATTAACATATAGGATACCCCGATTTTTTACTCCAATATTCCCACAGAATCGAAACTTATGCAGGTGAAACCGTGAGGCACTGCTAGTGGGTACATAAATATTGTTTTTGTAAGAAAGTAAATGCTCTAGATTGTGTTGTTCTTGTCGCTATCTTTGTGGTGTTTTACTTAACAGATCGAGATGAGGATAGAATCCACTCAGTGAGGTGCATTAGGAGGATACCTAGGATACCTAAATACTTATGTGTTGCAGTGGACTGCAACAATTTGATAACGATGATGTTCTGTTGGGGTTTCGAGTATAGATAAATAAAATTAAGTTAAGTTAATTTCATTGTACTTAAATTAATTTGTTCTTACATTAGGTACTTCATATAAGACGCAGCCCGCGTCGTCGGGTGGTTCTCAAGGCAAGCATTGCTTTTGGTAGCAAATAATACTCATCACATGCGAGCAACAACCCACGGTTCTTAAATAATAATAATAATTCGCTTCATTGCTCAGCTGCAGTCACTAACCACAGTAAAAAACGACAGCAAACAACTGAACTGAAAGACATTTAATTTACCTGTCAATAAATAATTGCCAGAACAAAAAATATTGATGACGCAAATAATTCCTACCATTAAATCGTAAACTATTATGATTATATGCAAAAAAATATGCTCTCTTACGTTTAATATATAAGTGTTGAATTATATTTAATTCTATATCTATTTCTAAATAATTAATTTTCATTTCGATTGTATTACGTTTATTTATTAAGATCTTTTTATTGATACTATTCATTAATTCGAAGTCCTAAATATAGTACCTACACTTACATGAAAAAAAATGGCTTAGTTACCATAACAGCGATATACATTTTATAACAGAACAACAACAAAAAGTATGATTTTTATTGTTCACCTTTCCAACGTAGAATTGATTTTATTCATAAATCACCTATACCTAATTCAATTTGAGATTCTATGCAACGGGTAGTTACAATCTTAGAAAAGTCATAAGCTTGTCTGTTCCTGGCGCGTATCTGGGACTAACCATATTGTTAACTCGTGCTAAAGAAATAGCGCTGTGTAAATGTCTATCAATTAATATGTAAGATAGTTTTTTTACGCATAAAATAAAAAAAGTTGTTTAGTAAAATAACATGTTTAGTTTTTGTGTAAGTCACTCTCATAATCTTAGGGAGAGTTTTTAATCCATAGTTAATTAAACTAATAGATAAACCTTTAAAAAAACCCGTTAAAATGCGATTTTCGATTAATTAATGAAATTAGTATATTTTTAGCCAAAAGTACAAGCTAAATATTTATTGAAATACGCACATTCACAAAATGTAGGCCTCACAGTTTTTATCCATATTGGTTTATTAAGTATAAAACTCGCCCTTAGTAAAACTTTTAGAGGGTTTTGCATATTTTGCCAAAATTGGAACTTACCCATTACTTGGTCCCAATTTCAACAATACAAAATTAATTACGTGCAGGGAATAAGGTTAGTTCAGAATGTTCGACAATTTAACTAACAAATTACTGAACAACTATAAAACATATTTAAAACTTAAGAATAAGCAGAAGTCAGCGGTGTATTTTTTAGCGTTTGTTTATTGAATTTGATCTGAGCACGGTTATTGGGCATATTTTAAATAAGCAAGCGAAGCCAAGCCTTTTCTCGTACCTATTAAAAAATAATAATTCGAATCGCAATACCATCCCAACGGCAATCAATGTCAAAAACTAGTCGAAATTTAGAGCATGCATGAAAACAGCCTGTCTGGACTTTAAAAATAATTCTCTACAACAACTTCCATTTCATTTTATTTTAAAATATCTTTTGAGCAATCTAAAAAAAAAATGCAATTCTAGAAAACGTTCTACATGATACATTATTTAATATGAATCCAACGAACACGAACCGTGATTTATTCGCTTGCCTTCAATAAGGTCGCCGTATCATGCAAATTTTATTTGCATTGCAATTGTAAAAGAACAAGCTACTATTACTGAAACAACGGTACATCGATCTTGTTGTTCTTTTGCTGTTTAGTGAAGCTAGTTTACGTTTTGTTATAAGATGTTGCAGATTAAAATATATCTTGAAGAAATCTACCTAAAATTGTTGTTGTAAATGGTTAGAGAATCAACCAACTAAGTATTGACGTTTTTTATTATTGTCAGATGGATATGCTCTTGACTCTAGTCTAGGTCGCAGGTGACAGAGACAAAGTCGACGATGGAATGAGCTTACCCGGAAGATGCCTGTTCACTCTAACTTTTAAGAGATCAGGGTTGAATGTGTTGCCAAACACCACACATTTTGTGTGATTGAATAACCCGGATACCTACAAATATCCGTAGCTCTTGCAGATTTAAAAGCTTAGAAAGCCACTGTGTCACAGGAAAAGTTGACAAAGTAGAGGCTAGGTATGTACCTACATTTTGTAGTTTAACCTTAACCAATTTTTTTTATTTATCTTTAAGCTATGTACTACTTCTTTAAGTGACAAATTCACCATAATTATAGTAATATATAAATGTTTATGTTCTTTTATGTTATATGTCATTAGTGAATAAGTCGTTGGAGTACCTTATTTATTATTATATATATATATTTATTTATTATATATATATATACTATCACTTGCTGTTCGTTAGTCTCGCTCATATTGGTTTTGAATTATTCGTGGAAGTCCAGAAAAGGTTTAAAAGGTGTTTAAGTGTGTGAGGAGGTGAAAGTTTTTTCAAACAATTGCTCGATATTAGTAACGGTAAAATACCTGTTGACTCATCGTTTGTATACATCACATTTCCTACCAATTTTTGTCACTTTACTGAAACAAAGAAAACTCATCGAGAAAAGTTTTCCCAAACATCACTCTGAATTACAAAAATCAAATATGGTTGAGCTAAAGAGTTATACTGACTGCAAAAAACGGTAATGTCAACGAAATGAATTTTCAGATTCAAAATGAGAAAACTGACGATTTAATGACGTAGGTAGACCTATAAATCGATTGATTCCGTCATTCCGTTACAAACAAGATGATGTTGTCAACTATTCGACGGAGTTCTAAAATTCGCTGGTATAGATCGTATTACCACCTCATAATCTGCAACTAAAAATCGGATCGGTAATCATTATGTTGCGGAATATAAACCAGCCACTTCTTTGTAATGGCTCCCGACTTGCGGTGAAGACGTTTTGATTCCACGGATTTCTTTGATTCCGAACGACATGCCATTCGAGTTTAAGCCATTCCATTACAAATGAGGTTAGTATTTGCAATGTCGATAAATAAATCTCAAGCGCAGTCGCTAAGTGAACCATGTTTTTCATATAGCAAGTTATATATGTCAATATTCATATTTAAGACTGGACACCGTCTGTTGGGTCCGCTAGTATACAAATAAATAAATAAATCCTATCCTAAAATTCGATGTTACCTTGCTGACCTTATCACATTTTACCTACTGATGAAGTCACACGATATTTGATGATAAAAACGTTCAATAAGATACCGGCGGAGTGCCACCCATAAAAAGGCCGTACAAATTCAGAAAAGAAATAGAAGCGACAAAACTTCCTACAAGAATTCGTAGGAAGTCAACAGTTTATTTGTATCGAAAGCGTCAGTTAGAAAGAAAATTTGTAAGCACGGCGTATCTTATCGCGCATCGGGTCATCCGGACCGAGGCCCGACAGTACGCGGCGTATTGCGACACTCAACACTACGCCAGTAGGAAATCGGGTCTTTGTTTCTAATTTTACTGTAATTAAAACGGTTTTCACAGAAATAGTCAATATGGACGTGGTTGACCCCAGTCTATTTATATTTCGTGTTTGAGTATAAGACTTTTTTTTCGGTATGGGAAATCGTCAAATGACTTGACGAGCGGAAGGGAGTGTCAGACTCTTACTGACTAAAACCAACCCGTGTTCCTCCTAATACCCTTTGCGTTTCGTTCTACGATGACTCTTTCGAACAAATTGCGCAACCTTGGTAGGAACTGACCCTATGGGGCCCCGTCTTCTTTGATGATTCTTTTTCGTTGGGATTGCAACTCCCGACGCTCGGAGTGTCACCTTCTGTTGCGGCGGTTTGGTCGTGAGGTTTGCGTCTCTCTCACGCGGTCCGCCTCCTCCTTCGCTAGCAGTAATGCTTCGAAGAAGGAGATGACCGGATCCCATGCCGGATCTCGCTCCAGAACATGGACCAGGGCCGGAAGCGGGAGGTCGCCACCGCCGATCGTCTCGACGAGGACACTGCGTAGCTCTACCCAAACAGGGCAGATCTATTTATCTCTATGCTCGTGTCCTCCGGGCGTTCGACTCAGTGTTGACACCCGGACGTGTTCTCCCGCCGAATCCGAAACAGGTCCCTTCTGAAACATCCGTGTCCGGTGAATACGTGCGTCAGGCGGAAGGTGAGGCTGCCGTGGCGCCACTTCAACCACTCCACGAAGAGGGGACTTATCGCCACAATTGTGGCGTGCCCATGAGTATGATTTACGAGTACGTGTATGTAAAAGGCAACGATAGTCAGTGCAAATAAATTAAGTGTATTTTCCTTTAAATAACCCGCGCCATCCACTGCCGGCCCATACATGTTATATGTTTTGACACAAGGAAACAACGAACATAAAAAAAAACCAATTATAATATACGGAAGTCTAAATTGTTAATTCTCACTTGATCGTAAGATTCGGATATCTGAATGACTACTATTTAGTAAAGCAGCTTTAGTCATGTACCTAGATTGGAAAATCCATGACATTCAGCTTTACTTTCACTAAGTTAAGGCCTAGCCAGTTGGGTTCAGGTACCTCACTTCTCAACTTCAATAATTTACACCTACTATTAGAATTCAGGCTAACGAGCAGGCCTTATTGCGACATAAACCCTATCCCACAAATTTCTTTCACTTTGAACAAATCTGTTCAAAGCCAAAGATACTCGTATTAATATATGTACATTTATATTCAAGCTGGACTATTTTAGAGTCATCATTTCCAGTCTGCATAAAATATCTGTCAGTTTCATGTCCGGTTGAAAGGGAAGTGTTGTTGAAGGGACCTCATCGCGATTTAATAATAAAAATAGTATAGGTTTGCTCAATAAATAGTTCAAAAGCAAAATGGAATTTAAATTGACTGACGTTTCCATTTCCATGAAGCCGTGTCCACAACTAATTCCACCACCATTGGAATTTCAGATAATTAACGCTAATTAAGAAATACCACGCTAAGTAACTGCTAAAGTGACATGACACAGTGACATTTCAAAAGAGTGGTAAATTAAAAATTAAACGTTATTATTCTCATGGCAGTAACGTACATATGTAAAAATGACAATATCACTCAATTTTCATGAACGAACTCACAGAATTAGGATTTCTTTTGAAAATCTTGTTACTCTTATATTTTCTAGTAAAATTTTGTGTTACTTAGGGAATTATTTTCATGAAATTGAAATTCCAGATATAGAATTTAATTAGATTATTAAAGACATAGATATTACATAAATTAAAAATAAATGGCTTTCGTAATTGGTGACAGTAAGAGTCAGTTTATTCTTTAGAAAACAATTGTGAAACAAGATTAGATATTGAAAATATTATGAAATTGTCCTGGTATGAGATAAAGAAAGAAAAGAGTGGGTCTTTCTAGGCTTATGAAAAAGAAAGAAAGAAAATCTGTTTTTATTGCCTCACACAGAATTTTTTGAATTGCCCACATACAGACTGAAAAGATGTGCAGAGTAAAACTCACGGTAAAAAATGTCTTAGTTACTTTTTGAATTAATTTAACTTCTTAATTACCAGGTATTTAAACCAGGTGATTGAACTGTGTCCTTTAATTATTTTCCATTGTCTAATCGTATGACTTAAACACCAGGAATTCGTTCGTTTAGTCCTTCTAAAGGATATCTGATAGGCATTGTACAAGTACAACTGATTTAATAAATAATTTGTCTTTGACAGTTTAGAAACTTTAAAAGAATTGTATTAAAATGTGGTGTAAAATAAAGCATAATTTGACGTTTGATAAATTGTTCCTAGTTTAATCTGTAGCAGCTAAAAGTTGTAGGTTTAGTATAAAAACAGACTTCTTCCCGGCTAACAATAGCGACATTCATTCACACTTCGTTTAGCGATTTTATTATTCCAATTTCCCCTTTATCATTGGCCATGCGATTTCATTCCGAAAAGTCAACATTTACAAGGTTATTGCAGTCAATACAAGCTGTTTAGGGTTCAAAAGGTCCGTATGAAACATTTTTCTTTCTTTCTTTTGTATGAAAAAAGAAAGCAAGTGTGAGTGGGACTCGCGCACAAATGGTACATATTTTTGACATGATCCTTCAAAGATCGTTTTTCCTGTAATCTATAGGTAACGATCCTGTTGTTCTATTTTCAAAATTTCAGACTTGACTTGACGTCAATTTCTTAAATTTTCTTTTATAACTTCAAAGTTATCAAATTAATATATTAATTTGTTACCGGCACAGTTCTAAAAAGTTTTTTTTTTCAGTTTAGTCGAGCGATAAATGTTTGAACAAAAGTGACGTCATACCAAAATTTATTATTTGCATTTGAAGAGTCTAACTGCAATAGTGATAAATGTCCTTGTTACCTCGTTTTGTGATAACTGTGTTTTTAAATTTATTAGTTGGTAAAAGGAGTTGGTAAAGTTATGAACATATTATATTTTTTGTTACAGCACATTTTCATTATTATTTAGGTTATTTTTTTATTCATGCTAGGAAAAAATGGTATTATTTTAAATAATTCTTAAAAACCAGTATGTGCTTTATCGAGTACTGTCGTTTTATCTAATATTAGCGTTTATATATTGCTGAGTTTGTTAACGAGATTAACAACTACAAATATCTAGTGGCTGAATGACGTGCCTACTTAGAATTTTTACAAAAATGGACTTTGATCATTATTGCAGTGGGCCCTTCATTTCCAAGCATTCATGTCTAAACACCTAAGAAATGCTTCTAAGAAGTGTAAGGTTTACTTTAAATAAACATATTACTAAAAAACATAATCCGTTCGGAACTCGTAACGCGCGTGTACGAATTGCTTTTGACTGGTATTTTCCACTTTGACTCCCGGTAAACCCTATTTCATAAACTAGAGAAAATCGTTTGAAACATTATTAAAGGTGTAGTTGAACAGAAACGTGTTTAAATGACACTTCCACTTTTTATTTAATTATTTTACTTCTGACAGAAGGCAAAACCTATTATAAAACTGTTACTGAATGATTAATTATATCCGCAAAACATTAGCAGTCTTTAGATACCTACTTCGTATTTTTATAATTCAATATCGTATCTAAATGGCGTGAGATTGGAAACAATTATCGATGCCAATAATGTCTTGTGCAAACAAACTTGGACATCGTCAGAAGGTACTCGATTATCGTCAGTAAATCTTGTTATCGATTTTATAATTAAGTCTGACACAAAGTTTTTACACTCTTAACTGGTATAATACAAAAGTGAAATTGTTTGTATTGTTTGTTTGTCAGAAGAAATCACTTGTAACTCTAACACGATTACAAAAATTAAGTACAGATAGATAGTTAAAAAATTTTTATTCTGCTTTATATTTTGTTTGCCGTAACTTAGCGAAGAGATAGATATAAATGGATGTTTGATGATGAATATATACATACAAATGTTTTAGCACTCTTAAAAAATTAGGTATCATTGTTTGGGAGAAGTAATCTCTCGAAGTGTTTACCCGATGTCCAAAATTCATTCACTGACAGAGAGCTACGCTCACATATTTGTGCCAGAGTGACAGTTATTTTTATTCGACTTTATATTTTTACTTCACGGGAGCAAATCTGCCGAAAATGCTAATAACAAATGAATACAGGAAATAATAATACTAATCAGCGACTTTTCTAAGACGTTCCTAAATATAATTTAGATGCTTATGTATTATTTTCTGGTCAGGAACGATTTGTCTGGATGAATGAAAAAGAAATGACAGCAGAAAATCTTTTTGACCTACTTATGTTTGTATATTATTTGTTCTAACAGGTTATTTTATTTACTTACTATTTCTATATTGTAAACGGATAAGAATCACAGTAATACTATTATAAACTTTACCGTTTCAAATGAAAAATCAAATGAAATTGCTTATTGTTAAAATAAATATTTTATTAATTTTTATAATAAATATTTTTTAAAGAAAATTGTTGAAAATGTATGTTCTCCATACATAAAAAAGGGCTGCTTATACTTAAACGAAAACTACCTATGTACAAGAATACTATTACTTTTCAAAGTAAAACGTTAAAAAAATTGTTCGTAAGCCTTTGCACGCGAACTCAATTCACACTCGGCCGGCTTTTCGTCAAAATTCAGCACGTGACTTGACCTTGACCTAGTTTAGGACAAAACATTTCATCCCGTTAATACATCCCAGTGGAATAATTTACAATAATCTTCCACACATGCGAAGCCTCTGGAAAAACCTAGTTTAAGCCGTACTTCAGATGCTTATGCATCGGCGGCATAAATCTAGATGGGTTTACAAGAAAGGCGATTGTACATCAAGAAGCCACAAATATCCCTTAGACGCAGCACATGTGAACATGAATATGAATCTGTTCTGCTGTTGGTGAAAGACATGTCTTTATTGTTATTTTCGCCGAAGCGAAATCATCAAATTACTTTTTCCGCTCTGAGTGGAGCGGGTGGGAGTGTCTCTTACAGAATAAAACCAATAATTTGTGTTCCTTCAAATGGCCTTTGCGTTCCATGACTGCGGTAACTCTTTCGAATAATGCAACCCTGACAGGGTATTTAATGTTCTAATCACAGACATTTTAAATATTTTTTCGGATACCACAGCTGTCTAGTGACCACTAAGAATTGTATCCTAACCCCCATATGGGTTACTGCAATTGCTATTAGGCCTTATGTTAATTTAATGAGACGGCTTTTTAAAACGAAAGAAAAAACGAAATAGGGATGTTGCCTGAGTAAAAAATATATGATTAAGTTAAGTCTGTCAGTTAGATTATAGAAAAATATTGGACACGTATTTTTTCCTTTATCAAATCTATAAAAACTGACGAAGTTCCCACTCCTGATCTTTGATGATTTTTGATGGAGCGTGTGACGTCACCGCCCGGTAAAAATTATAGCAAGTAGTGACGTCACACGAGTTTTTTACGCACTGTATCGTCTTCATTTTTTGTTTATGTGAAAAAAGAAAAAAATACGTGTCTAATATTATTTGGAAATCTATCAGACGGACTAATCAGATTTTTTTAGTTAACTACCCTATTATCATTTTATACTTAGGTAAGTGCAATACCGATAATATGTTTTGAAATATCGGCTTGCTAGCATCCTCTTTCCTTATTGAGCATTTTTTGTCCCTCAAACATTTCTTAAATTGAGATAAGGCAGCTTCCATGCCTGCTTAGCCTCCTTCCAATACCTCGAGGCCTCGTTCGCTTCCATTAGCAATGTGTACACACCTCAAAGCTTTTACCTCAGCAATTAAATTTCGACGATAATAAAATTTGCTTAGAAGAATTTATGTAGGGACGTATCTATTGCGTTGTCAGATTGCTGGTTTGTTGGTAATAAAATGTATGTACTCGTATGTCCTCTTTGATTGTACCTGAGCGGGGTGTGCCTCTTTATAATCTGAGGAAGGAGGCTCCTTCTTCATGGTTGCTTTACAATGTCTTTTATTTTCGTATGTGTCTAATTTAAAATGCTTCTTGAAAAAACCTTTGTCTTATTTTTTTAGGATGAATGAAATATTTTCATAAAGACTTTGAGTGTTTTACATTTGCCATAAGGAGTTGGCTCTGGTATTTTCTATGAATTCCTATTATTACAATATTCAAAATATTGGTTGGTTGCACGAAGGTCGGAAAAATCAAGCATTCGTCAATCAAACACTCGTAAACAGAAATCTTAATAAAGATTTCTGTGCTCGTAACACACAATATGTAGATAACTGGCTAAAACTGTATTAAAATTCTTTGAATAAACCTGTTTTGATGAACAAAGAAAGTTCACATCAGTAAGACTTGAATACAATATTATTCTCTCACACGTGTTTCACGTTTTTAATATAAAGTGCATACTATATTAAATATTAGAGCGTAACTTAAAGAGAATAAGAATATTCCACAAAGTTTAGTAGAGAAAGCATCTTATATAAACACACTAGGTAAATGCAGCTAATCAAAATATCATATTTATCTATCGTTAAAATAGGGGCCGGCGAGGTTTAGCGTTAGATGAAATCAAATACGTTTATTGGTGTACACAATAAGTGGTTGGAAAAATTACAGCGTAATGGGCATGTATTTTATCCCCGTATAGCCCTCGGCACGGGACAACGCGGGTGAAACCGCAGGGCGCTGCTACTATAAAATATAACACATTTAGGTCAGTATCTATTATAAACAGACCATTATATGTAGAGCATGATATGGTCTATGGTTTATCGCAAAACCATGATTTGTAGTATTTATTTTTAAACCGGGGTTTTTAGTTAGACTAGTATTTGTAATAACGTTTTATGTGTGTTTTTGTGAATATGTTTCTTGTAACAATTAATATAGTACAATAAATTGCTTAATAGCGTCCCCGTCTTCGGCTTACGAGAGGCTATTACTGCCCACAATGAGAAACAATCCCGGGGGATAATGCAACAGATTCCTCGATGGACCGGCGTGATTGTGGGGTTAAACAATGTTAAACCAACTCATCGATATACATTCATCAATATTGATTACTATAGCCACATATAGAGAAATAGGTAATTTATTTTTACAAAAAAAAGCATTGGCTAGTACATTAGTTAAAAGGTTTAAAGGGTAGATTGGTAAAGAATTATATTTTTCCATCATAAATTACAAAAAAAATATTGATAAATGATATTTATTTTGTAAGTAGGTTGTTAATAACACTTTTACTTCTCTCTTTTACTATCTTTTTGGTTTTTCTAAATTAAATGAGGCCGGTGTTTCCTAGCTGACTATAACATTGACAAGTATTTTTATCACGTAGGGTAAAACCGGGATGAGAGATGCCACACTTTTTGAAATTATTGTATATCTCCCAGCGCAAAAATCAAAATATTTTAATTGTAACACTGGTTAGTACTTTGGGTTTTTATCTACAAATTTAGAAGTAGAAAACATTATCTTTGATACTTTCAGAGTATTAGCGATTTTCGCGGGCCTCTAATTTTTGGGACATCTATCCCATATATGGGATAGTTGCCTAGTCCATATAGGATAGACAACCCGCTGAAAAACAGAGCATCTATCCCGAAAAAACTTTGATCGCACTTTGCCTTCCCATGCAACCGCACAGAGACATGAGACACAGTCCACTTAGTGATAGTTGGAAAGTCTCCCGATACATAAATAAAATAGCATGCGATTCATCTGCTAAACTAGAGTAATTACAATCAGGGCACCTATACTACTGGGGCATCTATCCCGGTTTTACCCTATACAAGAAATAGTTGTAGACGATACAGTGCACTGAAATTTAGCGTAACGTGACGACCTGGTACAGTTTTTACTGTGTAATCTGACGGACTAAATAGAATCAGATTTTTATCACTCGTAATCGTTCCTATTCTCGCAGGCTTAGTAATACTGTGGAACCCTAAAAAGTAAAAATATATATACCTCGCTTTAGACAGTCTGTAACTAAAACGATATTTACAGCAATTAATAGTGTACATAATCTAATCAGGCGTGTTTACTTGTTGTAATTTTATCTAATCGCTCTCATTTCCTGAGTGCTTTTCAGCTGCTTGCCGTGTAATGTCGTTATGATCACGTTATTATTCGTTTGGACGTTGTTTTACAAGCAATTTGTACATAGTTTTTGATTTTATCAAGTATTATAAGGATAAACGTCTTCATTAGGGTACCTATTCTTAGGTAGCGTTGTTGATGAATGGAAGTCGAAATTGAGTTTTTCTTACAACCGCTGTTCTTTTTAAAAAAATATTTTCGATGCGGTATTCAATAAGGTATTTGACTAAGAATCTAATTAGTCCGTTAGATAGATCTGCAACAAATATTGGACATGTATTTTTTCTCTTTACACGTAAATAAAACGAAGACGATACAGTGTGTTGAATACTTGTGTGACGTCACTACACGCTACAGTTTTACCACGACGTGACGTCACAAGCCCCCACTCCTGATTCTTTTGCTTTTTATCTCCGTCAATTTTTATAAATCGATAAAGCAAAAAATTATGTGTACACACAGTATGTTTTGGAAATGTATCTGATGGACTAATTAGATTTTATTTTTGTAAAATACGCTATTGTTTCAAGACAGTTGAATAGTTTCTTCGGGACTAGTGGAGTTGCTTTGACTCGGGGTATTTCTTGTGTCGTCATTGATTCCGACTTCCAAAGGTTGCACACGATTCCCACCAGAAATCGTACGGAAGGAATCCGAAATAATAATACCTCTTGGGGTTCAATGGCTTAAGTTACTTCCGATGAAAATCCATGCCAGTTCCAAAAAAAAAATTGATTTGTAGATTTAAGCGCAGCTCGTAGTTAGAAATTTCAAGTCTATCCAAAAGATATACATGTGTGACTCGATAGAATAATAAAGTTATCACCGTCTACATAATATTATACATACATATGTCGAAGTTTTAAGCTATGCGAAGAAACAAGCGAGGGCAAAGTTATACCACAGTGACGGATAAAAACTTGGCCCTGACTGCTTATGTATGTAGAACTTGATTTTGTTACATTTTAGTTTCGTCGAGAAACTTCCATGATCTTAGCAAATGTCTGCAATGTAGAAAAGGGTAGCCAGTTTTTCTGTTTTTATGCTCTTAGGTAGCTAAAAAGCGCTGTGCTATTGCGCAGTGGCTGATGCCTGTGGACGGTGAGCGTGGGTGGCTCGCCGTCCGATAGCAACCAGGCCGAGTCGACGACGCGTTGTGTTCCACGCGCGCTTCAAGGAGCCGTCAGCATCGGGGACGGGGCCCCATAGGGTCGGTGCCTGCTAGGGCGCGGAATTTGTTCGAAAGAGTCACCGCGGCCCTAGAACGCAAAGGGCACAAGAAGGATCACGGGTGGGTTTTAGTCAGTAGAAGTCTGACACTCCCTTCCGCTCCGCCCAGAGCGGGAGGGGTCATTTGATGATTTCCCATCCAAAAAAAAAGGTAGCTAAAAAGCAGAAAACATACCTGGTAGTAAATATCCACCTCAAGCTCAGGAATAAAGGTGCACGTATGCTATTTATAGCGAAAACCGCACTCTTGAAATAATCTATGCTGCTCACTGACAACAATATCTACGGACGAGTAGTTAAATTATTATGGTACACATGCCAGTATCTATATTTTCAATAATTACTTCAAATTAAATTGAACCCTTTTCAAAAACGTTTTCGAAGCTGTAATTAACTTTTTGTTCGAGCGTAAAGTCCCGCACCAACCGATATTTCAACGGAAAAGTTCGTGTTTGGAACAAGAAAAATTGAAATGTACTCGAATAATGGACTGTGAATTAGATATTTACGAAATGATCCAATCGCGGGTAGCGTAAGCAAAACATTAAGCTTTAAACATCACTTTAACACCCGTGCAAAATTATTCTAAAGCGTATTATCGCGAACTCAAAACGGCAGAGAATTTGCATTTAAAATAAAACATTTATCACTGGCTACATTTTAATTTCCGAAGAAAATTAAGTTGAAACACGTTCCACGTACTAACTGCTTGCAAAATTAGGCTAGCCGTGTCACTTCTAACATGGATAGACAAGGGCAGGCTGTATATCAGCGTTGTACAGCGTTGTGGATACACCACACGTTGTTAAACCTACTCGTTTGGCCGCAATGGAAACCCTTTTTTATAAAATTAATACAATTTTAACTGATAGGTATTAGGAATGCGAAAATGAGTTTGTTTGTTTCGCTGATGAATTGTGGTACTGAGATAGGTAGGTCTCTGGAGAAGGTTATAGGCTACTTTGTGTTGCGGAAATGAAACTACCACGCGAGTGAAGCCACGGGCTAAAGCTTGTATAAAAATAGGATTTTAGTTAATATATGCAAAGCAAGTGTATCCATCCAGTGTTGGAAATGAAATTACTTTCCTTCTTATTTTGAGTTTAGTAGTAGGTAGTTAGTACTGGTCGATACTCCTTGACATATTACACGGCTATAGTTATTTAGTTTATTATCTGAGAGGCATTATCTGTTTTTTTTAAGGAACGTTCGCATTCGCCTCTCAATCCTAATCTGTCAGAAACACCTTCCCTCTAGTTGTCTTACATTCTGACATGTTGTGATATTTTTTTTTTGCTGTGGTGAAATTGCGAATAAATGGAATTTCAACGTTTTTTTCATTACGAGAATTGGCCTTCTGATTTTTATAAATCTACGATATGAAAATCCCGTATATTTCGAAACGAATTCGAAATTTTGGAAATAAATTAATTATTATTACGTATCTATAACTAAATATACATTACATTTATGTAAATTGTACATTATTTCCAGTTCTAACCTAACTGTAAGTTCTACTTTAAACAAATCTTGCCACCCTATTTCAGGATCAGAATCAATAGTTTCGCAGTTAACTTTAGCATCCAATAAAGCCAGTTTGAGTTTTAGTTGATTTTTATGTGAAGTCCAAACATGAACGCGCATCCAGAGGTTCTCGTATTTTCAACAAAGCAATCGGAAACTATCAAAAATCTTTTTTCACATTGATTGTTGCTGAAATTATATCGCAAAAGGAATTCGATTGCTTTTTAAGTACGAGAATTGACTTTAGTTGTACTAAAATAGTGTTAGAAAAGCAAATAATAAAAAGACAGTAACTATGTGACTATGACTTTGTTGTTTAGTTCTTTGTTAATAAGTTTTATTTATTTATTTTGTCTTTTATTGTTTTATTGTTTTCAATTTCAAATTAAAATGGATTTCCGCAAAGTAACGCCAGACTCAATCAATTTTTTTTTGCTATAGAGCAAATTTGCATCATAGTTCATACTGTTATGGGGCATGCATAGCACCACATGGCCGATAAACTATAACCTAACCTTAGTTAATAGAAAAATATTTATAATTGTATAAGTATTTACAATTGTTGGTTGGCCTGTAAATAAATAAATGACATAAAAATTTCTGTTACGTTTTGCAACTTAATAAAAACTTTTTGCTAATAGTCTGCCAGCGAGTGGCATTTATTATCTTTGAATTTATTGCAATGAAATACCGTCTGAGTGTCAGCCAAAAGCAATAAAAGCATGAAAACGAAAGCCTCAAATTCAGTTGTAAGGAAAGTAGCCGTTTTATTAACTCATTATTGCACTGAAAGCCTCGCGAATTTAACTTCTATAAATGTAGGAAGCCAAGCCCGTACTTCAAACATAGTTATTAAACGCTCAAGGTCTTTTCTGCGTGTTGCAGAATATATCCGAAAGAATCACCGCGACCCTGGAACGCAAAGGAGGAACACGGGTTGGTTTTAGTCACGAAGAGTCTGACACTCCCTTCCGCTCCGCCCAGAGCGGGAGATTTCCCATCCAGAAAAATGGTCTTCTCTGCGTGACTCAAATGAAGTTATACCTCTATAAATACGTTGTATGTATAAACATACAACGTAATTTTAGGTAGTGTTTAGAGGTAGAAGACTGGCAGCATAAGCTGCCAGTCTTCTACGTTACTACTTTTCCAGATGTGAGCGATATGGCTACTTTGATGCCTGTGATTACGTAATTTGTTTTTGAATCCAACGTATAACTGCGTAAGCGAAAACCTGAGAACGGGTCATACACAACAACTGTGGGACCAAAGCCGCATTAAGGCTTAGTCCAACAGATAGATTAAAAAAAATATTGGTCACTTAGTTTTTGCTTTATCAAATCTATAAAACATCGACAAAGATAGATTAGGAGAGGGGGTTTGTGACGTCACGTCGTGGTAAAAATTGTAGCACGTAGTATTGTCACACGAGCTTTCATCGGACTGTATTGTCTTCTTATTTGGTTTACAAAATATTTGTCAAATATTTTTTTTGAAATCTATCTGACAGATTAATCCGATTTTTGGTCAACTACGAAATAAAATATGTGTCCATTACTTTTTTGTCAAGTTAAGCATACATAATTATTTCGAAAATGTCATTGGTCAGTTGATTTTTATTCCGCAGTTTCGGGGTTTGTGCTTTACAAAAAGTTATTCATAATGAGTACTTTTACCATTTTTCAGGTTTTACGTTTTACAACTTGTATATGTATTTAGTATGATTTAGTATGCCTACATTATTAGTAATATTTTCGAAATGTACTTTATTAGGACATAAATTTAATTATTCCCAGGTCCAGGGGAAGATGGAAAGAAAACCTAATCAATGGTGTTCTTTACGACTTCGCCGGAGGAAACGTCATAAAAACAAAAGCGAGCGTAAATCGTCATTAAACCGAACAAGAAGAAGCCTTAAGGATAAATAGAATCTAGTTTTTGTTTGATAACGGATGGATTCTTCTCTAATTTGGTGATAAAACTAAATCAGGCACGCATTATTTGGGGACTGTTCCATATTTATTGTTGTCTTATTTTTATTTTAAAGAAAGAATCAACTGACTTCCTTCTAAAGAAGGTCTACGAGATTGTAGCTACGCCGCTGCTACGCCGTAGCTACAATCTCGTAGTCCACTATCTCCGTAGCGTATTAACATGAAGTAATTGTGAATCACCGGCTAGACTAAGCTTGAGACTACAATCACGACTAATATAAACATCTTTTTTAAATTTAATTCACAAAATTGATATACATATGTACAGGCAAAAACTAAATCACGACATAATACATATTATATCTCTGATTCACTCCTACTAGACCTGAATCTAACAAGCACATTTAAAATAAGCCACTGACTCAAATCCAAAATTGTGTTTTATTGGTGTTTCTTAAATTAAAAGCCATTAAGGTAAGGTTTCTTTAGTATGTAGTCTATGTAAGTAAGTCGACCACAAAATGATTGCACAACGATTTTAGGAAGTCAGAGCACCGTCATTTAAAATCAATATATTAATTAAAATTATTTTAAAATTAACAATAAGCTTTTAATTAAGTATGTATTTTTTTGTTGTTTGTGTTGTGCGAGTCCTAAATAAACATTTTTCTTTCTTTTTATTTAAGCCTCACGAACAGTGAATCAAAAGCCTGCGTCTTACAAGTCGTATCGGAACAAATCCCGGTAATTAGGCTGAGCCGAGTTTTGCGCTTTTATTAAATCTCCACAGTTCTTTCTATCCAGCATACCTATGTACTCGTAGATGCATATTACATGATAAGTACTAATTTTGTTTCGTTTTAGCGTAGCAATAGCGGTCTTTGCCCTTTCTGTATTATCTCTTTGTATAATCCCGAATAATAAAGTGTGTATTGTTGCTCACTAGTAAAATATTATGAATATCGCGATAAATGTAGATTCGATAAAGATATGAAATAACGAACGTCAATTAACGTAGATGGATCGCTGAAAGCTGTTATCGCCGAAACGATTAAGATGTACTGTTATGAACACCGTGTCAATGTATAAATAAGTAGTTAGCAGCAGCATATTATATACATATATGGATATCCGTATATGTATATCCGTATATATTATATACGGATGTACATAAATGGTGTTACGGTACGTAGAGCCATTGCAATTTAGAAGACTTGCGCTAGCCATAGTCGAACGATATGTGGTCTTCTTGCCTGCCTTTTAACAAATATGTTGGGGTCTGCACACCTACATATATGAGTACCTACATGAAATGACTGCCTATCTGACTTTTATAACCCAGTAACTGAGAAATACGGGACCTATTGGCAAGACTTGAGTCAGATGTTCTGGCTTCTGATTATCCGTGACGGCTGTCGAAGATCTATTACTGACAGCGGGGATCTAGTTTTAACGTGGAACGTAGCAAAAAGGTCACAAGAAGGAACACGTGTGGGTTTTAGTCAGTAACAGTCCGACACTCTCTTCTGCTCCGCCCAGAGCAGGAGAAGTCATTTGACGCTTTCCCATCCAAAAAAAAAGGAAGGAGGGCCGATAGGTGTGTGGTCAATCTTACACGGTGATCCATCAAAATCGAAGCTTCCAGTTGTTATTATATAAAAACGAGCTCCTCCAAGATAAGTACAGCCACTATACGTAAATTAAATTAATTATGATAAAAAATAAAATTAAGTATCGTCAAAAATATTAATTAATTATGAACGACGCTCGAGTCTGGGCGATGCAGCCACGGTCAGGTAATTGTCGTCGCCGACAGCCAGCGCACTGTCCACTCCACGTGACAGTAATTGCGTTTATAATTGCCTGTAAGATAGCTAGGTGTTTTATGTGCTTGTTTAGACTTAATTTACCCTACTGGTACATCGGTGGACTTAATCAACATGGCATTTCTACCAGTCAACCTTAGGCTGTGTCAGGGACGCAGACGTTGTGGAGTATGAGAAACGTTTTGAGACGATCCAGAAACTATATTGCTAAGTAATAACCCCTAAATATACAATATCCGATGGTAAATTTAGTTCTAAATGCGTAGTATTGTGCGCGTTTGCAGCGCCACGTACGCCAGTCAGCAGTATATCAACCTAAAGAAAAACTTCAATTTAGCTTTGTGAGCATTTTTTGTAGGACGCTCTTAGCACATGAGTCAAACTTGCTCTTTACAAATTGTACCGCTTGAGGCACCTCTAATTGATTTCACTTCTGAGGTTATTGATTAAAATGAAATCTATACTAATATTATAAAGAGGAATGATTTGTATTTTTGTATGTAGCGACCGGACCGATTTCAAAAATTCTTTCACCATTAGAAAGCTAAATTTACTCTGCAGCAATCTTCACTGCTAGTTTATAAAATATGGTTAAAATCACAATGGCGATTGTGAGCGTCTTGAACTTAGCAACTTGGCATATTTATACTTAGCGCCATGAGTTGCAATTTCATATTTATGAAATGAATTTTATCTTGACAAATACTAGATATCTGAACTCAGAGTAAACTCAGAGACTATATTTAATTCTCCAATTAATGAGTGATAATTTAAAACATGCATAAAACGCACACTGTGTGGGTAAGCCTACTATAAACTGGAAGATTATATCCTTAATAAAAATGCTTGGCTAAATGCCGGTCCTGCCCCACCGTCTCAACTACTTGGGTTTTTTTTTTTTTTTTTTTTTTTTTTTTTTTTTGAATGGGACCACTCGCAGTTCAGCACACTAAGGCTGGTTACTGCTCAACCGGACAATCCTGTGGTGGCCTCAAATGAATTTAAGGCCCCCAGCCAGGGCTAAAAACTACTAAAAGCTAAATGACCGCTTCGCTAAGGGCATCCCCTGTGGGATACGGGCCTCGGCTTAACGGGGTCATTGAGAGGGGCAGCAAGGGACAGGCTGGGTCAATTATTATTATTTAGGGGATTTAACGCTAATGGCTCAGCGGCGCGGGCTGGCTCGTTAGGCAAAAGTCGGGGAGGGATGTTACTGGGGCGTCGCGATGGGCCTCGTCGGCGAGGCCGGAATACGGAACGCGGTCTGTTTTTGTTTTTTCTAATCGTGCTGGTTTCCCTATTACTCTCTTGTAGTAAGGTGATGGGGTCGTCGGGTTCGACTAGGGAGTGCCGTGGACGGCGAATCCTACTAATCTTGGAGGGAGTGTACCGGGCGGCCGATACAATGAGAGGGTTCTGATGGGATTCGGCGGACTCAATGAAACGCTTGTTAAGGCGCTTCATGAATTGTTTAATAGTTGGAATGCGGAGGTCGACATGGAGTCGATCGTTTCTAACGAACCACGGGGCACCCGTGGCCTTCCGCAGAAATCGGTTTTGGATTACTTGCAACCTATGGATCCGGTACGACTTAGTGTGCGCAAAAGTAGCACACGCATAAGTCATGATCGGGCGTATACATGTTATATAAATGCGCAACTTGCATTTAAGGGAAAGCTTGCTGCGTGCATTCAGCATGGGGTGGAGCCTACCGAGAGCGAAAGCGGCGCGATTACGCACCGTCTTTATGTGCTCACCGAAAGTAAGCTTTCGGTCAAGGATTACACCTAAGTATTTGGCTTGCTTCACCCAAGGGATCGGCTTGCCAAACATGGTGATCGGACTGGGGTCTGGTGGAGGGAATCGAGCCCGCGGCCTGTGAAACAGGATCGCTTGACTCTTTTCCGGATTGACTTCCACTCTCCATTTCCGAAACCAGGCGCCTAGTGCGTCGGCGGATCTCTGGAGGTGGCTGGCTATTGACTTTACACATCTGCCGGAGCGGTAGATGGCCGTGTCGTCGGCAAATAGGGCAAGTTGCGTCTGAGAACTGGTGGGAATGTCGCTTGTGTACAGCGAGAATAACAAGGGAGAGAGGACACCGCCTTGCGGTACTCCGGCATGAATGGGGTGGGGAGACGAAAGCGCACCTTCGATACGGTACCGAAAGGTGCGGTCTGACAAATAGTCTCGCAAGATGAGCACGAGACGATCTGGCACACCCAGTTGATATAACTTGTATATCAGTCCGTTGTGCCAGACCTTGTCAAACGCTTTCGCTATGTCGAAGAACAGGGCCCCCGTAACTAAGCCGCGCTGATAGCGGTCGCTGATGTGCTCAACGATACGGTAGACCTGTTGGACGCATGAGTGGTTTGACCGGAAACCAAACTGCTCATTTGGGAGGAGGCTCTTTGCTTCAACGTAGTCTTTGAGTCGCTTATAAATAAGCCTCTCGTAGACCTTGCCGAGAGCTTTGAGCAAACTAATGGGACGATAGCTGGATGGGGAGGACTTGGGCTTCCCTGGTTTGGGGATACCTATGACGGTAGCCTCTTTCCACGTCTGTGGGAACATGTTGTTGGACAGAGCGCCGTTGAAAATGGCGGTCATCAACATGATCAGGGTTGCCGGGAAGAGACGGAGCACCTTATTGGTGATTCCATCTGACCCAGGGGCTTTCTTGAGTTTGAGTCGCCCGATGATCTCCTTCACCTCGTCAGGAGTGACGGGGGGGAGAGGATCCTCGGGGTCCTCGACTGGTGGGAGGGAGGCTCTACGTTCGACTTCAGCGTTCACCTTGTCCAGGTGTGCTTTGTCTACTGGTTGAGAGCTGGGAGAGCACTGGGCCTCGAGGCTGTCGGCCAGGCATTCGGCCTTCTCATCGTCTTCAAAAGCGATGGAGTTGTCGGGGCGGGTGAGGGGAGGCATTGAGGCAACTTCAGAGGAGCGCAATTTCCTTTGGAGTTCCCAAAACGCTTGATGGTTGGGTTCGAGGTCGCCCAGCATTTTATCCCAGCGACTTTCACGCAGCTCAGCAATGCTCTTACTTACTTTGCGTTGTAAGTAGCGCATGTGAACTTTGTTAGCTTCGCAGGGAAAAGCACTGTAGGCACGAACTGCCGCGTTCTTCTCAGTCACGAGCTCACGCACTTCGTCCGGGAGTTTCCAGTGACGATCGCTCGTCACCGGGGACTCCTTTGAACTTTCGTTCAGGATCGATTGCACGTGATCCGTGAGTGAGCCGACCGCGGCCAGCGTGTCTGCGACAGTCTCGATATTGTCTGGGATCTGGTCCAGGTGAGCTGACGTGGCGACTTTCAGCTTTTCGCTTACTTGTCTCCAGTCAGTGGTCAGTTTGGTGGGAGGGGGTTGGGAGGGATCCATGGGCCCAGATCTAGGAGCAAGCTCCAGGATCACTGGCCTATGGTCCGAGTTAAGCTCTTCAAGCGCCTCCACAGAATGCAACCGAAGGTTGACATTTTTGAGGAGAGCGATGTCGAGCACATCGGGTGGATGGGAGGTTATGTGGGGATAGTGGGTTGGATGCATCGGAGCGATGACATCAAAGTTGAGGGAGCTGCACAGATCAAACACTACTCTGCCTCTGGCAGTAGTCGTGTTGCTGTTCCAGGAGGGGTGCTTGGCATTGAGATCCCCCGCCAGAAGGACGGAGTTACTCATGCCGAGAAGCTTTGTCAGATCATCTTTCACAGCGGGGCCGTCCGACGAGGTGTTAGGCGGGACGTAGGCTGAGATGATCGTGACCGGTTGATGGCCCGTCATGCCTAGCCGACAGACTGAGACCTCAAAGATATCTAGTGGGGGCGGATCCATAGGGATGCAGTAGAGGGCAGATCTGTAATAGATTAGAGTACCTCCTGCATGACATCGGGTCCTATCATTGCGAACTAAACGATAGTTCGCAATTTTAGGATCCCGGTGCCGGGGCTTCAGGAAGGTCTCTTGGATCAGAAGTATGTCTAAGTGATGGTCGCGGAGGAAGAGGGCGATCTCATCACGCTGGCTCCTAAGGCCATTGGCATTGAAAAACCCTACGCGGAGGGCTGTCGGCTTAATCCTACCTTTGTAATGGGACTTATCCATTGTTGGGGGAGATTAGGGATGTATAGACGGAAACGTGGTGCACAACGTCACCGAAGTCTTTGAAAACTGCGGGGTGATTCCCACCGCAGTTTTCTAGGGCCCTAGCCATGGCCAGCGCACGAGGCGAGTAAAACGCCTGGTACGTGACCAGGATTATGTTTCTGGAGATGTCTCCGGAAACAGTGGTGGGGGGGGGGGGGTGCAACTGCTTGCACCGGGGCTGGCACCTGAGTCTGCGAAGACACAGGGAAGGGGGGTATGGCTACGTCCATCAGGGCCGGTATGGCCTTGGTTGAGGTAGCGGGGGCCTTAGGGGCAGATTCCGACTGGGGCTGGGGCTGGGGCGCACTAGTCTTCAGAGCCGGGAAATGGGCCTGGTGATTTAGTGCGTTCCAGGGGCTGGGACGCTGCGGGCTCAAGGGGACAGTTTTGTCTGCCTTGTTTCCAGAAGGAGACTCCCTTTGCTGACGCGCGCTCGCGCGCTTCGCCAGCTTGGGAGCCGATGTTTTTGGGGCCTTTGGGCAGCCGCGGTAATTTGCGGTGTGCCCTGTCGTCCCACACAGCACACAGCTGGGCGGGTCGACGCAAAGGGAGCGGTCCTTGGGGCGGGGGCAGTCGGGAGTGCCGTGGTCTCCCAGGCACTTCACGCACCTCGGCTTGCCGAAGCAATGCCGCTGTGAGTGGCCGTACAGTTGGCATCGGTGGCATTGCCCAACGATGCCACTCTGTCGCGGCTTTTCAACGGAAAGGCCAGAGAGGCCACAGATCTTGGCGATATTAAAAATAGGGTGATGGCCCTCGGTCTGGTCGCAGACTACGAGGACCATATTGTAGGATTCACCCCCGCGGCGGTGCATGCGGTGCACCTCCGCTGCGGGGATACCTTGTGACTCTAGGTCACTCAGAATCTCCGCTGAGGGGATCTCCCTTGGGACATTTCGAATAACCACCCTGATTTGGCGGTTCTCTGGGAGATTATAGGAGTGGAAGAATACCTTCCTCGACGTAAGGAGCTTGTGCAGCTCCCTATAGTCCTTTGCGGAAGGGGTCACTACTTTAATGCCCTGCTGGACGGCACGGGCGTGTGTGAAGTTTATCTTAAGCGCGGTGCAAGCCGCCGAAATCTCCGTCCACCTCCCCTTATCGTGAATGAAAAGGGGGGGTGGGGGGCGGGTCTTGGGGGCTGCGGGTGCAGTCTCCATGGGGGTGGGGGGACGGGGGCTCGCCTGTAAGGCGGCCTGCGAGGGGGACGCTGGGCGCGAAGAGGGCGCCGACGAGGGGGCTGACGTCGGGGCAGCAGAGGGGAGGGGGGCCTTGGTGGCTTTTTTGGGGGCGGGGGCCTGGGGGGTGGAGGAGGCCTTCTTTTTTCTCTTCCCCTGGACGACTGTGTAGCCGTCCGAGGACGAGGCGGTCGCGGAGGAGTGGGAGGAGGTGGCAGACGAGTCGGAGTGGTCCGACTCGTACTCCATCTCTTGCTCCACTTCGGCGGGTGAGGTGGCCCTGGCTGCCAGGTAGTTGGCTAGCACAGGGGGGGGGGGCCTGAGGGGCGGGGGAGAGGGGGCCCTGATGCAGTACTGGGACTGCTATCAAGGCAGGGGGGCCCTGAGGGGGCAGGGGGGGCGATGGGGTGGCAGACCCCGAGGAGGCACACGACTCCTGTGAGAGGCCCTGAGTGGGCAGGGAGGGGAGGCCCTGAAGGGGCGGGGAGATGGAGCCCTGAGGGGGCGGGGGCAGTAGGGACTTCAGTCCCATCGCAATGGCGCTGAGCTGAGCATCGTATGCCGACACCAGCTCAGCGTCTTTGCAATTGCCCATCATAGTCCTGCAAAGGACCATGAGGGCGTCGATCATGGATGCCGCTGACGCCTGAGGGGCGTCCATGACGGCACAAAAAGGAGGAGGTATTTACGAGGAGATGAGGGGGGGGATCCTAAGCTCCTAACAGCCTCGAGGAGACACGTAAAACGTGAGCTCCCCGAGCAGTCAGTCCCCTAAAAACTCCCTTCCCCGCGAGTGCTTCCTAGTGCTATTACCAGGGAGAAGAAACACTCGGGAACAAACTCCCTGGTGCACTATCTGACTGTTTGGCCAGAAGGGCCCTAGTCCTAACTCCCCGGGCGGGAAAACCCGGGAATGTGTAACCCTCCCTGCTGGGTGATGCAGGGAGGTGAGTACCTAATGTGTACCCTAAGCTTGAATGCCCGCTGCCTATCTTAATGTGCAGCGGGGCCCTATGGGTCTTGCGACCGAGCTGGCGCCTATGGGGTAGACACACCCAATCGGCGCCAGGTGCACACTGGAAAAGAACGGGGTTAAGCTGCTGGGCGCGACGAGGGAAGCCCCCAAGGCCGCGCACCAACGCCCTTCCGACTTACTCGGTCCTGAAGGGACCGAGCGGTGCGTCGGGTCAGCACCACTTGGGTTCGTTATCACCGCTAGGTTTCCCCCAAGTACCACCAAACAGTGGATTTAGTCCAAAAGGGACCAAAAACCGAACGTCGATCGACTACAAGCACTTACGTACTCGTAGCCGATCAAAACGTAAACAATCGCGAGTGATATGCGACTTCGTAGCAGCGCGTAGCTAGCTACGTAGAGCCGCGTAGCACTGCTACGATGTGTTCAAAATCGGGCAGGCGACACGTGGGTCGGCCGGCGGCGGAGGCGTCGCAGGGGGCGGAGCGCTCGTAGCGCTCGTAGTTCTGCTACGGCGTAGCGGTCGGACAGTTGCGTGCGGGTGGCAGGCGTGTGCTCCGGTCGGCTGCGCGAAGCGGAATGATTTGTCAACTACTTGGGTACACAAGTTAGGCTTTTTATATTTGGAAGAGATGTTCAACCTTTTTTTTTGTCTCGCCTATTTATTCTTGTTTAATTATATTATTTTGAGAATAAATAATTTCTTTTTTTGATTTGTATTTGCTTGATTATTGTAAAACATAGTTTTGTATAATGTAGAAGCATTTTATTTTCAAATGCTGTATATGTGAGTACCATGGAACCATGTACTACATATATGATAAGTTATAGTTATCTTTTTGACTTGAACTAAAATGGCAATTGAGAGCATGTCGTGCTCTCGCAAATGTCTCGCTAATGGTGGCGTGTGCGTTGGATCATTCGGTTCCCTTCAAAATGGTTGAGCTGAATGGTGCCGAAAAATGATAAATAAATGATTGGCACCAAATTATATTGGTCGTTATAAACTAGATGTGGCCCGTGATTCCTAGCTGACTACCTTGAGAAGAAACACCGAAACAAACTCATGCGTCATGATTTTGAGCGGGCGCATCAGTAGAGACTGGTCACCTCTTAACTGCTACTCACTTGTTTTAATCTTTATAGCTTGAATTGTTTAATAGTTTCCTTTTTTTCTTTGCATAGTCTTCACATTTAGGAGCAACGGGGATTTAAAAGAGTGCCCATGGAGTTTCCTGAACGTTCTTCTCCATAGTGATCTACGCTTTGGAACTTGCAAATGGCTTCATGTTATTGACTAACCGCCCTTGACAATTCAAAAGTAAATGGTTTATTTGAAATAAGAATCTTGAATCTGTTATATCCATTTGAAGAGAAAAGCACTCAATATTGAATGATTTGAGGAGAAGGTGTACTAACAGAAAATCTTAAAACATCTAGTCTCATTCTCAACGCATTTCAGTTCAAAGTTTTATCGCAACTTTGAACTAAAATGCAATTGCGCTATTTTTCAAGTCTTTCCGAAGATAAATGAAGTGTTGTTTAAAAAGGATTCACTGTGTAATTGCTGTTGTGGTGATGTTATTTGACTTTTACGTTAGAATTTTAAATTGTTAAATGATATTTATTTTGTAAGTAGGTTAAACATAACACGTCCTGTATTTTTTGGTTGTTTTAAGCTAGATGAGGCCGGTGTCTCCTAGCCGACTACCCTGAGAAGAAACACCGAAACAATCTCAGAAGTCAAAGTCTATTTTAAGGTCCATACAATCTGTACTGGTCAAATCATATGAGAACCATGTAGGTTAATGTCTGTTGTGGCCTTTTGACGAAAGTGCCACACAAATTTGAGAGGGTCTGTCCAGTCAGTGCAAGCATTTGTCAGTTACCGTGTAGCAAATTATGACTTTAAAACTTTAAGACTTTAAAAAAACAACTTAACAAAGTAAATATTCATGTCACAATAATAAAATAATATTTTACAAAGTAACCATTCATGTCAAACCGTACAAACAGGAACATATACAAACAGGGTAATATAAAATGTCAATGTCTAAAAATTTGAAAAGTATCGATGGATAAACATAACATTAGGCCATGTACATCGTTGAAGCATCTCAATCCCAAGCCTCTTGGCTTTCAATATAGTCTTTAACTGTATAAATAGCTTTCCGGCATAACTTGCGTTTTATAACCAATTATAATTTAATAATAAGGCCTTGAATACAGGACGGGAGTTTATTATAAAAATGTATACATTGACATAATAAACGAACCACCTATTTTCTTGAGCCTGGTTTTAGGAATGATAAATTTATGTTTGTTCCTAGTATCCATGTTATGGATATCACTGTATCTTTTAAATAGATTATTATTTTTATTTGTGTACAAAATATTCTCATAAATTTACTTAGAAGGGAATCTTTTTATATTTGTCTCTGAGGGAGTGTCTAGGACTTAATTTATAAATTGCACGAATAGCTCTTTTTTGTAAAATAAATACTATCGGTGGCATTTCCCCACAACAGAATGCCATATACGACTATGGAAATAACTTAAGTATACCACTACGAATTATTCTAACGGCATTTGCTGCATAGCCAAGTTTTATGGACAATTTATCTATATGTTGTTAGTTTTATAATCAAATACACACTAGAAAAATAATAGCAGAACACTTATTGTTTATTGAATCACAAAACTTACAAACCGATTTTTATTTAAAAATAGTAAAAGCCAACGTCTTCTACCTAAGAAACACAGTATAGCAAAACTAACTCTGGGGCAATCTAGTTAGTGTGTGAAATAGCCGGCCCCGGTGTGAGCCACAATGCTGAATGGGTTTTCAATTTTACCGTCGCTTGTCTCTGGATCGCGCCAACTGTTGCATGCGCTTGCAGGAATTATTGTTTGCAAGTTTTTACTTGCAAAGGTTGTGCTTGCATATGAATGTATTCGCCCTTTACATCACAGGTAATGTTATGACTATTGCAGCTTTACAGCGATATAATTTCATAGTGTGGTTTCCTTTGTATTATTGGCATAAAATTGGTCTATTTTTCGCCAATTTCAATAAAAAAACAATGTATTTAAACACAAGCATAAATATTGAACCTATCCACAAGAGACACTGCAATACAGCATTCTAACTCAGAAACGGCTTCCTTAACTACATTATCTAACTTGAAAACGTAATAGACCCGCGGAGTCCAATTTATTCGGGTGCACAAATATACAAAGATCTTGTTACATACAAGTATGTATGTATGTGCCTACCTACCCTTCTTGAAACTGACAAATGATATAATGTCTATTTGAACGAGACGCACTTCTCTCGAGCTACAAACGTACGCACCAAATATCCGTATCTTTGTAAATGTCCTGTATTTCAATGTTAAATGTCAGCTCACTTTTCACGTTTAGCAAAAGCTGGATGTTTACCATCGTATTTAATTACAAATGAAAGTTACTACGGGGTTTAAAATAAATACCCTTGGGGCTCATAAAACCAAAAATGGAATAGGTGCCAATTCCACAAGTCGAATTAAAAACGGTGATCGATATGCGACGTTGCGTACGTGTGTGTACGGTAGGCGTAGTATGTCACATTGTGGATGTAGAAATATTTTAACATTGATTTATTTACTTTTGCGTTAGTTAAATAAAGAAGTATGTTGGGTACGAATATGTTCCTTCGTAGCCGTAGTACTACGCGGCTACACGCTATACAAGAGTGGAGCATATCAGATAATAATATTAGCCATGATAATTCCAACATTTTAGTGCCTTATCTGCCAGTGTTTTAGTAGTTATAAAAAAGATATACCTAAAGGGATACTATACCTGGAATATAGTCGTAAATAATGAACATTGATGTCTGTCAAAACAACATATTATGTACATAGCTACCTACTTTATTTGACTATGCATTTGAGACGATAACGTACAGGGTGTCTTTTTAAAGTGATATATGGTACGGTCTGCAACAAAAACAAATCAACATAAAATGATTCGAAAAAAATTGATTTCACATAGTAGCAAGAGGGTTAATACTTTTTAAATTACCATTTATAATATTCAAATAAACATTTAGAGTACCAAAGTGGTAAACGATTTTTGTCGCTGACTGTACCTAAACACAATGTTGAACTCCATGTCAAAAACGATCGATAGTGATGCGATATTGTTATTTCAGAGTAAGAAAGTGTAAACGTATAAAACTTATTCAAGTACTTACAGTTTGCAGGTAGAACAAATAGAATAGGTTGATGATCTCAACCAGAGTTTCCATAGCCATGGCCACTACCCAGGGCAGCAGCATGTACTTCAGGTCCTAAAACAAAAGAGGTAATTATTACATACATAAATCACGTCTTCTTGCCCTTAGAAGGACAGAAACTAGAGCTCGGCACTTACACACAATCCATACATACTCCTTTTGTTTCGTTTAACTCATTCGGCCTAACGTAAACGTTCATTTCTTTTTGTTATTTTCATCACGGCGCGGCAGTACGCTAAAAAACTCGCATAAATTATAAGTGCGTGCAAGGGAGCACGCGGAAAACCGCTAATCATATACGGTCACAGTAGTAATTACACCGTTAAATAATGCATGGTTAGCACAGAAAGCTTTTGTTTCGAGGGGTTTAATTATTATTAACTCGTAAACTTTTATATTTTTATTTGTCCGTCGATATTAACTGATACGTTCGATCATCAATCGAGTGGGCGAACTCCAGACCCCCATTTCCAAATGAATAATTCGATGTTGAGTATTTACCTTATTCTACTTTGACGTTTTTTCAGGCTTTGATATATTGTTAACTCCAAATTTCCAATACGGAAACCGACCCCAAAAGAAAAGTAGCTCAATCAGGATGTTTTTGTTCCAGTACCAGTATTTTATATGGGGCGATTGCACATCTGTGGCCGTATTACGAAGTGCCAATGCTATTATGATTCGTGTGAGGGAAAGAGATAGTGCTATTCGTCTTGTGTAACTCCGTCTCTCTCTGACACAGAAATCATGATGGATTTAAGACGTCATAATAGGTCGCCTGATCTCCACAACACCCTTGGTGTGACCGTTTCCTCCTGACTAAACGTTATGACGAAAGATTAACAAATTACTACTTGGACTATGTTAAGATGGTAACCCATTAACATGTCGACCTCAGCAAGGATTTCATAATTTCGTAAATCGACCCGTGCGGTCGATAAATTATTATTTATCTACGTAATATTGCAACATCCAGATGGAAGTGGAAGTGAAACGCTATTTCCGACTCCGAGTAAAAGCTTTGTTTATGCGAGTCTTATAATCCTACTAATATGAATGTGTAAGTTTGTATGTTTGTGCAACAATCAGGAAAAAACGGCTGAGGCTCGATGATATTTGGCACATTTTTTACTCTGAATATGCATTATATATTTTGCATATATAGTGCATATCCTGGAATAACATGTAAGCTACATTTTAAAATAACACGTCATTTAACGTTGTTTACAAAACGCTGCCCTTGTCCTCCTTTCTCTTGTCTCAAGCTCAGCTAGATAACGTTTTATCAACAGCAGCCATATAATAAGTAGGTACCTATCAACTAAATACAAGCACTTCAGGCAAGTATTCCAATTTAAGTCTACTCGAACAACAGTTTGTCGTTTTGTTTGTAGTTACGTTGGCTTCTTGTCATTGCCATTCGTAAGGCTAGCAAATGTTTGCGTCATCTAAGATTCGCTGAAGGTATTTCTGCAAATTGTTTATGACATTTGCTGTAATCGATATTATTCGTAACGTATTTTATCTGTAACTGACTGCTTTTATATGGAAACTACAAAAACATCCCATGGAAATGTCTCATGATAAAATCAGGGTGGCCTGAATAAGCACATAAAAGTTTGTCCTGATATGGGATTAGGATGAAGAATATTGATAGATCCCGTGGTATACCCGTGTTCTTTATATAAATACATATCCGTTAATCCGTTGAAGAGTCTCGTGATTGTTTGACAAATATCCATTTCAAACATACAGACTTCCGCAGGGAAGAACCGACCTTAACACTAAAAGTAGGGCCAATGGAAAATTTTATCAGCCTAGTTTAAATTTAGGAACAGTCTCATGTATATTTAGGTGCCAACGACTGGCTCTCGTTTCAAGCCGGCTTAAACTTTTATTATTTAATGAGTGGATCCTGTTCTTTATCACAGGTGGCTAATAAAGGAAAAATTTAAGATTTAGGACTTTATGTAGTTTTCAAAATCATGAAAAAATTTGGCAATAAAATTAGTTTCGAAAATTTTAATATCTATCTATATTTAGAAAATCTTAAATCCTAATATTTAATTTATGAAATGATATTACGATGATTAATTTATCATTGGAATGTTTAAGAAAATATTGTGAAGGACGAGACAAAGTGAAACGATCTTAGTGAAAACGACTGTTAGAAAGTCCAAATTGTATGGGATCTTAATGGAATTCACATGTCACACACACACATCATTTCAGAAGCATTAGCTTCTGAAATGACATGAGGATAATACTGAAAATTTTAGGATTTCGGCAATATTCCCGATGGGTAGAACCGGGATGAGATTGGCAAGGTAGTGTGGGGATTGGTACAAGACCGAATACGCCCTTGTACAGATTGCCCAGCAACGAGAGAAGTCAAGCTTTGACACTTTGTCTAGAAACCAGGGTTAAGTACTCTGCTTAAGACTTTTTGCTAAACCCTTCAAATTTCAAAGTAAAGAACAAGACGTTGTTGTAAAGTACGTCTTGAAATGCTTGCACAGCAATAATGCACCTTGAGTGGCGACGCGACGGGCTTGAGAACTCTCGAGTGGTTTTTATCGAAACTGCTTAGTTAGACCTTGATTACACTAACTATTTTTAGCGCATTAAATTAAGTTTTTGAAAATACCTTAGTTTTGAAGTGAAAACGAAACGCAGGCATGACAGCTGCGTTTCGTTTTATGCGCTAAAATATAAAAGGTATAAATAAGTAAGCATCATCGTCGTCATCTATATTTTCTGTTACCATATAAGTAACAGAAAATATAGATGACGACGATACATAATAAAGATTATTCGTAAGTTAACTTTTCTAACGTTTTATTATACTTTCTTAATTTTACTTTCGTCCATTTTTAAGGAATATTTAAAAAATAATACTTTTAATGAATACTAACCGTAAATTGATTACGATAAAAATCTTTTTGAATCTGATGTTGCCCAAAATTTAAAACAAAAGATTTATGAATAGTGTTAGGATGACAAGGTAAGGTAAACTTGATAAGAAATTTATTATTATTTTATTTCTATGGAGGTCCCTTTTACTCGAGAACATACTTTTTCAAACAAGAAAAAATATCGCTGGTCTACGGAAAATGTCGCTGAAAAAAGAAAAAAAAACATTTGTTCGAATTTAGTCCTTCTTCGCCTTTTGAAGTCGATTAAAATGAAGATAACTTTTTATTTCCTTTAGTTATTCTGCCCAGTTTCATGTAAATTGCCCCAAGGAATCAGATTCTTCCATACAAACTTTAGCACCGCCTGAATCTTCGTTGTAAAGAACGAATAATTACAAACTTTATTATTTTATTTTTATTAGTTACGTTTCATGCATATTGGCGCAAGGACGAAGGGGACGAACTTCCAAAAATCCTTTCTTATTGGAAGCCTACATCATAAATAAGGAATACGTCCTGTAAGTTTCAAGTCCTTACGACTAGCGGTTTAGGCTGCGTCGATCCATTAGTCAGGACAAATAATTTATACAGTAAAACTTGGATAACTGGGACCTTAAGGGACCTGCAAATTTGTCTCACTTAAAGAGGTGTTCCACTTACCCAGTGTCTCAGATATCCAGGTATAAATAGATATCTGTCTCATTTACGGAGAGTTCCATCCACATAATGTAGGTACATAAAATATAGTCCCAATAAAAGAGGTAAATTACACTCGCTGTCTCAATTATAGAGGTGCTTGTGACGAATAAAATCGAAAGAACTAATCCCTAAAATATAGTCTCAGTAAAATAGGTAAAATATGCTCACTGTTTCAATAATAGAGGTAATGGGGTAGTTGACTAAAAAAATCTAATTAGTCCGTCAGATAGATTTCCAAAAACTATTGGACACGTATTTTTTCTTTTTTCACGTAAACAAAAAATGAAGACGATACAGTGCGTTGAAAAGTGTGTCGTGTGACGTCACTACTCGCTACGATTTTTAACGAGCCGTGACGTCACAAGCCCCCACTCCTGATCTTTGATGCTTTGTATCTTCGTCAGTTTTTATAGATTTGAAAAAGCAAAAAATACGTGTCCAATATTTTTCTATAATCTAACTGACGGACTAACCATAATCATAATTATATTTTTTACTCAGGAAACATCCCTATTATGACGATAAAATGAAATGAACCAATCCCAGATATAGAGGTTTGTGTTGTCCCACTAACAGAGGTAATTCAGTGCTAAAGTGTCGGGACCTAAGCAAGAGTTCCAGCTATGGAGGTTTCTCACTTATCCAGGTCCCACTTAACCAAGTTTTACTGTATATTCCTAGAAAAAAAGCAGATCAGTTCCGCTTACTTCTAAACCTAAGAGTCTTGGATACGGTTTTCAGTAACATAAACGAGGAAGGTTTATGTATTTTGTAGTGGTCATATCATAAGACTAAAACCTTCGGTGTTCCATCTTCCACATACACCGGTGATCGCAGGAACGTACGAGACTTCCGTAATCCCCGGTTGGTGCCCACCCGCCTCTGCGAGCCACCTCGGGTCAGCGGGAGAGCGAGGTGTTTGGCACGAAATGATTGGTGCTTCCTCCCGAGCCATTTGTCGAGCACTAGTAGGGTAGGGCGCGAAAGCTTATGCCGCCATTCCGCCTCCGTGACCGAACTCCATGGTTCGAACTCTCGCTGCATCGGTTCACCGCCCCGCGTCCGCACCTCCTCCCGCCACCGGTACAGTGAGGCGCGGACCCTCGCCTCCAGGACCCAGGGCGATTATCCGGCCAGTGCACAAGCCGCCTCGTTGGAGATCGTACGGTATCCCCTGATAACTCATCCAGCCATCGCTCTCTGCGGTCTTCGCAGTACCGCGATTAAACAAACCTAACCTAACCGAACCTAACCTTGGTCGCATCATGAAATGGCCTATTCTACGTCATGGTTACGACATTAATCGTTTTCTCCGGGTCCGTTGGTCTTGTATAAATTGGTGCATAATATTCTACCCTTGAATATTAATATTTTGTTTATGTACTTTTTTTGTTCAGGAGCAGAACTGTGCGATGAGCCGGACATTTAGTTAGAAATTGAAGATCGGAATTCCGGAGTCCGCTAGCTATTTCAATATTCATTCCAGAATATTAAAGGCAATGCTACCTCGTTGGTATAATTGATTGAGTCAGGCGTTACTTTGCGGAAATCCATTTTAAATTTGAAAATGAAAACAATATATCTAGTTTTAATTTCCGCGAGTTCGCGACTCGCTGACCGTTGAGTTGAACTCAACGGTCAGCGAGTCAACACGTCCCCTGAGGATGCCTCGTGGAGAGGCGAAACACGTGTCGGTAATGGTGTTGGGTTTTGCATTGCCTTCCTGCATGTGCTTAAAATCCTTGCATTTGCCCAGTAATCTTGCATGTGCATAATATAGCGGGCGGGAGGGAGGTGCATACCTGCAACCCACTAATATTCGCGGAAATTAAAACTAGATATATTGTTTTCATTTTCAAATTTACCTCGTTGGTCTCGATTTAAATTTAAAATGAGAATCAGCAAAGATATCTGCGCCTATTGTATTATTTTTATTTCAATCTAGCTGCTACGTAATGCACAGATGTCTTTTATAGTTAGACTTAGATTCCAATTTGGCTTGGGGACTATTTTTCTATAATAAAATCCTACTAATATTATAAACGTGAAAGTCTGGATATTTAGATGTTTGCTGAACGGATTTGAATGACTCATGGGTAGGCCAATGGAATTTGTTAGGACTTGAACAAGATACCATTGAATCTCACTAGTACGTTCCCACGAGAGTTTTTTAAAGAGAGCAATTAGTTGTCAATAATATCCTGAAGTTTTCAAACAATCAAAAGATTGGACTTCTCTTACATGAGAATTGTAATATAACTGGCAAAAATGTAGAACCCGCCGTAGCTTCGTATCTTGAATTTTATTCTTGCTCAAAAATGAAGAATACAAGCATTATAATATTATAATCCATTCATTAAGAATTCTCAAGACATTGAGCCGAAACTTAACAAGAATTTATATGGAGTAACTTGTGTATACATAAAACAGAGTGGAAACGAGACATGGCACATGTACGCAAACTTTTGAAGTCTAAAATCAAATTTAAACTTAATTTATGGATATGCCTTACATATCGTTAGCTACCTTGTGCTAGAAAATTCACCAGATCGAAAATCGCTGAATATCCCAAGAGAGCTGTTGCCCTGGATACTAATAAAAGCCAAACTTATTCAAGAACATGGTCTACCCGTTTAACCAGTTTCATCCAAATCCGACAGGTGAAAACAGAATGCCAGACAAAGTCATATTAGCATTTATAATTAATCTTATATAAAAATCAATATATATAAAAATCAATTGCTGTTCGTTAGTCTTGCTAAAATTCGAGAACGGCTGGACCGATTTGGCTCATTTTGGTTTTGAATTATTTGTGGAAGTCCAGGGAAGGTTTAAAAGGTGAGAAAATATGAAAAAATGCTTGGAATATAGTAAAAACAACAAGTTTACTTCCCTTAGAAACTATTACTACCTGTCAAACATTTGATGTTCTTCCCGTCAAATATAATTTAAAAGAATATTATTTTTCATTTCAGTTGTTTAGGACATTTGACATTGACAACCAACAATTTGTGATCGCTACCTACTATTATATTTTACGGACTTTGGCGGGAAGTTCTCGTTGTCTTGGCTGAATTTGATTTTTATGTGCATAATGCGGTTTAATGTATGATGCGATAGTGTATCAGGCAGTTAATTAGTGTGTTCATGTGCAGCAATTGAAATGAATACCTATTTCCCTTGGTCACAGCATCACGCGTGAACGGCTGGACTGATTTCGCTAATTTTTTTTTTGTTGTATTTGTTACTGTTAGAAGAAGGTTCTTATGAAAGAGAATTTTGAAAAAAGGAAACATGAGCGAAGCCGGGGCAGGCCCTAAAACATGACCAAGTATTTTCCGGAGCTAAAATTGCATGCACTAAAGAAAGACTAGTAAGAAAGAAACATGTCGAAAGCATTTCAGAGGCTGGACACTTGAGAGGTAAAGATTCACGTGTACCAGCTGACCATAAGCATGTCGAAGCATTTCCGGGGCTGGAATTGTGAGTGAAGACTCACAAAGTACCAGGATACTAGAACCATAATTATTTAACATCAAGCTATGATCCTTAGGAGACGAAAGAAAGAACACTGGGGCAGAA
The DNA here is from genome assembly GCA_905332915.2 of Hecatera dysodea. Lineage (NCBI taxonomy): Eukaryota > Metazoa > Arthropoda > Insecta > Lepidoptera > Noctuidae > Hecatera > Hecatera dysodea. The sequence goes on along the minus strand of HG995286.1, from coordinate 19,045,905 downwards.
TAAATAAATGGCGCAGGCAGGAGAAACCGCGGGAGAAGAAGTATTTTAACTTTAAGAATTATAATGTTTTCACATGTATTATTATAATATTTATGATTATGTTTTTCACATGGCCAGTTATATGTCAATATCATAGTTAAGACAGGACAACGCCTGTCGGGTCCGCTAGTAATAAATATGAATTTCATACGTGTACCAGATTTCAGCTAAATCGGTACAGTTTATACGAAATTCACCGTGACAGACGAATAGACAGTCACGCCTATGATCCTATAACGCTGCCGTTTCCTCATAAATATGTACGTTCGGAACCCCAAATATAGATAACACTATCTGATTATCATGATAGTAGAACCGTATCTTGATCGAGCTTACATAATTTTATATCAGTTAATTAAACTAACGTCATTCAGTGCAAATGACGTCATACGAAGTTCAGTCACGCTGTCAACCTGTTTCAACGTTATACACCTCCATAATATAAGGCAAATAAGTTCGAGCCCATTAATCAAACAATGTTCATAGCACAGTGTATAAAATCAATAACACCCTCATAATTCGATTTCGTTAAGAGTCCAAAGTCACGTACATATTATTCTGCATTGTTTTTTAGATCACAATATGTAGCGTTTTTTTACAATACTCTGAAGGTCGATCTTCAAGGTTAAGCAACGCTTGCCAAGGTTGAACCGTGGATCTGTGACCATTGAAACGGAAAGCGCGTAAACTGATGGTCTGGATCTTGTGCTATCCAGCTAATGGGTTGTGCAGGTCGAATACACATTCGCTGCATGTAAAATACTGGTTAGTTTTAGTTGCACCAATGGAAAAGGCTAGGCTGATTCAGTGATTGACCCTATCATAGGCTGAGATCACACAAAGTTATTACTGTCGGAACAACGTGCCCCGGGAACTTCCAGCCCCGGCCTCCCCTACATATGTAACTTAGCGTTTGATTTGGTTTAAGGTTTGTTCTAATTTGTCTTTGTCTTGCACTTTTGTTAGATCTGCAAGCAACTCGCATGCATAACATATTGTGGGCTACCGAGGTATGATGTGATCAGTCGTTCCATCGTGTGCCGTAATGTAATTAAACTTGCATGCGAGCTGCTTGTACGTGGAAAGGCGGCCAAGACCACACTTGTACTATGTAATTTTTAAAAGTCGGTTTAAATGTCGATTAATTACTTCAATATTTCGGTATTTTATGGGGGCTACAATAAAAGGTTTCTAGAGAAAGCGACATTCTAACAGCGATAATGATTCTCATAAAATAATAAGGTTAACAGACGCTTCTGCGATGGCACTTGATCGACCCAAAACATTATGGAATTTCGACACTCGCTGGCTTCAAAAGCCTGAGAGTGATTTTGAAAAGTTAATATTATTAAAAAAGTAGTTTTATTTGAAGGATTTCGTGTCTTCCGTTTTACCCTGACGTATTGTTTTTCCCACATATCCAAATGTCCAAGAAGGAGAATGACGTATTTTTAGATTTATTTAAGCGGCGAACACCACCCACGCAAAGGTTACCGTAGCCTTTAGATATTAGGAGCGAAGATAATATAATATTAACGACTTGGCTTGTTGTGTGTGTACTAACTTACTGACAACGCTGAAGGAGTTCCATTCACTTAAATAATAATGATAGTTGCTACCTGCTGAATTTGGCCGCTGCTGAATAAGCTGTTTTGTGCGTAGGTACGGAAACGCGCATAAAGGCACGCTTTTTCAAATATTCTGCTTAACTAACTAACCTACTATTCATTATTCATTTACCTCTATATACGTACGTTTTCTTTTAATTTTTTGAACACCGACTTCCGAAAGTTATTTTATACTTTTTGTATTTTTTTGTAAAAAAAGACACACAAAAAATGCAGTCGACTTAAGAAGCTCATATTTTTTTGTAAGTTTGTTAAAAACGCGAGCCCTTAGTGCGTGTGCGTATTTGACCGCGTTAACATGAACACCGCTATATTGAATCTACAGTGCAATTCTGTGAGCATCGTGAAGCTTAGGGGAAATAAACAAGACGTGAGCAGAATCAAACTCTCCCTGCCGCACACTCCACCTAAACTTACGCGATGAGATTTTACCAGAACAGATCGGCTGGATAATCGTTATTTAGTGACGATGACGGAAAATCTCTCTCGGAAAATCCTCCGAAACGGCTAGACCGATTTTTATGAAATTTTATAGGTATGCATAATCAGTAGGTCTGAGAATCGGCCAACATTTATTTTTCAGTCCCCTAAATGTTAAGGGTGGTTCACCCCTACATTTTTTATTTTATTCTATGTGGCAATACGACGTTTGCGGGGTCAGCTAGTTTTTCTATATCTACTAATTGCCATATTATTACGTCAAAGTTTACATGAACGCGATCGAGTCCGGTTAAAAACTCGCTCTAAGGCTCCAGATTTTTGGAGCGTCTGGTCCAAAATACCTACTCGTGCAAAATGCGGATCCGGACATGCACTTTAAATTAAATTTAGGTTTTAGCTTATATAGAAATTGTGGTCATGTTCAGTGAATTTAGCACCGACAAGACCCCTTTACGTGCTAGTTACTTAAAGGCTCATTACTTTTTATGAGTTCAACAGCAGTCAGGTGAGGTTAGACCTATATATTATCTAGTTGCATGGCCGCTGATTAACGTCCTAGAAATTTACTATTTTTAACCCACGACGAAAGAGAGACTGATATAATGTTTACGTGTGTACCTGTGTGTATTTCTGTTGTATCGTAGCACCTAAATGGATGCACCGATTTTGTTTTTTTTTATTATTTCTGGTTAAAAAGGAGACTTGATCGATGATATTATTAGTTAAACGATTGAAGGTCATCAGCTCTATTGTAGTAAGTGAAGAGTGATGGCAGATACAAAACCGCATTAAGTACCACGTTATATAATTAATCTTTTACCTACTAATGATACAAAACACTATGTCCCTTCTAACACGTAAAATGTTTTCTAAGAGGGGTGCCTTGACACTGTCTCCCCTCCAATGGGGTGTGTAACCAACACGTTATTCAGTACCGTATCCTTTATAAAAGTTATTACTGTTTGTCAGGCGACCGGCGAGTTAGTATTTATTATTTTGTTCACGCTGTGAGCTTATAGCGCGAAGAGTTTATTTTATGACAGACTTCGTGCCTTACTCACTTTGTTACTGGATTCATAGATCAGGAGTAGGTACCAACTGGCAGATGTACAGTTGGCGTTCGGATTGCGTTTTTATAAAAGTTAATTTAAGTTTGATCCACACTATCCGGATCGTGGCCCGTTCACGCACAACCGTGACCGGAACCTACCAGATCATGTTGTGAAGGACCGCGTCCCGGTAACAGCCCTGATACTTTTCCTGCTCGTCCACTGTACTTATCATTATTATATAAGACAGTTGAATACTTTCCTCGTTGCCCGTCAAGCTTCATTGACTCAGCCTTTTTCTGGTCGTCGCCACTGTTGATTCGGGTTTAACAGCAATTGCGCTGTTTGGGAATGTATGGGGGCCTTGTCCCACATAAAAAAGGCCAAAAAAAAAGATTGATTACCTTTAGTCGGACTCTCAGATATACCTTTTTTTCTGGATGGGATTTCATCAAATGACTTCTCCCGCTCATGGCGGAGCGGAAGGGAGTGTCAGAATATTACTGACTTGTTTTCCTCCGTGTTCCTCCTAGTGCCCTTTGCGTTCCGGGGCCGCGATGACTCTTTCAAACAAATTCCGCAACGCTCTCTGATATACCTCGTGGTATGTATTTTAAAACACGAGGGCTGGTTCGAGGTGTCACAAGAAAAGAGTCATAACCTTATATTGGGCGGCCTTTGCGCACGCATCTAACACTATATTTTTATTAAAAATGTATAAAAATATTGCGTAGGTATTTTTAGAAATGTATTCTATTCATCTAAATCTATATACCTATTCGATCTATAATCGAAAATCAATTACTAATGTGCAATTCTTTAGTATTTTTTTTGTAGATATTACAATTACAAAACTTTACATAAGCCACAGTAAACAACATTTAAAATCTGTCTTTCGCTTTGAAAACAGTTTCTTAGTCGTCTCAACAAGGCTCTTTGTGTTTTAACACTATTGTTATTTTTCGAGAAACAAACTGGCTTATGAGTTTATCCCCGATGTTTTGCGGCTAAGTGTACATTTTATCTCTTTAAGAGAGTGTCTGACGAGGCGATTAAGGGATTATGCTTCATAACACAAGATAATGCAAACCGCGATCCGACTTAAACAACGATCTATTTTTACCTATAGGTCGAAAGAAAGAAAAAAAAACATCTCTTTGATGACAGTCCAAGTACACACATAAAAGGTGACAGTAAAATAACAAAAAGTATACATATCAGTACACATAAACATAAACTGAAATTCGGCAAATTCTAACTAATGTTGATGACGACACGGTTGGCGCAGTGGTTGAGCGATTGGCTGTTGCGCTACGTATCGTGGGTTCGATTCCCGCACGAAACAAATATTTCTATGGCCTACAGATAGTTGTTCCGGGTCTGGCTGTTTATTTATGTGAGATTGTATGTTTGTAAACGCACCCACGACACAGGAGAAATTCCTAGTGTGGGGCAACGTTTAAAAAAATAAAAATGTTAAAAGTGCGAAAGTGAGTCTGTTTGTAACGCTTTCCAGCCCGAATTACTTGGTCGATTTCGATGAATTTTGGTTCAGTGATTACATAATATATCAGTGATGGTGGTAGGCTAGCAAAAGTTAGTTCTTCATAGTTTATTTCTGGGTTCGCTATCGCAAATGAGTGAAGACCGAACGAAGCAGACCGTGGCAAAAGGCTCAAAACGTTTGGATTAAGAGTAATTCCAGTCCAGTATGAAAAGTATAAAGCTAAATTTTAGTTCATTTTACTAACGATGTTCTATTGCGAGGTTTATTTCGTTTTTAACCGACTTCTAAAAAAGGAGGAGGTTCTCAATTCGGATGTTTGTATGTTTTTTTTTAATGTTTGTTCACGCATGACTCCGTCGCTTATCAACCGATTTGAAAAAATCTATTTTGTTCGAAAGGGTATACTTTCCAAATGGTCCCATGAAAATTTTATCGAAATCAACCAAGCGGTTTTCGAAAAATCACAAAAATCTAAAAAAAAATATCTACATTGTCTACATTGACGACCTCTTAGTTTACTCTGCAAAGGAGCAATACGTTTTTTTTACACCAATGTGATTGGTTCGTTTAGGTGGGGGAGGGGAGGTGGTGTAGGTACCACTAAATAGTGAAAAATAAAAAACTTTTTACAAAAAAATACAACCGACTTTTACACAAAAAATCAAAAAAGTGCAAAATAACTTTAATTTCGGAAGTCGGTGTTCAAAAAACGAAAAAGCAACCACAAACAACGAGTTCCGAAATTAAAGTTATTTTGCACGTTTTTTGATTTTTTGTGTAGAAGCCAGTTGTATTTTTTTGTAAAAAGTTTTTTTCGATTTAACCAAAGAGTTTCATCAGATTCAAAGACGCGGTCTTTCAAGGCTGGATTCTTGAACAGATCGTAGATAATACTAATATTAGAGGTGACTAGACAATTAGAAAATTAATCGTAAACTAGAAAATTAATCGTAACTTTGACAACTTAATTAGAACCATGTACGAGAAAATTTAGTTTAGCTGAACTAGTGAAAATTTAAGCCGCTCATAGTATCGAGCATGTTTAATTTTAAGTAAATTATTATATATCTATACAGAGTCTGACAGAATCTCATATTTTAAAAACGTGTTTTGCACCTGTAATTCGTCAAGAAAGTCATTAAAAAGTAAAAAAAAAACCGTTCTAAGTTATCAGATAATCAAAATTAGAATTCCAAGGTATTTGGCAAGGGATTGACTGTGATTGCTTGGAATGAAGTAGTTTATTTACCTACATAGGCAGAACCATTTTTTTTGTATGACTGCTAAACCCTACATAACTTTAAATATACAGTATGTTAAATAACAGAGGGCGTACCCTTAAATTCGTTAAACTATATCATTAATAGATTAAAATATCAGAATAGAAAAATAAGCATAAAATAGTCCGATTTAAAAAAAAAAATGGCAATAAATTCGAAAAATCCTGTTTAAAATCAAAATAGTAGCGCGGAATAGTACCTACTCGTAGTAGCAATGCCCAAACCGGCAAGTACGCGTATACAGAGTGTTTCTTTAAAGAATCAATTTTACATTTTTAGTGAATATTGTAATATTAAAAAAAATAAAAACATTTTGTTTTTGAATGGTAATATTTTTTTTATCATAATATATAGATGCTATACTATTGCGGGTTAACGGGAACGCCCTCTGTTAGTTAACATACTGTAGGTATATAAAAATAGCTAAGACATTCTAGCTACCATATTTTTCACTACAGGTATGGTACTGTTTCCGTTCAACGCACTCGTACAGTCGTTTCATTATAAATCTGTATGTAAATTCCCGAGTCATAAAGGCTGCAATACACGTTAATAAGACATTTCCTTTTCTTTATGACGTAAAGTGAACTGGAAATAGCACGGGAAACTGCTAGCTTGAAGGGAAAAAAATAGAAAAGAAAAAGGTGCTTTTGTTTTAGTTTCATACATGACTTCTTTGAGAATGAGTGTCGCAATATTATTTTCTTTTGTCTGACACCAGTATAGATAGGCAGTGGCTCGAAGTAAAATACTAGTCCTCAGCCGCATCCTGTCAGCTCGGAACTTGACCCAAAAATGCCTAGACTATTCAGTCTAATACAAGAATAGTATTTTATATCCGAGCGACCGATATGCGTTTGCTAGTATTAAGTTGTTGAATAGAACAATTGAAGTTCATTAAACAAATTTTCAAGTCACTATTTAGCGAAATGACTGAACCGATTTTAATGAAACTTCACATATATAAGCAGGATACATAGGCCTAAAAAGTTAGTTAAAAGTATTTACGAAATGTCTTATTTTAAAAAAGATACTTTATTGGAAATTTATGTTTGTATGGAAAAATTAAAATGGGTCTAATTTAACTGTACCACTATTTATCGAAAATGTTTTCAACTAACTTTTTAAATGTACCCTGCTTATATGTGTGAAATTTCTTTAAAACCGGTTCAGTGATTTTGGAAAATAATGACTTGAAAATTTGTATGAAATGCCGTTCGGCGTACACGCTCTTAATGCTTATAATATCTTATTTCGTAGAGTCTTGCCTTGAAGTCCAGCGGCGATATTATGTCAAGTAAGTGTACGTTACGAAAGTCGCTCATAAATCACAAAGTACATACACAATGCGGCGACGCTTGAATCTTACACGAGTAACGAGCTACACGTTCCGAGCTCAGACTCGGAACGTGTACCTCGTTGTATCTCTAGATCATCGTTCAACTACAAAATCACAGAGTTGAAAGTTAAAGCTCACTCGTCGGATATTTTCACAAAATAACTTTGGAACGTAATACAGGCGCGAATAATGACTTCGTAACGCTTTTGAATGATTTGTATGAAATATTTTTAGACTGAATATTTATGACAGCTTGCCATTGTTTTATTAAAATAATAAATTTTAATAAAACAATGGCAGGCTTTTCTTTATTCTTAAATCTATCTTTTTTTATTATTTTTTTTATCCTGACCTGTTTTAAGCACGTACAAAACATGGAATGATAAAAATACTTAGTTTTAAATACTTTTTGGTAACTGAGGGGGATTGGCGTTAAGGGCTGAAATACAGGTTAAGCCTAGTTCGGCCCCAAATGCTAATACTGTTGTGTACACTAAATGTAGATTAAGCACTCTATTGTGAAAAAGACTTTCTTTGAATAAAGATTATAATTGTAGTTTCTTCACAAAGGCTGTTACGCCATTTTTATTCCTTAGGTAAAAGCCATCTGTCTATAGAAAAATGTAGGTCTAAATTCGGGGGCACTCACTGAAGCAGAAAGAAGTATTTTCTTATAAGCCTGCATGCTGTAAGGTTCATGGCATAAGTAGGTGTACTCCTAGTTATATCTTCGAACTCAACTCTACGTTTTTTTTTTTTTTTTGGTTGGGAAATCATCAAATGACTTCTCCCGCTCTGGGCGGAGCGGAAGGGAGTGTCAGACTCTTACTGACTAAAACCCACCCGTGTTCCTGCTTGTGCCCTTTGCGTTCCAGGGCCGTGGTGACTCTTTCGAACAAATTCCGCAACCCAACTCAACTCTACCTGGAATCACCAAATTGGTAGGTATATGTAGCTATGTATATTAGTCCAGGCATTTTCCTTTGTGCCATTACAAAGGAAAGATTCCTCTCAGTCGCTGTAGACTGAGTCATTTATGTACACGAGTCTACCTCCGAATGACAGCTATTTATTCGTTTATTTACCTATACTAATTTAGCCCAAAAACTAAAATGAGCCATCCGATTACCTTGTACAGTCATCCACACGTGATTCGTATCAATTAAAGCACATTACAGCAGCGCGGTGTACGTAACAGAATTGTCACGGTCATGCGAACATAACCCGAGGGTCTGCAGTGATTAGGGTCAAAATGGTATAAATATAATGATTTATTCACCAATACCTAATCTCTTTCCCCTTGTTTCCCATTATTACTGTAATCTACTGATGTTTTGGTGTTTCGCTCTCAATCTATACATTTAAAATCGTTTGTTCTGACTGACTATCAACGTACAGCTAAAACAGTTAAATTTGAAATATAGAATATATCTTTGTTGTGACGAATTTCTGAGAAAGAGTTTGTATTTTGCTACGGTTTTCACTAAATAGAATGAGCAATAAACGTAAAAAGTTGGTGTACCTATATCATTTGACCCGTGCGAATGAAACAAAATCTGTCATATATTATTTTTGACGATAACTATGACGAAAGGGACAACTGAATGTCGTTTCACAATGGACAAACAAGATCTGGAATGAAATTATCAAATTCAAATTAATAAAAATAATTAAAGATGTCGCTTTCTTGAGTAAATCGCAAATCAGCAAACGTGGCGTGAGAAGCTCCCACGAATGCCACGGGGGAACGAGAGATCGTTTTGCACTCGAATGTCTATCGTTTTTACAATATTAAAACTGTATTTTTATGTCAGTTTCGTCTTGCACTGAACAGCTTGCTTACCAAAGGGAATAGGGTATCTTTTATTCACGCTCCATCCAAGGTCAGTACTAAACTGTCCACAATCATCCTTTAACACTCGTTCCTTGCTCGAAAGAATACTCCTGGTGCGGTGACGGGCAGAAGGGTACAAGGGGGGAGGGGGATTGCCACCCTCGTAAAATTCTCTCCCCTGCACCCTTCGCCGCGCCCAAAGCGTTCTCACAATTAGGAAGGGGCGCCCGTACGAATACGTCACTTCCCAAAATTATTCAACAATTGCATTGATTAAGAATGTTGGTACGACTACCAGCCAGTACCAGCTATTTGTTTTCCCTTATGTTTGCTTTGAAATAGCAAGTTTGTACAAGTTGGTGTTTCAATTATGTATTGCGGGTAGGCGAGTCAGTTATTTCATTAAGAACAAGGGCCAGTAAGTTCTTGTTATTTATGTTTTAGCTCTGTTCTGAGTGGAGCGTGGGTACCTGAGCGTTGGGATCTCGTTAGAGAAGATAAATTGATGACTTGTGTAGTCGAAAACTGTACTTACTTGATTAATTGGTTGGTAAAAAGTACCAACATTGTAGCAATGCGTAATTTTATTTTAAATTACTGTAAATCACAGAAAATTTTTATATTTAGAATTAGAGTCCCATCGCCAAAAATATCATTGCATAGAAACTTGCCTACAGACAACGCATTTGATTCCATTCTAGAAGATAGCAGTTGGTACGGTGAGCAACAAAAATCGATAAACACTGCTTCTTTAACATAGCATCAATTGTGATGCTATGTTAAAGAAGCAGTGTTAAAAAATACCAGGTAGGTATCAAATATGTAAATTGTTATTTGATACCTACCTGGTATTTTATATGCTTTATGGCATTTAATAAATTTTAGAGTATCTTTTTAAATGTTACTTCTGTTCCGATTTGAACAACATTTGGTTCAAATCGGCCCATATGTACCTACTCGTAAGTGCTCAAAATATAGATTTAGATAACTAAAGTTTTCACCGATTTTTGTTCCTAGCCTTTTCCCAACTACATTGGGGTCGGCTCCCAGTCAAGCCGGATTCAGCTGAATACCAGTATTTTACGTGAAGCGGCTGCCTACCAGACCTCCACAACCCATTAACTGGGGATCACGGTACTTCTTGGTGGACTTGGTGGACTTGGTTACTGGTGTCAGATTTCCTGGCTTCTGACAATCCGTAACGACTGCCAAAGATCTCCAAATGACAGCCGGGACCAACGGCTTAACGTGCTTTCCGAGGCACGGAGAAGTCTCGTTATGTTAAGATGGTCACCCATCCACAGACCAACCTCGGCAAGCGTTGCTTAACCTAGAAGATCGACCCGTGGGGCTGTTATAATTTAGCCACGAGCTCCTCTGTACTTTCCTATCTATTCAAATAATATTTCACTTTTCTTTTTTAAACTTAAAAGCTCTCACAAAGACTTTGAAGTTAGATTTGATTACTTCACTTTAAGAATACTAGATATACTAAAATAGACTCTGCTATGGTTATGTACATGGTTCAATACAATATATTATTCAAAACGTTCGAGTTTTAATTAAAAAAATCAGTATTTCAGTCTCATAAAAATCGTCAAAAAAAAGAAAAAAAAATGGTCAGAAAGGATTTATGCGCTTTCGAAAAATCAATCCAAACTTTTCTGGTACCTATTGATAATATTTTTTAATAATAATAACTTTTTTTTTAATACTGTCTGAACTCCCAAAAAAAGAAGAGTTATGTTTTCAGGGTTCATGTATGTATGTATGTTTGTGAGTTTCTTTATTTTACCATAACTTATGTGGTATTGTTACAAGCGTTGAGCTATCCAGGTTATTCTGGATAGCTCAACGCATAAGTTAGTGACTTTAAAAAAAAACATGGTTCATAAATAAATAGGAATTATTTTGTTATTATTATAATTAGATTACGTATACTGTCATGGACTAAAGCTTGCTTTGTAAATAACTAAAAAGTTATGAAACAAAAATAAAATAATTAAAAAACATGCCCGCCATGTCATAAACTGAACTGAAAAATTAAAAACAACATAGATATTGGGTTGGTGCATATGAAATTGCAGATTTAAACAGAGGATCACAACACAAAATCATTTATTTAAAAATTATTTATTCGTGACAAAATAATTACCATTGGCTTCAATACTTAAAAACCAACGATCCACCAACGATTTTATGCCATTATAAAAAAACACATCCTTTTTTTAATCAACAAATTCACACAAGGCATTTTGTATATCTTGCTCAGATTTAAATTTCTTATTTTTCAAAAAATTGTCAAAACTTCTGAACAAATGGTAATCTGTTGGAGAAAGATCAGGCGAGTATCATATGGTGGGTGCGATAAAATTTCATATTTCAGCTCATGTGTTTTTTTTATTAACGATTTGCGCGACATGTGGTCTAGCGTACATAATTGTCATGAAGCAGGATTACACCACTTCTGTTAATCAATTTTGGCTGTTTCTCTTTTAATTTTTCATGCATCTTTTGCAATTCGACACAATACTTTTGGGCGTTCATTATCTCACCTTGTGGCAAAAAGTTATAATGGATAACGCCTTTTTGTGACCACCATACAATAACCATAACTTTTCGAGGGTGAAGTTCGTATTTTGGGGCCAAACTTGGACGTTCACTCTTATACAACCTTGATGCAGACCTTCGTGTATTATCATAAAGCACCCACTATTCATCGCATGTCACCATACGGTCAAAAAAAGGTTTAGTTTTTTGTCGATGGTAAAGAGATGATGTAATGAAAAAACGATTTTGCTTATTTTGCTCTGAGAGTTCGTGTGGTACCCACTAATCAAGCTTCCTTACTTTACCAAATTGTCTGAGGCCTCGTACAACAGTTGTATGAGGGACAGCGAGTTCTTGTGTAAGTTCTCGTGTGCTTATTTGCACATTGGACTCCCCTAATTGTTGTAAAACTTGCAGATCCAGTACGCGCGAAGGTCGACCGCGAGGTTCATTCTCAAAATTCTCTACTCAACAACGAAATTTTCGAAAAAAAAAAATTGATTGAGTCAGGCGTTACTTTGCGGAAATCCATTTTAAATTTGAAAATGAAAACAATATATCTAGTTTTAATTTCCGCGAATATTAGTGGGTTGCAGGTATCCACTAATATTCGCGGAAATTAAAACTAGATATATTGTTTTCATTTTCGAAATTTTCGAAACCAATTTCTCACTGTCCTTTCAGAAACTGTGTTCTCCCCTAATCTCTCATTATTTTTTTTTTTTTGTTTCACGTGCAGTTAATCCACCTTTGAACTCATAAAACATGATACCTCTATTTTTTTTCGAATCCATGGTAAGAAAGAAAATCTTAAATTAAATCACGTCTAACGTCTAAATCCTCTTATGGTGTTTAAAATATTAATCTAGTGTCGATGCTTTGATTACAATAACAAAAATGAAAAACTCAAAACCTGTTCGGTAATACGCGCCCACTGTTTTAAATTGTTGCGCAATCGGCAATTTCATATGCACCAACCCAATAGCAATATTTTAATTGCAGTCGACCTGTAAGGAACTATTCAAAAGAACCGTGCCTCGACTGCAACGAAAATATTGGTATCTGTTATCTGGTAACAGTTATCGTACCATTGAAAAATCGGCCCAAAAGCTAATGAATAGAGTTCTATAATGGGTGTACATGTAAAGCTTTCGTCGACCTTTACGGACGGTCGTGGCATATAAAAACTCACTAAAACTACAACTGGGGCAAGGCGAGGGATTCCTTTTACAGCTGCAATATTACTAGTACGAAATCTATTTTCCTGTGTGGCTTACAAATCGGAACGCTCACCGGTGAGAAAATTAGTAAACCATTTAGACAAAAAATGGTTTAGTTAGTCTTAGAAAATTAGATTTCCAAAAATCAGAAATGTCTACTTTAAAGTCTCGTGCTATGTAACTAATTATTTGTAGCTTTATGCTTTCAAAGCAATGCTTAAACACAACATGTCAATTCATGAAATATTAACAAATAAATAGGTAAGAAAATGAGTTCCCAAAATACATTCCCAAATTACATTGACAACAAAAATCAAGATGACGTCAATTCATAATTTTGAATAATAAGGACGAGGAAAACTTCCCGGCAGGCTTATTACTTCCGAATCCTCTGAAAATATACAGGAAATATTAACACGTAAACTTTTAGCCAATCCGAGAACGTTCAGAATACACAGTGAAAAGACGATTTTCTGACATGATTTGTGTGTAACCGTGGTTAAGTACCGTATGAATAAAGGGTGATCCAGAAGTGCGTGGTCATATTTCAGCCAATTCATCATAATTCGGTCATATTTAAATAATAGCTAAAGAAAAACCGGCCAAGTGCGTGTCGGGCTATGCATAGTAAAGGGTTCCGTAGTACACTGTAAAAATCTCATATCTCTAAAAGTATATAAGCTGTGATATTCAAACCAATTTTCGTGCCAAGTGTCTGTGAAGTTCTATTTGCTCAATTTTTTTTTTAGAATCTGGAAGCACATATCTCAAAAACTATTGCCTTAAATAAAAAACTTTAAAAAATCTCTATTTCATTTTAAAGAGCAATCCAATGATACCCCACACGATTATGTTTGTTGGAATTTATTTATTCATCCCTCAGTTAGGTATCTACATGTATGGAGTGCCACCCCTAAAATTATTTTTTTCCGTAATATCACTGCACTATTGAATAGCGGTTCATAGGTTGCACCTACCTACCAATTTTCATTTATGTAGCTTCAATCAAGTAAAACAGCTGCGACATACAGACAGACGGACATGACGAACTTATAAGGGTCCTGTTTTTGCCATTTGGTTACGGAACCCTAAAAAGAAAAAATATTGATAATCTCGAAATAAAACACTTTTCAAGGAGTCTGATGCAGTTGATGACGTCAAATATTTGATTTAATTAAAATAAATACCACCGTGAAACCTTTTGCTTTTTTTTTGCTTTCAAGTTAAAAAACATCGATACTTTTTTCTGTTAGACATTGTTTGCATACTGTATATCAGTTAGAAAATTACTCTCGTAAATATGACAACACGCTTCTGTTTCCGTGTATATGTTACCGGCTAAACCAGATTTCAGGACAAACTAGTTATAACTAAACTAGTTCTTCCTATACGCGACAGGGTTAACTAGTATAGCCTAGTCCAAACAAGTTCATCCTAAGCTCGATAGGATAAACCAGTTAAGGCGAGGCCAAACTAGTTGATGTACATAAATACGCACACTAAGAAATACGTATGTATTCGGCGTAGTCTAGATATAATAGTATACCTAAATAGCCAAAATAAACAGATAAACTGAATTGAAAACTCCGTGATTGAAAAAAATAATCCCTTTTATTAAAACGATACGTTACCAGCCGCTAACTAGACGCAAAATAAGTTCAAAATGACGCGACGTATGGGCGAGCGAGGGTGTGTGAGAGGAGTGATTTGGGAACCCCCGCGTGTACAAGTCCTGACATGTTCACTCAATTACTTTCGACTTTGCTAAATTGGTTTAAACTAGGCCGTACTAGTTTATCCTGGAGTGTGCGTATTTATATCAGGATCAACTAGTTTGGCCTAGCCTAAACTGGTGTATCCTATCGGGCTTAGGACAAATAAGTTTGGACTAGGCTATACCAATTAATCCTATCGCGTATAGAAAGAACTAGTTTAGACTAGGCAAAACTAGTTTGTCCTGAAGCGTATAAGAAAAACTAGTATAGCCTAGGCAAAACTAGTTTGTCCTGATTCTGGTTTGGCCGGTAACATATACCTACATAAATCAACAATCTACTTGAATATTTCAATGAAATTTCGTATAACTAAGTCGTAATTTGCCGCGTCTATATGCAAATGTGACCTTTACTAATTAGCAAAAGGAACTTAATACAACTCGAACACGTATGTACGTAAAATTAATTACTTGAGATAAAATTAATAACAGCGCTAACTTTCAAGGTAAATTGAAACTAGTCAATGGTTTGCCGCAACATAAAACATCAAATAAGTTACTGATTGAATCTTTCAAACAAATTATAGCAAAGCCGGGTTAATATCGCCGGGCTGTCTAACGGTTAAGGCACTGCCAATACAGGTGCGACTCGACATTGCGACAAAGATGCGACAACGCTTTTGTTATAGAAATTATCCAACTGATATACATATATAGGTACTTAGTATCTATAGAACCATTTAAAAAAGTTATGATCCCTCGGAAGTCATATATGTTGTATATTTCCTAAAAACAGAAAAGATAATCTCTTAAGTAATTTTTTAATCGCTTTACATTGTAATGATGACTACGGACAAGAAAATCTCCGTAATTAAATCTTTTCTAATGAAACATCAAATCTATCCAAACTTTAAACGTACAAGTTGTTTATAAAGTATCTACCTAAATATGTACTTTGTGGCGATTTATGATGAAGCTTACAAATGGAGTATTGATCCAAGAGTAGGTGGTCTAAGATAGGATTCCTGTATGTGTACCTATATCTTGGTTTATGGACCTTCAATAAAATTCCTACTAAAGTAGTAGAAACACAATAGATATTAAGATAAATCTTCAAATGACAGACGGGACCAATCGACAGTCTTCAGGTAGATAATTTTGATTCGGTTATTTTGTGTTTAATGCATTTTAATCATTATAATTTATAACGCGCGATTTATTTTCACTCAGTAAATAAATATGGATGACGATATAAAATCAACTAGTATTACGTATACACCAATTCAGTTTTATGACTCGGTCTAGCTCAAAGAACCCAAAAGACTCGTAAGAACTCAGAAGACGCAAAGGACTCGGACTCATGTGACTAACGAGTCCTAGTCTTGAAAATCTACTCAAGTCTTGAAATGAAGACTACAAGACTCGAGTTTCTTACAACACTATTTGATACATCATACACTACTTCGACCATGAAAGCTTCGACTCGTAGAAAATTAGAATACCTAAATTTTAGTGTCGTTCTTGAATGGGACAATATTCTAGCTACAGAAAGATTCTTGTTGCGATATTGCTAAAGTATGCGATTGGCATGCAGTTTATCGAAGTTATCCATCGTTTGAAGCTAAACTTCGAGTATACAGTTTCAGTGCTGCAGTATGTAGACCGAGTTTGTATAGTTTGGCCAACTTGGATGTATGCTGGTATTTAAAATCCTTTTATACTAACATTGTTCTTAGGGTTCCGTACCCAACGGGTAAAACGGGTCCCTATTACTAAGACTCCGTTGTCCGTCTGTCTGTCTGTCTGTCCGTCTGTCACCAAGCTGTATCTCATGAACCGTGATAGTTGAAATTTTCACAGATAATGTATTTCTAATGCCGCTATAATGAAATTAGTAAAAAACAGAAAATAAATATTTAAGGAGGCTCCCGTACATCAAACGTGATTTTTTTGCTCGTTTTTGCTCGATATTGATAACTGCAACAAGTAGACGCTTGAAATATTCACAGAATATTTAGTTACATAATATATAGGTTTAAAGATTCTTTATTCTCATAAGAACATGATACAGTTCACTTAATGTACTTATATGAGATTTACATTTTACCATAAATTTATCGTCGTCTAATGACGAAGCACGCAGATTTAGAATAAGTAAAATTATATCTAATAACAACAAAACAAAGCAAAAGTGTCGGTAGTTACATCTAATACAGTATAGTACAGCTGGCCAATATGACACCCTCATAAGTAGATATTCAATTTGTGAGGAACACAAAACGAAAAGCGAATTAATGAATGTGTTTATGTGGTAACATAGTGCGTGTATGCGTACATTTGCTTGTGTATACCTACTATAGTCTCGGAGACCGCTGATCATTTGTGATACTGATATATACCTATACGAGTATTTTTAAACGTTTGTTTCATGTGGTCTAAATATAAAGTACTTACTTATATTGATTTATATTATAGTTTTAGATATTTTATACACGTATATCTGTTTCTTTGTATATATTTTTTTCTTCAGTATTTTGGTTTTATGTATATTCTATTTAAATATAAATAGTTGAACTAAAATAAAACACATATTTAAGGGGGCTCCCATACAACAAACGTGATTTTTGGCCGTTTTTGTAGATAATAATGAACCCTTCGTGCGCAAGTCCAACTCGCACTTGGCCGGTTTTTTGTATAATATACAGGGTGAAATTGAATAGATGCGACATATTTAAATATACAATAATACGTGCTGTCAAGAAAATTTAGAACATAGCAAATGTAAAATTAATGAACTTTTATCACCGCTATGAATGGCAACGTTTAATAACGCGAGTACTCCACAACGATCATTGAGCACTGCGATTAGTTGGACGAGATTTTTTGATACTTTAATTTTTCTTATTTATTTTGCATATTAATTATTTTTCTGGAATACCGATAATTCGTACTTAAATAAAGATATTAACATCGATGGATCATTTTAAAACGCCAACCACGTAACTTTTTTTAACGATTTAGATTGTAGAAAAAACAGTTTATAATTACTATGTTACTGTAACTGAAGCTCCCATTTCATTTTGTCACATCTATTCAAAGTCATCCTGTATAGTTTGTATAATATATATAACACTAGCAGCGCCCCGCGGTTTCACCCCCGTAGTTCTCGTTCCCGTGGGAATACGGGGATAAAATATAGCCTATGTTACTCAAGGTGAATGTAGCTTTCTAATGGTGAAAGAATTTTTGAAATGGTTCAGTAGTTTTTGAGATTATTCTTTACATACAAAAATACAAATCTTCCCTCTTTATAATATTAGTATAGATAGTATTTTTCAATTTTAAAGAAAGATCTTGCAGCTGATTGAGATCCATACATTGTTACTTAAAGCCGTAGTTTTGTTCTAGCTTTCAAGGTTCTGTAGTCTGTACAAGGGTAGCTAATTAACAAACCCTATTACTTAACATAAAAGGCGCTTGCCGCTGATCTATAATCATGAAATTTGGCCTCCTTATGTTTGCACCACTTCGTATGCAAGTCAAACTCGCACTTTTAAGACCGGCTTTTAAGGCTATGACCTCTGCATTAGTTTTAGTTGACGAGATCTTTCTAAGATTTATTGTGTTGAAATCATAGATATAATTTCTATGGTTGAAACTATATTGTGTTACATCAGAAAACTTAATACTTAAGTAAGTTTGAATGTACCTAATTAAAGACAGTGGTGTATGTATCACAGTACCTAGTAACAGCTATATCCTACTAATGAATACGTATTAAAAAAAACACGCCTGCCATGTCAAAAAGAGAACTAAAAATCAAGGAAGCTGGAATGGTTCCTCGGAATAGCTCTTTATTGCGGGCGTACCATGAGGTGTTAAAACGTGAGTCTTCCGAGCGAGAAAGAGGGATAGAGTTATACACCCTATATAGCTCCATCCCTTTTTCTCGCTCGGAAAACTCACGTTTTAAGACGTCATGGTACGCCCGCAGGTCCCCCGACTGCAATGAAAAGATTAGGTACTATCTTTCTTGTTTTTAATTTTTTATTTCATACTTTGTTTGCTACCTATGTATCTATTAAGCAAGCATAAGACGATGACAGTATACGTAGTCTAATTATCATAAAATTAAAATAATTTCGTTTATATTTATAAACCACTACGTTATGGTGGAATAACGAAACTCACAAACACATGATCCCTGAAAATATATCACTCCTTTTTTGGCCAGTCGTGTAATAATGATAAGTGACTGACCAACAATACACACTGGTCGCAGAAAGCGTAGATTTAGCATGTAGCTTCCTTAGGGAGTGTAGGGAAAGGCAAAAGCTACTTAGGTATAATTTCCGAAATAATTCGTAACTACCTTCTATTATTGCTTCTTATATTTCAAGTTAAATATAAATCAGTGTTAATCGATGTGGGCGTAATGATACTAATATGCTTCAGTATTTGTTGTACGGTTCTGTCGAGGCGGATAACCAGTGACCTGGATTATATCGCTGGCCATCCGACGTGAAAAACAGGAGAGATAATAACACGTTTAAGAAAAAAAGGGAAAAGTGTTTCAAGGAGGATTCTTTTAAACTTTAGAAATAACATTTGAAATAAGTACCTATGATTAAACGGCTACTTCCCGTTATGTCACATTCCCGATTCGACAACATGTCAAAAACTTTAAAAACAATTGAACACAAGTAGCGTTTGGTCAAGATTTTGATCTTCATACATTCATTCTCGATTCGTCAACATTTGAGAATGCCTACATTCATTCCCGTTTGGTCAACATTTTGTTTAGAAAGTACAATCAGGAGTAAAAAGAAATGCCGTCCGTTTTTGTTCTATCTACTTACTAGCATCCACCCGCGGCTTCGCTCGCGTCAAGTGTTTTGATTATCACTTTCAGTTTTCTCTAGATCAGTATTGAATTCGTGATATTAGCATATTGTTATCCCGGTGAGCTCTTTGTATTTTGTTAATTAGCTTCTATCTGCGACTTCGTATGCGTGAACTTTAGAACTGGCTTCAGGAAAGTATAACATTATGAAAGTTAATCCCGTGGTTTCGCAATTCAGTTATTTTGGGTATTTGAGGCTGGTGCGTTATTTCTTTTTTTGGCTGCTTTGCTTTTTCTTTGATTCCTAAGGTCATAGATTGATGTTAAATATTTGTCCCAGCCCCAAGAAAAAAACCAGTAAAGTATCCGGGTAGTTTTTGAGTTTGTACTTGTATTTCTAGCCCCGGAAATATATCTTCATGATTCTGGTATCCTGGTAGTTTGTAAGCCTTTGCTGCCCAAAATTCCAAACTCAAAAATACTTCGATATTTTTCTAGTCTCCTGGTAGTTTCGAATCATGACCATTCATAATTTTAGCCTTTCGGACTGGTTTGTTTTTATGTTCTTGACAATATTGGTACCGGGGGGAGGCTTTGGTAGAATGAAGGGCCAAATCTAACCAACAGAGGTCTCGTCGGACTTTTCTCATGGAAAATATTATAATTGCCGAATAAAGTAATCGGACTATAAATTTGGCTAAAGTGGAATGGTAATCAACAACTATCAGAGGTCTAAGGTCGCTACTTATCCAATGTCACTTATCAAATATTCATGGAAAATATGACAGGGAGTGACTTACACATTCAGTGAATCGGCCCACTTAGCGGCAAAACGTCGAAGGAGACAACATCCTGAAGTGATGAAAAACTAGACTTCTCCGTGGGGTCAATACAGCTCGCCGCAAAACTGTCTTGTTGGATTTTATGCACTTCCGCAGTCTGATTCAATCTCAGTAAGGTTAGGACTATCGGTTTTCAAAGGTAAATAGATGAAAGCTGCACATGGCAATCAAACTTATTGCCATGATACATACCTATACATGTAACGTATATAATTTAGGATTTTACATATGCTAAGAAAACAATATACCCACCTCTGGGAAAGTCGGGTGATAAAAAGAGAGTTAAAAAGGACTTGGTAACTTTTGTAGTTGACTGTACCGTCCAAAGAACTAGTTTAAAAAAAAGGTGACGAATCGGGAATGGATGTATGAAGATCAAAATCTTGACCAAACGCCACTAGTGTTCAGTTGTTTTTAAAACTTTTGACATGTTGTCGAATCGGGAATGTGACATAACGGGAAGTAGCCGATTAAACATATCGAAAGTTACAGCAGTCATAGGACTTAAAATGTCTTCGGACCAAAACGGTCTGTTCTCGTATCGTTCTATTATCAGAGCGACTTATTGTCAATCGAAGCTTTAATGCTGTAAAATTATGGTCGGTTTTTCGTCATGGCTCATTATTTTGGTTATTTTACAATAAACTAATATACAATTTTACAATAAATAATACATTCGAACGAAATCGAGATCATCATCATCTGCCTAGCCTTTTTCCAACTATATTGGGGTCGGCTCCTAAATCGAAATAACAGTATTTTACGTAGAGCGGCTGCCAACCAGACCTCCACAACCCATTAACTGGGGAACACGGCACACTTCTTGGCAAGACTGGTGTCAAATTTTCTGACGACTGCCAAAGATCTTCAAATGACAGCCGGGACCACCGGCTTTACGTGCTTTCCGAGGCACGGAGAAGTCTCGTTATGTTAAGATGGTCACCCATCCACAGACCAACCTCGGCAAGTATGATACACCGAGATATTATACCTTAATAACACCATACACGAAATTGAGCTTTGGCATAGCTAATCAAACGATTTTATAGAAGAGTATTAATACAGATGTACTGCATAAATAACCATAATGTTAAGATGGTCACCCATCCACAGACCAACCTCGGCAAGTATTGCTTCACCGAGATATTATACCTTAATAACACCATACACGAAATTGAGCTTTGGCACAGCTAATCAAACGATTTTATAGATGAGTGTTAACACAGATTTACTCCATAAATAACCATAAATTAATGAGTTCGTATCTTGTGTTTATAGCAGCGGTTGTGGGAACCTGCCTGCTACTGTCAGGCATCTGATTGCCGTCGAAACCTCTGACATGGGTATGGATGTACACAAGACACATGAAATCGACAGGGCGACGTGCTCTTCGAGGAACGTTCGTGACTACTAACTAGATCCGTTAACAATGGTTGCCCATGTCATACAGGGGGGATTACGCAACATAGGACAGAGTGACTTTTAAATTAATGGCATTTATCAATGTGTGGAGGTACCAACATGCACTAGGGAACCAATCCCGAAAAATATCAGTTGTACCCTCCATTTTGTCGAGACGTATATCACGTGTATACTAATTACCTAGTTGTTGTCTTAGAATTCTGAGTCGATTCAGCGGTATTTTTATATTCATGAAAGCATTATCATTTATCAGACCCTGAAAATAACAACGCTACCCAATGCAAGATGAATTTCCCATGTGGGCGTCGATGGCCAAATGTAAGAGTAAACGTGAAATAAAATCTTGTAAATTAGACATCGACATCGACAGTCGATATTGAGGAAATATAAAACTGCAACACTCGATTAAAAAAAAATTGTATCGATTAAATTGTAGTAGACCATCCAAGCCATATTTTGTTTGATAAGAGTAACTATGAAGTTTCTAGTCCGTTTTTCTCTAAAATAATCTTCTTTTTGCGAATGGGCAATTAGATTCACTATAATATTTTATTTTTTAAATGTAAATTTGACGTTAGAAAGTTAATGGACTAGTTGAAATAAATGAATTGACTGTGACACGCCACCTTGGAAAATTCACCCTGTTGCCTAACGTCGTATACGAATAAGTCTTATCCTGCGTATAGACGTATAAAAATAAAAATAAAATAAATATCCCCATTCCCAAAAGATTTTCAAGTTAACTCTTCGCAGCCCATTTAATTAAACTTTCATACCAACCGCTTTCATCCTTGACAAGAACAGCCTTCTTTAAGAAATCTTTCACCTGACATGAAATATAGATAATCAGCAAATATAGTCTTAACGAATTAAAACCTATTAATTAAAATATTGTTCTGCTAGAGACACGGCATGATGGCAATTGATTGTTGGCTTTTGTTTTTAAACTTCCGCACATATTGACTGAGTGTTGTGAAAAAAAAAAACAAAGTAGTACCTTTATTGTTTTAAACGCTACTGGCGCGAAAATAACATACATTTTTATAATTAGTGGTGTGTTTTTATCACAATCGCGATCATACTGTGCCGCTAGGGTAGTTCATCAGTTGTCTTTTGCAAGGTAATTAAAGAGTACTAACCTTATACACGCCTAAGATCAGTAAAACGCAAGCCACAAGTCCAATGGTGCTGCAAGCCAGCAGTGTAATGTTCAGCGACACCGTAACTAAAGAAAAAAAAACAAAAGTTTTATGTCACTGTAGTGTATCTGAAACAAATACAGAATAGGTTTAATTTAGGCAATTTGCAGACATCAGACAAAAAAACTGTAAACAAAGTGACATTTTATCAGCAGTCTATGCTAATCTATACTAATATTATAAAGAGGAAAACTTTGTTTGTTTGGTTGTAAATAGGCTCAAAAACTACAGACCGATTTTAAAAATTCTTTCACCATTCGAAAGCTATATTATCCACGAGTAACATAGGCTATATTTTATCACCATATTCCTACGGGAACGGGAACTACGCGGGTAAAACCGCGGGGCGCTGCTAGTAATGTTATAAAGAGGTAAGATTTGTATTTGTGTATGTAACGAGAAACTTTGAAATTGGTCCAGTCTGATTTCAATAATTCTCTTACCTACATTATCCCTGTGTAAATATTAAATGACTAAATATTCACCCGTGCGAAGCCGGGACGGACCGCTTGCGCTCGTAACAAATAAGTCAAAAACAGCCATGTATGTGATTGACAAGAGACCTACTGAGAATAATGTCACGTGGTATTTGGATAATCCCTATCGCCGACAGAATGTCACTTTGTTTAAAGTTAAAGGCTGTCATTAGACAGACTTTGAGGCATGTAGTCGCTTTATGGCAGCGGTTTTGAACCTGGCTGTAGTAACCCTCGCGACTGACCTGCGGGCTCATTGTGCAGGGTAATAAAGGTGGTAGATAACACAGGTCAGACCAAGTTATTTTTTTTTTATTTAAATAAAGATATTTTGATATCTAACTATACCGAGGCGTGTCGTTAAATTTAAATACCAATTAAGATTTTTATAAAGTCTATTGTATCGAATTTATACGGCTTTATATGTTTAGGCAAACAACAGAATTGTTGGTCTTATAGAAAAAAATAAAAGGATCAAAACCGCTGATGTGAAAGACATGAAAACAACAAAGGTCATGTGAAAACCAATTGATAAAGGTTTTTCAACTTTTTGTTAAATATATATAAAGTATCATTTTGATTTAAGTTTTTCAATGAATTTATTTGAAAAATAACAAATAAACAATAGACAGTATAAAATAACTTAACAAAGTCTTTTAAGTTCGGCGCGCTCAGCTCACTAACATTTTCTCGTTTGCATAATCTTATAAAAACACTTCAACTTCTTGGAATAGTGACTTATTTGTGACATGCTGTCATTGTCAACAATCTCTGTTTGCTCTTTAGGCAATCTTCTGTTTTTTTCTACATAAATTTTATTTTTAAATAATTTCATCCTTTTTTGTCCATTTTCAGTCATGATTCTTTGTTCTATTTTATAATAAATAATGTTATTGTTATTTTTTACGGCTTGTTTTCGCTAATCAGACATTATTTTACACACGAATCGTCTTCACAAAGTACACGGGTACAATATTGTACCCCTTGTAATTGTAAAAAAACACACAATAAAAATCCACGAGCCTCCTCGTTGCTTTTCAACTGTTAGCTCATTAAATTTTATACAAAGTGTTTTACTAGGAACCGTTTGAACTTCAAACGGGTTATTACGAGTATTTGTTTCTTTGAAATGTAGTAATATACACATTTAAAATAAATTTTTGACGAGCGGTTTGCCAGGCTGGAATATGTAAGTGGTCATTTGTCTTCATCACCACAAAATTATGAAGAATTTAAAGTATTTACTTATGTCAAATAGATTCTGTTTTTAGAAACCAACTTTACGTTAGTATTGATATTAGAAGTTATACCTGCTGTGCTGTGCAACTAAACACATCAAAAGTATCTAGGGATCAACATATATTTTTGCAATAACTTTTCTCCTGATTGATATTAATTAAAATTTTCTTTAAGGATTCATCAAATAAAGTGTTTTCGTTTGTCACAGTAACGATAAACCAAGTCACCTTTGCATTAATAAAGAAATTTGCCATTTTCCTAATAAAGGGATTTTTGACATTTGAACCACTAACATTAAAGTTCGAAAAAAAGACTGAAATAACAGTTTTCTTTAAAATTTTATTGGGTAACTTAAACAATTAATAATCCGTGTTTCTACCGCGAACACTAACAACACAAGAACATCGGTTTGGCATACTCAAAATGAGTTCATCCAAATCACGCTGTGGAATGGCCGCCCATGTTCGTTGCAACAACAAAAAAAGGTCTTCTTGCGACTGGATACCCTCCATATTCGGCAGAGCTCTTCGCTTACCTTGGCTGAGCGCCATGGAGGACGGTATCGCTGCACCACACGGAGACAAGACCGATACATTCAAATCTTAACTCGAAGAGCTCCAACAATAACCGCCATGATGTTAGCCGTGAGGCTTCATCACTCTTCAGGGAACTTAATTAGCGACCAAACAGTCAGAAACCGCTTGCATGAAGTGAACCTTCATTCCCGAAGACCGCTACGGGTACCACCTATAGCAATGCACAATCGTAGGATTCGATATCAATGGGCTCTTGAACACAGAAATTGGGCAGAAGAACAATGGCGTTTCGTGTGCTTTTCTGATGAGTCTCGTTTTGGTATGAGACCGGATACAAGACGTATACGACACTGGAGAACCCCTGGACGCCAACAGCGATTAAAATCCTGCCAGGAAGTCCATCCTTATAGTGGTGGAACCATCATAGTATGGGCGGGTATTTGGATCGGCGGAAGAACTGAGTTGATTTGGATCAGAGGCAACCTCAACGCTCAAATTTATGCTGAGACGATTGTATCAGACGTCATCGTTCCTCTACAAGTGCAAATCGGTCCCTTATTTCAGTTAATGCATGATAATGCACGACCGCACACCGCAAGAGTTGTAAGACAGACTCTCGCCGCAGCTAACATCAATGTCCTGCCCTGGCCTGCTCAGTCGCCAGACTTGAACCCGATTGAGCATGCATGGGATATGCTACAGAGAAGAGCTCTGCCGAATATGGAGGGTATCCAGTCGCAAGAAGACCTTTTTTTGTTGTTGCAACGAACATGGGCGGCCATTCCACAGCGTGATTTGGATGAACTCATTTTGAGTATGCCAAACCGATGTTCTTGTGTTGTTAGTGTTCGCGGTAGAAACACGGATTATTAATTGTTTAAGTTACCCAATAAAATTTTAAAGAAAACTGTTATTTCAGTCTTTTTTTCGAACTTTAATGTTAGTGGTTCAAATGTCAAAAATCCCTTTATTAGGAAAATGGCAAATTTCTTTATTAATGCAAAGGTGACTTGGTTTATCGTTACTGTGACAAACGAAAACACTTTATTTGATGAATCCTTAAAGAAAATTTTAATTAATATCAATCAGGAGAAAAGTTATTGCAAAAATATATGTTGATCCCTAGATACTTTTGATGTGTTTACAATATACAATATGCATAACTACATAATGCAGATAGCTTCATCTCTTTCGTCTTGACAATTCAAAAGTGCCTGTAAAGGGTTTAATTGAAATAAATGATTTGAATTGAATTGAATTGAAAACAGAGTTATTAAAATATATTATTAACTTATCCAACGAATTACTTAAGCTGAAACGTAACATATCTAAATGTACACATATTTCAGTACGTGGGCTGAAGGCGTACCGGCTTCATTGAAAAGGTTCTATTCAAAGTGATTGAGTTACAAATTGGGAAATATTTTCTCCCGTAATCGAATGCGGCAGCGTGTGTAAAATGTATAAGTACAGCTATCTCAAAATTGGAACCATTTCACTTGAAACGATTTATTTTCATATTCATCTGCCATTGTTCTTATAATCTTCTTGGGTCTCAATTTAAAAGTGCTCGTTTGAGTATAGCCTATAGATAAAAACGTAGATTGAATCCAGTTTATTATTTGTAATTCTAACCAGTAGCAACTGGATTTCAATCTGTGTTCCACGCATAAGTCTTCTGTTAGATTCAATTAAATTAGCTGTGGCTGAAGACATGATGGATACATCAAAAGGTTCCATTTTTGAAATGATAATTTGGAACCCTAAAGAAGACATGTCATAACATTTTTTATTACAAAATGATAAGTTTACGAAATTTTATTTTTGTTTTTGACTAAATGTGTTGAAAAACGTCGTTTGATAGACATGGACACTATCATTGCAGTATCTCGGGTACATAACGACCTCAGCTTCGGCGGACAAGTTTCCCCATTTTCATCAAAAATGTTCCATGTGTTTATTTTGTAATTTTTACTCACAATTATTTAATTTTTTGTTATGATTTCGGGACAGAAAACTGTGGAAAAGTGCGTGTTGATCCTGGTTTTTTTTTTATTTGTCTTAAATATAGAGAAAATTTTCAATTTGTCCTTTTTCTAATGTGTACTTTATGGTTTTTTATGCATACCTATTTACGTACCTTATAATGGTAAATTAGCAATTTACCTAATATATTTTTTTTTCATTATGAAAATAATCTGATATATTTTAGCAACGATCCATTTAGTTATCTTACAAAACATGCTACGTAAAACAGAATGGGAAGATAAGCTTCAGGCGCCATTCGATGCCCGAGAATCGAATAGAAATGTATTTAAAAGCCAATGTTTCAATCCAATCACCGCGCCCATATTGCCATTTAAGCCGGTCAAATATCGACTTTATACGTCAAGACAGGTTTAAAGACAAAACTATTCCTTGAAATGGAAAGCTTCAATCATTCTATTTATGAAAATAATACTCAAAATTGGCTTTTATTTCAGTTGGATGAATAAAAAGTGTAGAAGGGTAATTTAAGTTTAATTTGGTATCTTGGCAAACGCTAACCCGCCATATCGATAGTATCTATTAGTATCTACTTCTATTAACCTGCTTAGCCTATTCCCAACTATATTGGGGTCAGTTTTGAGTCTAACCTGATTCTAAGAAAATAATTACATTTGTACATAAATAAATTTGCAGCTTTCCTGAACGCTTCAGATTCAGCCGCGGCTTGTGTCAAACTGCGGCGTGTGGTGATGTGAAAACATATTTCCCATAAAATGTGCTAATAAAACATGGAATAAATCAATAAAGTAGTGTCAACATCATGGGATTTATTTATTTATATACTTTTTAATTAAAGTTATTTTAATGATTTTTTTTTTTTATTGCAACCTCTTCGTTATAGTGTTCTTTAATTAAAAACCGAAAAACTAGATATTACATTGCCTATTCCTTAATTTATTGAGCGAAAGCGTTGCGGTACCATTAATAAATCCGTCAAAAAGTTTGTAACGTAATTATCAATTTTCTCGATAAGTGAGTTTTATTGCACCGCTTATAGGTTTCCGATTACATGTATAACATACGTGTTCGTTTACAAACTAATCAACAATAATATTATTTAATTAACTCAGAGCATTCGCATCGAGAAGAAGAATTACTCACCTCAGATGGGAGGCTGAATTAAAGTGGACCGTGAGCTCTTATCAGAAATAGGTGACATGAGATAGTGTTCAATAGAAAAATGCGCCATATAAGGCTGACGTCATTGGCGTATGGTCAAAAAATAAATATAGTATTTCAGCCTATACCTACTATAACATCTCATTTTTACTTTCTGAGTTATTAAACGCATGTGTTTAATTAAACTGCGTAAATAAATAAATATTAATTTATACTAATATTATAAAGTGGTAACGTTTGTGAGTTGATGAGGTTGTGAGTTTGTGACGGTGAGCTGTAATCTCTGGATCTTCTAAACCGATTTTCAAAATTATTTCACCAATAGAAAGCTACGTTATTGTGGAGTGTCATAGGCTATATTTTATCGGCGTATTGCCACGGGAACGGGAACAACGCGGGTGAAACCGCGGGGCGCCGCTAGTATTTTATATAAAAAAAATAACTTGTCATCATTAAGTTAGTTTATAATTAATTTGCCATTTTTTACTGTTCTTACTTACGCGTAAAGTCCATAAGTTCTTTAAATTAAATGAGGAAATAATATAAATGAAGAAACATATTCCTATGATACAATATTAGGGTTTATCACCTACGAGTTGCCATTTTTGAGCCATTTTGAATTATGAAAACCAAAATAAACTTTATATTAAAGCATGACATGGCTTTAATATAAACTTTATTTTGGTCTATTTTTTAAATTCCGTTAGTATTTTATGTTATATAACTGTAAAACAAAATCCTCACGAATTTGTTTTACAGTTATATAACCATGTTTATACATATGTATGTAAGTATAATAGAGGCTCTTGCGCCAGTGCGTTTGTAAAGCCGCTTGTGTGAGCACTCAGCAGCAGTATGGAAAGCTGTGGCCACATATTTTCAACGAAGTAGGTATTCATATCGATAATTCGGGCAATTTTCAACATAAACATCATGAATACATCAAAGGTTACTTCAGTTCAATTCAGTTATTTGCTGATTATTAAATGTCATTTCAATGAAACAGTTTGGAATATCTGACCAGAAGTGAAATTTTATCTAGTAAAATATGTTTTACATTTTCATGCAATTTCCACCAAATATTTTCAGAGACGGGACCATTTTTTTTTTATTTGACACAAATTTAATATCGGTAGTTATTGTTTAAACCCTTTTTTATGGATGGGAAATCATCAAAAGACTTCTTTGCTCGTCAGACTCTTACTAACTAAAAGCGACCCGCGTTCCTCCTAATGCCCTTTACGTTCCAGGGCCGCCAGGCGGGGGGCATGAGGTTTGCCTCTCCCTCGCGCTTCGGACCATGGTTTGAAACAGAAACGGGAGCGTGAGGCCGCCGCCGCCGCCACCAATCGCCTCGACGTGGACACAGTTGTGTTGTTGTTCCGCACAAGTAAGGGAATATCCACCGTATGTTCCACCGTGTCCGCCGGGTCATCCACAACTGTGTGGATGACCGACTTACGAGATAGTGTCAACACTGGTTGACACTATACTTATAGGTTCTCTCGTAAGTCTGTCTGTCTGACGAGGAACATAAATTATTTGAAGTTAACTTTTAGGGAAAAAATAAAAATACATTTTTTTTTGGAGTGTATATACCAAATGAAATGGCCTATTGACATTGCATCTCCAATATGTTTTTGGCAATTTTAAAGTTAAGAAGGAAAATATATGAAAACCAGCAGAGCCCCGTGGTTTAACACGCATATTTCTCGTTTTCGTGTAAATACGGGTGTAAAATTAAAAACACGTTCCTCGTTGATACTGAAACTTCTCACTGGCGAAAGAATAATTAAATTCGGTTCAACAGTTTCGGAGCTTATTCGGTGCCATCTAACAAACGAAAATCTTTCCTCTTTAAAATATGATTAGCATGGATTTACCCTACACTTATCACCTAAGAAAATTTCCATTTTTGAGGTTTTACTTTTCTTAACTCACAGATTAAAGGAAAAATTATGAAAAGTGTATAAAATGACATTAAAAAACACATGGTTACGTCGGAACAGTTCGCACGCGAGTTCCACTCGCACTTTTTTATTTTATTTAAGCCTTGACGTTCGACCCCTGACGTTTTACAACAAAGGCTTTTGTTCTAACTAAAATTATTTAAGCGTAGTACTGTTGTGATTTTCAATAAATTCGTTTATGTTTTCATATTAACCTCTTTGTCCTCATTTTATCATTTGGATTTACCGATACGATATGCGATAAAAACATTTTTGGTATTGCTGACTTCTACGAACCACCCAGTTAATTCATGTAAAACTCTATTCATAAAAAGTATGTGAATTCCCACATTTTGTTTTCATTCAACTTGTTTTTTATTGTACACAAAAAATATAAGCTGTAATCAATACAATTTCATTTTAACTAAGTGAGCTGTAAGTACATATAAGTGCATCCAGTCGAGACATTTTTATATCATCTAGAAAAAATAATAAATTATAGAGAAGAAGACATTTATTTACCTTTGCTGAAATAGTTTTGGAAAAACTCGTACTCATTACCGTCGTCTGAGTACTCATCACTCTCGCCTTCTATCCCTGCATACTCCCATTCACGTTGTTCAAGTAGCGGTTGAGTTTCAACAACAGTATCATCTTCAAATACGTCAACATGAGAAAAAGTTGCTTGGTCTTCTCGTGATCTCAAGTTAATAGATGTACAGTTTTCTGTATTCAAAGACATGTTCCCATGGTGCCCATAACGTCCAACTCGTTCTGTCAAGAAACGACCAATGGATGCATGCGAAACATACAACGGTGTAGAAGTATTATAAACGCTATTGTTGTTAGCCAGCATTTCCATTTTCTTTTTCTCTTTTATAAATAGAGGACATGTTCTCGAAAGTGCCATGTGATTTCCAGAACAATTAGCACATTTGTATACCGTAGTCGAGCAGTTCCAGTGGTTGCCACCACACTTACAGCATACTAGTTGAGATGGACAATCTTTGGTTATGTGTTGTCCAATTTTGAGACATTTTGAACACCGCGTAATAGGAAATTTATACGGTTCCACTTTCAATCTTAATCCATGTGTATAAACATACAGCGGTAAAGTGTTACCCCGGAAACACAGTTTCACAACTTTACTAGGTTCCCAAGTTGTTGTGCCAACAATTTGGCGCTCCAGTCGTTTTATATCTACCACTTCACTATTATCAGAAGTGCGTATATCATGCATAATCTCATCGACATCTATTTCGTAATGCACGTCATGTATTAGACCGTTAATGAAGTTCACTTGAAAATGTTGAGTGAACTTCCACCCTTTTATCAAAAGAGGTTCAGATGTACAAAGTTTGATTGCAGTCAATTCATCTCCCAAAATCAGACGATATGTATATGGTGCAAGGTATTTAACTTGAACAATGTTGTTAATGTCCAGTGATTTTAAATACGATATCAATTGCGGTATTCTCGGAAATCTAATATGGCACGACACTGTAACTTCTTTGTTATTTTCACCAGCAATCCACCTCCTCTCGTTACCTCGCCACGGGGTCCTATTCTCTACCTGCGGCATGAGCCGCGGTATCTTCTGGTACTGTTGCCTATAGTTTGACTTTTTCTTATGCGTTACTGTCTTCCAATCCCCTCCCTCATCTTCGTTTTCCTCAGTGCCCCAATTGCTTGGTCCTGCTCTTGCTGCATCGTCCCTACCATTTCTTTCATGTAATTTATTTACATCCATCTTGAAGATTTGAAAGATTGATTGGATTAGATTCGTATGTAGTGACACATAGTAGCCGTATATATTATGTGTTATGAAATGATAATCCCCGAACAAAAATGAAACAAAGCGCTGGAGCACGGGCCGGGAGCGGCCGGCGACGCGGCGGCGGCGGCGGTGCGGCGCGGCTATATAAAAGAAATTCCCGGAAATCGACAGGAATTACCTAATTGTGAAAGCGCAATTCGCACCACCTGTCCGGGCGCGTGACGAGAGAGGACTGAAGGATGTGTAATGTATTGCATAACAACTACATACATGCGTGCAATCGTTCTGCGTATTAAAAACTAAAGGTGATGTCACATTGGTGATGGCAATTTATTGGAACGTACATAGGTAGCTGCAGCGACGGTTTGTTCCTTTATAAAAAATGTCAAGGGTGTTTCTTTATTTACCATTTACGAGTATTTTAGTTTTACAGTTAATTTCTAACTATAAGCTATCTTAGCACGCGGGACTTGATGCTCATTGTGCACGTGCTTTCGTCGATCACAGCGTTGTGTCCACATAGTGTGATGTCACCGTTACTCTGAAAGGTTCGAACAGAGATATTTGTTACACAAAGGCGTGGTAACTGAATTCCCATAATCTGTAATAATCCGGAATGGTCAAGGCTATCAATGTAACGTTTCTGACAATAGAAGACCTGTGCCTTTAGTAACATTCTACTATTATAGTGTTACTATCAAGCCAGACAAGAAAAATTATGGAACAAGGGATGGAATGGTCAACTGATGGATGTAACGTTGGTTTGGTCAGCGACAAAAGTTAATTTAAAATTTCTTCCATAATATATATACAATATACATTATTTTACTGACTAAAACCCATCCGTGTTCCTCCAAATGTCCTTTGCGTTCCCGGGCTGTGATGACTATTTCGAACCAATTCTGCAAACCTGGCAGGCAGAGCTAGTGCCCCAACAGGCGCTGGCTACTATACTGACATTAACTTATTCCTATTAGCGATACTTTCGTAAGGCGTAAAAAATACAGGTGTGTGCATGTATGTGTGTTCTTTTTTTTTTCAAACCAGCGTGTCAATAGTGTCTTATAAGTATAATTATTATATTCTGCAAAAATCGAAAGTATGAATTGATTTTAATACGAGAGAGTGTGACTTGGAAGTGTTTCGAATACCTAATGGTATCAAATAGTTTCTAGTAAAAAAGTATATGGTATAAGTGACAATAACCCGAGATAAGTCCAGCACAGTTTCTTATGTAATCAGAACCATTTTATGCCGTATCTTGCTGGCTATAATTTGGAATACTTTGCAATTAATGAAGGCCACTGTCGTGTGACCAGAGCTTACCGTTAGTGACTGTTTAGATTATTTACGTTGATTTCAAAATTAATGTTAGTTAATCTATCAAATAGATTTATTCAAAGCATTGGAATTGTGCTT
This sequence comes from Hecatera dysodea, assembly GCA_905332915.2. NCBI lineage: Eukaryota > Metazoa > Arthropoda > Insecta > Lepidoptera > Noctuidae > Hecatera > Hecatera dysodea. Next base: position 19,012,434 of record HG995286.1, on the reverse strand, counting down.
TTCAAATCAATAAAATTATGTGCTTTTCAAATCAATAACTCACCATATCATAACAAAGATATGGTGAGTTAAAGTGCAAGAATGGGGGCTGGTAGCGATACTTTTTGGTAAAATGTGTACGAAGGCATGACGGCACGCGTAATATCAAAGCACTGTATCTTCTTATTTTTTTATTTAAAGGAAAAAAAATGTGTAAATCAACTCACGGACTAAATAGACAATATTTTTAGCAACATAACCTATTATAAACGTACTAGCTTTCGCTACGACTTCGTACGCGTATATCGGTGTTTCCCATAGAGATATTGTCTTTGGTGTTTCCCGTTCTTGTAGGAATTTCAGGAAATCCTCACTTAGTACTCCCCTACTAAGCCAAATTTCAGTCTTCTACGACCAGCAGATTCGGCTGATCGTCGTCTGTCAGTCACACAGTCACGAGTAACATTAGTACAGTATACTTACTTTTCGTCGTAGCTAGGTTTAGCTTAGCTTTAGACGAATTTTCCTCGTAAATGTAGGCAATCTTCACTAAGCAATAGAAATATTGTATTTTCTGTTGATAGAGTGTAAAATGCTTATAGAATTTTAAAACCTTTTAAAGGATACGCTGGATGTTTCTTAATACAGTCCGATCAAGTTGCTAACGTAACTTGGCCGTTTATAAGCGTGTTTTAAAATTACATACTAACGTAAAATTGCATTAAAACCATGGCTGATAAGAAATGGAATGACACCTACTTTTAACGTGTAGATTATAGGCAGAGAAATATGTTAAAATGTATCCCAAAAGAAGTTAACCCAAACGGATTCTTTTTTTTTTTAAATAAATCATCCAATTTCAATAATAACTCGATGGAAAACAATATGAACTGGCATGTTTGTTTGGAGCAATTGTAGTTGAGATCGAGTCATGGAAAATGTTTAATTTTTTGATGTTATTGAAAGAGCTAAGATCAAATGATTCAAATACATTCAAGAAAAAACATAGATATTTTTTTGCAAGTTTCAAAGCTTACTTGACTTGCCTATAAAGCAAAGACAGACTACAATAAGTTTCATATGGACTTAAGTCGTCACAGTTGGATCAACCATCTGTAGCGGTCTCTATCACAGCACTAAGCCCATCTCCTACAAGCCATTAGCCAGCAAAGCGTTTACTCACTTGGCGTAATCTTCTCTGGTTCTAAGAAGCTCTCAGACTCCGGCTCGGTCATGTCTCCGCTCAGGTAGCGCTGTTCCATCTCTATGAAGTGGCCCATGGTCACTATGGTGACGGAAAAGTATACCTGCCGCAAACAAATCTATTAGAGCAATAGTATCCAAGAACTTCCGAGCTGGGACTTAAAACTAGGCGGGCAATTTGGAAAAAAAAAAATTATGTGCAGGTAGGTACTGATTGAGATTTGCAAGGGTGTACATTTAAGGCCGTATTTGTTAATCGTTAGACGTTACTTGATGTTAAGCATCGGCCCGTCGCCATCGGTCGCCGGCGAGTTATCTTAATAACTCTGACTGCTAACGCTGTCCCATTATGTACGAAATATTCGTTATTTAATCTCTGAGAATCTCTAAAAGTAAAGGTTGTATTATATGTTTATAATATTGCCCTATAACTCAATGTTTGATTTTCCACATTATTCATTTAATCTAAGAATACCTAATATTTTTTTATGAACCTTTAGTTTTTGATACGGCATAAAGTAATAAAATTATAACTTTTAGATTCATCGTTGACTAATGGCCAAATGCTAGATAACGTGGCTGAATAACGAATGTTTCATAGATACTCACTGGGACTGCATCAGCAACGAACTCGAAGTTATCTTACCACATTCTAAGGCCTAGTTAATTAATAAGGCCTAGTTACAGATTATAACGATGATCAAATACGGTGATAACCAAGCATGTTTACAATTAGTGGAGTTTAAAAGTAGGTGCTTGGTATCAAAAAGGTCCAAGGTCAATAAACCTCTTAATATCATTGAGATAAAATGCATAACTTTTGGTAAAATTATAAGGAATGCTTTTAACATATGAAGATTGACTGTTGAAATTAAAATGAGTAAAATTTTCCAATGTTTTCATCATTTTACAGTGCCCTTTGGAACAGTTTTATTAATCATTTTAAAAGCATAATTATTTTAAAACGTTGTACATTTTACTCATTTTCATGTAACAATTGTAACTTTACTTAAGTAATTATTATTAAGTAAAGTTACAATTGTTACATAAAATTGGTTTTGTTGTTTTTGTGGAAAAACGGCTGGAAAAGATTCTCAAGATTATGAATTATGAATGATTATTTCACGTATCCATTTTGGCATAATTATTTCATATCAAATGGGTTTTCTGGAAAGCTTACGACACCTGCTTACGTCAAAAGGTTCAAATTTGAAATCGTAATTTATTCATAGTGGAAAAAAAGTTTGCTAAAGTCTAATTCAATTCCGAATACCCTTATTACTTAATGGTAAAATTAATTGAGGTCAGGAATTTTAAAAACTTGTTAAGTGTGAAAAGGGCTAGGTTTCAATAAACAATTTTTGGACACATCATTAAATTATAAATAGCTTTCTAAAAATGTTTCAGAACTTTTATGACAAGAATATGAAGTTTAAAAATTAACACACAATTAATCGTATTAGTAGGTCATTTATAAATTCCATGCTTCAATTAACCAAGCTTGTTTGACACGTTAGGTACACCTCCAATTTTTTACAGAAACAGGTAAGGTAGACCTACAACCACATTCATTTTCTCTATTTGACTGAGTGTAACAGATTCTAGAAGTATTGAAGTTAGTTAGTGTGTCATTGCTGAGGTGGCTATTAACGTATTAAAAAGGCGTTCTTATGACTTAATGTTAAAAAGCGAGAAACAAGATACCATGGTGTAGATTGCCGAGGCGTAGCATCCTCGGCGAAGGCTGCGCCAGCAGCAGCAAGACTGGATGATCGGCATGGCGGCGGCCGGATAACTGTACCACAGAAACAAAACGATAATGTTACCTTATTCAACTAGGTACGTTAATTTATTGAATAAATACAACAATCAGCCTAATCGTTCAATATCCACGTAGCGCACGCGCGTGCATATTCAGTACGAGTTTGAAGCTGAAAACAATATTGGTGCGACCATATGTATATGAACTCTTTCACACCCGTCTGTGTCGGTGCCACACACGGGACATGACAGACCACGTTGGACCGACGCCGACGGGCCGGAAACGGTCCCGGTCAAGGTCACCTGATATTATAATATGTGTGGATCAACTTTTAACCTTTTTTCCATCATCTGCTTAGCCTTGGGATAAGGCTAAGCAGATGATGGATCAACTTTTAACCGCATGACCGTGTGCGTGAGAGACTTTGAAAGGTGAACAGATTAAACGCAAAACCTAAAAAGTGATCGTTGTACTCATCATTATGCACAGCTTTTACTATGGAACAAGTAATGAAATTGCGAAAAAGAACCACTCCATAAATTTATGTTTTCGATTCGACAAAATGTATTGAACAGCTGATTATTGTTGCCCTGAATAACGCAAAAAGTTTATAGGGATGTTTGTTATCACACAGCTTCATAAAAAACCTTATAATCATTCGCAGTCAGATAATGCATAGCTTAAACCGTTTAGCCGCTGCAACACAAAACATCACTGGAATCATAAAACATCATTGGAATTTTATACAGGAATTCTTTATTAAACAAAGGGGAGCAATAACAAAAGATTATTAGAATGCATACCCTATAACAGGGATGGCCAAAAATGGATAATAAACATAAAAAAATACTACATAATTGTATACTGAACTAAACTGTTTTATTTAAAATTTTAAGAACTTCTCTGTAATTGGGCGATCGCACAGGATTTCGTCAATAAAAAGTAGATCTTGGGTCTAATCAAGTTGGCCCACCCCTGCCCTATAAGATTTAATATTGAAAGGTAGTTAATCAGTGGAATTGGATTATTATTTTATTGGGAACACGGATTTTTCGTTAGGTTGGGTTGTGTTCATTAAACAATTTATAAGGAATAACAACAAAGAAGGTAATTTTTACAACCTTTATTAGATATCAATTTAGGGATTTGTTATTGTCACTAGAATTTATAAAACTGACAATTAATTTTTTACTTGTGCACAGTATTTAACGTTTCGACAAGGAAATCCAGTAAAGTTTCATATAAAAGCACGTAGCAATTTTTAAAATCATCTGACTTGCCTTTTCTCAACTATGTTTTGAGGTCAGCTACCGGTCAAATCGGAATCAGCTGAATACCAGTATTTTACGTGGAGCGGCTACCTACCAGACCTCCGTAACCCATTAACTGGATAACAGTTCCACAATGCCACAATTATGTCTGGAAAAGAAGAATATCTAAAATTGGAAATCGAATTCCCACACGAGGCTCAATACAAGAAAAGTATATTATTATTTTTATGTTTCGGAACGAAACAGAAAAATATACTTTTCTTGTATTGAGCCTATTTTAAAGGTTAATGTAATTAATGGTAAATAGTAATAATAATGGTAGGTGGATACTGTACATGTATTATACATATAAACGTTCCTCTTGGATCATTCTATCTATTTGAAAAACCACATCAAAATCCGCTGCGTAGTTTTAAAGATCTAAGCATACATACAGACACGGGACAGACAGACGGCAGGAAGCATTGTTTTATACTATGTAGTGATTTGTACAGCGATTCATTTGCAGAATTTTTTAAACAGCATTAGAAACATACTCCGAAACATTTCAACTGTCCTATTGTTCAACGTAGCTAATATCTATTACGTTTCTAAAGACATAGCCTGCCTACAAACAGATACGTGGAAAGTGGTGGGTGTTTAATATGGTTCCGGTGGTTTCGTCCCAATAGTAATGAATACCAATATATTTAAATTATATATTCTTTTATATATATTCTTTTATAAATCACGCACCATAAAAATCTATTTAATCAGAAAATACAATGGATTTAGTCACTTAATTATTAAGTACTAGCAGCGCCCCGCGGTTTCACCCGCGTAGTTCCCGTTCCCGTGGGAATACGGGGATATAATATAGTCTATGTTACTCAGGGTGAATGTAGAATTCTAGTGGTGAAAGAATTTTTGAAATCGGTTGAGTAGTTTTCGCGTGAAAGCGTAACAAACAAACTTACATTCACATTTATATATTAGTAGGTATGCATTTTGGTAGGTATGCAGATTGTAACGGTAGCAAGTCTGTAGGTTTTATTTATGTGCGTGTCAAGTGATATTTTAAAAAGTTAATTTAATCTTTTCAAAAAAAATTAAGTGTAGGTAAACGAAAGTTGAAAATGTGTTAAAATGGCGGTGAGAGTAATCCATATTTTTAACCGACTTTGATCTGTATTTTCTAAATGCAACATTGCAAATAATTGGGTCTACTCTAGAAGTGTTTTTTGTTATAACGACGTCCAAAGATCTACAAATGACAGCCGGGACCAACAGTTTGACGTAATTCCCGATGCATCTCGGTAACTTTGTTACGATAGCCACCCATCCTCTTACAGACCTTGAGAAGCATTGCAACCTAAAAGATCGGCTGCTATTGTGTAGTCACGAAGTCCTATTTTCTTTTCTTATTTTTCTGACCCACTGAAATCTATGCAAGCGTTAGATAAAACAGCTTGCGGGTTACTTGAAACTTCCTTATTCTTAAACCCTTAAATAAGAGCCCTTACTTAGGACCCGAGGCTTCTGAGCTCTTTGAACGGAAACACGGTTGTTATACAGGAGTACACTCTCTTTCTTTAAAATATAAAAATGAAATATACCTACTATTTTTGGTGAAACTATTCCTTTTGAAGGTACATTGGGGAGTGTCAGACTCTTACAGACTAAAACCCATCCGTGTACCACCTGATGTATTTTGCGTTCCAGGGCCGTGGTGACTCTTCCGAACAAATTCCGCAACCCTAGCAGTGTAGGTAGAATCTGTGATCTGCTACTTAAAATTTAATAGCTGTTTTTATCACCTACTAAGCCCAAGTCTGTAAAGAGAGGAAGTTTTTTTTTATTATTTCAACTGGGACTAAAAATAGTTTAGTCTGTTCAGTAAAATTTAAATCTGAAACTGACTTATTGAAATAAAAAGTAATACAGACGGCAAATCATCGTTCATAGAGTAAATACCTGTTATTTTATATACAATCCGATATATTTTTGACAAAGCACGTGCAAGTGCTAATATTGACTAAAAATTGCCTCCGGGTCTATTTGAACAAACTCATATTTCACTGAGAATTAGTTTTCACCAATTCCCAAAAGGAAAACAATTTGAGCACGAACCTACTAATCGATATTTTATCAGACAGCCAGACGAACACATTTTACGATATTCGCTTTAGCAATATTAAACGGACAACCCTCAATAGTGTCTATGTATCGTTATATTTTTATATGGCGTCCCAAATGTCGACACCTGCTCTCTGCTCTATCTCACTCTGGCATAATATCTACTTTAACGATCAATTTAGATTAATGTCAGATCACATTTTGCGGTAGCTCGGGTTCCGGTTTAAATAGCTCTCTCAGGAATATTCTGTTTGATAACAATGAGTACCTGGTAGAACATGAATAACCATTAATGTTTTCAAACTCACATTAATTAAATTTATTTTCATTAAAGTAACTTTATTAAAAGGTTCATGATAGCACAGAAAAAGCAAAATAGATGTAAGACAGTTGTGAAATGAAGAAACATAATAGATCGTAAAAGTACCTCCGCAAGAATTCGCAAAGCCACGAAATACCGCTGTAGTAAATGAGTCACGCTACGAAAATACTACAAGTTGACGAACGGCGAGTTACGAAACATCGTAACTGACCGACACCGTAGCAATAGGCACGTTCGTAGAGGTTGCTACGACGCCAATGACCGCATTGAACCCTACAGATAAAGCTAAAACATACGCGCGAGCAAAAATAATGCTATGTCAACACTAAGTCCTTTTATGTACGTAAAGAGGCTCGGAAAATATTCTGCAAAGTAGGTGAAACGTGCAAATACTCAAAAACTCGATAAAATAATCATGCAATACGCGCAAACCAACAAACTGCCGAAATGAGCTTGATTGACATGTAAATACTAACTCCGCATGTAAGGTGAATAATTTATTGACGCCTGTTACTTCGTACACGCGACTTGAGTCGCGAGCTTAACGTTTCGTCTGGAGAATCTTAAAAATCTTCTGAAATATAAATCTTATGTTCAGTTTCGATGTTCACAAAGAATATTAAAATATTGTAATTACTATGAGCTATTTGTATTAGGTATAAAGTCTTCAAAATAAAAACGATATAAATAACTTTTTTGACAAATTACCTTCTAGATGGTGGTTTTAAATATGCTGAAAACAAACCCTGGTTTACAGCATAGCTAATGTTCTTATCATAACATTTTTGGTGCGCTAAGCTGTGAGAAAGTGTGTTCAGTTATAATTATGTAAGTACAGTATAGACTATAGCATAAGCCACACTGAACTTCAACTAGTTCAACGGAGCGACCTATTTGACCCATTTTTTTAAGCCGTACTTTGTGTAACATTGTAGTTACAGAGGAAGCAGAAAGTTAGTCGAAGGAACTACCGGTGCAGTTGACAGACAACGCTTGAACTACTTCTTTAAGCAAAGAATGGTCCACAATGGACCGACGAAGATTAATAATATAAGAAAGAACGGAACACTTTTTTATTCCATCCCTACTTACTTATAAACCGCTGCGATATCTAATCTCTCATTGAACTAGGTTAGGGGGGATTTTACCGTTTGTAAAGTCGATCGCGTTTAAGAAAACTTAGTTCTGCTTGAACGTCAATATTGATCTCGATTTTCGTCCAACGGATTTCACTAGCCACGTTTTGATCGCGCTCACGAGCTCAAGGTTTGAATCGAGTTGAGCTTGAGTTGAGTTTGAAAATGGCCCTTAAATTTAATTATTCTCGATTCTGAAGGAAGATAATTAATTAAATTAAACTTAAATGTTTTGATTACCTAGCTTACGAGTCTTACGACTCAATAATTCGGTTTGCATCTGGCGGTGGCTGCATTACCATGCCGACTGTACGTCGTTGTGACAGTTTTTGGCAATCGATTCGTGAAGCACTGGGTATAAAAATATCCAATAATTGGATCACGTAGGACACATTATACGCAGCCATACCAGAGTATTTTTTTAAGAGTAGCGTAGAGTAGGTATATTTGTATTGAGGTACATAAAAACGTCCATACATGTTAAGTCTGATGCAGTTGAAGTTCACATCTGAAATTGAACTAAAACTATCAATCTGCTTGAAAAGTGATCTTGTTAAGAACTTTATAGTTGTTTGTTACGGTCGGGTTTTGATACAAATCTATTTTTTTGTTTCGTTTTATATGCAGTAATCAATCCTTAATATTGCTTTTGGTGAACGTTCAATGAACCAACTGGAGTAGGTTCAATCCCCTTATGAAAATCTCATTGGCTGGTTTCATTGGCAATCCATTTACAATCTTGGTTGGTGCAGCCGGGTGGGCGGAAGTGTTTCCGTAGATCAATCTATCTTTCGGTCAAAATTGCATTATTTAAGAGTGGTTACACGTTTCAATGCTCAGTCTTTGATTACGAAGCACGGTTAGGAACTTGTGACGACTTAATCATCAATTAAAACATGTATGCGCTTTGGATAGTTATGAAAGATCTCATCTTCTATGAAGTTTATGTAAGTCCAGTTTAAGTGACTGCTTTTTTTTGTTAAGGACCACTCGCAGTTCAGCACACTAAGGCTGGTTACTGCTCAACCGGACAATCCTGTGGGGGCCTCAAATTAATTTGAGGCCCCCAGCCAGGGCTTAAGTGATGGTACAATCCATAAACTGGCGGTCCAAAATGTGATTAGGTTTTTATTGATTAGGATCGTCCGAACCAGCTTCGCATCTGTTGTTATTGTGCTAGTTGTTATAAACCTGTACTAGTGTGTAGATTTATTGCAAATAGATGCTACTATTTAATGCTTATCGTTGAAAATCAATCAGTTCTCATACAAAGAGCTTTTTACAAGAAGGTAGTAAGGACCTTTAAAAGAAGGTAGTAAGAAGAAAGAACTTAAAAGATTAAGATAAAAATACCATTTCCGGAGCTTGTGTGATTCAAGCTGGCTGGCTGTTTTCAGTATCAGTTCTGCACTCGAAGATGTCTCCCATGACACATTTCTGAAGACGAGTAGTGTGTTGAAGACGTAATAACGTGACAGTTTTTTTTTTAGTGAGACTTCCTAAAAATATACTCTCCATCTGGAACGGAGTGTTACGTCAGGCTTCTACCGACTAAAACCTCCCATAATCCAGATACGGGCATAAATTCTCAAATATCGATATCTGGTAGGTATATTTAACGAAACAAACAAAAACATTGTATACACACGTCTGTCTCTTTAATTTCATATATTCTTACCTGAATCATAATGACAGATAAGATCAAGAATATCGAGCACAAAGTATAAGGATAATATGAAATGTTAGTAATATTTTTCAGGGATATCCAAAACAACAAACAAAACATTATCTTTGTCCAACTCATACGTATATATACGCAACACTCAGTAAGCTCGCGATACCACAAACGAGCTCGAGTGACGTCATCGTGTCAGCCGTTACAGATAAAAGAAACTTTTTTTTACTTTCAGACTCCACATCTCTTGTTCAAAAGACCATTAATTTACGTAGCTAAAGGACAGCCTTTAAAACAGTTGAACAATCATAAATCTTACTTTTGCATGAAATATCAAATCCATCTCCAAGATCTTGAAAGCATAAGCATAATCAGCCTTTTAACGTTCCCACTGCTGGGACACAGGCTTCCAGTCTAGGAAAGGGAATGGGCCGTAATCCACCACGCGGGCCCAGTGCGGGTTGTTGAATGTCACATGTCTTCGAATTTTTTGGTTCTAAGATATGCATGTATCCTCACGATGTTTTCCTTCACCGTTTTGAGAGCAGTAGTAATGAAATTAATCACACGAAGTAATGCACCTAGCTAGGTTTGAACCCGTGACCTACAATTCATAAGTCGGGGCCGTTACCACTTGGCCACCACTGCTCTCCTTTTCACGAAACACGTTTTCACACGAAAGTACATTATTTCCTTTTAATTATACAGAAGGCCCTGATGAGGGAGCGCCATGAGTTACGAGCGACACTTCTGCCCACAATGGCACCACCGGGGATACCTCGCAAAACAACACGGAATTTGTCGAGAAAATGTGAAAATATCCGCATCTTCGGTTCGGAACCCTTGCCCGATTGTAGCCCTCCCCGTCGCCAGGTTTAACATTCCACACTGAGGATAAAATATTCGCTATACATTTTTTTTACTCGCGTATGACACACCGGATACCGGATCGGTCTGAAATATGGCTCAGGAATTAGGAATATTTAAAGTTTTATAAAAAAGAGAGATATCCGGAAGCAAAATTCAGGAAAATTTATAGTTATCACTTTACCGTTATCACTTTAAGATTAAAAGCCACTTGGTAAGTCATAAAACTACAAGTTTCTACTCTGATTGTTTTATAGTTTCGATCTTAGTCAAGTTTCATTTAACTGAGAATTGTTCCTAAAACTGAACAATCTTCTTTAGCCAAAGTTTTTTACAACGAAAGTAAAATGTCTCTAGCATCAACCGCTTCTTTATTTGATTCTAAATACGGTACGAGATACTCATTATTTCGATGTAGTTGTAAAATGAAATATAAAAACAACGAAGAGGCACGTAACAGTCAAATCCCTTTAGTTATTTGGAATATGATTTTATTTTATGAGGCAACTTTAAGCTATGCTAATGATGGGTAAGCTCTACGTAAGCCTTTTCTACGGTCAGCTCAAAGCAAACGAGATGTCTATGTCATCATCTGCCTAGCCTTTTCCCAACTACATTTGGGGTCTATGTAATCTGTGAAATTATACCATCTCTAAATATATATAACTCAAAAGGGACTGACTGACTGACTGACATAGTGATCTATCAACGCACAGCCCAAACCACTGAACGAATCGGGCTGAAATTTGGAATGCAGGTAGATATTATGACGTAGGCATACGCTAAGAAAGGATTTTTGAAAATTCGTCCCCTAAGGGGGTAAAAAAGGGGTTAACATTTTGTATGGAACTCCACGCGAACGAAGTCGCGGGCATAAGCTAGTGTTAGCTAAAACTGTTTAGCTGACATGCAAAAAAATCATGAATTCAGCAATCAAAACTAACTAAATAAAATAAAAGCGCTCAATATAATGTAGGCACGATTTAAAAGTATGCGATAAAACACAGGGTTTATTTATCAGGACGATCACTTTGTTACGCGAAACCCCTATATTAGTATCCCCAACCCCAGCACGTAATTGTTGTGCATGAAAGTGACAATTTAAACATTACCTGGACTGACGCAATAAGCAGTCGATGCGCATATAATGGACATTAATTGAAGCGGAGGGAGTAAGAGACGGGAATGTGACTACCGACATTCGCGAGCGCTGTCCGACTGTGAACATTCCGACAGACCAAATTTAAATATATTGTAAGCTGTCAAACTAACACATATGTTCATTTTAAATTCTGCCTTGCTCACAGGCCCTGGTATTCAAATTTAGTAAAAAGCTCGGGACCAAAAATACGTTTCAGCTGTCAGTGTCAGTGTTAAAACTTTGTTTTCTGTTTCCAATTTAAAAACCAATAGCTCGTTTCAACTAAGTTTTTAAGAATTCGACAGGACCTGTCTGGATTAAAAGAAACTTGGCAACACGTAAACTAGAATTTAAATATTGTTTAAACTCACGCGCTAGCAGTGCAATCTTTAGAGGGTGGACAACTAAATTAATTCATTCATCTCCCGTCATCATTATCATGCTCAGCATGAATTTTTTTTAGATGGAAAATCATCAAATCCTCCCGAAAACCTCTCCCGCTCTGGGCGGAGCGGAAGGGAGTGTCAGACTCTTACTGACTAAAGCACCGGTGATCCTTCTTGTACCCTTTACGTTCCAGGGCCGTAGTGACTCTTTCGAGCAAATTCCTCAGCTAGACTTCGCCCACTGCTGGGCATAGGTCTCTCTGTTCTTGTGCCAACCTCATCCAGGTTCTACCCGTCATGGCAACAATATTGTCCATCCCATCCCATCTCGCTGCCGGATGACCGCCACTTCTTCAAGCCCGCGGACATACTGCATAGTTCTTTTACTTACTGCGTGTATTATACGACCGTTCTCACTTATGAGACCTGACTTAACACGAAACTCCTTACAAAAGCAAACATCAGAGTTGTCGTCTTTTTCATGTAAAGCTGTGCAATCAGTTTCTGTGAAAGCATGCAATCATTCAGTAAAGCCAACTCAATTATTTAGCATGGAGGAAGTTCCGTATGAAGTGATCGACTTCCCCGCAATTAAGATCGCTGCCCTAAGAAGGATCATAAACTAATATTATGTTAGATAGGAACCTAAAACTGATGGGTAAGTGCATTATGAAATCATAACAAACTGGGAAATCAATGTGTAAATTGAACATATAGAACGTTGTGTTAGCAAACGTAGATATATGTATATTTATTTTCACACAAAACACAAATTTTCTGCTTATTTTTAAAGACATTTCTTCCAGCAGACCTGCGACAGCGGAGATTGATGACATACGTAAGAGTACCTACTTATGTACGACTATGATAGGAAACCTTCTAATAGACTGAATTTAATTATTTCGTATTAAGTGACAATAAAGACTTAAAAAAAAAACATTTCGTAAAGTGTGTTTCGGGGTTTACCTACTAGATAGATACATTCACGTACATTTACTGGTATACCTATACAATTAAATTAAAACACTTAAGCCATTTAATGAAAACAATACACGCAACGCTAAATCTATTTTATTATTATTTACGTCCTATAAGAAACGGCACAATAAATTGGAACACCAGACGACAAAAAATCTTTTCTCCATTTAGATTCTGCAACTTTGATAGTTTAAGTAACTCTCCATTACCAGCACTAAGAGTATACGCAATGGCAGTAACATCAAAGCTATAAGAATACTTAATTATACTTAAAACGCTTGAAAATACAGCAGTTGACCGATGGACGCATTCTGACCCTCGTACTTAAAAATGAGTTAGAAATCAAAATACAAAATCATTTCAGAGACAATCAATAATGAAGTCGGAGGTGTTTAAACTGCTTATGGGGAAGCAAAAGGAGTGTTATGTTTTTTTTAACCGACTTCTAAAAAAGGAGGAGGTGAGAACCTCCTCCTTTGCTGACGTTACCGAATTTAGAACTAATTTTGTAATACATACAAAAGAAAAAAAATGAGCTTGTATTGTAATAAGAGGACGGTCGATTGTCCTAATGATACAGAGCAAAATAATATTGTACCTACCTTTGTATAAGTACAGCATTTCAAATAAATCGTTCGTTCCATTTGATACAACCAGTGTCACGCAGGTGCTTTTCATTGGCGAATTCAATACTACTCTGCATAGAATGAGTCATCTACCGTCTGGATTCGAGAAAAATATTCAGATAAAATTATAATAATGTATTGTACAATCAACTTACACAAGATCGACTTTATCTATTTGATACTAAACCTGGTACATATACAGGTGAACAAGAATCATGCAAAAACAAATAAAAATTACTTCAAAAATCCCGAAAACTAAAAATACTATAAGAATAAAACGAATATCTTTAGAAGCAGTTGTTGGCATTTATTTTAGCTGCATCAAACTGCTGGATAAGGGAATTCTTTGGAATATTTTTTTTGCGATATAATAAATGTTTTTATTTTATTTTGCGTGGGGGTTTGTTTTACAGAACCAATAAATTTTCGCAATTCTGAAACATCCACTGTCTATAGAGGGTGTTTCAGAAGTGCGTAGGTACCAACCTTCTAATTAATATTTAGTCAGCTATTCTCAAAACCCCGTTAATGCTTTGTTTATACGACTCATAATGGAGATTGTGATCTTTAGAAAACGAACAACAAAACTAGTCGTGTCCTTGGGCGCGATCAACCTTAGGGAGACTTGAAACCCGCAACAAAACCCAACCCAAGGGAATTATGTAGGTAGGTACCTACCTCTTTAACAGCCTTATTTAAGTAAAAAATATAATATTTAGTTTATTAACTGATGTGCCGGTTCTTCAACAAATCTATGGAGAACATTTAAAGGAGATAATAATAATAAAGAGGATTTAAGAATCTGCTACTTAATCTGCATTTAAACTGACTTTTTAAGGATTTTATACCCATATTTTTTTTTAAATATATGCGGCAGTTTCAGAGTGAACAATATTCATAAAAACTAAAAAGACATAATCTCCAATTCGAATTTCATAGAAAATTGAATAAAATCATGTCAGAATAAATTCTAAAAAATACACGTGTTTATTATTTTCATGTACTTTGCCCCAACCGTCATAGAACGTACTGTATCTTTCAAAAGGACAGCAAGAAGGCTGAATACAATACATAGATAGTTAATAACGAACACGTTACTTCAGTATTGGCTCTAGTAATATCGCACGGGAAGCGACACTGACTGTGCCAGGATTTCCGCGCCGAGAAACAGAGCACCCAGATAGGAAAACTATAAAATATATAAAATAGGCCTTCATTTCTGGTTTGTATATAACCTATTTGCAATCATTAACTTAATTTTAAAGTGATGTAACCTATTCTTGATATTATTATAATGCCTAGCTTTTTCCCAACTATATTGGGGTCGGCTTCCAGTCATACCGGATTCAGCTGAATACTAGTATTTAACGTGGAGCGGCTGCCATCCCATAACCCATTAACTGGGGAACATGGTTATACTTCTTGGCAAGACTGGTGTCAGATTTTCTGGCTTCTGACAATCTGTAACGACTACCAAAGATCTACAAATGACAGCCGAGACCAACGGCTTAACGTGCTTTCCGAGGCACGGAGGAAACTCAGTATGTTAGGATGGTCACTCATCCACAGACCAACCTTGGCAAGCGTTGCTTAACCTTGAATATTATGTAGTATGTAATAAAACTATTATTATTAATATATAATATTTTCCTTTCTCAGCACCTGGGTATCCTTGCCTCAGTCCAGCTCGTTTTTTGACAAAAGCGTCGTCCAAGGCACATTACTTGACCGCATCATTCTGAACCTGCTACCTTCTTGAAATCGTCTTCCCATCGCAACTACTGCTTTAACTTTGTCTAGGGTACCATTCTGTTATTATTTTTTACCACTTGTTTTTCCATTTCAATTTTCTCCATACTATTTGAACTTTGATTGATTTGATTTTCATTTATCTTCTTAAGTTGTACCTTGACTCTTTATCTTACAAACAACGCACAATTTTAAATTTTTCAACAGTATTAAACACTTTTTGCTGAAGCGTTTTTTACTACGGGCCGAGTACTCCAGTGATTTCGTGACATCAGCAAGCAGTTAGTCAACTCTTCACATGGCCTTTTTTTCGTCCAAAGAATTAGTTTTGCCACTACGGAAGCTTTGCAGAATGAGCTCTTCCTCAACCCATTTTTATCCCTCTTGCACATATTTGTATGAGCTTTTCAATAGAATATTATTTACGTGCCAAACTTACGGTAAATGAGTATTGTAAAAACGCTTTTAATTTTTTAGCTTTTTGTCAAAAACACACCGCAGACCAATGCTATGCGCACTGTATGTCCAATTGTTTTATTGTGATGGTACTTTATTGAAAAGTTGTTTTTTTTTTATCATCTTCACAAGATTACCTACGTTTAAATCTAAACTGTGATCAAAATGAGAGCATTGCCTTAAAGATTCGCTTAAAATTTGATTCCCCAGTGTGTAATAGAGAGTTTGTTGGCGCATATAAGTTACCTACGAACAGTTTATCCACAAATCCAAAGTACAGTTTTGCCTGCAAATAATCTAGCTTATATGCGGCCGTAAATTCATAGCTATCATGGCAGCTGAAATGAGACATTTGCTGTCTTTATCACCGTGATATTATACGATCGCGGTCTCCTTGCATAAAAGTTAAAGAAAGCGTGCTTCAGATTTTAACTACAACTTTTGTTACTAAATTTAACGACGATGTTCAAAAATGTTTTACACTTGAACAAATTTTAAAATTGTTAATCCCATAATACATTTATAACGGATAGAATGGGTTTCTTCAGTGTTTTTAAAAGATGGTTAATTATTTCGAAGTTATGAATTTAACTGCAAAAACTTGACATCAAACAGTTGACCGTGACTTGTGTCTATCTACAAGACTGAGATCACTTCAAGCAAAACAAAGTTTTAAATTATGTTTCTTCCAAACACACTGAAGATTTATTCGTTTCGACTACGCTGTGAAAACAAATATCCATCCCGCGGCATAGAATATATATTATTCTGACTATTAATTCGAAACACAGCGCGTATTGTTCGTTATAAATAGGACTTATTGCACACTTAGGCAATAATAATTGAAATTGAATAACATCATTATGATGGCTCACAGATTTTTAAGAGCAACATTTTATTGCGCTTCGTTTCCACTGGTTAGGTTTTATCACTTTCGTTTTATTCTACTCCCTGTTAATATAACAGCTTGGTAGTTTAAGGGACAGCGGGAGGTTTTAATGCAGAACTTGTGTAAGTTTTTATGGAGTCAAAAAGGAAATACGAGAAAGGAAAATACAAGAGCCTTGACTTTGTGATTAGAATAGACTAGCAGCGATCCGCGGTTTCACCCACGTAGTTCCAGTTCCCGTGGGAATACGGAAATAAAATATAGCCTATGTTACCCAGGGATAGTGTAGCTTCCCAACACAGAAAGAATTTTTGTAATCGGTTCAGCAGTTTCGTAGCCTATTCAATACAAACAAAAAATCAAATGTTTCCTCTTTATAATATCAGTATAGATAATAGCGGCCTGACAGCTCTCACAAAGCTTTCATTATGATGGAACAAATTGATTCGCTGAACCTGTAACCACGGAACCAATTACTGTGATATTATTATCTGTGAAACTATTTAAGACGGAAAAATTATACTTTATTGCCTCTCAGTTTAAACAAACTTCAATTTGCGTAATGTTTACAACGTCGGCCGGACCGGTTTTGAAACAAACATAATAAGAGCTGCTATTATAGATCCACATATTTTTCGAGGTAAAACAATAAAGGTATTTAAGAATCTCAAGGATTTCTCGTGTTACGTCGGCTGAAGTTTTTTTCAGCGGAAACTAATACAATCCATGTTCTAGCATTAGTAGAATTTAACTTTGAAAACTATGTCGGTAACGCGAGACTTGCTGGTTTGGTTTCAAATGAAATAAGTTCACGTTACCTCATTTTAGACAGGTGAACACTATTGTGTCAATAATGGCGGAAGAGTAAAGTTGAAATCCGAAGATGCAACACTGTTCTTAGGCAGACCTTTGGAAGCGACGCTACAGGCACCCATATAAATAAATTGTCCAAAAAAATTAGCTCTGTAGTATTTGTCGTTAGAAAAATTCGTGGATTAACAGGTTCAGAGACAGCCCGTTTAGTATATTTTAGTTATTTACATAGTGTGATGCCATACGGCATTCTGTTGTGGGGAAACGCCGCCAATATTGAGACTGTATTTGTTTAACAAAAAAGAGATAAAGTATTTACATAGTACTTTATATATAGAGATTAATAGAAAAAAAATGAGAATATTTTGTATGCACATAAAAATATTAATCTATTTAAAAGATACAGTGATATTCATATCGTAAATACTAGGAACAAACATAATTTTGTCCTAAATGGTTTTATCTGTCTATCAATCTGGATCAATAAAATAGGTCGTTTTTTTATTTAGATGTATATGTTTTTTATAATAAACTAACTTCCTAAGACTAAGACCTTAGTAGTTAATAAATTCTAATCGGTTATAAAACATAAGCTATGCCAGAAAGCTTTTTACACACTTAAAGACTATATTGAAAGCCAAGAGGCTTGGGATTGAGCTGCTTCAACGATGTACATGGCCTTATGTTACGTTTATCCATTGATACCTTTCTCATTTATTTTAGACGTTGCCATTTTTTATTATCCTGTTTGTACAATTTTGACATGAATGTTTACTTTATAAAGTATTCTTTTTTTATTTTGTCATGAATATTTACTTTGTAAAGAATTATATTTTTTACTAAATTAATTTTTGTGAACATGAGGACTATATGGGTAATTATTTACTTTTTCTTTCCATCTTTAAAGTATATTTAACGATGTCTGGCAGTTTGAGTACTTTTGCGCTCTACCTAAATGTCTTTTCTATAGCACGTCGAGTCGTTGAGCTCCTTATTGTTTGTAAGTTGAGCTATTGTAGCTTACACTGTCTGGACAGGTCAACTCAAATCTGTGTGGCACTTTCCTCAAAAGGCCACCTCAGATATTAAACTACATGGTTCTCATATGATTTGACCAGTACGGATTGTATGGACTTTAAAAGAGACTTTGACCTCTGAGTTTGTTTCGGTGTTTCTTCTCAGGGTAGTCGGTTAGGAAACACCGGCCTCAATTAGCTTAAAATTACCAAAAATTATTGGACGTGTAAAAGTGTTATGTTTAACTTACTTACAAAATAAATATCATTTATCATTCACTGAGAATGTAAGCGAAACCAGTTTTATGCAGTTTAGACTAATACACATCTTCCTACATAAATATAAAAATCAATACCCATTAGTTAGTCTTGCTAAAACTCAAAAACGATTGAAGTAATTCGAGGCGAGGTTGTAACAATATCAATGATGGAAAAAAATACATCCGTGTGAAGCCGGGGTGTGCCACTAGTCTATTTATAAAAATGAATGGACGTTGTTAGTCTCACAAAAACTGTAGAACGGCCGCACCGATTTGATTAATTTTAGGGAAGTTTAAGTCCAAGGAATGTTTAAAAGGTGAGAAAATATATAGAAATACCAAGGAAAGTAGTAATAACAACAATTTTATTTTCCTATACTAACTGTTCAGAAATTAATTTTCGGAACAAAAGATTAGTTAGTTAATTATATTAATTAATTATATAATTACTAGCTTCTGCCCGCGACTTCGTCCGCGTGGAATAGTTACTAACCCCCCGATTCTTGGTGATATTGATTCGTTGGTGGAAGGCGCCCGACGTGACGGCACAGTGATGGCATGCGCGTGAGCCGCGCGCGGTACTGGATAGTACTTGAACATTGCAACATTACTTTATTTTTCTAAAATAAAATATTTTCTTTTCTAAAATGGCCTAAGTTACTCCTTATTACATCAGCTACCTGCAAATAAAATCCTGTCAAAATCGGTCCAGCCATTTCAGAGATTAGCCGGTACAAACAGACAGACAAAAACTGTAAAAAATGGTATTTTGGTGTATGTAATGTATATATTCATATACGCATGTAGTAAAAAGCGGTTATTTCAATTTTACAAACAGACGCACAAATTTTATAAATGATATGTAGGTATGTATAATATAGAATGAGTAGATTATATAAACATGGGATAGAAGTAGGTAATATGGGTTCGATAAATTCTCACTAAGCTCCGGTAAATGCCACAGGAATCCCTTTGAATTTCCCTTTGTATGTGACGCGATTTTTGCCTGGATTCAAGGTTCGTGTAATTTAATTGATCCAGGGCAGATCAATAAGTATACCTAGCCCTTTTGACAAGTAACTATTTAGACGCGTTCTTTTCTGGTAATGTGGAGCCATTTACATGTGATACCTTATAGTTTACTTTGTGACTTGAATTAAATGGCAGTTGAGAGCATGTCATGCTCGCTCAAATGTCTCGCTGATGGTGGCGTGCGTGTTGGATCGTTCGGTTCCCTTCAAAATGGTTGAGCTAAACGGTGCCGATACACGCGTCATGTTCGTGAACGGGCGCCGTCGGTTGAGACTGGTCACCTCTTAACTGCCACTGATTTGTTTTAATCTTTATACTTTGAATTGTTTTGTGGTTTCCTTTCTTTTTTTATCTTTGCATTGTCCTCACATATAGAAGCACCAAAGGATGTATTAAACGCAATGTAATACAGAACATGATTTAAAAGAGTGTCCGTGGAGTTTCTTGCACGTTCTTCTCCATAGAGATCTACGCTTTGGAACGTGCAGATAGCTTCACCTCTTTCGACTTGACAATTCAAAAGTGCCTGTAAAGGGTTTAATTGAAATAAATGCTTTGAGTTTGAGTTTGAGTTTGAGTTTGAGTTCGAAAACATTTAATATTAGAGACTTAACAGCTGTGTGAAAAAGTCATCACCCCAGCGCCACACAATATAGTTATTCCATTACTTGTTTGATTTTTCCGAACTCTTTGTTATAGCCATTCAAATTCTGAGGCCGTCTTTGCACCTGCAAGCAACTGCATGCAAGTTTAACTTAATAGGATAGTTGACTAAAAGAATCTAATTAGTCCGTCAGATAGATTTCCAAAAAATATTTGACACATATTTTTTCTTATTTCACGTAAACAAAAAACGAAGACGACACAGTGCGTTGAATACTCGTGTGACGTCAATACGTGCTACAATTTTAACCACGGCGTGACGTCACAAGCCCCCACTGACCTTTGACGCTTTTTATCTTGACTCACTTAAATCACATAAAAATATTGTTATAACTGGTGATATAAACATTAATATAATATATAAACTTACTGAACAAACGTATGAGCGCACAAACAGATTAAACTACCTAAATATGCTTGCAATGCATGGCTTGTTACCTGGACATACATTACCAACCAGAGGCGAAAACTGTTTGGACCACTTTATTTTGAAACTAGACAAGACTAAAAACGCTGCTTCTGTTGCTGTATTGCATACCACTACCACGGATCACTTCATGATTTTGCTTAAATTATCAAATTTATTAAAGTCTCACAATTGCTCGAAAACTTTAAAAAAATTGGACCTTGATAAAACAATAACAGACTTAAAACTAAGTAATATTCTTGAACTTAATTTAATAAATGATCCAGTTATGTTATGCGAAAAATTAATAGACAAACTCCAAATGTGCCTTCAGCGAAACACCATTATTACTTTAGTTCCGAGAAATAATCGAATTATTAAACCCTGGATAACCATAGGAATTTTGCGCTGTATTCAAAATAGAAATAATATGCAAAGAAAGCTACGATCTGATCCACAAAATAATGTATTACAAATCACTTATAGAAGATATCGCAACTATTGCAATAGTTTAGTTAAAAAGCTTAGAAGAAAATATGATAGGGAACAACTACAAAAGACAAACAAGAACACAAAACAGATATGGAATACAGTTAATTATATAACCCAACGCAAACCTAAAATAAAACCTAACTCGGAACTATTAGAAATAAAGACCACCCCTCATGCTTCAGTAGACCACATAAACGATTACTTTTCAAACATTGGGAAAACCCTGGCTGAAGACATTTCTTCCGCAAACCGATCACAATTTCAACACAATTCTGATCATAAAATAAATCCAAAGCCTTCCTCTTTCGTGCTTCTAGAAACAGATCCTAGAGAAGTCTATAATGTGTTAATGGGTCTTAAATCTGATAGCGCTCCAGGCTGGGATAATATTACAACAAAATTTCTAAAAACTGCCCATGAAATAGTTGTACCCATAATTTCGCATCTTGCTAACTTGTGCTTTAGCCAAGGGAAATTTCCACCAGCTTTGAAGCAAGCTATAATTACTCCCGTGCACAAGGGTGGAGACAGAGATGACGTTAATAACTACAGACCTATCTCTGTGCTGCCTGCAATATCCAAAATTATTGAAAAACTTATTAACATAAGACTGATCAGCTACACTAATAAATATAAAATTATCTCACAAGCACAATACGGTTTTAGACAAAAATTATCTACGGAAGACGCAGTTACAGCATTAACCACTCATATTGTTAACCTAGTAGATTCAGGAAAAAAATGTCTAGCTGTATTTCTTGACTTGAAAAAAGCTTTCGATACCGTTTCTGTCCCCATTCTTCTGCGTAGTCTTGAAGATGTAGGCATAAGGGGAATCCCGTTAGCTTTACTAATAGATTATCTACGGGATCGCAAGCAAAAGGTTAAGGTAGGGAAGTATATCAGTAAGGAGTCACACGTGACCTACGGCGTCCCGCAGGGAAGCGTACTGGGCCCAACTCTTTTCTTGATATATATAAACCATCTCTGCAAAATGATGCTTGACAATGGGCGTGTTTTTTCATATGCAGATGACACTGCTATTGTTTTCTCTGGTGATTCATGGGAATCCTTATACCAAACTGCTGAAATAGGTCTTTCCAGGGTTGCTGATTGGTTGAACTCACACCTTCTTACACTTAATATTTCTAAAACAAAATACATTGCATTTACAATCTATAATAACACTCAACCCGGACCTAACATAGCCCTCAAAATTCACACTTGTTATAATATATCTGGTGCAAATTGTAATTGTAAAAATATTGAGAAAGTGACTCATATAAAATACCTTGGTATAATCGTTGATCAGCGGTTATCTTGGCATACTCATATAGATATGGTCATGGCCCGTATGAGGAAACTTATCTGGATATTTAAGAACCTAAGACATGTGACAACCAAAAAAATGTTAACTGAGGTCTATGTTGCTCTGGCTCAATCAATTCTCACCTACTGCATACCCGTATGGGGCGGTGCAACAAAAACAAAGTTTCTTGAGCTAGAGCGAGCACAGAGATCTCTCATTAAGGTTATGTATACCAAACCGTACAGATTTCCAACCAATGAGTTATACTCCCTTAGTGGTGTTCTCACAGTTCGAAAATTATACATGCTTCATACTGTCTTAAAACTACATAAAGTCCTTCCTTATGACCCTCAGCATCGTGAGAGAAGACGAAAGTACAGTGTTGCACCAGTAAAATTCGTTAAAACTGCATATGCCAAAAGACAATTTAGTACAAGTTCCGCTATCCTATATAACGAAATTAATAAAATTCTTAACATTTATCCTATGACTACTAAAGACTGCAAAAAGAGAATAGTTCAATGGCTAGAACTCAAGACCTATGATGACATTGAGTTATTGCTGCAAGCATCGTCAAAATGAGTTTAAAAGATACACACCCGCACACACACACACACCCACACACACACACACACACACACACACACCGCACCACATATAACACAACACACGTCCTTACACCACACTGCGCACTATACAACACACCACACCACATTCATGCTCACACATATACACCCACACACACACTATTTTAAGATATTTTTCTTTTTCTATTTATTAGTTATAAGTCCAAGTATAATTTTGTTGAATATGAGATTTAACTTGTAACATTTTTGATGTAATTTCTCTTTTTGTTTAAACTCTTTATTATTGTTATTCATTTATTTTTTATATTTCTCTTTATGTACACTACTTTTACCTTTTGTAAAATTGAAGAGCGGGGCCTCCTAGCACAGGTATATATTTTACTTAAAAGGAGGTCCCTATGTAAGATTGACTGTAAAAGTTTGTACAAGTTTCTGCAATAAATTTTTTCATTTTTTTTTTTTTTTTTTTTCATCTTTGTCTGTTTTTATAGATTTGCTCAAGCAAAAAACACGTGTTCAATATTTTTGGATAATCTAACTGACGGCCTAATTAGAATCTTTTTTTTTTTTACTTAGGAAACATCCCTATTGCTAGGCACGATCGAACGACTGGTCACATTATTACCTAGGTAGCCTGCCTGGAAACGAAGCCATACTCAAACGTTTCCTGACGACGTTTTTTATGTTAAACAATCATAATGTACTTAATTTACGTATACCTACTTAATGTTTTTTATGTCAATGAATAGAAGTTAATATATGACGACTAGAATACAAGTATAAAGCCTTAACAAAAACCGGTCCAATGAGCGCGTACCTATAGCTAGCTACCTGTCGTTAAATGAGCAGGGAGCCCGGATTCCCGTTCGTCCTTGACCCCGCCGCCAGCTGCTTAAAACTCAAGCCCGGGTATAAAATAAAACTTTAATTCCTTAGACAGGGACTCGCCCGTCGGGCTGTCGCAGTAATCCGTTATTATTGTCAAAATATCAAACGTATTTCATTAACCCAGGTCTCAAAACGGTGAAGGAAAATATCGTGAGGAAATCAGCATGTCCTAGAACCAAAAATTCGAAGACATGTGACATTCACAAACCCGCATTGGGCCCGCGTGGTGGGAACATCAACCTTTTATGATTATGTATATTATTATGCTTATCAAACGTATCAAGAAAAACAACTATGGTACTCGTATTTGGCGATTACCTATAGCATCACCCAATCTAACAACCAAAGAATCTATCCGCCAAGCTTTCTCCCAGCTAGGTATGTTGGTGTTGGCTACCCGTCAGCCGGAGCAGCTGACTACCAGTATTGAACATGGACTGACAGGGCATTCGCTTTATGTACAGAAAATAACCTAACCTCCACAACCCAGTAATTGGGCAGCACAACACAACACTCCTTGGCAAGACTGGTATCAGATCTATTCAGACTGTCAAATATCTGCAAGTGACAGCCGGACATAGCAGTAACTTAACATGCTTTCCAAGCTGCGGAGGTATTTCGGAATAATATGGTCACCCATCCACGGACCAATCTCGTCAAGCATTGCGTAACTTTGAAGATCGACCCACGCAACTGTTAATATTTATTCACGAGCTCCCCTCGAATCTAACCACCTTATCAGTATCTAAAAATTAATAATCATCTTGCTTTTTGCCAACCATGTTAAGTTCAGTTTCCATCGTAGTCTAACCAGATTCAGCTGAAAGCCAGTAGGTACTTTACATGGAACGAACTGCTATATTACTTCCACAACCAACTGCTACTGGGCAATCTATCTTCAATTGTTTTCCTTTACTTACGCATTTATTTTCAATTAGACCAAATGACGATAATTATAATGTAATATTGTATAACGACGGTGTTTTTGAGTATTTTTATATCTATCATGAAATACCAACAAGATGTCATCATGATGATGATGTGATATCATCATCATCATGACTTCAGCTGAAAAAAGTTCGCTGCTGGACTAAGGTTCCCCAACCGGTCCTGTGCATCTTGCCTTTTCGTAATTTATAAATACTACTACGATCAACGTCTGGTCATTACATAATCTCGTAAGTCGATCAATCTTCACGCTAACCAATTTACCCTCTCAAACTTCCTCTACAACATACGATCTCAATGAGTAATTGAAAATGGCAACTAATCTCAGTACGCATATTTAATCGCTCTCGAAAATTAATTGTAGGTGTACTTAAGAAGATTACTTCGAAAAGTCGACATTATGTACGTAATTACTTCAACGGTAGACTTTCTGACGTGCATCAATCGAATCTACGCATTTCGAACAGAAAGTTGGGTACATAGATGTTTATAATTTTAACAAGCAACATTTTCTTAATTAAGTAATTAACAATTCACTGCATGGTGCAGCCAATTATAGCATAAACTACGCCTGGTTTGGCAAAGCATTTAATTATTAAAAGTTTACATTTGAACTTATGAACCTGTTATATGTAGTTATTATAGCATTACCAGTTCTTATTTTTCGGGAATATTAAATAATTTCAAGAAATTTGTGTTATTATGTCCTTTTCCAGCATTAACCTTATCATTCTATTTATGGCATTCTATAAGATGCAATAAAATGCAAAAAATAGAAATAGATTTAAGTTTACGACAAAATAAAAATTGAATTTGTTATGAGATTTTTATTTAGTATATTACGTTTAAATTCTAAATAAAATGTTTGCTTCACTTTGACTCGCAACAGCAAATCAACATTGAAAGGCTGAGATAAATTTTATAGATTGAATCAAACTATTTTTTCTAAGACACCATGTTCTATCCGAATAAATTCAATTTCGCAAAGGTCTATGAAGTTACTCGACTAATAAATTGTTGAAGTATAAAAAAGTTACTTTTCATAGGTTAAATATTTCCTATACCTAATGAAATCGGATAATAAAATAAAATATAAAGAGGCTATTTTCGTCGTTAATCTTGGCAGCTGTTTAAAGATCATTCTAGAACGAATACTCAAAGAGCAAAACGAATAGTTAGTGTTATAAAAAGGGAACTGGGCTAGATTGTACATGTTACCTATTTAATTCACATGGTTAGATCACATATGTGAAGATCCACTACCCCAGCAGTTGCAAACGCATCAAAAGAATGATAATAATCAATAGTATTACAAGGCAAGTAAACGTAGAAATGCGACAATCACACTTCAGACAAAACCACCGTGTTCAATCCGGTATTTTCAAGTCTTGAACATACCGGATTGAACACGGTGGTTTCTTCTTCTTGAATCTTGAACTTCAAGATACCTACTGAAACTTGCAATTTCAGCGTCCAACCCACGGAGAAGAGAAAGGCCATGATATAATTTAAGGGATCGTTCAACTTAATCATATCGCCCAACTTAAGGCGGAACAAACGTTTCTCCTAAAACTTTTAGCATAGCCTTTACAGAATGATGAATAACACTGTGATATAAGCTTAGATGCAACTGGGCCCGACACATCTGCCGCATATATATTGAACGGTGCACGGGCTAATTTAACCACAGTGTAGGCCCCAGAAAATGTAGGTCATCATCTTGGCAGACCCAGGTGAAGATGGCACCGGTGAGCTTGATTTTCCTTCCAGAGGTGCGGTTTACGAGATTAGAAAACTTAAGCATGTATGTATGTAATGTATGTATGTGTGTGTTACGATATCATAGTCTTTGTGTCCTTGTAACAAGCAGAGGTCAAAAACCTACAACATGAAAACACCAAGTTGTAGATAAAGCTATTGTTTGTACAAAATTAACTTGTCTCGCAAGTATTGTTTTGATTATATTACAGCTTAAAGCCCGAATCCCTTTCACAGAGTTAAGTTAAAATATTCCTCAAGTTACACTCTAAATGCTCACATTGTCTCTACTTGATTATTCTGGAACGGCCGAAATAATTAGTAAGTATGTCTGAGATTTTCAACAAAACGTAGTAAAATATTATGAAGTAGGTATAATTTATCAGAAGTTGCACATAAATATTTATTTTAATTTTAGTTGTTATTCAAGTTGTCTATTTGAGCCGTAGTAAACTCGTAAGCGTGAGCGAATTTTTTTTTTTTTTTTAGGGAAGTCGCTCTATTTCTAAGGCTCTTCATTGGAAAAGTCTTTTTACACACACGTATCTCGGTAATGCGGAAGCACTGCACAAGCATATCAGGTTTCTTTAATCAGTTTTTTATTCCAAGGTTTGGACTTGAAAGTTCTGTGAAACACCGGGTCTACTAAGCGACATCAATTGGAAATAGGGATATGGACTTTAAGTAACTAACACGATCATTTAAAAAAAGTTTCGCGGACCGATTGGACCTACGTAAGGTGCAATGGCGTGCGAAACTTTTTTTGGTAGAAAATCATCAAATAATTAATCCCGCTCTGTGTGGAGCAGGAAAGAGAGTCAGACTTGCACTGACTAAAATCGACCCTTATTCTTTCAAATGCCCTTTACGTTCCAGGGCCGCGGTCCGAGGTTGTCCCCACGTTGTAGTCATGAGGCGTAGTAAAGTTACTCATGGCGCAAAGCTGGGGCTAAATCTGGCGGAGAACTAGTTCGGTTACCGCACGGGGCACTCGATGGTGGACGCCATCATATGCGTGAGAACCCTTACGTCCTTACGACAGGGGATGCGGTTATCCGGGGCAGGGTCATCCTGGCGGTTCCTCTTGATATCGCCAATGCCTTTATCACCCTGCTCTGGAATTGCATCAGGAAAGCACTCTGGTATCATCTGGTGCCGACCCACCTCCGTCGCATAGTCGAGGCATATTTGACAGACAGAGCCGTCATGTACCTCGGTCACCAGGGAGAGTGGAACCGGCGAGAGACTTTGTGCGGTTTTCCACAAGGTTTGATTCTGGGACCCTGACGTACATACATCGATGTATGGGAATGCATTTTGTTCAACAATAAAGTTACATTTTTCTTTCAATCTTAGATTCTATATTTTGCTTTTATGTGCACTTCTTTAAGTAATGTAAACTCGGAAATAATCAAGACTAGATCGGAACTCCTGGTTCGCGAGCCTGACTCGCACCTGTCTGGTTTTTTTTTTGTTTTAAAGTTGTTTTATTTTCGATCCTCCATCTGCAATTTACGTAATTAATGTGTAAACAAACAACAAATATTATGCTGACTCGATTTGTCTAAACCTACCTTTACAGTTGATTGCAGCAAAATTACCTTGTATGTCGAGAAACAGTCATGTGTGTATTGTATCATAAGTTAATGAGTGCAACGTGCCGCCCCGTCCGAAGTTCCCATCCTATGGCCACCACAGCCGGGCAAGGTGATGGGCGGTGCCACAAAGAGCCGAGGCCACACAACTAGCAGCCAATGGCGAATCAAACAATCGATGTTATTTCTATATTCAACAACGTCATTAAGTGAAATTGAAATTACGATATTATATATTCTCAATGGCGCAACTTCTAAGACCGGTGACAAACGACCCCCGGAAGCAGTAGCGATACCTACATACATATTATCAGACCTCCAACGAGTTACACCTGCAATATTTCTCCTCACCTCCCTTGTTCGGCGTGTAGAGTCAATGTAGACTAAGCCTCGCATTATTAGGCATAACTCAAATACTAGTAGTCAGATCTCAATCAAATTTAAATGGGACCACACGATAAGCACCAGCTTCCGAATGAAAAAAATCAAAATCGGTACACCTAGTACAAAGTAACGAGGTAACACACACAAAAAAACAGAATCGAATTGAGAACCTCCTCCTTTTTTGGAAGTCGGTTAAAAACAAAGAGCTCATAGTAATTACAATATTTTAATTTTCTGAATGAACATCAAAACTGAACATAAACTTTATAACATCACTCAACTCGCGTATACGAAGTAAAAGGCGTCCATAAATTATTCACCTTTAAGAGCGTGTACACCGTATAGCATTTTATACAAATTTTCAAGTCACTATTTTGCGAAATTACTGAACCGATTTATATGAAACTTTACACATATAAGCAAGATACATAGGTCTAAAAGGTTAGTTAAAAACAACAGCCCAAGACGCGATAGACCGCCCTATAGGCCTTTGAAAGTTCACATCTCATGTGTGTCATTATTATGATTTAATTTATTTTTATTCTTCTTATTTTTATTATTTACCTATAGGTAAATAATAAAAATAAGAAGAATAAATGTTTGTATTTTTTTTCCAAACGGCGGCGATCAAATCGCTGTTTGAAAAATGCATGCATACATAGGTTCACTTCAAATAAAGTCCCCCAGGATTCGGAGCGTAAAAAAGCGCAAACCAGCTAACGGGAAAAAAGGAACCAGACAAGTTCGGATAAAAAGCATTATAAAACCAAAATTACATCAAAATGCATTTTTTTTCATGAAACGGTTTCATTAAATTCCCCATTTCAAACGTACAAAAAAATTAGATTTACCCCTCAAAAACTTGAGCATTTCGCGTGGGGTGTTTCACCATTTTCAACATTTTTATGTAATTTCTTCTTTTCTTAATTTTGGCACTTACGTTTTTGTTCCGATGTTATTTATCTTACTATCGCCATCATTGTTGCCTTTTTTAGATTATTTGCATCACTATCACTGAAATATCGAATAAGTATCTTAACATTTCCGGTTTTGAGAACGCGTAGGGTAGGGGGCCGTTACCGCTGGTGGTTACGGCCCCACCCTTCGAGTTGTACTAGCTCGTGAGTACGAATCCAAACAGTCGTTTTACTTTGTATTCATTATATAACTCTACTGCTCTCAAAACGTTGAAGGAAAACATTTCGACGGAATGATAAGCCCGAAGTAGGAATAAGAAGTCGAAAACATGTGACATCTACCAATCAGCACTGGGTCTGATTGACGGTTAAAGCCCAGTCCCTCTCACACAGAGAAGGCCTTTGTCTAAGAAGTGGGGACCTTATCTGTCGATTAACCACTTTTTCTAGGTACACATTAAACTTTCAGTATAATATAAGCTCGAAAAGCTAGAGCCTCTCGTTCTTTCAGCAAATAAGTACCTAGATCTACACTAAACGAAACTTCTACGCTAAACGTATGATTCTTCTTCATAAATCTATTAATCTTAATTAATGTGAAAAATATATTTTTAGGTATAACCTTGCTTGGGAGCCACCATTTTGGCGATGAGTCGCCTCTTTGAGGAATGGTTGGAGAGGCACCACGCCGTCCTCACCTTCCGCCTGACATAAGTTCTCACCGGATACGGATGTTTCGGGAGCTATCTGTTTCGGATTCGGTGGAAGAGCACGCCAGCGTGTCAACACTATGTGGATCGACCGGCCGATACAGTGGAGCATACGGTGGAGGTCTGCCCTGCTTCCAGAACCGAAGGAGACGCCCCAGTCGTCGGGGGTCATTCCCGGGGGCGATTCCCGGCCACAGAAGGCGCGCGCCTGTGGATGGCGAGCCAGCCAAAGTTCGCCTTCTAAGAACCATGCCGGGATCGACGGCGCGTTGTATTCCTCGCGCACAGCGTATTAGTCGGGATCCGATAGGCCGAGTGCCTTCCAGGGTTACGGAATTTGTTCGAAACAGTCACCGCGTAAGGTATAATCTTACTAACTATTCTTGCTCAGAATCAAGCGAAGTCAAATCTATCGTTTTAAGGTTTCGTAGTCAACAAGGAACCCTTATAGTTTCACCATGTCCGTCTGTCAGTCCGCGGTTCAGCTCAAAGACGCTTAGCACTAGAAGTTGGAATTTAGTTTTTTTGCTACCGGAAAATGGCGAATTTCGTATGATTATAAAATATTTTGAGAGATTGTAAACTTTCGATAAAATTAAATGGTCAACTGACCATTTTGAACACTTTTACGCATCAAAATGATAACCTTGGTTTTTTTTTCGTATTGTATTCACCGGTATTTTAGTCTCGAACACTTACAGTAACGACATCTGTAAGTATAAAAAAAACGCACGACACAAATGAATGGACATTATTGTCTCAGAAAGATAAAATTAAATGTTTTAGGCCGACCAACCACCTTTTCCAACGTTTATCGTATAATACTAACGAAATACTAACCATTTATTATTGTATTTCAAAACATACATTTTTTACACTTCAGCCTTCCAGAATAAAAAATGCTTTTCTAGCATTTTGTGATAACTTCACTAAAAATTATTTGATTTTGGCTTCACATCATCCAGTGTTCAACAGGATTTTACCTTAAGTTTTGTTGCCTGAGCGGCACAAACAACAAAAATGGAGAATTTTTAAATGCCTGAGCATAGCAAAGAATATAATGGTTATTACTAAATCTATGGTACTAATAATAACTCGTATTCACATACTAACTGATACCAATGCCTTCATCCGCGTATATGTCGGCTA
This sequence comes from Hecatera dysodea, assembly GCA_905332915.2. Lineage (NCBI taxonomy): Eukaryota > Metazoa > Arthropoda > Insecta > Lepidoptera > Noctuidae > Hecatera > Hecatera dysodea. Next base: position 18,980,952 of record HG995286.1, on the reverse strand, counting down.
TAAGACTTTCATAAGCCGTTCCTTCACCCATTTCCTGCCTTAAAGTCGAGTTCGTAATAAAATAACCTATTATCCAAATTTCAGCTTTCAAGACTTAGTAGTTTTGGCTTAGCGTTTGATTTCAGATAGGACAAACGTTTAAGTCGTAATAAGTACACTGCTGTACACGGGCCGCCCCAGTAGTCACCGCGTCGACCGATCTTGTGCATGTCGCTTTCGGCGTTTGCGTCCTTGTGTACCTTGCAAACCATGTGGGTGACCTCCCAACTGCGTCTTCGGTTAGCGGTCGTCACTCTACGACCTTTCAACCGGAATATTCATTTAAATTGTGGTCAATCAGGCCTAAAACCGGAAACAAAAACATAATTACTTAACTTCTCCTAGTTTGTCTCTTGACAGTTTGCAGTCTTGACTCAGACTGTGTATAACTTTCTTATCGTGGTAAAAATAAAAAATAAACTTATAAATAACTAGCGATTATAATTATCAGATCATCCATAAGCTTACCAATTATTATTTTTATGCTATCATCCGATTCCTTCAAATACTCGTATTCACCCAGAGCGCTTTTGTTCTACGCGAAGTAAGCTTCTATATTTATTTTAATTAGAGGGAACATCGTTATCCGTACTCATAATTGGAAAAAAGTAACATACTTTGGCGGATCATACCATAGCTTTTAAGCAATTGGCTGACTGGACTATCGGTACAATGTTATGAATGCACATCCCACATGTCGAAATCGTCGATCCTTGTGAACTAAGCCAAAACATGTACTTGATTTGCTTATATACTCGTATTTCTCTTTGCGAGGTTCATGACAAATGGGCTTTTGCCTGCGAGTTCGTACGCGCATATCCGGATTTTTCCCTTCCCGTGGGGATTTCAGGAAATTTTCTCTTAGTGCTTCCCTATGTTCCCCTGGTTACCTTCATGCCCGATTTTAGCTTTCTAAAACTAGTAGTTTCGGTAGAGCGTTGTCTGTCAGTCATTCACTCAATCATTCAGTAAAGAAAGAGTTTTATATTGTTTGATGATTGATGATTTCCCTTTTAAACAATTGAATAATTAAACAACTCGATGTTTTAGAGATTATCAAACATGGTGAAAAATGGCATTAGTGTTCGTTTCAAACGGTGTCAATTCATCGGGCTTAAACGTGAAAATGGGCGTTCCACAGGGCTCAATTTTGGGTCCTTTTTTATTTTTAGTTTATATAAATGATTTACCCCATTTATTGCAAAACAAGCTAAACATGGTCTTGTTTGCCGACGACACTTCGTTGATTTTTAAAATAAATAGACGTAGTAATAATCTTGACGTCGTAAATAACGCCCTTTTGCAGGTCCAAAATTGGTTCACTGCTAATAATTTGGTTTTAAATGGGAAGAAAACGAAGTGCATAAGGTTTGCTTTACCAAATGTCAAAAGTAGTGATTGTGATATAGTGTTGAACAGGGAAAAACTAGAATTCGTCGATAGAACGGTTTTCCTGGGGATTACGCTTGACTCAAGGCTACAATGGGGTCCTCATTTAGCATCTCTAGCAGGACGACTAAGCTCAGCAGCATATGCTGTTAGGAAAATCCGCCAATTTACAGATGTTGATACCGCGAGACTAGTCTATTTCAGTTACTTTCATAGTATAATGTCTTACGGTATCTTATTATGGGGACGGGCTGCAGACATCGAGTCAATTTTTATTCTGCAGAAAAGAGCCATCAAAGCCATTTACAATCTCCGCCGGCGCGATTCTCTAAGGGAACTGTTTAAGGAAATTAACATCATGACGGTACCTTGTCAATATATCTACGAAAACATTATGTACGTTAGAAAAAATCTACATCTCTTTAGTAAACGAGGCGACAGACACAATTATGCTACTAGAAATAGGGATCAATTAGTTCAACCAGGTTTCAGACTAGCTAAAGTAGCCACATCTTTCATGGGGTATTGTTTAAAATGTTACAATAAAATTCCTCCCCATATGACAACACTAACTACTACTACTACTACTACTACTTATAACTGAATGAAACGAAATTTAAATCTTGTATTAAACGCACATTATGCAGGCAAGCATATTATAAGTTGGGGGATTACATTGAAGATAATAATGCTTGGCTAAATGCCGGTCCTGCTCCACAGCCTCAACCACTTGGGTAAACAAGTTAGGATTTCATATTTGGAAGAGATGCTCGCCTTTTATAATATTATTTTGATGATAAATAATTTCCTTTTTTTTTGTACTTATATTTGCTTGGTTATTGTAAACCATAGTTTTGTATAATGTAGAAGCATTTTATTTTCAAATATTGTAAATGTGAGTACCATGGAGCCATTTACATGTAAGTTATGGTTTACTTTGTGACATGAACTAAAATGGCAGTTGAGAGCATGTCATGCTCGCTTAAATGTTTCGCTGATGGCGGCGTGTGTGTTGGATCATTCGGTTCCCTTCAAAATGGTTGAGCTAAATGGTGCCGATACACGCGTCATGTTCGTGAACGGGCGCCGTCGGTTGAGACTGGTCACCTCTTGACTGCCAATGACTTGTTTTAATCTTTATACTTTGAATTGTTTTCATAGTTTCCTTTTTTTTTCTTTGCATTGGCCTCACATATAGAAGCGACCAAGTATGTAACCAAGGTTATGTAATACAGAACATGATTTAAAAGAGTGTCCGTGGAGTTTCTTGCACGTTCTTCTCCATAGAGATCTACGCTTTGGAACGTGCAGATAGCTTCATCTCTTTCGTCTTGACAATTCAAAAGTGCCTGTAAAGGGTTTAATTGAAATAAATGATTTGAATTGAATTGAATTGAATTGTTTTCGGCGCCAATATTTTCGTTACAGAACACTAAACATAATTATGATTAATGAGTAACACTTTACAAAAATGTTGACCTTACCAATCTTTACAGGTCGGAAATGAACACGGTTGGCCTTTTTGCGGAATCAGTAAGGGATGAGGGTAATAGCATTTGTGCGAACAAAGCGAAAATGATAGGATCTACCCAAGAACAGCCATATTAGTATAATAAGTGTAATATGTTTTACGACTGGCACTGAATATAAAAGCTGCAGGTAGCTGTAGGCAGATACCCACTCAGCTCAGTCGTGGTCCTTGTAGGTCATTCAATGTCTGGAACAATAGCCATCACGTGCAAAGATGATTGCTAGATACGTAAGTACAACCCACCCGTGATCCTTCTTGTGCCCTTTGCGTTCCAGGGCCGCGGTGACTCTTTCGAACAAATTCCGCAACCACATGGATAAGACCTAAACTAAAGATGAGCTTAAGAACTAACTAAACATTCGAAATTATTCGTTCAAATTAAATTGAAAAATAACGTGGTTTGTCCACATATTCAAGTTCAGGGACATTTAAACTAAGTCCAAGGAACATATGTATGTACGTACATACATCTAAACCTGAACGATTGTGTAGGTTCAAACAATGATTGAGCACTAAATTTATATGAAGTTAAATAAAAAACTGGTACTATAGATACATATCTACGCAGAATTGCAGATAGGTACTAGTTTACTTAACTTAGATTGAAAATTAACGTAGGTAAGCTTCGGTAAATTCCAACCTAACTTAGCTATTATATTGTCAAGGTCTATGCTGATGATCATATATCATCTGCCTAGCCTTTTCCCAACTATATTGGGGTCGGCTCCCAGTCATGCCGGATTCAGCTGAATACCAGTATTTTACGTGGAGCGGCTGCCTACCAGACAACCACAACCCATTAACTGGGGAACACGGTACTTCTTGGCAAGACTGGTGTCAGATTTTCTGGCTTCTGACAATCCGTAATGACTGCCAAAGATCTCCAAATGACAGCCGGGACCAACGGCTTAACGTGCTTTTCGAGGCACGGAGAAGTCTCGTTATGTTAAGTTGGTCACCCATCCACAGACCAACCTCGGCAAGCTTTGCTTAACCTAGACGATCGACCAGTGCGGCTGTTATAATTTAGCCACGAGCTGATGATCGTATAGATGAAGATTAATTTAATAAGGAAAATTTGTGTATATAGTATCATGATATGTTTTAATACAGAATATTATTTTATACACCTACACTTTTCACTATTTCAGCTAGTTGACTTGTGTATCCTGCTTATCCGGCGCTCAGTCTTTGACTGAAGCTCAGAAGTCCAAACTTAAGGTTTGCCAAAGAGCAATGGAGCGTAGCATTCTGCAAATCAAACTGATCGACTGAATCCTTAGCGTATTTATACGGTCTAAGACAGGTATCGCTGTTGAAGTTAAATCTATATGGCTAAAGTGGAATTGGGCGGGTCACTTTACAGAAAAACCAGTATCGCCGCGCCGTGAATACCCGAAGATGGACATCGTAAACGAGATAGGCCTAAAAACTATTTGGACTAGTTCCCGCCTGGTCCAGAGGCCGGAGAAGGCATGAGGTGAAGTAAACTGCCCAGCGGTAGGGAAACACAGGCTAACGAAAAAACCTATCCATTATAGCCTAAATACCTGCTAAATTCTATGGCGTCAAAATAGAAATAACAAATGAAACTGAAGGAATTCAAAGTAAACTATCAGATAATAGTTGTTTTAAAACTTAAATGATAAGGATAACCAAGTCAGATTCCTATACTAGTATTACGTCAAATGGAGACCTATCGTTCTGTCTTAGCTTTTTTCTAGCAATAAGAAAGATTGACAGATAAAGAAATCTGCAAATATGCTTTGAATGCTTTTACAAAATCAAATCAACAGGCTTTTCCCGACACTAAACGAATTTGTTTGTTCAGTGATTTTTTCTTAATTTCGCCCATAATCGAAGCTTTCTTAAACTTGTTATGAAAGAGTTTTAATCACACAAAAAATAATTGAATATTGCGTTATCATTTCTTACAAAATCGCTTAGCTTGGGTATGTCATTTATCATACTGAAACAAGTGCTTTTATTTTCAAACAAATTAAAAAATGTACTAAAAATTTCTTATAAAAGTTTGTAACTTGTTGCTATAGCGTACCGCGTAATAAAGCAGTCACTGGGACATAAATACGAAAGTGCTGCTTATAAGTACATATTTACAACATTAAGGTGTAAAAAGCGCCATAGTAATCATTTAAAGACTATCGCAAAATCGCAAGGCAAATATGTAGGTAGCTAAGCAAATATTCCCACTAAAAATATTACAAATTAGTTTTTGTAGAGGAATAACAAACGCAAAATAGTATTTCCCTACTATTATAGCCACAAAACTGTCTAATCTTATCTAGTAGGTGAATTTAATATTTTTGACTAAAAATACCGGAGCGAAAGTTACCCGAAAAGTATGTCAAACAAATTCCGGACTCTACAGTTTTAATGAAGTAAGTCAAATCTTACCTGCTTTAATAAAGACAGTGATGGACAGACTGCAGCTCACGATCAGATATGAAGATCATAACAGTTACCAAAATTATTTCTTTGTAACGTCGAACTTTCTTAGCATTTAAACTTTCATATTAGACACGAAGTACTTGTGAAAATTGTGCTTTTTATGAATAATTTAAAGTGTTAGAGTTTTTGTATTTTGTATTTATCAATGATATTTTATTTAGATGTTTAGCGGCATCGTACTGCGTGTTCGAAGCGCGAGCTTGGCAAGGCGAGAGCTCGGAGCGCGGGACGCGAGTTTGCTACCCTCGCAGCGACGGCCGACTGACTGAAACGTTCGTTTCTTTCGGGTTGTGGATTTCAGTAGCTCGCGACTCGCTAGCCTATCCGCTAGTGACGTGCGCACTTCCGCCGCTTAACATTACTTGCCATTTCACCCGACATCTCGCCGACCATACCTTCTGTAACTTTCTAGTAATGCTGTTAAACTTTCATGTTCAGTTAAATTTATGATCTGCAGAGCTTTATGAATTTGTGATTACGAAGGCTAAGTTTTGTGTAGGTCGTATTTTCATTCTAATTTAATTGGATTTCTCCTTTTCATATTAATATTTTATACAATTTAGGAATTGAAACTCATGCTCCTCTTATTAACACAAATGAAAACCAAGCTTACGAGCAAAACTTACTAGCGTATGCACCAAAATAAGAAAAGAAATTAACTACACTCCAGAATAAAGAGAAATCAAACAAAGAGTCCCACAAGGGAGTGTTATGGGTCTTCTGCTTTTAATTATTTATATAAATGACCTTCCCAAAGTCATTATCTTAAAGTCATCTAGTCATCCCACTATACTGTTTGCTGATAATAGTACTGTTGTTTTTATAAATAAGGTCAAGTTACAGCACTTTACGTGATATTATAAAATAGCTAACTAATAATAATTTAAAAATGAACTTCGACAAAACTAAAATTATAATGTTTGGCAATTGTAAAGCCCATTTTATTGATATTAATATAGAATATATAGGGAACAAAATAAATGAGATAGTAACTACAAAAACCTTAGGCATGTCAATTGATTATAAGTTAAACTGGAAGACACATGTTGATACTTTAAACCAAAAATTAAAGAAGCAATCATAAGCTTAACATATTATGCGTGCAAAAATGGTGGACACTTCTGATGTACTTGCGCAATACCATGGCTACTTGGGATCCTTGATAAAGTATGGTATTATAGTCTGGGGTACTTCCACCAATGAGTACACTGCATTCAAGGCGCAAAAGCGATGTATTAGGGGTATGTTTAATATCAAATAGACTCATAGCTGCAGACCATATATTGTCAAATATAATATTTTAACATTGCCGTGTGTTTTACGAAATTTATGTGATTGCTAACTTTGCAAGAACTAACAAACATATTTTTGATAAATACAGAAGTAGGCGATATAGTGATAGATAAAATTTGTTGCAAACCTAACAAGACGGCCTTGAATACAAAGCATTTTCAGTGTGGCACCGCGTATCACTTACCTACCAAAGTCCATATTAGAAACTCCATCTCAATCTCCATGTCATCAAAATTAAAGAAATTCTTGCTATCTAAATGTTATTATTGTATTCATAATTATTTGACAGAGAATGTAGGACATATTGTTCCCAGTTATATTGTTGTTGTTAATGCGACATGATATTGATGTACTAATTAATTAAATTATCTATTATTATTACTTTGACATTAATTTACAAAATATCTTGACATTCCCACTTAATACAAGACATCTTAATCTTTAATTATTCTTGTCACATTAATATTTGCTAATGACTCTTTATTATTTGCCGCGGTGAAAATACCAAGTGTGTTATTTTTTAATTAATAAATTACTGATGCATGTACATATGTATTGTAAAACAATGTTGTGATACAGCAAAAGCTTGACTCAAGGCGTAATATGGTTGAACTGTGCTCTAATTTTTTTACAAGTTTATGTTATTAGCAAATAAATGATTATGAATATTAATCAAAATATGTCCTCATACCTAACAAAAGTTCATGTGCTAATCTTGCCGGAATCGAGCCGACTCGATAATCATCGTGTCCCAACTCTAAGCGTAAGTTGCCGCTCCCCTCGTCCTAAATGTTGGGTTCTGTATATCTCACCGACACGTTTGAGATGACTCCGCTCCCTAAGAAATGGCGCTAATACTTCCAAGAATCATTCCTTCCAGGAAACGCTGCAAAATTACAAAAAATATGGAATATGATCAAACTTCATATATAAGACTGGACTAATATATATATTAAACCAACGAATACAAAGCTTTCATCAAGTGTCGTGATTAAGAAAAGTTACACTGCTAAACATATTATCTTAAATGTTTAAAATAGTGTAACTTTTCTTATATCTTATCAATACATAGTGCTTACTAAGAATGGTCGCTTATATTTCTTTTAAATTTACAATTAAGGGCATGTTTGTAGTTTTCACTGTATTTAATAATGCCGGAACTAAATATTGCGTGCGCAAAACTGCCGACTGACTGAAACTTTGCCGTGAAGTTTCGCAACATGTAGTTATGGGCACGTAAAAAATTACCAGTTACATCAATTGCGTGCCGTAGTATTTATTTGTGTCTGTTGCCTGCTGGAGTTGGGTGTCGACTGATAATAGGTAGATACTCCCCTCTAATGACGTCACAAACGACACGCGCGTTTTACGAACGTTGAGCGACTGACTGAACACATGAGCTGTGTGTTTGACAGGACGCACGAATATTATTGTATGTTTTGAATTGGCTTGCTTCACAATTCGTAACTTCAAGCTTTTACGTAAAAGTTTTAATAGCTACGGAACGTCCTTCTACTTCCTCGCTCTTTCCCATTTTATGAATAAAGATAAATAATAAAATCGGCTGTCTTAATTTTGGGACGCCAGGACGTACATAAAAAATATCTTGCTTAATGTCACTTAGTGTCAACATCTGTCGATTAGGGGTATGTAATGTTTGCTTAAATTATTTTTTATATATCTTACAACGAAAATTATTAAATGTAATTTACTATTCTTTGTAATTCATCTATTTTTATAATATCTTAATGGCATAACTCCATGGTTTCATATTATTATAATCATCACATGATATACCTAGCATACATAAACATAATGTAACGGTTAGAAGATGTATGTTTATATTGTACTAGCAGCGCCCCGCGGTTTTACCGAATATGGAATATAATATAACTTATATTACTCAGGATGAATGGTGAAAGAATTTTTGAAATCGGTCCAGTAGTTTTTGAGTTTATTCGTTACATACAAAAATATAAAATACAAATCTTTTCTCTTTATAATATTAGTATAGATATAGATAAAATATTTTTGATCTAATAGTTACTTGGATACAATGTAATTTAATCGAATTTAAACTCAAATTCGTTCACTAACATTGTTACAACCATTAAAAATCAAAAGTCATTTATTCAAACTAGGCTGAGAGCCAGCACTTTTTGAACGTCGAATTTTACATAAAGACAGTCCCCGAAAACGCCCGCCCCTCACCACTTCCTAGTGTTTTAGCTCGAAAGAAGAAGTTGAAAAGAACAAACAAACTCTTCAGCTTTATAATATTAAGAAAGAAAGAAAGAAAGAAAACTCATTTATTCCGCCAGAAAATGCGCACAAAAAAAAACTAAAAAAAATATATCTATATATAGACATTATTTATTAGTATAGATTAAACATATTATATTAAATGAAATTACATTATATTAAATGAAAATTACTCGTATGTAAAGAGTTGTTAGATGAAGCAAAGGTTATGTCATTAGAGCGTTATATGTAGCTTTTGAAAATTGAGCAAATATTCTTTACTAAATGAGCAGCATTCGTCTAATAGAGCGTTGTATGTAGGTAAATGACAAACTCGGTATCCATAGATGTTCATGTAGAAGGTAGTAACTTTCTTTTATAAAGAAGAAAGAGAAGAAAGTTAATTTATATGCCTTCATAAATAGCACCTCATTTCTTATATTATAATGTTAAGTTCCGCCGAAAACGTTCATAAATTTTCATACACCTAACTATCTACAAGGTTGATTAATAAAAGGAAAAGGAAGTGGCTACGATAAATAATCTTTTTTCATTTGATTTACTAGTGTAACGACTTATGATATTTTAAGGCTGTAAGCTAACTGGGGGAAATACTGTTTATTTGTCAGAATTTTGTTTCATGAAAACAATGATTGCACAAAATATGTACAAGTAATTTATAAAAAAAACATGTAAATATGTGGTTTGTATAAATACTCCTTCTAGAACTCTGATTGGTCTACGTCACAGGCTGTCAGTTTTTAGTATACATTACAGCATTTATTTAAATTTGAAACTAGCTCCTGTCAGCGGCTTCGCTCGCGTGAAAATTGAAAATAATGCCAAGGGAGTATACTATGGGGATGAAAAGTATCTCAAACTCACTCAAAGCATTTATTTCAATTAAACCCTTTTCAGGCACTTTTGAACTGTCAAGGCCTATCCCTATGTCCTATTCCTGTGCCAAGTTTCATCCAAATCCTTTCAGCTGTTAAGACATAAAAATGCAACAGACAAAGTTACTTTCCGATGTAAATCTAATACTAAGTATGGATACATTGAGGAATGCAGAAAAAGTTTTTCCATTTCACATCCCATTTGATTAGCTATATAATCTTGGATGAAAAAAACAAAAATCTTTTCAGTAGTCGTACGATTTACTTTTGCAGATGCGGCAATTTTTAGAGCATGGTAGCAATCTAGCTAATTGATAAGTAGTTTAAAATTACATTGACTCTTTCAAATCCCGGGTTTTTTGAAAAATGCTGTCCTCACTATATGTAACTAGGACTTGACTTTACATTTTTCATTTTGTTTGCCTTTCATTATTTTGCAACTTCATCGTTGACATCTTCAAAAAGTCAGCCAAGCAGACCGCAGACCGCAAAACGAAACAGCGGCTAAATAAACCACAATATGGAACTCGGAACGAGACGTTGCGGCGGCACACTCAGGAAAATATGGTTGAAATGAGACGAGCTTGACGCCTACTGGCAGGATAGGCCTACTGCGCCACACCCGTAAAGTACAGAAAGGATTGTAAAGGAAAAGGGATGACTTTAGCCAGTAATCCCATGGCAGGATAAAAGTTTCCCTTAAAAAAAACAGACTTACAATAAAATACTTTTTCTTCATAGAAACATTTTATTATTGTGCTATTTTACATGTCTTTGACAATCTCGCGACCCAGGCCGGTCCCGGACCTTTGGTAGGTTTAAAAAGTGTCAAAGCTAATTTGCAGAGGCCATTATATAGAGGGATTTTATGAAAAAAAAGTATACCAAAGTACAAGTCGCTGTTGTTGCAGGAGTATTGCAAAATATGGAGATTATGGATTTGAAAAGGCTATCTACTCGTATAGTCCCTGCCGAACCAGTGCCATTTAAATATACATGGAAAACATGCCAGCAATTACTTGCATACTCAAAAAAGTACTGTGCTTATCATAATTTAGAATTTGCATACATCTGAAAGGCTTCATTTATTTATTTAAATTGTATGTACAATAGGGGTACATGGGCGGATTTAATGCAACAAGGCATTATTTGCCAATCAGCCTTTGGGTTAAAAAGACAACACTGTGGTAGGTGTACAACAAATAAATAAAATATATATTTTTGGGAAATAAATAACAAATATTTTATATATTATATATGTATTATACTAATAAAATATGAAGAAGTAAGTTTTGGATGCTCGAAGATTAAGACTGTGAGAACTGCCCAACACTTTGAAATATTGATTTAAATAATCAGGAGCACACGAATCACTCACTATAGTGAAGAACATGCAGCCCTCTGCATGTTCTTCACTATAGTGAGTGGTTGCCTATCCGTCAAATGAGCTCCCTCAGATAGGGAGGCAACTATTTAAGCTGAACGGAAGGAAGAAATGTGATCATATTTATGAAGGCCAAAAATAAAGCGAATGCAGTGTTAAGAAGTCGATTCAGTTCATTGAGAAGTTTTTGGGATATATTAGAGTAGCAAACATCAACATAATCAATAATAGGGAGCACACGTGATTGGACCAAAGTACAAAGTACTCTCTGGCTAACTTGGGCAATCTGCTTATTCCAACTTAACTAGTCATCAATGTACAAACCTAAGTCTTTAACGTGTGGCGAGAGAGGGATGACGGTATTCTTGAAAGTAAGTGGTAGTAGTTTGCTAGTGTTCAAGTTACGTAGAAAATATGTACTACTAATAAGGATAGCTTGACATTTACTTTGACAGTAACCCCAAATCTGCTTGACCAGTCACTGGTAGTAAGTTCACCATTCAGTAATGAGCTGCAGTTGTCCAGGCTGTCAATGTCAGTTTGCGCGTAGAGCTATAGGTCATCAGCGTACAGATGGTAAGAGCATTTGAGGATAGCGGTAATAGAGAAAATAAGAGTGGAGATAGTATACTACCTTGTGGAACACCAGTTTTCGGGGTTTACCACTCAGAAAATTTCTGAACGATTTCTGAGCACGAACCGCTTGCTAACGACCACGAAGATATTATGAAAACCAATCCCATGCCAACGAAGAAACCTCAACTTGAGACAGAATAGCCAGGAGGACACCATGATCAACGGTATCAAAAGCATTGGCGAAATCTAACTAAATTAAAACTAACATCGTTAATCTTGAATTCTTCAGGCCATTCATAACGTCAATGGATTAGCTACTTATAAAACGTCTTATAACAGAGCAAAGGCCTTTGTAAGTCTCTGCAGGAATCACGCACCTCGTTGAACCAGCACTCATGGTGAGCATTTAAATCTTCGGCCTCAATTGCTCCTTTCTTCTTCAGAGAGGTGTAGACAGACTAACAAAATTTGAATAATGTCATTTTACAATAATGTAATCTTTAAAAGGAGTTATAGAAACATCAAGTGGCCCAGTACAAATGTCTAACAATGAAAAAGATAACGTAACCCTAATACATTCTATTAATTAATGATAACCTGAATTACATCTTCAATTAGCAGCGTTAGTTGACTGTATGTAGGCGATCGTTGAATTAATATTGTGTACCCATTCAGGCGGATAATAATCGAATCATCCGATCCGCGGATACGATGCTCGCAAGGGAAGCCCATTTGGGAATAAATTGTGATTAGATTTTGTTTCCTTTTACGATGCGTTCATTATTATATTAAAAGTGGGAATTAAGTGTGGTGAGGAACTAGATATTATATGAAAACATCGTCCCTTAATAAACTTCATCAATCGCTTTACATTGGGAGATTAAAGTTGCTCACCAGGAGGAAGCCACGCACAGTCTAGACTCCCATAAATAACCAAGAAAATGTCACACATTCCATGTTAAGAAATGTGTGTATTTTATTTTCAGCCCGTTTTCGTTATCATGATCCCGAAAACCATGTAATCACACCCACGAATTTAATTTTCGGGTTGTAATATTGAGTCTGACTTTAGTCATTTTTAATTTTAGAAAACTCGCCACAGTTTTTATGACATACAAGTTATTAGCTCGGTGCGTAGGTATGCGGTTGTTACGGCGCTGTTGACTAAAGAAATGGCTATATATCTAGTTATATAAATATTTTAAAAACGTGGCTGGAACACCTGACTATCCCTTTCAAATATTTTAAAATATCAAGAGTGTGGGAAATAAAAACAGTTTTTTTTTATTCAAAAAGAAAAACAATCATTTATTTTCTTGCCCATTGTCAACATACATGTGAGTGCTCCTTTTTCTTCTACCCTTTTCTTTTACACTTTACAAGGATTCTTGCAAACACCCTCATACAACCTTTGATCTAAAGCTATGTAATGTTGTATGGAATTGTATATCCTACAATCAATGAATCTAATGAAAACACTGCAAGTACACCTACTGAAGTGCTAAAATTATTTCAGCCCCTGTTTTACTTGTCTCATACACTGCCATTATAAAAGACAACCTGTAATACTGCAAACATAAGTTGGTTAAATTATAAACAATTAAGAATTATATTCACATATGAAATTGGCGTTTTGTCGCACTGGCCCCTTTGATCTCAAATAACTTCTCTTTAATTAAGAATTCAAAATGCAAGTTTATACAGCTATTTACTCATGCATTTTTGTTTCGAAAACTATAATTCATTTGTTTTTTTTTTCCCTTTAGTATTTTTTCTTTGTGCCACTCAGTTTACAAAATGGAAAATCAACCAGTGCTGCAAAAACGGCTCGAAGGATTAATGCTGTGTATGGCGGCAGTGTTGCAAAAGAAAACACAGTGCGTTTTTGGTTCATACGTTTTTGTTCTGGAAATTTTGACATGTAGACAGCTCCATGGACTGCTGGAGACAGAAGTTGATAATGAAGAATTGAAGGCTATTGTAGAAGCGAATCCATCGCAAACTACGTCCGAGTTAGCTGCAGGCTGCGGTGTTGGTGACAAAACTGTTTTAATCCACTTAAAGCAAATAGGGAAGGTGAAAAAGCTTGAGTGGTGGGTATGGCACGAATTAAGTGAAGCAAATCGATAAACGCGGGTCGACTGCTGCGTTACATTACTTAACCGACACAACAATGAAGGGATTTTAAATCGAATCGACTCTGTAATTAATAATCGGAAGCGCTCATCGCAATGGCTGAACCCTGGTGAACCAGCCAAATCATGCCCCAAGCGAAAATTTACTCAAAAAAGTTACTTGTATGCGTTTGGTGGACCAGTGCCGGTGTCGTTCACTACAGCTTTCTTAAATCTGGCATGACGATTACGGCACATGTCTTTATTGTCAGCAACTGCAAACCATGATGGAAAAGCTAGCTGCTAAACAACCGAGGCTAGTCAATCGCTCTAGTTCACTGCTGCTTCATGACAACGCTAGACCACACACTGTACAACAGACGGCTACCAAATTAGAGGAGCTTCAATTGAAAGCCGAGCGGCAACATGTTTCATAGCCAAGTTATTTTTTAAAATGCTACGGATTGACTCGTGAGACAAAGAAAGTTCGGCGGCTATCTCTCTCAAACTTGAAAGAAGATTTTCAATCAATATTTCCTTTACTTTTGTGATGTTAACTTCAGTTGCAGATGTTGACGGCCTACCAGATCGAGGCAAATCTTCCATCATATCTCGACCGCATTTAAATGCTGTATACCACTCATAATCACGTTTTTTACAAAGTAAATTTACAGTAATCCTTCTTTAACATTTTCAGTGACTCCTAACATGAAATTCCATTGGCAATGCAAAATTTAAGACCAACTCTTTGTTCGATGTTTTTGTCCATTATGAAATTCGCAAAATGGCACTGTATTTAATCTAAATAACAGATTTAACTCAAACTTCGCGCCAATATGGAAAACAGTTATGCCAATCTAACAACAATAAAATAATTATAAAAAAAAACAATAAAAGACTAAGCTGTACCTTCGTACTCTTCTCTATGTATATAATTTTCTTATATCAGTGTTTTGCATGTGAATAAATAAATAGACATATATTTTAGACATTTATAACAATGTACCCCACATTTACACACAGGTTCGATTTGTCTGTCTTTTGTTATTTTATCTAACAACAATGAGTGATATCGCTCATGGAATTATCTTCTTAAATAATTGTATTTAAGAAGTTAATTGATAACAGGTGATATTTAGGTTAGCAAAAAAGACCTTTTTGAAACTTAAGGAGCTATTAACAATAACAGCCGCATAGTTTGATTTTCTAGGTTAAGCAAAGCTTGCGGTCCGTCCGGTGATGGGGCACCAGCTTTTACTTACCGAGACCCAACTTACCTTGAAAAACACGATGAGCCGATAACTCGAAAATCACGAAAACAATAGTTTTCGCCTAAACTCAGTTGATTTTGATTTTATTTTGATTGATTTATTCAAGATATATCGAGAGGTTATGATTTCGGGAGATTAATTTAAAACTTATGTGCTTTCGGTGTTTTTAATGATCCGATAACGCCGTATAAACTAATATGTATTTTGAAAACTAAATAAAAAATCTAAATTTCTTGCAATAATATTAAAACTTATTTTTAATTTGTGGTATTGAATTGAACGAAGTATAAACAACTAAGTGCGGCCATGCTAATCAGGGTAGCGCGGATATATTACCCGACGAGTTACTGACGTTCACCGGTGCGTGGACGAGGAGGCTCGTGGTCAGGAGAGGCCATTACGAACTCATAAATAAAAGCAAAATCCGACAAAAAACCTGTAAAAGAAAAAAATAATCTACAAGTTTTGATCCATTTAGTTTAATATAGGTACGATTTGTTTTCCCCAAGCGACGTCGCCTCGGGAGACCGTAGTTTTTTGTATATACCAAGCCATTCGTTTATTTATTACAAAATGGATCAAAACGTATTACTTTATTGCTTTTTAGAGTTGTTTTGTCGGGGGTTGTTTAATTTGTAGTTATAGAAAAGAAAAAGAGTTTTAATTGCTACAAAACGTAATCGCACGATTTATTTATCAAGTTTCTGAAATAAATGTTTCATTATTATTATTATTAATGGTTTTTTTTATATATTTTATTTACCTATGAGCTACTACTGCAATCCCTACGATATACCCTCATCTAAACACCCTTATATCGTGTACCAAAATATCATATAGATCGAACAAATACGAATAGTTGTGCATTTGTCATCAAAGTATTTCTCATGCCTGCTTTATCATCATTCCCTGATCACAATCTACTTATAACCTATTCATGGAGACCATTTAAATGAGTTCAAATACAAAGCGACGGCTGTACGTAAGTGAGCAATACGGTATCTTGCACATTCCAGACCATGCTGCAGCATCCAGTCAACAGGGTAGTACATATCTTTTTATTATCTGCTCATTGAAACCATTCTAGTTTACCTAAACATGATGCTTGTGCTGTAACTAAACGAAGAGTGGGGCATCAGGTCAAGGATACCATGTTCTAGCAATACTATTGAAATTGCAGAATACCAAATTTCAACCACCGAGGACAGCCTTTCATAAAATAGAAAAGAGCTGACGGCTGAACGATGTGGTACAGTGCCACTGACAGACAGACACCATCACAGATATACACGTGTATGTCACGTTTGTAAAACTTGCCGTCACAATAAAATGTATGATAGAAAATAAAATCAAAGTCCGAGTTGTATTTATAAACAAAGCAGCAAGCCATTCAGAGGGCTTCGCTCGCGTGAATATTGAAAATGATCAAGGTAGGTTCATACTCGGGGCGTCGTATTCCACGCGCGCCTCAAAGAGATGTCAGCAAAAAGAGACGGGAGACGGGGCCCCATAGGGTCAGTGCCTGCTAGAGTTGCGTAATTTGTTCGCAAGAGTCACCGTGGCCCTGGACCGCAAAAGGCACCAGAAGGAACACGGGTGTATTTTAGTCAGTAGAGTTTGATACTCACTTCCGCTCCGCCCAGAGCGGGAGTAGTCAATTGATGATTTCCCATCCAGAAAAAAGGTAGCTTTATCTTCATACTACCGCAGCAAAATTAACTATCGTATGTCTTTATGCAAGCCTGATGATCTATCTACGTAGTAATTAGCCAATTACACATTACAGTTCATTGCTCGTCGTACTCGTGTACGACAAGCAATGAACTGTGATAGGCAGCGTATATTAATTTTATAGTACCACTATTCACTTAACTAATTAGACGTGGTTTTCTACATATCGCACGAAGAGACGATTAATTTATTAAAACTGTTAGGGAACTGTTAAAACTGTTAGGGGAATGGATTCAGGTAAAAGACTCAGAGGTGGAAGCCCGAATAGATGGTCGGACTCGGATTCTGGATCTATCCTCAAACGTATGATGTCCACCAGGCGACGGACCGGATCAGTTGGAGGCTGACCATTAATCGTATAAGGAGTTGGACGAGGGATCTCTTTCTAATGAAATAGGCCCATGATACAACCCATAGAAATATAATATCTATGATACAACCTGTACCTACTATTGACTAGCTGATATGATGATTTAGATGCCCTGTCCCTGAGTTCATAAAACATACTTAATTTTTGCGCATATTTCGAATGTTTCAGGCAAAACTAATTCTCCTTTCCGTAAGGACCCTACTCAGACTATTACTAAGAAAAAACGAAAATATTCAAATCGGTCATGTCGTTTTTAAATAATGTTTTCTGAAGAAATAAAGGGACCTATATACAGGTCTTTTCTTTGCATTTTGTCATTGTTCCTAGTGTCACGGAAGTCTTTCTAGAATCAAGTAATTTTATCCTTCATTCCTTTTGTTTAACGGGAAATTCTATCCAATAACAATAAACATCCTACAGAGTAGTTTAGATTTCATATTGTTTATTTTTCTTCATCGTCTGATTGTAGACAGTTACTCCGTAACTAAATCCGTGTACTTGCAACTTGTACTTATGCCCACGGAATTTAAAAGTTCACACATCGACAACACATGATCTACAAATGACAGCTGGAACCATCGGCTTTAGGAGGTGTTTTCCTTGGAACGGAGAGGTCTTGGTATAAAGTGAACAGTCACCTATCCCAGCACCGATTTCAGAGAGCGTATCTTAGTCTTATATAGATCGATCGGCTTATTTTGCAAACAAAAGCAAGTTTTCTTTGAATAAGTAAATGTACCTACTTATTTAAAGACGACTTGCTTCAAGAATTTTCAATGGCAAGTTATATATTTTCAGAACGGTTCATTTCTAAGCTACATGTGTAGTTTAGCAGTAAACGTTAACCGGTCATTAGGCTCCGCGTCCAAGGTCAAGACCTAGCAGCTGAAGTTGCCAATGACATATTAATAAAATATGATCTAGGCAGTGTGCACTTGATATCGATTTTTAAACAACAAACAGTGTTCCGACACGTTCAAGGTAACGTTTCCGATTGGTTTGCGGCTGTACCTAATACAAATAACGAAATTACGAAGGTGCGGTGGCAGATCAATAGAAAATGGATAAATACAGATAGTTAAAACATTGAATGGCAGTGCTGTTGCTCGATGGATGACATTGCAAGGTCGCCGTTACCTTCGATGCAGGCAATGTAATACAACGACGTAGGCTCTAATGACTTAGGTATTATTATGGTCCATTAGGCACACGTGTCTAAATAACGTATGTATTTGTTCTTTTGATCTTTTAAATACAGTTCGAGTTTAAAGCTTGAACGTTTTTCTTTACTAAATTAAAGACGGCAACTATTGCTTCGGACGTGTTCTTTGCTATAACTATAATTTATTATAAGAAAGAATAAACACATTTAAAATGTCGGGATTAGTTGTCCAAAAGATATTTACTATCCAGATTATTCAAAGATAATATTTTAATTTTAGTTTTACTTCGGTAACCTTCAGATTTTTTAATTAAGTATCTAATGTTCAGTATATGTCAAACTTGAACTCCTGAAAATCAAGTCAAAATATGACTTTAAACTAAAATTTGACTCATTCTTAACTTTCCAAAGTATGTTTACGTTTGAATGACCAATAATGAGGCAGCTCTTTATTATTACTGGTGAATGGTTGTTTGTAGGGTTACATTAAGGGGTACCTGTCTGTCTTGAAACGAGAATAGTTTTAAAATGAAACGTGTTTCTGTCTGGTGAACTCTTGTGCCCTTACTTTAAACATTCTGTTTCATGAAAGTAAGTGTAGTAATAGTAGTAGTGGACCAATAAAAGATTTATTAAAAACCAGCGCACAACATTGTTTTCTTTTATATCATCATCTGCGTAGCCCTTTCCCAATTATTCTAGGGTCGGCTTTAGCTCAATGGCAGCATAGATATTGCGCTACGGTAGGTATTTTATATATATATAAACAAAGCAATAGCATGTTATTGAAACTCATGTGGGTCCACACTAAGATTTGCACATACCTCGTAGTTGAACATTTAGAAATAAGTAAGTTGAATCAATGTTAAATTAATATCAAATAACAGTATAGTTTATTGTTTGTAAAGGTGATAGCAGCCTGTGTAACGAAATTAATAATCTGACGTGTATACAAATAGAATAAGATCGTTTGTGAACAGTAATGTAAACCTTATATACTAATAAAGACCTTGAAAATCAATCAGTCAATAGCATTTTAGGACCAAAAGAGATGCATTTGCGCTATTTTCAATGTTGCTGTGGATCATCAGCTGTACCTCAAAAAAAAACTACAAATTCTACCAACTCAGCATATTACTAATATTTTAGAAATCGCGGCATTTGCTAGGGTAAATCAATTTCTATTTCCACGAATAGCTGACAGCTTCCCGCGTAACAGACGTGCCAATAATCAAATATGTTCGCATACGTCAAAGAGTGCATTAATGGGAAAAAGCGTTTTACGTATAGCTCCTAAAATGTATACGTATAAACCATGCCCCCGGATTATTTGTTAAAAAAACATTCGAGATTTTTATTAACATACAAGTGTTGACTAATAGTTAAAATTACTTTTTGTATGACACAATTTGGCTTTATATATAATTTAAATCTGTTTTATTTTATTAATCCTTATTTCATATACTAAAATGTCACAATTTTTATTTAATCTCATTTATTAATATTATTTTATTTCATTGATTAAATTTATTTTTAAGAACTCATGAAATGACTGCTTCCGCACTGGGTGGTGTGGAAGGAAGTGTCAGACTCGTTCTGACTATAACTAATCCGTGTTCTTAAAGCCATTTAATTGCGTTCCTGGGCAGCGGTGACTCTTTCGAACAAATTCCGATCTTCCACAACATTGATCAAATTAAAATCTTGAAAACTAAATAAATTTAATTATTGTGTTTCGACCGCTATAATAATATTAAACAAAAGCTCTTCTTTCATTTTACTCATCCCTGTATGTATATATATCTACAGTCAAAAAAGTGGATAAGTAATTGAATAATCGTACTTATTCAATTCCTACAACATTTTATGAGACACAATTTTTTTTTTCAA
Organism: Hecatera dysodea; assembly: GCA_905332915.2. Lineage (NCBI taxonomy): Eukaryota > Metazoa > Arthropoda > Insecta > Lepidoptera > Noctuidae > Hecatera > Hecatera dysodea. The sequence goes on along the minus strand of HG995286.1, from coordinate 18,960,596 downwards.
AATTCAGTTATTTTGCAGAACTACATTTTTCCTGTTGAGCACAAATGTGTCAAGGGAAAACTGCATGACCCACTTATGATTTATATGTAATAGTTTTGAAGAGACGCATGTTCTTTTAATCTAATTTATTTCTTCGCCTTTTTTTCTCAAATCTTTAAATTTATTTTTACATCTGTGACGCGTTGCAACATTAATATTTTTATATAACATTTTAATGAATTTTGACATAAAAAAAAAAAAATATCTTTATTAACACGGAAATATGTTTCAACTAAGTCTTATTCAAACATATTGCACTATCACATATTCATGTGACAGTGCAGTACCTAATGTTGAACTAATAATGCTAACCATTGCTTTAATAAGTATTTCTCATAATTATGTATATATTTATATCACATTTTGCCCAAATATTAATATTATATATTCATTTGAAAGTGATTTCTTCAGTCCTGCATGAAAATAATAGTCTCGTCTGACTCGATAGATGGCGTTGTCGCGTTTAAATTCGCGCTATGGTTTCGTTACAGCGGTTCAGTTATATAGTGTCGAGCTTTCGACAATGGTCTTAAATTCATTTGAGGCCACCACAGGATTGTCCGGTTGAGCAGTAACCAGCCTTAGTGTGCTGAACTGCGAGTGGTCCATTCCAAAAAAAAAAAAAAAAAAAAAAAAAAAAAAAGACAATGGTACGCTACCGATAAAACGATAGATTTATTTTTGGACAAGTTGGAAAGTCGTAAGACTCTACCAACTTTATAATGACATTAATATAACACTGGCGGGCAAATATATCATCGCCCCTTAAAAGTTCAGATATGTACATAGTTCCAACGTTTCGTTTGATCACAAACATTGAAACTGCGGTACGGTACGGTTAGAACTCGTATTTCAATAATAGTCTTAAACTAATATTATGAACTGAAAATAAATGATAATTAATGCGAAAATAAACACCTTCTTATTTCTTGTAGATGGTTATCTACAAGAAACACACAGTCTCAGCTCGAATGAAAAGTCTTGATGGATGATTTGAATTTAAGTCCATATTTCTTTTTATTTCTACTAATTTAGTGGCTTACCAATTTAAAGCTGTTTATTATTAGATACTAATGTACATCCGGATTAAAAACGGAACTAATCTCGAACAACTCGTGAGTCTCTCTGAACATCCGTCTGTTGAAGCGTACAAAAAGTATTTAAGTAGGTACCTACTATTGCAATAAAAAAAATAGGCAGGATTGCTTCACACTTAACGCTTTGTCGATACGTCACCACACTTGACGCTCTGGTGACCGTAAAAATGAAAAAGTTTAAGTAGTCCGGTCAAGTTTGCTCAATAAGATCATCTGGGTAAGGTTGCAATTGTTAAGAACGTTGGGACCACTAAATAGGGATAAACTAAATTTGAAAGTCACACATGCAAAAATAATTCTAGGTCAAAACGTTAGGTCAAAATGTTACGACTGATTACGCGAAAATGAATTTGTTATTAATACATGGGCACATGACTTGGACAACTGGCTTATTCAGCGGTTAGTTAGCAGTCTAACCTTTACATTTAATGTCGCTGTTTAATGAGCGGCCTAAGTATCTAGCAAGTCATTTGGGAACTTTAGGACACAGAAAACTTGGGGCATCCCGGCGCGGATTGGTTAGATTCGAATGAGATGGCGGGAGGTAGACTGAGCAAGCAAAGCTAGCGAACTTAGCTCCCGTCATAACATTTATGTTAGGTTACTTTAAACCCTGCAGACAAAATGAGGAGCCTCGGGGTACCGTCGTCGAGGTTAGGTTTGAGGTGAGCATTTCATGAAATGGCCAATTCTACGATATAAAGAAAGAAAGAAAGAAAGAAAAATGTTTATTTGGGTCTCGCAGAAAACAAAAAAAAAACTACTAGAAAAATAAATTAACAAATGCTGTAGAATTAATTATAGAATTTTCTATCAATTTGTACCTAAATGTAAGTGTGCGAGGCCAAAAAAGCGATATTTAAAAAAGAAAATATCACAGCGCTGGTATTCTGATGGGTCCTGTACATATTACTTTTATAAAAATTATACCACGGATACACTAACGGAACACTTACTAAAGTTACAATACAGAAAATAATATTTTAACATGATGCATAAAGGAAAAAATGATACATACATACAATAGAAATAGCCCAAAGCCCAATGGCCCAATACTCCAATGTCATTTATGGCTACGACAGGCATATATTTTCATCACACGGTTACCCTAGTGTATGAAAAGCCACGTAATGTTTTATTATAATTTAGATTGTTGTCATAATTATGGCCAAAAAACTGAAAATTTGAAAGACTTTTTTTATTTCTTTCGCCTTTGGTGCCACACCCAACTGCAGGATCTGATAATTTTCCGAAACGACCTCACTATAAAATTATACAACAAATCTTTTAACCGTACATATAAGTAGCTCCCACGGCAATCGGTGTCCCCAAATAAATCCCTTGCGCGGGGCACATACGTTCCAGGGTTTTGGAATTCGTTCTAGGGTAGCGGTATTTATTCAAAAGAGTTACTGCGGCCCTGGAACGCAAAATGTATTAGGAGGAATTTTAGTCTGGGTTTTAGTCAACAAGAGCCCGACAATCCCTTCCGCACCGCCCAGGGCCCCAAGTCTGCTATTTTATAAAGTAATTCCAACACGATCCCATTGTCATTTTGTTAAAAGTTCGGAATCTGCTAAATTCATAATGGTCGATTTATTGGTCGGTCAATGGTCATGTACTACACTTTTTGATAACCGAGCTATTAAAAGCATTGACTGCATAATGACGTTATAGTGGTAGCTGTTGACTATCTGGTCTGATCAAACGATCCAGGCTGATCAAAGGAACTGTTAAAATTTGTCATTATGTACGAGATTACTATTATATGCCATTTCAATGGAGTGTCAGTGGTTGACCACTGGAAAGTCATTGTGACGCTTTTTTGTTAGTAGCTTACCAAACTTATAAAAATGAACCATTATGAGACCAATGATAGACCATTCTGACACTATTGTAATAGCAGACTCAGGGCCCTGAACGATAGAACTCATTTGATGATTTCCCATCCACAAAAAAGAGCACATAAGTTAACTCCCTACAAAACGTCGATAACGGCTCCGTTTACCTTACCGGAGAGCATGAGGTTAATCAGAGCCAAAAGCATTTTATTTTTGGTGTAAAATAATACTGCGATCTCAATAGAGCTATATTCATTCCTGGGCAGCACTTGGTCCCGCCCTTTAATGTTCTTTCTCAAGAAAAAAACGGGCGTTAATAACGAAATAACATACGTACATTTCATTCATTTTTCGGTATATATTAGTAGCTAGGGACTTTTACTAACAGAAAACAACAGAGTATGGTTGAGGACTGAGGTTAACAAAAATAAAGATAGCTTGCAGAGCTCTAGTAAAAAAATAATATATGAAACACAAAGGCGAGCTTTACTCAAAATTAAGTTTTCTCCCAGCACAGCAAATCATTGAGTGACAGAGATTACATTAGATAGTAGGATTCTGTGTACAAACTGTTTAATACCTGTATACATAAGTAAATATAAAAATATATATACATGCACGTCTAAGAACATTATATGGAGAAAGGAAAAGCTATTTAACTTTTCCTTTCTCCATATTACATTTTATTTTGAAGACATCAAGAGAAGGCCTGTCGCGTAGGCATAGAAAGAGAGGTCCAGAGACGCACTGCAGTAACAGAGAAGGAGTCAGCTAGGAGTGTGATGCGGATTACGAAGGAGAAGAGAATTGGCAGTATGACATGGTTACCCCTCGGGACTTTTTAACCGACTTCCAAAAAAGGAGGAGGTTCTCAAGTCGACTGTATTTTTTTTTGTGTGTGTTACCTCATTACTTTTTACTGAGTAAACCGAATTGATGATTCTTTTTACATTCGAAAGCTGTGCTTATCGTGTGTACTATTATTTGAGTTAATCCCTAATAATGTGTGGCTTCGACTATGTTGATGATGTTCTCATTCACTCATTGTCGATGTAAAAGGAAAAAATAAAAAAACTGTATAACTAAAAACTGAAATTCTACCATCTTCATAATAAATGAAGTGAAATAATACAAAATAATCGTTGCTCCAAGTAAACATTACGCTAAACGAAATTAAAAATTTAAATCAAGAGCTGTTTGATTTTATGTGGCGAAACCTCACGCTGCTGCTTTATACCTACATTATTGCATCCTAACAACATTCCAAAAAAATAATTATTACAAATAGGTAAAGAAAGAAAAAAAGAAAGAAAAATGTTTATTTGGGTCTCGCACAAAACAAACAAAAAAAAACTACTAGAAAAATAAATTAACAAAAGCTGTAGATAAAAAATGGGTGGAAATATTACAGGTTTCTATGTCCATATTATCCATATTATACCTATTGTCCATATTATATATGTGCCATAGTAGCTGGCCTACAAATAATATTTTTGTATGCCAGCTACTATGATACATTGGTACCTATTTGTGCAGTGAATAAAGTTGTAAACTATGTTAAAAATCGTACATAGCGTCTCGTTGTGATTTGAACCTAAAATCTGGCAAGATGCTCTAGACAGAGTGGAATTACATTCGGGGTCGGTTATAGGTATTATTAAAATTGCTGTGGCCGATAGAAACTCACTTAATCTAAAGTCTGCTGTCAAAGAGCAGCGTTATAAAGTTGACAAGTAGGTACTTAAACAACGTCATTTTCTAAATTCAGAATCAGAGTGTATTTAGTTAAAGCGCAAAGTTAAATAGTTGTTCCGTTACCTATTGTGTTCTTCAGTTAAAATAAATATTACAAGGTGTTACAACACGCACCCATTGTGTTTTACTGGTTCGTTTACAAAACTCATACCTACACGTTTGTAAACACATAAAAGCGATAGCGGGCAACGATACAGCAAAATATAATTCTTAGCAATCAGTCCTACAGCTGCTTCCCACGATGACAGCGTTACTAAGATTGTTGCTGCTCACAGTTTTGGTTTTATATTTCTCAAATGTCTGTGTAAGTATTTTTGTTGTCTGCTCTCTTGTACATATTTTGGTTTGCAGCAATATTCAGCTACGGTAATACCGTTTGCTAGCGTGCTTTATAGGAGTCTCCGCTAGCAATGTATCATTCGTCCTTCACATGCGTCCACTGCCCTCTGGTAAACGACGTCTGTCAATTGGCTTATCCTTACACCACGATGCCAATATAATATGTTCTATACAAAACTGTATTAAAGATCCTGGCTTTGTTTACGTATAAAGGGAATACCATCAAGTACACTCTGAAAGTATACCTAGATTTCTTCATTTTTTTTAAAGAAAAACTTCTTTAGCGGCTTTCTGCACTTTTTTTGGGATGGGTTAAAAAATGTTAAACTCGCGTTAGGACACGTGACCTGATCGAAAATTCATAAGACTATTATATTATCTGTGGTAATACAGAGGGAGAGTAAGTAATATCCCCCTCTCTTTCTACAGCGCGGCGAAAATGTCTGCTTCTGCTGTTTCGTTAAAGCGGCGCAGGGCACTTGCGCGAAAAATCACTAAGAGATAAACTTTTTAATGTAAAATTATTGGAAGTGATATTTTTTTTATGTAATATAAATTGAAATGTAATAAAATAGCGCAATAAATTAATGTGGTATTTTACCACATAAATGATAGTATTCTATGAAAATATTCAAAAATGCACAGCGTTTATGTTCAAGTTTTCACTAAAAACTACCGGCACTCTGGGAGTGCAACCCGTTTCTTTTTAAACATGTGTCACGTTAAGTCTCCACTACCTTTGGTTTACTGGATAAAACTAATGGCATCCGGCTTTCACCTTTCGGTTGCATGAAGTTAATAAATAAAATCCCTGTCATGTCAGTGTCGGCCCCATTTTGTACACACAATTACTATGGTGAAAGGTACAAACCTAGTTTACATTCAGTTGCTATGGTTAATTGATATAATATATTTACCTATTGGTGAAAAAGCAATCGCTGAGAATGGTCCGCGCGGTCCCGGAAATGAGATTCTTCTTGAAAACCTATTTTAAAACATATTGCTGAACGAAATGAGCAAAACATATTCAAGACACACATATTCTAGAAAGGTTCACAAAATAAACCTTGCTAAACTAGGTACATCATGTATTTTGAAACAACTGGGCGTTCAACATCATTGTTTTGGATTCTCGAACTGTCTGCTGGTACATGTACCTATAAGAGAACTATTTTACAGAATTATTTTAATAATGACTTGTACTAGAGATAAGGCCGGTGTCTGAATAAAGAATTTTGAATTAATGACGTAGGACGGCCGACTTTAATCCTTGACAAGTTTTTAGGACATATTAGAGTATGGCAAATACAAATAATGATGATATAAAGAGTGACGAAAGATAAAAATTGCCTTCAGTCCCGATAAAGCCCAATTTAAACCAAACCACCACCAATGAAATAAATGCACATTTTGACAGTAGCAACATCGTATAACCTTATAAAGGATGAACTTTACGTTTAAGAGCGTGTACACTGTATGGCATTTCATACAAATTTTCAAGTCACTATTTTGCGAAATGACTGAACCGATTTTAATGAAACATCATACATATAAGCACACACACATAGGTCTAAAAAGTTAGTTAGCAACATTTCCGAAATGTGTTAAGTATTTAAAAAAAAGATAACTGGAAATTTATGTTTGTATGGAAAATTTAAAATGGGTCTAATTCATGGGTTCCCATCCAGTGGGGCGCGCCCCACTTGGGGGGCGTAGGATGATCCAAAGGGGGGTTTGACGAGCGGCTTAAAAAAATCATAATAATTTCGCGCGCTTTTAACTGCGAGCGGCGTAGTGCAACAGCGACAGACAAGTCAAGATGCGATCGCCACCCCCGCGCGCTACAAGGAATCAGGAAATCGAATATCATGGCTCACAACGATGTTATCAAAGCATTTATTGAAAAACTGCAACTATGGGAACGTCGAATTCAAGCTAAAAATTACTCAGCGTGTCCTAAACTATCCTCAATGCTGGATGATAATCAAGAAACTGCACATTTGTCTGTACACATAATGTGTCATTTTAAAAGCCTTGCTGCTGAATTTTGTAGATATTTTCCCGAAAACTTTTCTGAAAACCCAATTCATAAATTAAAAAGAAATCCATTTGTGATTAATATCGAGCAATTGCCCGAAATATTGCAAGAAGAAGCTTTGGACGTGAAAAATGATTCGCATGATATTTTCAGCCACATGGATTTGACTGAATTTTGGATAAAATATAATGCCATTTATCCTGTTGTCGGCAAGGAAGTATTTTACCGTTTTTGACTACCTTTCTTTGTGAACGGGATTTTTCGACGCTGGTGGGTATAAAAGCGAAGGAAAGAAATAGACTTCATGTCGAAAATGATCTTCGCTGTGTACTGACCAACATGAAGCCTAGAATTGATAAATTGGTTAATAAATTGCAGGCCCAATGTTCTCACTAATGGTCAATATTATACGTTGTTCACGTTTAATGAAAGTCCATTCAAGTTTTCATCGTTTGTTTTTTTGTCCATTGTAGTTGCTACTACGCCCCCCTTATCCCAAATAAGGGGGGCGTAGTATTTTACCGTAAACTTTAACGAGGCGCATAGGGTAATAGGTTGGGAACCCCTGATCTAATTTAACTGCTACACTATTTATCAAAAATGTTTTCAACTAACTTTTTAGACCTACATAATTATGTATCCTGCTTATATGTGTGAAGTTTTATTAAAATCGGTTCAGTCATTTCGGAAAATAACGACTTGTTTTATTATTATCTATCTCTCTTATTTTCACCAAATGAAGCGACTCGTAGCTGTTTTCGTAGACCAGCGCTACGGCGCACTACCTCACCAATAAAAGAGATGTATTGTGCCCTAAGAGTTGTTTTTTACATTCTTAAGCAAGAATTTTGCAAGAAACAATTTCGTAATTCAATCAAAAGTCCTGAATTGTAAACCGGTAGGTACATACTAGAACCAGCTTACAAAGAATTTCGTAGCAACTAGCACTTTGCTACGATACTAGTAGAATGTGAATCGAGAGCGGAAATGTAGACCTAAAACTACAACCCCCTCGTAGCTTATTAGAATCAATAAGTACCGTGGTGGATCATGTCAAAAGTATTGGCAAGATCATCCTTATATATCGTTATAATAATTATTCTGCGATCGCCTAAACGAGCGTGGAGATTAAGCTCGTTTTGTTCCACCAATCGCTTATTGCAGCAATATGGAGGCATGGTCTTGGTCGCAGATGTGCTTCTCAAAATATAAAGTTTCTTTTAAACATTTAAGATAACGTCGTTTTCAATTTTTGGGGGAATGCAACTTTAATAGCATCGCCGTTTAATCTATATGAATGAAAACATCAATCGCTGTCTTTATGAAAGTTTATCACTTGAGAAAGACTCGTCGGATTTGGCAGATTTTTTATTTGATGTGTTTGTAATTATCAGGATAGGTTTGCGTGAAAGAAATTTTGGAAAACAACTGAATATGAATCTACACCCATGGGGTTGTCACGTGACACTTTGTTTTACGTACTTTGTGTTTATTAGAATAGAATAGAATACTCTTTATTATGTACGCCATATAAGTCACAAAAAAACCACCACCACCCTACCCCATGCCACCGAAAAAATTGCAAACTCCATACGCTTATAAAATATCTTGAGAGATTGTAAACTCTCGACAACTGAACATTAGCAATACTTTTTTAAGCATCAAAATTTGATAGTCTATACCTAATCTTTCGAAGTATTTCCGACAAATTATAAGAAGGAAAGAAAAAAATTAGAATGTTCAAATTGGATAGCTACAGGAATATTTTAAAACAATTGAAGATTCTTATTTGTAAGCACGCGCATAGTAACAGTACTCACTTACTACGTTAAAATATCCATTTTTTTCCCAAAGTCTGTCACGGCTTTAATGCTATATAGTAGGTAGGTATTTTATTTCTCGTTAAAAGTTTACGAAAAACTCGAGCGTTTGGTTGGCATTTCGAAATAACTAAATAATGGGCTTAATTGAACGGTTTCCAAGATCAGCTCTGTCTTTATAATTTTATCCGTATTTTTATTTGTTCACACAAATTGAGTTTGAAGTTTAATCCAAACATCAAAAAAATAAATCCGGAGTAAAAAATAAATATTATGTACCAGCAGACATTTATCCGCATAAGCATAGCATAATCAGCCTTTTTATGTTCCCACTGCTTAGACACAGGCCTCCTCTCTAAGAGAGGGAATGGGCCGTAATCCACCACGCAGGCCCAGTACGGGTTGTGAATGTCACATGTCTTCGAATTTTTGGTTCTAGGACATGCCAGTTTCCTCAGGATGTTTTCCTTCACCGTTTTGAGAGCAGTGATGATGAAATTAACTACTCAAAGTAATGTGCCTGGCTGGGGTTGAACCCGCAACCTACAATTCGTAAGTCGGGGCCGTTACCAGTCGGCCACCACTGCTCTCATTCAGCAGACATTGTGATGTTCAATTTACAAATATTTCTATTTTCCACAAAATTAAACAAAAACCCTAAGACACATTATTAACATAATATAATAATCACTAACAACACTTTATGAGGCTAACAGTTCGCCTTTCAAAGATTGTAAAAGATTGCTTTGAACTGATCACAACGTACTTTAACACTTTATGGAAACTATGTAATTAATGCAATGTATCAAGTAGTGAAAATATTGCTATTTTTTGTGAGTATAGCAGAAATAAAATAAAGTAAGTAAAGTAGATCATTCTGCCGGTGTAAGTAAATACCTATTAGTGGCTATGTGACCAGCCTACGTTCAGCGGACAGATCCTTCCTATTATATTATCTATACTAATATTATAAAGCTGAAGAGTTTGTTTGTTTGTTTGATTGGACCCGGTTATCTCAGGAACTACTGGTTCGAATTGAAAAATTATTTTTGGGTTGAATAGACCATTTATCGAGGAAGGCTTTAGGCTATATATCATCACGCTTAAGCCAATAGGAGCGGAGCAGCGATAAAGAATGTTTTAAAATCGGGGATTCCACGGGGACGAAGTCGCGGGCAGCAGCTAGTATTTAATATAGATATTTCAATTAATACTTATTTGTTTTAATGTTAGTTTTTAGGATAATTTAACTGCTTTATTTTGAATAACTTGCAGTAATAGATCGTTAGAACTACATGGGCTACTCCAAACAGAGTGTAGGTTATACACGGACGTACCATTGTAGTGGAAATCCTTAGTTTAGTGCTGTTACTTAATTTGGTTTTACGATTATGTATATCGACATCGTTAACCTACCGTTAATCGCTAGCTAATCCATGTTAGGAACAAGACTAACGGCCGAACCCAATAACCTATCTATCACATACTGGAGATAGAAAAACAAATGAAACAACAGAAAACCTATATAATTTTTCTGTTGTTTCATTTGTTTTTTTATCTCCAGTATATGATAGATCGATTATTGGGTTCGGCCGTTAGAGGATAGTCAGGGGAAGAGAGGTGTATCTAAGGATGTACACTACCTACTATTTCGACACTTTATAGCCTATTTGATCGGCTTTAAGGTTTTTTATTATTAACAAGCGCTAACTTTTGATTTAAAATACTTACATAATCTCTCACAAAAAGAGTCAATGGTAAAATTCAGCCTACCACTTAACCGAGCGGTTTTAATTCTAATTTCCAAAGTATATTTCAAAATTATTAGGTAGGAGTAACTACAAGCTACTTCGTAGTCGGATCTGTTTTTTGATTGATGCATATTGGTACCTATGTAGAAAACAGGCACCTCGCAATTGATGCATGAATACTGAAGGCGCCTCCGAGGCCGGCCCAAAAAAGTTTCCGAGGCGTGGAGGTTGGTATGAGATGGCGGGGGAAAATAATTCCAGGAAGGATTTGCGAGAGGCCTTTGTCCATTAGTGCAGCAGTATGAGCTCCAATAAAAAAGTATGTAGGTACTTAGATATAGGAGAATTACCTAATAAATACATAATTTCTTTTCAGTATTGCAAGATTGTTTTGCCACACAAACTGCGGTATTTGGAAAACATGTTGAATGCTGAGGTGGTGGCCAAGGCCGCGAAGATACGACAGCAGATGGAAGCTAACCCCAACATCCAGGATAGAGACAAAAGTTGGCCCCTGCTGCTAGCCCAGTATCAGGCTGAAGACAAAAACAACATGAATAGCATACCTAACAATAACTTCGGAACCTTATACAACAGACGCTTACCGAAATTTTAGTGATAATTAAGACTTAGGTTAATTAAGTTACTTAAGCTTGATTTTAGTGAAATAAATAGTATATAATAAATACCAAGTTGCCAAAATAAATATTATATATAATCGGTTCCTCAAAAACAACATTTCCTACTATTGACGTGATTTCGACTTTTTAGAGCAATAAGAGAACGTGAAATACACAACGTAGGTATATTTATATAATATACGTTATGTATTTCACGTTCTATATATAAATATACAATGTATACAACGTGAAGGCACAGAGCCCCCATCTGACAGATTTTGAAACGAAATATAGGCAAGTCCGAACGATTTTCAAATCACTTAAATCCGAAGCCTGGTCACCCTGTGAGTGTAGCTGGCGTGCAAGAACCACGGGAAATTGCCAATCGTATCCAACAGCTTTTTAAAGTTGAGTCACCTTTGGAAACTGCACCGCAGAAGCTTGAGGTTGATTCATTGTGACAATAAGTCACTCTTTGACGCTACGGCGTCTTCACGTTCGGCCTGATGCAGGTACTCAACGGAAACTAATGTTTTGGGAGGTACCTGCTTCGTCCGAGTGTCAACACTGTGTGGACACGGTGGGGCATACGGTTGAGATCTGCTTGGGCGGAGCAACGCCGTGTCCTCATCGAGGCGTTCGCTCGACCCTAGATCAATCCATGCGGAGCGAGGAGGCGTGGGAAGCAGTCACCTCCTTCTGCGAACAGTAACGCTAGCGAAGGAAGTTGCGGACCGCGTGAGGGAGACGGAAACCTCAGGCCCCAGCCGCAACAGAAGAAGACGCCTCGGGGGACGGGATAGTAGGGCGATTCCCGGCCACCGTAGGCGCGGTCCTGCGGATGGCAAGCGATGGTTCCGGTACGGGTCAACGGCGCGACCCACGTTGTTGTTCCACGCGCGCCTTATAGAGATGTCAGCAAAGAAGACGGGGCCTGCTAGGGTCAGCTAGGGTTGCGGAATTTGTTCGAAAGAGTCACCTCGGCCCTAGAACGCAAAGGGCATTAGGAGGAACACCGGTGGGTTTTAGTCAGTAAGAGTCTGACACTCCCTTCAGCTCAGTTTGGAAAAAGTAAATTAAATACCCGTCTTTAAAAAAAATAAGAAAAGTTTTTCAGCCAAGGAAGTGGCAGGCTTTATTAAGAATATTAGAAGAGGTAAATCTTCTCTCTCAAAGTTTATGTAAATGCTGGTTTTCAATTGCCAAGCGGGTTGGTCATATTTTTTAATCTGTGCATTAGCTATTCACAACTAATCGATAAAATGCTGTAGGTACACCCCACCGTTGTTGTACCAATTTCTAAAAATAAAACCGGTAATTTTTCGATCTCTCAAAGCTTTCGACCTTACAAAAAATGCTTCTTACAGCACATGCTCGAATATGAGAAAGATTAAATTAGATTACAGTCCGAAAGTTGTCTTCCAGACTGTAATCTAATTTAAATCTTATTTAGGTATTGGTACAACAACTTTTAAATAGTGTCAGATGTGGTCAACTTGTTGGTGAATTCAGCTGTGCCATTTTCGGGTGCTACATAGACCGCGTTTATGTCAACAATATTAGTGACATATTCATATGTACATACATATGTATGTCGGAGGTAAGCTGTTACGGATGTGGCGAGGCATCTACTGCCAAAATTATTATTAAATTTACGAGGTCCTCATCTGATGACATTTATTTTTAATTTTGCTATTAGTTAAACTGCCCTTTTTAATAGCTCGAACAGTTTTCAAATCACGATCCATGGATATGTGTCTTTCCTCATGCGCTTATAAAATAAAATTTCAGGTTAATAAATTATTTAACCTCTGTGTGTCTTGCCTTCACTGCATGAATTTTATTACCTGACCATTATGCTGACATCAAAACCAATTATAAATCATGAAAGCAAAGCTACCTACTGTAATTATATTTTTTTACTGCAAATAAAAAATCGAATCCAATCGTCTCTAATACTTAACTAAATTAAATATTTGTATGGTATCCTAGCAGAGTGGAAAAAAACTTATAAAGATGTTCTCTTCGTCTGTCCATTCGGATGTTAAGTAGGTACCTTTTCAGCCATTTTAGTTAAAGAGCTTTGGCATAATGAAAATTGGAGGATGTATTTATTGTATGCTCTGAGTGGTATAAATAGGTATTAAAAGTAATTAGGGGTGGCTGACCAAAAATTCGAAGACTGTGTGGTGGATTACGGCCCATTCCCTCTCCTAGAGAGGAGGCCTGTGTCCCAGCAGTGGGAACATTAAAAGGCTGATTATGCTTATGCTATTAGGGGTGGCTGGAAGTTCCTATATAAACATACAAGAACAGAGGGATGAAAAAGAGTCAGAACTCATCAGCGTGTGGGATACCGTTGGATCCCATAACAAGGTATATTGTACTGTGGGTATAATTTTTCTATGTGATATAGGTAAGCTGCTTCTACAGTTCGTTTGAGAAATGTTATAAACTAGTTACAAGTAGATGTGTCTGCGATACTCATTAAGCACAACGTCGAATACACCAGTGTGATGATTCACACACAGAGGTTAAATAATTTATTAACCTGAAATTTTATTTTATAAGCGCATGAGGAAAGTACTTTTGGAATTAATGGCCTACTTAGGTTACACAGAATATATTTTCTTTAAAAAAATACCGTGTTGTTCCTTACAAGGATCATCACACATATAATATATCTAAAGAACCTAGCCCACGCCTCGTAATGTAACCCTTCGATTGGTCGATTCATTCGCGAAGGTAGTGCGAACTTAGCAGTACCTACTAAAAAAATTGGTATGTTACAGTATTTTCCTTTATTCATTCACTCCCCTCGTCCCCCCGGGCGCGACAACAAGTATCAGTGGAAGCTCCTATAATTAATTCGATTACTAGTGCTAAAAGTTATCAAATGGTTGCAAATTATAGCTTATATTGTAGCTATTTTTATACGTTATAAAGTGTTCAAATCTTCTCCGATTACGTCAAGTGGTTAAGAAGTAAACTCAGTTTTAAGAAGGACTATGAGTGGTCACAAATTGCAATAACGATACATCTAGTAAGCGGACTCGGCAGCGTGACGCATCGGGTCAACAACCTCCAAACCTGACGGAGCGCACATCGGAACCGCTAGTACAGCATTCGGCTCGGTTCGGCTTGTGTTCGGATTGACGAGTGATAGATGTCACACGCGTTACTTTTGCAAGTTCCAATACCACAAGTCACCCGGTGAGTCATCATTGTTTTGAACGGCGCTGGGGACATACAACTACGCACTAATTAAACTTAGTAAACCATGTTATTTGCGTTACTGTATTGCATTTGCTGTCTTTAGTGTGCAGCTAATTTTCTGCTATAATTCTGCTTTTATAATTACTCATACCGCAAATAAAAACCATGTCTCTAAGGCGCACACCACCAAAAATCACACCTAAGGTTGACGCTGTATCCCTTTGCACCTCGGAGCCCAACTTAACGTCCACTTCGTTGGTTGATACCCCTGAGGATACAATTACTTTCCGCAATAAGCGTAGGCTCGATAATGTTTTTAGCGAAGAAATTAAAACACTTCGAGAAGATCTTATCCGTATGCTGAAGGACCTGAGCAATGAGCAAAATGTTAAGTTTAGACAACTTCACAACAATCTTGAGGAAATAAAAAAACAGAACTCCGAGTTGCGCGCTGACGTACAGTTTATGAGCGATAAATATGATGAATTGTTAGAAAAAACTAAGATTTTGGAGTCGGAAAGAAAAGACAGTAATGCATAGGTACATAAAACTATTAGAAGACAAAGTAGAAAATTTTGAAAAATCACTGAAGTCCACTAGTATTGAAATAAGAAACTTGCCTAAAAAACATTCTGAGACAAAGGAAAATCTTGTCGAAGTCGTGAAAAGTATTGGAAAAGTTATGAAAACACAAATCGGGACATCGGATTTAAGAGACGTATTTCGACTTCCCAGCAAGAAAGTAGAAGCCAGAGGCCCAGTGATAGTGGATTTTAATAGTATGATAATAAAGGATAAACTACTCACCAACATTAAACAATTTAATAAAGACAACAAGGACAACAAATTGAACACTAGCACCATAAAACTCGATGGAAACTCACCTATCTACATTGCCGAAAGCCTCTCAGCCAGAACTAAAAAGTTATTTCATTTGGCACGTGAGTTCTCCAAGGAAAATAAGCTCGATTTTTGTTGGACATCACATGGAAGAGTGTTAATACGATGCAAAGAAGGCCAAAAAGCTATAAGAATAGAGACGAGATGGATCTTCAAAAAATAAAACAGAAAATTGAAAATATCCAGTCAATATGACTAGCGCCTATAGAAATTGTAATGGCAGCCATCTGCGTATGTAACTTTTATTTTGATTTGAATAGTAGCTTAGCGCCTTATAAATTAGTGAAAGCAAACATCAGCTTAACTTGCTCTTGCTTTTATTCTAGTAGTAGTAATATACATATGTTTGTTAAATTTAAGTCTGTATCAAAAACCATACTGTTATGTCATTTCATATATTTTACCCATTCACTCTACGTATACTCCCACTCACAAACTTCCCTAACACACCTCACAGTTACGAATAATTCCACAAAAACATTAGCACACATCCATACAATAGCATCAACAAAGTATCAACGAAATGGAAAATTCTCTTCCAACATATATAAAACATGTATCCTATATTTTCTGTCATCTCCTAAACTAATTAACGTACATATATTTAAGTGCAATAAGATCAATAATCTGTGCCCACCTTATATTTATAACATTCGATCAATTTAATGATTATAATACTGAAATTGAAAGCACTGGCCTAGTCGAATGTATATCGCTTAGTGACACATCCCAATGCGCGCGCGTTTTTAATTGTTCCGCCAACCCTGCGGATACATTATGTGCCCTTAGCGTGAACATAAGGAGTATTCATTGCAATTTCGAATTACTATTAGCCTTTTTATCCACGTTAAACATACCAACTGATATTATTATTCTAACTGAGTGCTGGACAAACGTTAACATGCCACCTCCCAATATTAACGAATATGATATGTACTGGACTAAAAATACCATAAATCAAAATGATGGTGTCGTGGTGTATGTACGCAAGGAGCTAAGGGTGTCCTCAATTGAACCTGATTTTCCCGAAGGCAACTGTCTTGTCGTCACTATTAATACGGATTATACTTTTATTTGCTGCTACAGACCGCCAAGTTTTAGAAACACAGGAACTTTTCTCAACTCACTAGAACAGGTCCTTAGTAGATTAACAACTCAGAACATTATATTAACGGGCGATATAAACATAGACACTATGACTGATAATGCCACTGGTACAGTTCAAAATTATCTCAACCTAATTGCCATGTATGGGTTGAAGATCGGAATTACTAGGCCCACTAGAATCAGTACATGCATAGATCATTTTATGGTTAAGTGTTCGAAAACATGGAAGACCATCGTTTTTGAACAGCAGCTTACAGACCACTCGCCGATATTACTATTTATTAACAATGCCCGAGTCGACAAAAATATTGTTCGTTACCAAAAAGTAAAAATCCATAATGATGCGATCAAAGAAGCACTATTACATGAAGAATGGGATAGCCTTTACAGCGCTACCGATCCAAACATTGCCTGTGAAATATTGACTAAAAGACTCCTAACACTAATTGAATCAAATACTACAGATACAATGGTTTCCAGACGATACCAACCTTTGAAACCATGGATTACAGTTGGTGTTGTTAGGTGTATAAAGAAACGGGATAGGTTACATGCCCGTGTCAAAAAAAACCCGAATGACACAGACGTTAGTCAGAAATATATACGGTACCGAAACTCATGCAACTACTTAATTAAAAATCTTAAAACTAAATATTACCAGGATAAATTAAATAGCTGCGAAGGCAACTTGAAGAACACATGGAAAATAGTAAAAGAAGTGTGTAACATGACACAAAATAAAGGATCGTCGGAGGAGCTCCTTCGTATCAACAATACACCGACACAGTCACTTAATACTGTTAACGCCTACTTTACAACAATAGGAGGCATTCTGGCAAAGGACATATTAAAACAGACAAGCACATCTGAACATGCCCTAGCTCGACAAGCGGTAATGCCAAACAACAAGCGGGACTCAATGTCGTTTACTCTAACAGACCCTCACGAGGTGAGAGGAGTTGTTTTGGGACTCAGAACGCAAAGTGCACCAGGGTGGGATAAAATATCTACAGATATCCTCAAGCAGAATATCCTGTCCTTGGCGGAGCCTATCGCACATCTCTGTAATTTGAGCCTCGAAACAGGTATCTTCCCTGTTTTGTTCAAAAGGGCTGTTGTTTGTCCAATATATAAGGCTGGGGATAAAAATAGCCCTTCCAATTATAGACCTATTTCTCTCTTGTCCACACTGTCAAAAATACTGGAGAAAATCGTAAACAAGAGGGTAATAAACTACCTTGAAAAAAACAGTCTGCTTAGCAGCAACCAATACGGTTCTATAGTAGGGAAGTCGACTGAGGATGCGGTTCTTGCCTTAACCACAGCTTTAACAACTTACATGGACAAGGGAGATAAATGTATAGGAGTCTTTCTAGATCTTCAGAAGGCCTTTGATACAGTCTCTGTTCCTATCTTACTTACGAGGCTGGAAAACGTGGGCATTAGAGGATTACCTCTAGAATGGTTCAGGGACTACTTGTCTGGTAGGTCACAGCGAGTGCGTGTTGAAAAACACGTAAGTAATGATGAAATGTGTAATTACGGTGTACCACAAGGCAGCACCCTAGGACCCACATTATTCCTCTTATATATTAACGATTTGTGCAATTTGGCGAAGCCAGGACAGGACATATTTATGTTTGCGGATGATACTGCTCTTATCTTTCACGAGAAAACCTGGGAACGAGTATTCAAACTGGCTGAAACTGGTTTAGCTAGGGTGACCACATGGCTGGAGAACAGTCTTTTATCCCTCAATTCCAGTAAAACTAAATATGTCTGTTTTACTAAATCCGCTATTGGAAATGCAGATCCTGAACTTAGGATTAGGATACACACGTTTCCATGTAACCGTAAAACTGTACACCTAAATTGTAACTGCGCAACACTAACTCGAGTTACCATATTTAAATATTTAGGAGTTACACTGGATGAGAAGCTGAATTGGAGTGTCCACATAGCGTCGCTTGTGGTAAGGATCAGGAAACTCATATATATATTTAAGAATTTGCGAAAAGTGGCGAATCATAAACTGCTGATTCAAACTTACAAAGCGCTGTGTGAATGCCTAATTAGATATTGTATATGTGCTTGGGGTGGTGCTGGGAAATCCGTTCTCATAGCTGCTGAACGTGCTCAACGGGCGGTACTCAAAGTTCTCATGTATCTGCCTTTCCGGCATGCAACTACGACAGTGTACGAGGAAGCTAATGTGCTATCAGTTAGGAAACTGTTCATTTACGAAATAATTAAAAGATACCACAAAAGAATCGTGCCTACTCTTCCTATACTGTCCAAAAGAGTAGAATGGTGCCCCGTACCCCGTCATAAAACATCAGTTGCACAAAGACACTTTATTGTGCTTGCTCCGCGCATCTATAATATAGTAAATAATAAGTTCAAAATTAGAAAAATTAATACTAATCGAATCAAAAAAGTTATTCTGCCTTGGCTTAAAAGTTTGGACTATGACGCCACTGAAAATCTGCTTAAGTAATTATGAAGAGAAACACTCACACACTCACACACACAAACACACACACACACCTCCTCACTCAATACACTCAATCATACGCTCACACACACCCCATTTCCCTTGCGACTTATATTATGTATTTTCTTCTTCTTTTTCTTTAGTTTTTAGTTAATTTAATTTAATTTTTTATTTCTCATTTATGCATGTTAGATTAGATTAGATTACCTTTAATTTTATCATTTATTGTACTGTTGATACGCTTCGTAGTCTTTGGTGCCATAAATAATGTGTAACATAATAATTAGGGGAAGACACTAGCTCCTGTAATACAGTGTACACTAGCGCAGGGGCTAGGGAATTCATAAAAATAATGTATGCTTAATTTATGTCAATAAAGATTATTATTATTATTCCATTTATTTATTTACTATACATACTTCTTAAATTTTTAAATATTTCTATTAAAAAAAAAAAACATTTAAAAATATAAAAAATAGTAGCCCACCGGTATCGGGAACAGGGTCCAAGCTACCGGTGGTCAGGGCTCCCGAGAGAGGAACCTCCTCACTATACGCGCCGTGTCCAGGAGTACTGCTTTCTGGATCAAGCCCTTGATCCAGCTGCCCAACGAGAGCCTCTTGAGATGTTGGTCGAGGCTCTTGGCAATTATGCCATTGGCCGTCACGATTATCGGCACAATGACTGCTGTGTTCACATTCCACATGTCGACAACCTCGCGAGCCAAGTCAAGATACTTCGATTGTTTATCTTTCTCAGCCTTCACGAGGTTCTCGTCATGCGGGACTGCTATATCAACAATCATTGCGCGACGCTCTAGTCGGTCTATCACCACTATGTCAGGCTTATTGGCAACAATAGTCCTGTCAGTGATGATAGACCGATCCCAATACAATGTGCAATTGCCATTTTCGAGAACTGGGTCGGGCACATACCTATAGTACGGTACTTCCGATTCCACAAGATTGTATTTAAGGGCAAGTTGCTGATGGATAATCCTGGCTACGAGGTTGTGCCTGTGCAAATAGTCTCCGTTAGCCAGACTAGAACAACCGGAAATAATGTGGCGGATGGATTCCCCCGGCCGGTGACATGCCCGACATATGTCAACCGTACCGTCCTTCACAATGTACTTCCGGTAGTTGTTCGTCATCATAACTTCGTCTGTAATCGCACAGATAAAACCTTCGGTTTCCCCAAAGAGGTCACCAAAACGCAGCCAGGCCACGGACGCTAGAAAGTCTACATCGGGCCCATGTAGGACCCGATAAAAGCGCCCGTGAAGCTCCTTGCTCTGCCATACCTCCCTGCGATCATTAGTATCTAATACCACAGGTTTGCGCCAGTTCTCGTTAGCCAAGGAGAGCGGGGTGAGGCCCTTGTCCACTGCGACCACATCCCGGTGCATACCCACGTCCGATTCAAGGAAGTATTCCCTAAGGCTGCATACCTCGCGGTTGTGCAGGGTCTTAGCATTTAACAAGCCTCGACCCCCACACTTCCGCGGGATATACAGCCTCATTACCGATGATCGTGGGTGATGCATCCGATTTGCGGTCAGCAGTGAACGGACCCTCCTATCCAGGGCGTCCAGTTCTGTCTGAGTCCATTTGAGTATGCCGAAAGAGTGCGCACCTTGTTTCCGCCTGATAAAAGACTATTTAGTACTTTGTTCAGGCGGCCGAAGAAACGCTCCTTCAACGATTGTTTCACGCTAGTAGCATTGATGCCCAACGCTTCCGACATACCCAAATACTTGTATGTTTCGGTTGAGCAGAGGGATCTAAGGTATATGGAATCCGAGAGTTGGGTTCCCACGGATTCCATAATCTCACCTCGCTTCACATGCATGACAGCACATTTGTCCACACCAAATTCCATACTGATGTCGCTACTGAAGGTTTCTGTTACCTTCAGTAGCTTCATCAGTTGCAAGTTGTTGGGGGCAAAGAGCTTCAAGTCATCCATGTAAAGGAGGTGCGATATAACCTGACCACCTCTTCTCAACCGATAGCCTTGGCCCGAACCCTCCAGCAGTGTACTAAGAGGATTGAGGGCCAGACAAAACCACAGTGGACTCAGACTGTCGCCCTGAAATATGCCACGCTCGATCCTTATCGGTTCACTGTTCGCCTGGGTCTGTCGACATCCTGGATAGTGAAGGACCGTCCTCCACTGCCCCATACACGACATCAGGAAGGTGCGTAGAACTGTATTAACTTTATACAGCTCCAGCACCCTCATGAGCCATGTATGTGGCACTGAGTCATAGGCCTTCTTATAGTCTATCCAACATGTGGACAGATCCTTTCGGGAACGACGAACCTGTTGGCTAATGGCAACATCGATGAGGAGCAGCTCCTTAGTACCGCGGGCCCCGTTCCTACATCCATTTTGAGAGGTAGACATTATTGAATTACTTTCAATATGATCGTTAATCTTTGCTCTCAAAATGGATGTAAGAACTTTATAGACCGTCGGTAAACACGTGATCGGTCTATAATTTTTGGGTTCCGCAGTACTACCTGATTTATGGAGCAGGTGGGTTATTCCTGTAGTTAAGAACTGGGGCAGCGACCTTGACTCTAAGGCAGACCGGAACTGAGACGCCAAGCGAGCGTGCGATCTTGTAAACCATTTAATCCAAAAATTGTGCAGCCCGTCCGGCCCTGGAGATTTCCAGTTAGGCAACGGACGGACTGCACGTGCTACATCTTGGGGGCTGATGGTAATTGCCCCCATTTCTGGTATCGGATCGCACGTGCGCTCGACTTCCCGGGTCCAATCTCCCTCGGTATGACTGACAGGCACCGACCAGATGCTGCGCCAGAATGAACACATGGCGTCATCATCCGGTAAGTGCGTATCAGTCACAACTTGGTCCGGTCGCTCCCAAGCCCTGTAAACCCACCTCTCATTGCTTTGGAACGTGCGATTCTGAGTATATCGCTCCACTCGCCGCTTGTACCGACGTATACGGCTTGCCCATGCATAGACTTTCTGCTTCAGGAAGTCGATACGCTCTGTGACGCGGGTCAGATAGTCTCGAGGACTAATATCAGTCCCCGAGAATGCCCGCCTCACAAAGCGCATCACTCTACGACGAGTGTTGCCCTCCCTGAAGCAGATAAGTTTGCCGATGAGTGCTCTAGCCTCACCGATACGACGCTCGATCCTGCACTGCCAAGCTGGTACAGCTGGTCGTGCAGCTCTGTCACTGTTAGGAAATTTGACATGAGCTACACGACATGCTGCTGCAGCCGCACAGTACAAGATCGAGTGGGTATCGGCGAGGTCTTTGCTGCTATTAAAACAGTTTTCTAGTTGTGAATCTAGAGCACACACCAGCGCCCTATTTTTGTTATGCATGGGCAAACGTGGCAAACGAGGTCTAAGCCCAGGTGGTGTGGAACGATACTCTCGGAAAGCATCCTCCAAAGCGCTCCTCAATCGCTCATTGCATTGGGTACTCACGGTAATAGCCCCGTCGTCAACATCTTCACTTACATGGTCGGGTCGCGGTGAAATACTGGGTTGTATTTGAACCGCGGCCGGTGGCGAAGCAGGTGAGACGCGGCTACTCCGTGATTCTAGACGCAGTCTATCAAGCACGGCGTCATCCAACATACGGTTACGCTGGATGACCCGAACCTGATCCGACAATCGTTGGGCTGAAACGTTGACAGCTGGCTCAAGTACCTGAAACAGAGAGAGCATCCGACCACGGTACGCAGTCAGGTTAGTTCCCCCCTCTGTAGCCCCAAAGTATGAGCGCATGACATTTTCATTAATGGATTGCGTCCATCGCATGCGCTGCACACTTCCACCGATAGCGGGAACCCTGTCAGAGGCCGGTGGGCCTCGAGGTCCTAAGCTGGTCGGTGGTCGGCCTCGTCCGCGCCGACGCGCAGGCGGTGGTGTCGTCGGCGGCGAGAAGTATTCGTCGCTCGAGCTCGACGCAACTGCAGCTACCGGAATCTCTGGACTCACGGCTGGCGTAGGTCCCGGCGGCTGCGAGGCGGAGCTGAGCGACGAACCCGAAGATGTTGATTGTGTGGTTTGAGCTCGTGTCCGGCTTCTTGTCAGCATGTTGTCAAAATTGTTTCATCCCGTTTTGCTTTTCAATTTGTCGTTTTCATTCCACTCCATCTGCAGTAGTTTATTTAATTTTTTTTCTGGTTGTGTCTAGTATTATATTCATGTTGAAGATTGTTTGTTTTATTAAAATCAGTAATAAAAATACGGGGTGAAAATTTTGGTGACCGTCAACTTGACAGCCGGACCACAGATATATATATTATATTATTATTATTATTCTTGCCTGACTAAAAATACTACTGCACGTGTTGAACCCACAGCCTATGTTGTCACATTTATGTTTGTATAACAAAAATCTTCGTAGCTTCAGCTTCAACTATTTTACTTCCATAGATAATGGAATAGTAAGAAGTTTTATTCTCTTTAATATGGTAGTAGATCAGTGAGTTTTTTCTGAGACTTGTGAGTGGATAGCAAAATAAAAGGAGTACCTATACAAAAATTGTTAAAAGTTGTTGTGGATATAACACATCTAATATTACAATTTTTACTTCGTTTAAAGTAGGTACTAATGGACTTCCAGCAAATATAACTGGGGATATGCTAGACAAGGTGAAGTAATTCAGCACACCAAAGACCTATCGGATATTCGGATGAACATATTGTTACGAGCTTCAGGTTCGTTACAATTAAAATCAGCCGATTCAATAACCAAAAATGACACTTTAATTTACACCACACTAATTACACTATAAACTCACTAATCACAAAACACAATCGCACTATTAATCACTTGAGTTCGCAGTCGAAGATCGCTCTCGAAGTTATCACTTGTATCGCAAATCCAATACTGACTCGGTCGGTTTTTTTTTTTTTTTTTTTTTGGAATGGACCACTCGCAGTTCAGCACACTAAGGCTGGTTACTGCTCAACCGGACAATCCTGTGGTGGCCTCAAATGAATTTAAGGCCCCCAGCCAGGGCACTGACTCGGTCGGCACATGTGCCGGCCTTATATAGGACGCCGAGTAGAACTCCAGAAAGTTCGCGTACATATCGGTCGCGACCGACTAAGGTCCGAGAATTCTAGCATAGATAAATCTCGAAGGTCCTTGACTTCACTAGTTCTGCTACTCGATACTAGATGGCGCTAGTAGTACCAAATGCAACTATCTTCGTTGTTTAATTCTGGCGCGCAACAATATTTACCAGAAGATAAGAGCAACGACTTATGCATGAAGTTTTTCAGCAATCAATAAAAATATACCAGAGATTGTAAGGTTGGAGACCTCACAGGAGTAGGGAAATACAGGATCAGCAGAATAAGTAATCTTCTATATCTTCTATATCTATTCTATATATATATATAAAACAAAGTCGCGTTTGTTACAACACTTATAACTCGAGATCTGCTAGACCAATTTTCTTGATTTTTGTTTCGTTGGATTTGTCTTCGCCCCAAATAGCAGAATACGTCTTAAAAACAATGAAAATCTATATATATAAAACAAAGTCGGGTTTGTTACAACACTTATAACTCGAGATCTGCTGGACCAATTTTCTTGGTTTTTGTTTCGTTGGATTTGTCTCTGCCCCGAATAGCAGAATACATCTTAAAAACAATGAAAATTCGACGAATAAATAATTATGAAAGATGAATCATTTTCCCTAAATGTTCCTTTGTTTCGTTCCTGTCAAACATTTGTAAGTAAGGATTTACGTGTACCAGCAGACCATAAACATGTCGAAGCATTTCTGGGGCTGGAATTGTGAGTGAAGACTTACAAAGTACCAGGATACCAGGAACCATAATTATTTAACATCAAGCTATGATCCTTAGGAGACGAAAGAAAGAACACTGAGCCAGAAAGAATAAATGGCGCAGGCATAGGATATATTTATGTAGGACATTTTATCCCGTTTCCGTGGGAAGTGATCAGTCTAGCCGTTTATTTGTTAAAAATTGTAGTTTCCGGGGCTAAAATTGCATGCGCTAAAGATTGACCAGAATGAAGAATGTCGAAGAATTTCAGGGGCTGACAATTTGAGAAGTAAGGATTCACGTGTACCAGCAGACCATAAGCAAGTCGAAGCATTTCTGGGGCTGGAATTGTGATTGAAGACTTACAAAGTACCAGGACACCAGAACCATAATTATTTAACATCAAGCTATGATCCATAGGAGACGAAAGAAAGACCACTGAGCCAGAAAGAATACCTAAATGGCGCAGGCAGGTGAAACCGCGGGATACAGCTAAGAAGTATTTTAGCTTTAAGTTTTCTATTTTAAAAATAATTTCACCAATAGAAAGCTAAATTTCACCAGCGACTTACTTTTATATTTATAGAACATCATTCATACCCCTAAATATTGTGTTTATTTTATATGGCAAAACAACGTTTGCTGGGTCAGCTAGTCTATATATATAAAACAAAGACGGGTTTGTTACAACACTTATAACTCGAGATCTGCTGGACCAATTTTCTTGGTTTTTGTTTCGTTGGATTTGTCTCCGCCCCGAATAGCAGAATACATCTTAAAAACAATGAAAACTCTATTAAAGTAAACGCAGTGGAAAATGGTTTTAGGTGAAACATTTTTAGTGCATTGTAGATTATTCAAAATTAACAAGTGCTTTCTTAACTAACTCAACGAATACATAATTATGAAAGACTAGCTTCTGCCAGCGACTTCGTCCGCGTGGAATAGTTACTTTACCCCCGATTTTGAAACTCTTAGCCCGATCGGTTTAAAACTGACAAAGTTTCATACAAACGTTCATTCCCTATTTTATCCCCTTGGGCACAGATAATATAATACTACAGTACCTTGGGGGTAGAATTAATCAAAATCCTTTCTTAGCGGATGCCTACGTCATAACATCTACCTGCATGCCAAATTTCAGCCCGATCCGTTCAGTGGTTTGGGCTGTGCGTTGATAGATCACTATGTGTGTGTGAAATATGTACAACTTACAACAAAAAAAGAAATGAAAGTAAAGCTGAAATGCCTGTGCAAAATTATATTATAATAACCTATACCTACTTCACTTAAAAATAAATACCTATAACTACGTATAACTAATTAATAAAATAACTACTAATTAATAAAAGTATCTACGCTTTTAGCTACTTAATACTAAAAAAACAGAGCATAAATTAGCCAAAACTAACCTATCGGTATCTAAAAATCTATGCTCCTACTTCTACTACTACTTCACCTAAAAAGAAATAAAATTGAAACTATTAATAATTTGTAATTTGAACGAATATGTAAACATTACCAAAATAACTAATAAGTACCTATTTTATAAAATAGCAACAAAAGTTACACACAACTAATCACAATAACATCTTACAGCATGACGGCGGCGGCGCGATGGCTTATTATTGTATTCATGTATAAGTTTGGTGTTTCTATACCGATTTCTATGATTCTTTTTTTATTGAATAGGCAATAATGTTAACTTTTTTTAGCGATAAGTGAGAGTATTATAAACGTAAGAGTAAATAAATATAATCAGAAAGTTCCGAACTGCTAAGCTATCGGGAGTTACACGTGTTATTGTGAGTCAACCATAAAAGATAGACATATGCTGTTGTGGGATATTTTTTTAGATAATTTTATGTAGAACATTTCTGTAATACATTATTTCTATGTAACTTTAACCATTAAGGCTACACACGCGACGGAAGCTTAAAAAATGGAGTAACTTCTCCCGTTTTCCCAACATTTCCCTTCACTGCTCTGCTCCTATTGATTGTAGCGTGATGAAAAGTATACTATAACCTGCCCAGGAGTATGAAGAATAATTGCACCAAGTTTCGTTAAAATCGGTCAAGTAGTTTTTGTTTCTATAAAGAACATACAGACAGACAGACAAAAATTTTACTGATTGCATTTTTGGCACCAGTATCGATCACTAATCACCCCCTGATAGTTATTTTGAAAATATATTCCCTGTACAGAATTGACCTCTCTACAGATTTATTATAAGTATAGATGAATCATTTTCCCTAAATGTTCCTTTGTATCGTAGCTGTCAAAAATTGCATGCGCTAAAGATTCACAAGTACTAGAAGACCAGAAAGAAACATGTCGAAAACTTAAGAAGTAAGGATTCACGCGTACCAGCAGACCATAAACATGTCGAAGCATGTCTGGGGCTGGAATTGTGAGTGAAGACTTACAAAGTACCAGGATACCAGAACCATAATTATTTAACATCAAGCTATTATCCTTAGCAGACGAAAGAAAGATCACTGAGCCAGAAAGAATAAATGGCGCAGGCAGGTGAAACCGCGGGATACAGCTAAGAAGTATTTTAGCTTTAAGTTTTCTATTTTAAAAATTATTTCACCAAGCTACACTTCACCTGCGACTTTCTTTTATATATAGAACATCATTCATACCCCTAAATATCAAGGCTTTCTTTATTCTATCCTGTAATTAACAAAATGGACTTTAATTACTTAAACTAAAATCTATTTATCGACATCATTACTCTAACATTGAATTTTTAACCACAAATAGTCCTTATTCTCTATAATATTAGTTATATATACACTTAACCTAAAAATAAACTAAAATTCTCCTAACTACAAAATGGCATCAAAAAACTCGTCCGCATCGCTATCGACTGGAAGTGAACCCCATAGACTGGCGGCATTGCCACGTTGTATGGCAATGCTTATCCTTTGACCGAAGTAAAATCCAGCCCTTGGGTCACGCGAAGTGTCAACTAAACGTTTAGCAAGTTCTTTAAATAACGCATGAGCACTCGGACCCCACGGTCCGAGAGTTTCAACCCCAAACGGCTCAAACATATAATTGCCGACTAGGTTATTAAATTTCCGCAGTTTGAGGTTCTCAGCAGCCGCAGCTGTAGCACCAGCACAACACGACGAGTTAGGAAGATAGGATGGCGCAAGAGTATCGACACAAGTAGCGTCCCACACTAAAGGCCTACCCATCTTCCATGGAAATAAAGACATACCGTCCGGTCGCTTGCCATCGTCGCGTGCCAGGCCATTGGGTTCTAATACGGCAGGAACGCCGACGGCAACAAGAGCACGTCGGATAATGTCGTTGATGTTTGCGTGCCGTGCTATGCGACCCGCACTACGACTGCATGACAGGCCGTGGTGCCCGAGGCTGTTGACAGCTTCGCCACAGTGACAGCGATGAGGAGAGCAACAAGAAGCGCCTAAACGAAGGGAAGCAGCGAGGCGGAAAGTAGTATCGTCGAACAAGGTGCCTATGTTCGACGACGGTAGTGCGTGAAGCCAGAGGCCCGACTCCCACTCGCCCACAGCCAGCAGGCGCGCACGCTCCACAGGAGTAGCAGAAGTAGCAATAAGCTTTTTCTGAACTTCTCTGCAAAGCGGCTCATCCCACCGTCTCTGGTTTGATGGGTAAATATTGTTTTTACTTTATATGGCAAAACAACGTTTGCTGGGTCAGCTAGTTAATATTAAAAATAAGAGCACACACACCGCAAGGCACAATATTGTGCATTGTATTAAGGATTTTTATGCTGTACTTGTAGAAAATCACAGACACTGCTTGGGAGGTCTACGTTCAGCAGTGGACACCAGTTATAAACTCAGCACTGACTTGTGCAGATCACAAACACGTTAGTAACTATAAATCTATGATATTTAGAGGATAATCAGCATAACTGTATTGATGTTCATCGATCGGAGATCAGGATAGAAGTGCTGCCAGTAAATGACTGCCGATTTGCTTGGAAAAATGGAATATGTTTGAAAATTAGAAACCGAAAATTTAAATTATGACCGGCCAGAACGAATGCGTTTCATTCAGAAACACACATCGTTACAAAGATCATGAGACAAAGTCTATTCTACGACCTGAATACTGAATTTGAATTGTAGTAATGAAGATTTGGTTAAATATTGAGAATTTTATGATAAACTAGCTGCTGCCCGCGACTTCGTCCCCGTGGAATCCCCGATTTTAAAACATTCTTTATCGCTGCACCGCTCCTATTGGCTTAAGCGTGATGATATATAGCCTAAAGCCTTCCTCGATAAATGGTCTATTCAACCCAAAAATAATTTTTCAATTCGAACCAGTAGTTCCTGAGATTAGCGCGCTCAAACAAACAAACAAACTCTTCAGCTTTATATTATTAGTATAGATAAATAAAGAAGAGTGTTGAAGTAATGTAAACGCTCATGTAGTAAGAAGAGTAGATAAGAACAACTTTAACAAAAAGATCTTAAAGTGTAAAGTAAATTACACATTGTCAGGAAAAGTCATACCTAAATGGATTTTCGATGGGAGACCACCAAAAAATTCAAGCAGGCTTCAGAATTTGGATAGACAATCAATGCTATTATCAAATAAACTATGCGTCTCAATGCTGATGTTAATGGGCGAGTCATTTCTTTTAAAATTATTTAGATAGATTATTTTTTATTGTACCCAAAGATTTATTTTCCGATCTTGCAGCTCAAGAGAAACTAAAGAAAAGTACAGTAATCATTTACATTGAAGGTAAACGATAAAAAAGTGAACGAGAAGCGAAAAAAACATGGTGGGCTATTCTTAACTTCTTTATTGCTACAATTAATAAACCTTAGGTAAATCTAAATAAACTATATACATATATGTAAACTAAAATCTTTCTAACTACAATATGGCATCAAAAAGTTCGTCGCAATCGCTATCAACTGCAAGTGAACCCAAGAGACTGGCAGCATTGCCACGATGTATGGTAATGCTTATCCTTTGTCCGAAGTTAAAGCCAGCCCTTGGATCACGCGAAGTGTCAACTAAACGTTTAGTAAAATAAAGCATGAGGACTCGGACTCGGTCCGGGAGTTTCAACCCCAAACGGCTCAAACATATAATTGCCGACTAGGTTATTATATTTCCGCCGTTCGAGGTTCTCAGCAGCCGCAGCGGTAGCACCAGCACAGCACGACGAGTTAGGAAAATATGATGGCGCAAGAGTATCGACACAAGTAGCATTCCACACTATAGGCCTGCCCATCTTCCATGAAAATATAGTCCGGTCGCTTGCTATCGTCGCATGCCATGCTATATACCTACTTAATTTGATACTAATTGTTACACCAAAGCAAGAAGTACCTAAGTCTTGTCACAAATTCATAATTGTTACAACGGTATCATGAAAGTTTCCGACATCTGAATAAAAAACATGTAAAAGAGTACTTAGTAGTAGTTGAAGAGGAATTGGACAACAATACAGAATTATGTAAAGGATGTACCAATGGCAAAGCAAAGGTTGAAGTTCGGAACATGAGAACGAGCAACGAAGCCTGAAGAGCTTATTCACTTTGATGTTTGTTGAACTTTTATGCACCCATTTTCAAAATGTCGATACTTTGTTCTTTTCAAAGACGGTCACTATTCTCGTAATCGTCAAGTCTAGGTATGTCATGAAACACAAAAGCGATCCATTTTGTTCTGGCTTATAAGTTTTGTACCTACAAAGTGCCTAGCGGGTTTCTGAGATAAGTACCTACCGCTGAGCATTTTTTTTTTTTAATTTCTGAGCGTCAGTAATGTTGCAAATAGTCACGCCAGTTTTTAGACCTGTCTCGGTTTCGACGTTCGTCTGAAGAAATCCACAGCGTGACGGTCCTCGTGCATTTTGTACCTGTAAATGTGGCTCACCAGATCCTAGTTTAGCCTCGAAGGCTTAATTTGATTAACCATCCGTAAAACTCATGCCAATTTGTCAATAAACTAAGTCTAAAACTATACTCATAAAAATTAAATTAAAGCAGTACCTACCTACCTATGAATAAATTTAGTTAATTAGGTAGGTAGTTTAAAAAGGAAACCATATATAAATCCTAAGTGGGACTTGGCTGAATATACCTGTTCCCTCATCTTTAATTGCCTGATGCATTGCTAGCGGAAAAACGGAACACACCACCTGCACCGAGGGGAAACTATCGAGCTAACGGCGACACCTCACCAGACCAAGGCAAAGATAGATGGACCTTCAGAAAGAACTGGCCCATATTACCGGAGAATAGCAGCGTATGGAAAAAAAAAAGAATGTTAAGGACCTCTATCTAACAATAGACGACATCAAAAGAATGCCTAAATAAAAGCGCGTATTTTATCCGCTCGGCTCAGCGCTGAAAGTTTTATTAAAATCCTACGTGATTGCACTGTCGGATTTTACGAAAACCACCAAAATGTGAGTAGGTTCGAACAAATATTGCGTTGACGATATTTACTCAGGCGTTCATTTTAGTAGGTAGATACCTACTATGTGTGCGGCACACTGCAGTCATTCTAATTAAAAGTCAAGCCGGTCACTTAATACATAGTAGATCGTAAAAAAGGTCTCGAACTATTTTATCGGATGTTGGATAGATACCAGTCGAATTTCCGTCCGATCAGCAAACTACGTCCGAGTTAGCTGCAGGCTGCGGTGTTAGTGATAAAACTGTTTTAATCCACTTGAAGCAAATTGGGAAGGTGAAAAAGCTTGAAAGGTGGGTAGGTATCTCACGAATTGAGTGAAGCAAATCAACAAACGCGCGTCGACTGTTGCGTTACATTACTTAACCGGCACAATAATGGAGGGATTTAAAATCGAATCATTATGATGACTTGATTTAAAATCGAATCGATGAAAAGTGGATCATGTACAAAATTCGAAAGCGCTCATCGCAATGTCTGCAACTCTGCACCCTGGCGAACCAGCCAAATGGTGCCCCAAGCGAAAATTGACTCAAACGCTAGACCACATGCTGCACATCAGATGGCTACCAAATTAGAGGAGCTTCAATTGGAATGTCTTAAACATCCACCGTACTCTCCGGACCTTGCTCCAACAGATTACCATTTTTTTCGAAATTTGCATAACTTCTTGCAAGGGAGAAATTCAACTGCTATGGGGCAGTCCAAACCGCCTTCAAAGATTTTATTGATTCGCGTCCGAATGGTTTTTTAGTAAAGGGATCTATGAACTACCTATGAGATGGAGTGCATAGGTAGCAAAAGTACTTATTAAACTTATAATATTAAAAAAAAAACGACTACCTTCCTCAAAACGCCAATTTCATATGTTAGGACCTAATACAACTTTTCTTGATGGGCCGTCTAACAGTGAACTCTCCGCTTTACTCCAGTTTTTCTAGTCTGTCAGCTACCTGATTTTACTAGGTAAAATAAAAAAGGATTAGCTACAAAAGTATTCAGTTTGAAATGTTTTGTTTGACAATGTCAAAATTCTCTGTTGATATAATTTATTTGTGTGCTATTCAAGCCTCGCAAAAATAAAATAGACCTATATTAAGTTTACTATCGCCTTTAAATATGTCGTGCGTAACGCAAGAGGCCGGTAGCGGTGATTACAGTTGGTTACTGTCACAGCGGTCACAGAATGAATCAGTAGAAGATAGATACAGAAAATGCGGGCTTATGAACACAATACAACATTTAGATATATTTGGTGTATACAATTCGAGTTACAGTGAGCACAGACCCAGACGAAGAAAACTTTTCAATTGTGTTCCAGATGAGGTGGCTACATCGATTTCTTTTGCAGGAAAAACACGAGCTGATGATACAGTGAACGCTGTCAGTGAGTCGTTAGGCAAAAGTGTACAGTCAAAGTTAAAGAGGTTCTCGATTACAACCAAAGTGGCTGAATTCTACCCCGGGAGAGATGCTCTATCAAAACGTTTGAATAAGAACAGGCAATGCTGTAAAAAATTGTGCTTTGGCGTCTATGTACCAAACATGTAATGTAATATAAACCTAAGTAGGTAAAACCGTCGTCATTGTTAAGATAATAAAGTGTAACCTACCTAAACAAAATAATGTATTTAATTGTAAAACATCCTTACAGCACATGCAGCAGCAAACACATGCTGGCCAGGCTAAGGCGCGAGTGATCCCAAAAACATGACAAAGATTTCTCCACGTCGAATATTAGAATGGAGCAGTAATGCTTCGATGATTCAGGTTTTGTGCCTGCCTCCACTGTCCTCTTCCTTAAGTTATCCATTAAAAATCAGCTCTTTAGATAATACTAGCTTCTGTCCGCGACTTCGTCCGCGTGGAATAGTTACTTTAACCCCGATTTTGAAACTCTCAGCCCGATCGGTTTAAAATTGAAAAAGTTTAATACAAACTTTCATCCCTTTCGACCAAATTTGATTACCATAAAAACGGTTCTAGTGAGTTAATCTTAAAAGATAGACATATACTCTCGCGGACATTTTTTTAGATCATTTTAAGAGGAATAATTCTTTCCTACATATTTTTTTTGGTATCTTGAACCGTTTTCGCAGCGTACGCAACGGAGGCCCTCAAAGATGAATAATTTTCCCCGCTTTTTCCACATTTTCCATTTTTTTCTTCGCTCCTATTACTCGCAGCGTGATGTTATATAGCCTAAAGCCTTCCTCGATAAATGGTCTACTCAACCCAAAAAGAATTTTTCAATTCGAACCAGTAGTTCCTGAGATTAGCGCGTTCAAACAAACAAACAAACTCTTCAGCCTTGTAATATTGTAATAACATTTGTCTATGGCTTAGTGACGATGGCGGTAGTCCCATTCGTTAGATTCGTAGGAAGTGCGTTTCTTCTGTTTTTTGTTTCGAGAATAGCCGAGTTACTACGAACGCATCCGACTGAAGTGTCATTCCGCTCGCGCCGGTGTTTTCGTAAACCATGGTCCGGAGCGAGGAGGCATGGGAAGCGATCGCCTCCTTCTGCGAAGCAGTAATGCTAGCGAAGCGAAGGAGGCGGAACGCGTGCGAGGGAGAGAAACCTCACGCCCCAGCCGCCGCAACAGAAGAAGACGCCACGAGCGTCGGGAGCTATGGGTGGCTCACCGTCCGATAGCAACCAGGCTCGACTCGACGGCACGTCGTGTTCCACGCGCATCACAAAGAGCCGTCAGCATCGAAGACGGGGCCCCATAGGGTCAGAGCCTGTTAGGGTTGCAGAATTTGTTCGAAAGAGTCACCGCGGCCCTGGAACGCAAAGGGCAAAAGAAGGAAACTCAAAGCTCATTCCATCGTCGACTTTGTCTCTGTCACCTGTGACTAGTGTCAAGAGCAAATCCATTTCACAAATTAAAAAAACCGACAAACGCTGCGCTAGAGTCAGATGGTACAGTCGTAATATTATTTTTATGATTTGTGCCGTTACTAATTACTTTGCTTTTGATTCACATTGGTCAATAATAAGGATTAGTTAGCTTCTGAAACCGCGTGTGTGACTTATTATTACCCTAGTTTATTTGGGTTTGTTCACAAACAATCTCAATTGGCCTAAACTTGAAGTTTCTATAACGAAGACGTCCTAAAATGGGAAAAGCACGCGAAATTAGCAGTGAAGTGCGTTTTACCATCGTTGTTTTACATAATGAAGGCATATCCGAACATGAGATTGAAGTTATCGAAGACTTGTGTTCATGGCACAATAACTCGAACTAGGGCCTTTTTAGATTGAAAGCCCTTCAGCGTAAAAAAATCTCGAGTAAGTATACTGAATTATACGAAACGTTGCTGAACGACTTACCTATAAACATCATAATTCTACCTACATATTCTTTAGAGTTTGCTGAAATTACTAGAAATGACTGTACCTACTGATGATGCGTCTATAACTGAAACCTTTACATTTGTTAATGATTAACGATTTTTGTTTGAGTTGTTTTCAGTTAATTAGTTTTCTGAATCCGAGAAAACGAATAGTGATAAAAATCAATATTTGAGTGAGATATGTAGGTAGGTACCTATGTATAATGTTTTACTAACTACCAAGAATGTGTTAATTATGTTAAGGACTTGTCTCATTTAATCTTCATTTAACGTGTATGTATTTAAATGTACTAGCATTGTTGGTTCCAGAATATAAACTATTAGTAGGTATATAATAACATATTTTTACATTTTGTTAGTTTTTTACGGTTTATCTAATAAAACGTTTAAATGTGGCAAACTGCTTTTTATATTTTTGCTACAGTAGGTAGTCCTATATAATATGATCTATTAAATGATTTGGTGATGAAGACTCAAACATAGACAAAGGGCGGCATCTAAATGACACTCGTATATACTTTTGTAAATCATTTTATTGGAAATACTTTTCCGAATCACAATAATTATGTTACTACAATAAGTGTCATTAGCGCTGCTATCGTATGGATAGCGGCTAAACACAGATACGTAGTTTATCTTAAGCCAGACCCATTAATCCAATTTGTTAGTCAAACAAACTGCTGATCGGTATGAAATAGTGAGAGTTATTCATAATTATCTACTTTTTCAATGCTGCATCGGTCTCTTGAGGCTCGATCTAAATCATCAATGTGGCCATTAACGGACGAGGTCGTTCATCAGATCTGTGTATAACTAAGCTAAGACGACACGAAGCCCGCTAGCCTCACGTTATCTACTTCATAGGTAATGACCGCCTAGACCGAAGAATTTGGTAACATCAGAGTGTAGGTATATGTTACCGGAAAATTGCACACTCCGTAAGATTGTAATTTTTCGATATATTTTGAATAAGTCTTTTAGTGAAAAATAAATATCATCCGAATTCATTAGTTTCCAATATATTCGTGTCTTATCAAAACATATTTTACAATTTTACACGACATTTTACAATCTTACGACATTTGTAATTTTCCGGTGACGTATACCTATATCATATGGGTCTGGCTTTCACTCAGTACCTACCTACCAACAGGTTCCAATAACACCGTGGTGTTCCTACCTACGTTACGTTTACACGTTCGATGCTCAGTCTCACAATTTCATGTTTGCTTCTGCTGTTTGAATGAACTTTCAATTGATTTTATTATGTTTACGACAAATAAGACTAACAATTAGACACTGAGGATACAACTGCAAGCACTGACTATTTCTATTTAAGATTTCGTACTAATAATATCAATGGAATTTAATTATATTTAGGTACTTTCACCGTTGGTGGCTCGCGAACACGGCGCGTTGAGAGCGGGGCGGTGCTTAATACTGGTAAAACATGAAAGTCCCTCAACCGGACGATAGCCGCCACTCGCCAGCCCACGCGGAATGTTCGCGAAATGCGGCCCAAGATAAAGAGATAAGATAATGTTTTCATGTTGTCTAAAGTAGGATCCTTATGCCATCCAATGCACCTTAAGAAATAATTGTATAAATAGGTTATATATTGTAAACAAAATATATAGATTTAGAGTAGACAAAATAAATTCAATATCTTATAAACAGCTAATTGTACTTTTAATTACATAATTATACTGAATTAAATACGTTAGTGTAAATATACAGGATGGAGAAAGTCGACACACACAGGAAAAAGATTTACTTACCATAAAGGTTTTGAACAGTTTCGATCCTCTAAGTTTGCAAACTTTCCTGGCTCTTATGGAAAGCATTTTCTATCGTATTAAGCGGTTTCTTCTGTAGGTATCTATTTATTTGTTTTTAATTTTACCACACCACCTTATCCTATAAATCCCGGGATTTTATTTTAATCAAAAATACTCTCAGAAGCCGCTTCCATGATAATGATATTTTTAGAACAGGTTGCTTTGGCAAATATGCATCCAGTCTTCTATAAGTAATACTTCTTAATAAAAGCCACAATCTATAGGACTGTTATAACGTTTTTCCTTAAAAGTGGTAATCGTAGTTAGCATGCGTTTATACCCAACACTAAATGCATTAGTCAACGTTTGAAAGCACTTGATGTTAATACATGGTTAGAGCAGGTAAGGTTGTGGTAATAATAATCAGTGACCATTTTTCGTACAACAGGTAGATCTGACTTGTGAAAACTGATCTAGCTCTAACAGTAACGAAATCGGTACCCATGCTTACCTACATACTTAATAAACTGACGGACTACATAAAACTATTATTTTTTCTTACTCAGAAAGCATCCCTTTAAGCTTCAGATGTACGTCCAACTCCCGGTCTATAGAACCTATACCGGTCTACGTTTATTGGACTTGGTTTGATTGTACTTTCCCCTGTGTTGCATATATTTTTTCCATCCTGTATAATTGAAGCTATGTTTCAAGTTATAAAACGTACAATAGGTACAAAATATTTCTTGTGAGAATTTGTTTCAATACTTATGTATAAAATTACTATGAACTCTTAAAATCGATCAATGATGATTTATTTATTACTTATATGAAACAAAACCTCAGTCAGAATCCATAATATGTAAAAAATAGTAAATAAGATTCCAGACAAGTGAAAATTTAGAAACAACAGAATTTATTGGAAAGAGATAGAAGTACTTGGGTCGCTCATAAAGAACGAACAATTTGTTATTACTACACATATTAAAATTACATTTATTATACACGTGGAACTTTAAAGTCACTATAAATCATAATATACAAATATCATTGTTTGATTAAAAACCATATAATATTTTACAGAGTATGAGAATATGTACAATATTTCATAACTAATATTATAAATCACTTCCTCCAATAAATAAATTAATAAATGGATATAAACAAAAGATAATAATTTATGATATAGAACATACGGTTACGATTCAGACAAATATACACCAAGTAGACACTATTTAAGAAAACGACATGGATTAATTAAATGTAGTCCAACCTTTGGGTACACTAGGTGTTGGGGGCTCTTGTAACGCGCTCGAACCGGGGGAGTAGTCTAATAATCCAAATTGGCTAAAATCTAGTCCATATTCGTGTAAGAGAGCACTGTCTGTAGATTTGATTTGTTCAACTTTCTGATTTTTATCACGACACTTGAGCGGATCGAAATCTTCTAGGTTTGTCGGCGAATCGTCCAGTTTAATGAGATCAGAATCAGAGCCACACGACTGAAAAAGAAATATGTGATTTAAACAAGCACAAAGCGAGACGTCCCATGGTAGGCCATTTGTGCCTGTGTTATCATTACAGGAACACCAGCTGTAGTATTACAGCTGGAGCTCAAAGTAGGCACTGCTCTCATTGTAATGGCTCATTTACATTAGTCGCACCCCTGTCAGTATGCAAAGCGTCCTAAACATGATATCCACACACGCACGCACGTGTGCACGCGAACATGCACACTACCGTTTCGACCACATCGTCAGTGTTCTAAACGTCTACCACAGACAATTCCAGTCAGCCTAATCAGAAGTCCATTGCATGCAGTATAGAAGCAACATTTTTATTAACATTAGAATGTAAAGCGGCTCACAATCGCGTAGAAAGCCTGTTCAGCTAATGTAAATCAGCCATGAATGGTCGATGTAAATACATTTTATTTAGTATTAAAATTAAATCCAAAACTGCTGTTTTTGTATTGTTTAACTGTATAGGTGTTTGTGTCCGGTTTCAATACATCACACATTTTTATCAAAGAGCATTATTGGGTAGTGACTGATAAATAAAGATAGATTTATTTGTTTATACGTTAGTCTGTATTTGTGTACCTACGTGCCAATATTAATACGCTGTTCCCAACTTTGTTTAAAGATTTAATGAAATAAAAAATAATTGGCCAGGCGCTACTTGTAAAGACGCTCTCTGTGCACCTAACTGCTAGGCTTCAACTCTTTTACCTTAAAAGTATTTTGTTACGAATTTTTATCACTTTTGTGTTAGTGTGTTGAAAAACATCGTTACATCGATGAGGGCATTTATCTTTGCAGGTCCTCGGCTCTATAATGGTATCTATTTAACCGACACAGGCGTCTATTTTGCCTCGGTTGCAATGACAACGTTTGCCCATTTGCATCATAATGCAAAATATCTGGATATACAATCATGTATGATCATATTTCGCATTGAATGGCACATACAGACAAAAGTATAAATGTAACTGTTATAATTTTAAAAAGAACAAAATAAAAAACTAACTTTGAAATCGGACTCGAGTCGTTGAGCGAACGCTATTTTATTAATTCATTAAAGATGTGCATGTAAATACAATATTTTCATAAAAGTACTTACAAACATTCCGCTATCAACGTAATATAAATATGCTAAAGGCGACAGTGCGTGACCGCTCGACGGCTCTTGGCTCACTTGATCAAGGCTGCATTTAGTAATCTAGTAACCCAGCCAATTAAATCTTGAAAGAAATTATCTTAAGAGTTTACGACTACTTACTATTAAATAAAAATCCAATATTTATGCATACGTAGATATATTTAGTAACATGCATTTGCAAGTTCGATGTAAGCATGATCTTGCTGAAGGACGACAAACTGTGTATTATTTACAAGTGCTCGTGTCATTCTATTATTATATTGATATAAATAAGATAAGTACAAAATACAGAGTCGCATAGTCATGGTACTTCCCACTAATTCCATATATAACTGGATCAAAACGACCCGATAACTGTCTATGCATTATAGGATGATTTGCATGATACATGCCAAATGCTTAAGACGAAATCATGTAGATTAAACGCTGCTACCCAGTTATAGAGCGTAAAACTTTTTACTTAAGAATGTAATAAATATTGCAGTTTGCCAAAAAGATACTCGGTTCGTTTTACCTCTAAACCTATCTGATCTGAATTAAAAATTCGAACTTTTTAAGTTGCTCTAATTAGATAGATCCGGACGGCAAGAACGATAAGTTTTATCAGCTAATCGTTAAAAACTTATTACCTACTTCCATTGTTTTGGCAAGGCAAATCCTATCATTGACTTCGACTCACCTGCACATATTGACGTTGATTTCAGAACGACATAGACATTAAAAGATTCTGAATCGATAAACTCGGAAATATATAGTCATCACTTACATATTTTTTAATTTTAATACAAGTGAATTTAGTTAAAAATAAGACACGCCGTGCATGTTTCCACGACACCTATATGTTCTATGGATGTGTTATGCAAATCATCCTATCGTAAATAGTCATAGTATTTTTCAGCACTTGTTAATCTACTCTTAAATAAAACGAGCTAGCATCACAATATGAGATCATTAATTTTTATACTTATTATTCATATTATTCTGATCTTAATACCAATAAGCAAATTTTGCAAATCAAAGGAGTACATGCGTAGGCCACGTAAAAAAAATAAAATAATATAAGGCACTTTATTTGAAATGTTAATAATAGTTATTTAGCAAAATAAAATTTATTTTAATGTAGCCTGAAACGCACATTCTTCTAGTATATAATTTAATATAATTCCCACAACAATATATTACAGAAAAGTGATTAAAACATTGTAATATCAAAAAGAAAAAAGTAAACATTCTCAATAGAACTAGTAGGGCGATTCTACATCAATATATCTCAACAAAATATCTCTAAGAAATAGCGTCTTAGTCCAAAAGATTTCTTAAGCATTAAATAAATTACAAAGCAAGGTGAAAATATATGGGATAATTTGTGTTTATTGGATAACTAAATATTAAAGTCGAGGATAAAACATAACTGGGAATAAATAATATTTGTGCTAGGCACGCAATTTAATTTAATTTTTGAGAGGATTTTTTTGTAGTGTTACATTTAGAATCACTTTTAAACAAAACTACAGATCATAGGCTTAAATTCTAAAAGAAAACGAATGGCCCCATTCGAATCATTTCAACAACTTTGCAAGAAGCTAACTGTATTGGACTTTACTAATGTTAACCTTTGCATATTACGACCTAAAAATCATAAAACGTGAAAATATTTCTTACTCCACTATAAAAATCCACATCAACAAGTTTGTAAAAGTGATTACTAAAAGTAATGCCATATATTCCATAACATTTCATGTCAACTCATTACTAGTAATTAGGGGACTTCACGTGTTAGATATATATTATTAATTCATGAACATGAATCTTATAACATCCCATATGAATGGATAAGTAAATATATGTATAGTAAACTTTGTGTGTTAGTGCAAACTTATTTCACTCTTGCAGCTCAAGGCATGAATTCTATAATTCTCTGCTTTACAGTTAGGTATAAAATTGATATGATTACAAATGTGCATATCAGAATTACCTCTAGAATTTTTCCCTTGTACGAAGGTAGGTCAGTGTTGTGTCCCGCGGCGAGCCTGGGCCTTACGCTCTCTTGGCTCGGTCTACCTATCGAGGGCGCCGTGAATTTTGGCGCTGTGCCGTTACACGGCGACGGCACACTTGGTTGTGACACCTTCCTCTGATTTGTTGACAGGGTCAACTTTAATTTTGCCTTATCATTGCCTTCTGTGAAGCGTATCGTGCTGGTGTGAAAGTCTGACGTAGTATTCACATCGTTTTTTGTGATATTACTGACAAAGTGTAGATTTTGGAGCGTCGAAGTGGTCGTCGCTCGCGGTGGAGGCGTTGGCGCGTCAGACAAATCAATTAGTTTCCTCGTGGAAATTATTGGGTAACGGACTGGGAGTTGGGGACGTTCCGGTAACCGGGGTGGGAGACATGGTGACAATGTTTTCTGCAAAATAAAATTGAATGATGTGCCACGGTGCTCCTAGGAGCATTCATGCTGCTATCGCATTCACATGGTACTAAACACAATAATGTGGACAGTACAAAATTAAAGAAAGCACAGTATAGGTGTACGTAAGCCTATGGATGTCATTGAATAAGCATAACATTTTTTATGAAGAAAAACAGTAGATGGGATACCTTTAAAAAAATATATTTCACCAGATAACTGTAAAATGCGTAAGATTAGAAAATATCTTGAGAGATTGTAATCTCTCGATAAATTGTCAACTGAACATTTGAAATACTTTTGTACGCATTAGAATTTGATAGTCAATAAATCTCTCAAGTCATTCCGAAAACTTGTGAATCGACATAAACTAACGGCATGTTGGCGACTTATTAGTGTACGGTTCTACAATTTATCGGATTTTCTAGCCTAGCCCAAGTAGCGGAGCATAGGGCACAGAGAACTTAGGATTCCCCGTCATGCATGTTATTTTTTTTAAACCCTTCAGATAAAAATAGGAGACACGAGAAATTGCAATACTTATTAACGTTTCGTTACTTTCTATTCTACAACTTCTCGGAATTATTTCGACATATAATAGACGATAAAATCTTGATGGGTAAAAAAGTATTCCAAATGTTCATTTGACAATTTATGTTGAGTTTACAGTCTCTCAAGATATTTAATAATCTTACGGAGTTTGCCATTTTCCGGTGACATGTATGTATATATCTGAAGACACTTGACATGCCAATAAAAAAAAACTACAGTAATAATCCTTTGTGGAAATAAAATAACACAAAAAAGTACCACAGTCTATGACAGCTATTAATGAATAAATGTAATCATACATCCGATACGACCAAACAAATGTTGATGACTGATGATAACTTTCATTAATCAAAACGGAGACCAACGACATACGAAACTAATATATGCCAATTGGCGTATCGGAAGTGGTGATTCTAATCTAACAGGCATAACGAACTGGAGGAAGAACACAAGCTTCTAATAAGGAGCTACGTGGGTGACATCTACACTTGTTGTTTTAAGACGTAAAAGTCGTGTTACTTACGGCTTTGTCCTGAAGACTGATGTCTGAATTGTGCGAACTATTCGGGAAGCTGTCCCGGCGTTGTGCTTTCTTGCTGTCGAAAAGGTACTCCATCTCCGTGAGCAGGTCCAGCGGAAGCGCTGGCGGCGCCTCCCGCGGCGGCGCCGGCCTCATCATCATCGCTTTGTTCGACGGGGAAGAATCCGTCGAATCCGACGAAACGGGGGTCGCGGACCCGCACGAGAGCCTACACAATCAAACGTTAATAAGTTCACAGTCGACACACATGGAAGAGTTTCACAACTCATTATTAATACAGTGTTGATGCGTGTTTTATGTTATCCGGTTTTGCTACTGGGGCGTTATCGTATTAGCAGATGTTACCACTCCAAACTGCTGTAATGACAGCGCCGAACTTGTGATAATACCACTTTATATAACAACCAGGTGGCAGTGATCTTGAATGAAAACGGCTGGAGTGTCTAGCAGCGTTTTTAAAATCTGTGGGAAATTCTTCGTGGTCATCTTTTCTCATTTAAGTAAGAGCGCCGAGTCTCGAATTTTGGTTTAGATATTTTCAGTTTGCAGTTTGGAACCAGCGCAGTCCGCACCATTACGACTAAAAGGCAATTTCAAATTAAAACATCATGGTCTTTTTAAAGGTTATTATTATGTAACAATTATTATCAATGAGCTAAACATCAAATTTATGTGTAGGTAGCCAATTTGACACAAGCACGAATTTAGGATTTTACGAAGGTCCGCTTCACAGACAGTTCGCTGTGAGCGAGCAGAAACGACTATCATAGCTCCATTTAGTCATACAGGACCACTACATGCTGCTTCCTAGACGACGCCACAGATAACGCCAGTGGACGGAAATTTCATGCATACTACAACGTGTAAAGATGCCCTGCATAGACCCAACTGGTGTCTCAATACTTCTACACTACACATACTTTGAACACTGAAACTCTAACATATATAGACATAAATATTTGATTACATTTATGCACACATAGTGAACTAAACTACAAAACAATAGAACGTAATCAAATGACACTTATCTAAGCACTGGGGCGGCAAACAATTCGAGGCTTATGTGTACCGCCTTACAAATTCCATAGTTACCTTTAATAATGTCGACCGTCTTATTTGCATGAAATGCGTCCTGGACCGTTCTGGTTTGCTTACCAAACTTTCTACATGAGTGAAAGCAAGTTTAAAAATTGAACAACGGTATCCACCCAGCAACTCCGGCTTCAACTGATAGCCTAACAAATAACTTACAGCGGTCGCGCAAGCCTAGTAGCTATTCTCGGCTACATCAACAATTTAGCACAGCTTATTGATTTCAGCCGGTCGCCATACAGATCTATCTTACCTGATCAAAGTAACATTGGAGCAGCAAGCCACTACGAATCATTGCACCAGTGAAAGGTACTTAAGGATAAACAGCAACGCGTCAACTTATCAGACACTCACCGTAGTTCCGACTCACTTTGGAAGTGATTCATTGGAGTAGAGGGAGAAGAGAGACGACAGGCATAACGAAGCGCCTGATTAAACGGTTTTCCTCCGAGATAATAGAACGTCACGAATGTCTTCCTTTTAGAATTCGAATTCAGTGGCTGTACCTTCTCATAAAGGGCCAACAAATAAAGCTTTAATATTTTTATACTACATTTAATATAGCATTAGACAGAAGTTAAAAAAGGTTCTTTTCGGGACACACTTTGTAATAAAAGTAACACAAAAATAAATAACAGCTGACACACTTAATTTTGCTTATCTAACCTATCCATCTTCTGAAATTAAAAAGCTTTTTAATTTTATTTAGTTTTCATATAAAATATTGTCGTGTCAATGTTTAAAATCTAAAAGAAGCAGAGGTGGACAGTACCGGGAACGTTTTCCATGTCACTATAACTCTACCAAATCTAAAATGTTGCCTATTATCTTCATAAGTTGTGGCAGCACGTGGTTTTTAATTT
The DNA here is from genome assembly GCA_905332915.2 of Hecatera dysodea. Classification (NCBI taxonomy): domain Eukaryota; kingdom Metazoa; phylum Arthropoda; class Insecta; order Lepidoptera; family Noctuidae; genus Hecatera; species Hecatera dysodea. Next base: position 18,916,070 of record HG995286.1, on the reverse strand, counting down.
GGTCAGTTGTTAAAAAACCTGTCTAGACTAATATTATAAAGAGGAAATAATTGTATTTTTGTATGTAACGATATAAACTCAAAACTAATGGGCCGATTTCAAAAATTCTTACACCATTAGAAGGCTACATGCACCCTGAGTTACATATGCTATATTTTATCCCCATATTACCATGGGAACGGGAACTACGCGGGTAACACCGCGGGGCGCTTAATAGCCTATGTTACTCAGGGTGAATGTAGCTTTCTAATGGAGAAAGAATTTTTGAAATCGGTCCAGTAGTTTTTGAGTTTGTTCGTTACATACAAAAATACAAATCTTTCCTCTTTATTATATTAGTATAGATAAAAATAACATTATTAATATGTTATTTTAAGCTTGAAACTCCACCGTTCTTAAATGTCATAATTTTAGTCTTATCTAACAGTAGTCAGAACTTCGCAAGATTTAATAGTCCAGTCAAACTACGCCGAAAATGATTCTTACTGCTTAACCTGCAAGAATTCTTAACTCAGATTACTGCCCTTAACGTGTAGAGTATAGTCAGACAACTATGTTTAAATGTACCCCGCAAAATGATATATGATAAGAAATCTTATTTCAATAATAACTCGATGGGGCAAAATATTACCTGGCATGTTTAATTGGATCAATCGTAGAAGAGATCTAGTTTACAAGTTGGTCCGTAAATTAAACATTTTTATACAGCGCAACGATCCAATTTTTTTTTTGCTTCAAGTCCAGGTACATTTTTTTTTTAAATAAAATTACTTAATTCTCTTACTAATAAAATTGAACATGCGGTCAGTACTTGGCATAGATTGCCATATACGGGCATCATTTGGCATCTACCCAACCAACCAGCCAGTATACTAAGCGTTATTTCCTAGAAGCTGTGTCTATCTAGCTAATTTTTTATTATTTGTACCAGATAGACTTATTCCTTCACAATTTCAAATAAGGAACGATCCTGCGACGTGGTTTGCATGCGTAAGTAATGGCTAGCGCCATTGCATATTGTACTTAGTTAATTTCACATTTCATTGCCCCTGAATCCATTTTCATTGCATTTTCTATCATTATGTAACACTGTCATGGTGGCGTTTGTAAGTATATATACCACATTTTATAATTATTTTTATATATTTTTCAGATACTCTTAGCTGGGACGTGGGGTAATTTTGTATGGACCGTGATGCTTCTGAATTAAGTTTCGCTGAACGGATATAAAGCAAAACTATTATTAATTGATGTCTAAGAACTGATAAGAATCGCGCAAATAACGAAACTAAAAAGTGCTTTTGACCAAGCATTCGATTACAATATAACAAAATATAGTCAAGGGTTAAAATAGGTTTGTCGCCTTAGGGTCTGTTTTCGTTCCCCACCGAATGTGTCTCCACGTTGTCGTCGTGGTGGGGCTTGAGCGTCCCAATGATCTTGCGAGCTTTCCCGGTAGAGCCACTCATGCCGGAAGGTCGCAAGTGAGGGATCAGACCAAGAGAGACACACGCTTGCTCGCTGCTCTTTGGTACGCGTCTGATCATCAGACGTGACTGTGAGAGCAGCGAGCAGGTGGAGAGGTGAGGTTAGGAGAGAGGGCCCTGAGAAGGGGCGGAGCGAAAAGGGACCGCACCCTTAAAAGGAACAAAACATGAAAAAAGGCGATTGTAAAATGAGTCCCCAGGTGGGTCCCGACTGCTCAGCGGTCGGGGAATCCCACCCCGCTTCGGCGGGCTGCCCTCCGTACTCTGGGGTGGGCACCAAACGCCTTCCGCTTGCCAGTGGCAACACGAGCCGAGGAGGCTCCCAATCGTCGTCATCCGAGTCCGCTTCCTTTAAGGAGCTGATGGCGTACGGTTGCGAAGAGGAGCCCAAGTAGCACTTTAGCGATGAATTAGGTCATAAATAAGCTACATTACAGTCTACAGCTTTTATACAGCTGTACTAAAGGATAGGGTGAGTCTTTAGACTGTATTAAGGAAAGATTATACACTATTAAACAGCATAGCTGACTAATGACTTGATAGTGGCGAAAAAGTATACTTAAAACATTTAAGTAGAATTTTAAAATGCTCTAGTCCAGCTTTTGGCTGTTTGAGATACTACTAGCTGGTCTAGAAGCCCAAAGCTTGTTAACGGCTGGTTAATACGTAAAATTCACCTCTCTTGTAATGCTGCGGGCTGCATTAAAACATTGAATAATGCCACTAGCTTTTAATTGGTATACACTAATTCTATTGTAATTCTACTTCAACGAGCTTGTTAATGGCTGGTTAAAAGTGTATAAGGAATTTCTACAAATGCTGTTAGATTTATAAGAGAATAATTAAACACCCTGAGTTGTAAATTGGAATAGGAGTACTCCATCCTAATGCCAATGCATAAAGTGTAGCTGACAGTTATTATACAGCTTTCAGCGTTATTTAAGAGTAAATCTAGATTATTGGTGTTTAAATTACGTCAAATTTGATTTATTTTTGCATAATGTGCGAAGCGATTTCAAGAGCTATACTACGTATGTTTTAATAATACACTTTAAATAAAAAATGAAAAGTGGAGTAAAAAGAAAACTGTTAAAAGAATACGCTGAAGCTTCTATGGACGAATTGCAAAGGAGCAGTACTGATGCAGTTGATGTTTACAAGCCAGTGTCATTTACGCATAGGGTTCCGCACAAATAGATTTGTGTGCCTATCCTTTTGAAAATAAATTGCATTTGATTAAAATGATGTTGCGAAGAGGCAGCACACCACTTTCGCAGGTAGCAAAAAGACTCAGTGAATGTTGTGCTAGGTACTGATCGAAAGGAGGTGCTTTTCATGACCAAGGATAATAAAAGTTTCCCCAAAATTTATTTTCAAAATTTAGCAAAGATACAATCTTATTAAGGATAATAAGAAAAATAAAAAATCATTGTATAAATTTGTAAATACTGTTTTTTAATCAATATGAAACATAATTTGTGAAAATACAACATAATTACGAATGCCATTATGAAAAATGAAATGCTCCCAACCACTTTTCTTCTCCTTCTCTATAATCTTACGTTTCCTTTTTCAACGGTTTTGATTATTTTAAACGGCATTATTATTCCTGAAAACAATAATTAACTAATTAACAATCATAATATAATACGAAAAGGGAAAAGCAAAATATTTTTCGGTTGTTTTGACGAAATGACATGGATAGCGCTGTTCTAAACTAAATTAAAAAAAGAGAAGGATGCGCAAAATTACCTAACTACTGGGCTTGCAAGGGTATTTCGAAAGCCAAACAATGTACATATTGAAATGGTTTTCTGTCGAGATTTCTTTATCCCTGAAAAGCTACTGTATGCTCTATATTTATACCAGTACACAGTAAGAAAGATAATTAAAATCCTTTCTCCAGCCATTATAATGCTAGAAGCTGGTACATTGACTTGGTAACACCACTGTACAGCAAATAACTTTTTAAAAGAATTTCTGGAGAATTTGTACTGGATAACAAATTAACGCCATTTTAGCAGTACAGAAACGATTTGTTATTAAATATCCAAATGATTTCTTATAGTTTTTAAGGATATTTGATAGCTTTTAATTCAAACAATATATTTTCCACTTATTTCCTAATAGAATACATTAAGTTCGAAAGCAATAATTTGAGTGATAAATCTATTAAGTATTCGTACACCATTTAATCTTGTGAAATATTTTCGTTAAAGCGATATTATTCTGATGGCGCGTGAAATATTTGATGTAATTACCTATACACATTAACAGTAAAGTGGTACTCGCAACTCAATTTACATACAGGACACTTAAAACCAACGTGAAAACTATTAAAAATATCTTACCTTAAATAATAGTCCGCCCGCGCACTTTAACAAATAATAAATGTCATCTGTCACAAAATACACAAAAGAAAATTAAATAAAAAAGTATTTTTGTTTGGTTATTTATACTTTAATAAAAGCTATTGCCAAGCCTCAAAACATCTAAAAGCTGTTGAAGAGAATTAAAGTAGCTGAATCTTAGGCTGCAATGGCTGTTGTATAGCAGTATAAGCCATTGTACAGGCCTCGTACAGCTGTTTCAATGATTATACCACCGTTAACCAGTCACTGTAATGCTCAAGGCTGCTTAATTTGGGGCCCAAATTAGAATTACAAGGGCTGTGTAGTTAGCTACACAGCCCTTAAGCAGGTAACTAAAGCAGCCTTGAGTGTCACAAAATTCTATAATCAAGTCACTATGCGGCTGTCATGTGCTACTTGGGAGGGTTCGCCTGAGCGCCGGGGTGGTGCGGAGTCGGATTCCGGCTCCGCGCCAGACCTAGTAACGGTCAGCTCGGCGGGCTCTGGAGACGAGGGAGGGGGGGCTGCTGCGGAGAGCGTGAGGTTCTTCCGCAAGCGGCCGAGACGGGAGGATGACAAGGAGTCGTCCTCCGAGGGCGAGTTCGCCTCCGCCCGCAAAATCCCCACCGCTAGGCGGGGCAGGGGCAGTGAGGCAGGGAGGGGGCTGGCTCCCTCTACCCGGGAGGCGGAGCGTCGGGCCGAGAGGTTGGTGGAGGAGGGGCGTCGCCCTGGAGGGAGCGGTCGTGGGGCTCCCTCTACTCTTCCGCCTCCTCTCGACTCTGACGACTCAGAGCCCCCGGGAGAGGTACCTCCCGCTGCTGAGAAAGGCAGAAAATTTGAGGAGGTGGTGGAGGCCGCGATTCGCGCTGTGGCCTTCAAGAGGAAGCAGTCCTCGAAGCGGGAGGCCATCAGCGCGGCCAAAGCCTCCATCCTGGCGGCAGCGGCAACCAACGTCGGCGGGGCAAAGGAGGCCAAAGAGGCGACTGAGTTGCGGGCGGAGGTCGCCCGCCTCGCGGTTCTTACGGAGCGACTCGTTCGGGAGAATGAGTCGCTCCGGAGGGACCTGGCGGGGATGGCCAAAGCGGCCTCTGAGGAGCTGCAAGGGGGGCTGAGTCCGGCGCCTCTGGAGGGGAGCCTAGTGCTGAGCCAGGTGGGAAACCTGGTGCGGCAGGAGCTGGCTCCCTTCCGGAGGCAGTTCTCCACCCTGGAGGACATGGTCCGGCGCCCCCCAACAGCGGCGACACAGAAGGCCCCGGGCCGGCAGAAGGCGGCCTCTTACGCAGCCGCGGTGGCTGCCGGCCCGGCAACGTCTGGCCAGGCGGCGAAGGCCAAGGGAGGAGCCGCGCCAGTGCCTGTGGCGCCGGCACCTGCGACGCCGGTGACGACGAAGTCGGCCCCGGCGAAGAGGGGTAGGAGGAAGGCTGGAGGGGGAGCGGCTAAGGCTGCTGCGCCAGTGGCGCCGCAGCCGCCCCCACCCCCACCCTCGGACCCTCCTGCGGCCGAGGCCGAGTGGCAGGTTGCTGGAGAGAAGCGGCGGGCCAAGAAAGCGGCTAAGAGCAAGGCCAAGAAGCAGCGGCGGAAGGCCAATGCTATTGCGGCGAGGCTTCGCGCCCCGAAGTCCGCGGCTGTGGTGTTAACACTGCAGCCGGAAGCGGAACAGAGGGGCGTGACGTATCTCGCCGTACTGAAGCGGGCGAAGGAGGCGGTGAGCCTCCACGAGCTGGGCATCAGCGGGGGCATCGGGGTCAGGAGGACCCTAACCGGTGCCCGCAAGCTCGAGCTCGCCGGAGCGGAGAGTGGCCCGTTCGCGGACGCCCTGGCCGAAAGGCTGAGGGCGGTCTTACCCGCGGACGAGGTCCGGGTGTCCAGGCCGACTAAGCGCATCGACATGCGCATAGTGGGCCTGGAGGAGGAAGTTGTGGCCGCCGTCGCCAGGACTGGGGGGTGCTCTGCCGAGCTCGTCAAGGCGGGCACCCTCCGGCCTGACAACACGGGCATGCAAACCCTTGTGGTGAGCTGCCCCGTGACGGCGGCCAGAACTGTGTCGGAGGGCCGAAGGCTCTTGGTGGGATGGGTGTCTGCGCGGGTAAAACTGCTGGAACCCAGGCCTCTGAGGTGCTACCGCTGCCATGTGGGCAACCACACGGGAGCTATGTGCCCCTCGGAGGTGGACCGCAGCGGTCTTTGTTTCCGCTGTGGTCAGCCCGGTCATCGGGCCGGCTCGTGTGAGGCCACGCCGCACTGCAGTGCATGTGCGGCTGCTGGCAAGCCGGCCGAGCACTGGGCTGGGGGAAGGGCCTGCGCGCCATCCGCCCCGACCAGGGGCGGGAGGTCCGCCGCCACCGCCGCCTCTGCCGCCGCCGCCGCGGCTTCCGTCGCCGCTTCTGCCGCTACTGCTGTGGGTGCTGCGACTCCTGGTTCTCGGGAGGGGGCCGAGATGGAGTGCCAGTAATGGTCCCATCGTGGCCTCCTCCAGAGACAAGTCGGCCGCTGTGCTATTGCGCAGTGGCTGATGCCTGGGGACGGTGAGCGTGGGTGGCTCGCCGTCTGATACCAGGTTGAGTCGACGACGCGTTGTGTTCCACGCGCGCCTCAAGGAGCCGTCAGCACCAAGGACGGGGCCCCATAGGGTCGGTGCCTGCTAGGGTTGCGGAATTTGTTCGAAAGAGTTGCCGCGGCCCTGGAACGCATAGGGCACAAGAAGGATCACGGGTGGGTTTTAGTCAGTAAAAGTCTGACACTCCCTACCGCTCCACCCAGGGCGGGAGGGGTCATTTGATGATTTCCCATCCAAAAAAAAAAAAAAAAGGGTCTGTTTTCGTTTGCTCCGTCCCGAATGTGCTTTACTACTTCGTAAACTCGGTGTTATCATAAAGTGGATCATGACACTCAGTGAATGATTGCAAAACGCGACACTGCCAATAAATAAATAAAATATACTTGATTTTACATTTTATAAAATGGCCAGACCAATTAAAAGTTTTCAGTTTAAAACCGCCAATGTCAATGAGAAATCCGCCAAAGGTTTATGCAATTCTGACTTTGTTCTCATATAAATGCAGTGTTTCACGTATGTGTATGTACATATAAATAAATATAGTTTTCTTTGCAGTAGTTTGCTCAGCGCCGCCGCACTAACTTGATAAGGAAAAGAATTAGACTGTAGGACAAGGGTAATTGTTGAAGTTGCCCTGTTGTTACATGATAGGGTACGCCACTGATTTCAACACAACGAAAACCAAACATCAAGAAATATTATACTCCATCATGCAAAAATAAAGTGCAATTTTGAGCTCAATGCAAACAACTGGCCACATTGCCGCGATTCGCAACTCAGCCGCGGTAAATAAAATTCTTTCCAAAGAAAGGTATATTGGAATTCTTAATTTCAATCGTTACGGCGACGCGTCCGTCAAAAAAGGTTGGCCCTTCGAGTCTGAAGAGTTGCCTGTATACCATATTTTAAATCGATCTAAATGAAATCACGGAATCAAATACCCTATTATGCATGACTTATGTGACCAATTGTTCACGTGGCAATGAAACTGCCAGTGTGGCCCAATTCGTGTTAAGCATGCTGATTAATTAAATTTCTGTCACAATTTAAATAATTATGATTAATGAAAGTGACGAACTGCGTTTGGAGAATGTAGTTTGTACTCCTGAAATAGCAGGCGGCTACTATAGCCGCCTTGCCACGCTCCTGACAAAACATGATTGTATGTGTGAGCTGTCAGAGCGGCTTGTTTAAAACCTTGCCAAAAACCATCCAATGACTCCGAAATTCCGCGCCTTTTTCTGGATATGTATATAATGTATGTTGTTAAATCAGATGTTAATTAATAAATTAAGTATATAAGTAGGATTGCCAACCATACTTTATAAAAACGTATCCTACTTTATTTTGGATAATATAATATACTTTTGCATAAAAAAAATATAGGAAAATACTTTATTTCTAATTTGTACTGTGATGCGTAAAACGAAACAGGCATGTGGATAATGATGAACTATTTATCAAAACCTACAAGATAACAGAACGTAAATACGAGAAAATTATTATTGATTTATCAATTAATAAGTACTGAACGAAATGAACTTCCTAATATATCTTTGAAAAAATAAGATGAATTTACACATTTTGAAATGGTACTTACAAAGGCCAGTTTTCTACGTTTAATATGACTTTAAATATGTTTAATATATTAAGATGGGATATATTCCGCATTAGTAAGAGTAATAGAGACCCAAAGAAAATCTAAACTAATATTATAAAGAGGATTTTTTAAGTAGGTAAGTACATACGTATAAATTTGTTTGTAGGCGGTAATCCCTGGAAGTACTAATCTGATTTATAGGGTCATCTACCAACAAAGAACTATAAACAAATAGGCTGGCATAAACGTTTCGCGATCAAAGCCTTTTTCCAAGAAAAGATATACTTAAACAAAAACAAAAAAATGTGCTGTGCTGAGAATTTTTTTTTTCTGCCTAATACTTTATTTTTTCTTTTGTCCAAAGAATTAATACGTTATTTCTTCCAAAAAAAGTTGGCAACCCTATAAGTAGATACATTACACACTCTCAAGTTTTCTTTACGTTTCTCTCATTCCATCTACCAAAACCCAAAAATGTATTTAAACATACATTTTCGGGTTTGTTTAATTAATTTAATTGATTCTGTTAATGTAGTGGAATAGGATGGTAAAGTATCTACCTACTATAATTTCATCGTTTAAATACGTAAAGTGTTTATAGTCACCTGCTATCATCAGTGGTGTTTATTGATGATGGCTGAGAGCCGGTCCTTGGCATTTTATTCTTCAGCCCTTTCACCGCTGATTTTACATTCTTGCCTCCTTGACGGACCTTCATTGAATAAAATGTAAAGCATTAAAAAAAACTTATTACAAACAAAGAGTACGACCGTTGTAAAAGAAGTTGTTTGGCCATAGAACAGTGTTGTTCATTGATGATGTTCTTGTGGTGTTTGGGGGTTGCTATTTAGGGGACAAGGGAAGGGGCTAAATTGGGGAGGGGCATTCCAATGGTACCCTTGCTTGATGTCTGCCCATCTGTCCGTCTACCCCATCGCTTAATAAACCTACCTGGTGATTGGTGATTGCATGTGTTCCTATTTGCAATAATTTTGACCCTATTTTGAGGACCAAATTGGAATATTTTCGCAGATCACATTTTATGCTTTTATGGAAGTTTTCTAAGTCATGACCAAAAATTGGTGATTGTGAAAAAAATCCCCTCTGGATAGTCAACTGACACTAATATCCGACAGCTCATAAACGAATAACACCACAAAATAAGCCTTACATCAAGCTGTGCAATTTTCTTAAAACTTCTCTTGCATAAATAAGAAATCATACTGGAAAATAACCCAATTTAATTCCAGAGTTACCAAAGTCAAAATCATTGCGTATTAGGTCTAGAACATCCCATTTGAAGAACCGCACTCAATTACCAATCACCCTGTCCGTTCCTATTGAAAAACAGTAGCTATGTACTCGAAATACACTCGGTTGCGTTTTGGATAAATCTTGGCAAATTATAAATACAATTATAAACTGGGTAATTCATTTTTACATGTAGGTATTTCAACTTAAGCGTATTTGCATAATCTGCAAATATAAAACGTAAGCCCTCAAAAATGGTGTCCCCACAACTAAGATGTCAAAGACTTGAGGTGGTTATATGAAGTTGCGTGCAATAAATACGGTTTCATCCTATAGTCAGTAGATATTGGGACCCAGTGCAGTAAATAACCCATATTCCAAAGCGTAGGCTCCAACTCAATTAAAAATTGAGCACGGAAACATCGATGAAAGCATGTCTAATTGACTTTAAGTTTTCGTGCTCGAGAGAATCAAGGTCGGTTTTAGCTGAGCAAGCGCGTTTATGTATTTGCTTGTTTATCTCTCGAGCACGAAAACTTTAATGTATGAAAAGCTTCATTGACAGTTTGACGCTCCGATGGAGTTGGAGTTCCGAGTTGAGTTGTAGTGTACGTTTTGGATTATGTGCCTTGGGCGCAGTGTTTAGTATTTTTTAATATATTATCTACTCCGATTGGATATTAAAAAAAAAAAAAAACTAAAAAGGCAAGAATTTAATACCGGTTTAAAGCCCAGTAGCATGCAGTTTCATATTTTACAAATGACTGATGATAAATAAAAGTTTATCTTGTTTGATTCATTTGATCGGATACGTTTTACTAAGTAATACAACAAGTTTTTGAGGGGCATGAATGCCCCACGTCTGGAATATTTGGTAGTATGCTGCTCACGCTTTAGCGAAACAGTTCTTTAAGCATTTTTTTTTTAATTTCTTTCAGTATACTTAATGAAATATTAAGCTACGACTAAACATTGCGAGGTGTTCGTGCCTCAATGACATCGCCTTGCACAAAGCAGCCAACGTGGTATTATGGTGTTGTAATAGCATTTTTACTACTAATTTAATTACGTTCGAGCTGACTAAATTCGATTTTTAAAATTGTATGGACTTCGTTCGAAAGCAACGGACATTAAGTTACTCGCAATGTTTAGATGTAGCTACAAACACATGAATATATTGCTAAAATATCTTTAAGTTTTTCTTATGACTTGCAGTGGTTATATGCAGTTGCGTGCAATAAATACGGTTTCGTCCTATAGTCAGTAGATATCGGGACCCAGTGCAGTAAATAACACAATTTTGATCAGCATCTGATATTCGTAACTTAGTGGAGTAAATACTTTATTTATGACAACAGCAGCGGCATCTACGTTGTGCACTACGCTGTATAATATACTAAATACGATGTTATAAGTAAATGTCTAAAGTATACTTACATGCCAAATTATACATAAATACTATTTTTTATACTTTAAATATGTTAATGAATATGTACCTATGTTATGTTAATAATATAAATATATTACTAGAAGGATATTTCTATTGCATAAATATTCGCTCAAACTAATTTATCTTTAATCAACCTCGTCAAATTCTTATGGTAAAAATATGCTAGAAATTGTATTTATCAACATGCGCAACAATATTAGCTCTATTTAAGCAACGCATTTTGATCTACAAAATAGCGCATAAGTACTCTATTCAATCTATTATAATAAATTTGATCTAAGCAAACGAAGAATACGATTCGAGTATGGTTTACAATTAACTATGAATAAACGTAGATATATTATGTTTAAACTTAAAATTAATATAGAATACAGAGGCAGCTAGGCATAGACTACAAGATATATATACTTACACACACACACACACGTAATACCATCACCACAATACGACAACCTAATAGTTACGCAAAGAGTATTCTCCACCAAGTTATGTATAACAGAGCCAGAACAGAAGGTAGTTGTCAGATAGACAACAGAGTTCACTAGGACTCACCGTTTTGACCGCCGATTGCACTGCTGGGTTCGCCTGCAAATATTCATAATTTAAAGCAAAAAAGAAAATATCCAGTACTTAAAGCATGCATGCATTGAAATCATGAGATTAATTTTATTAGCTACTACGATGAGAAAAACTGAAAGATTTATTTCATAAGCCCATTTTATAATATTAGTTTACAGTGAAGCTCCCATTTTGGAAACGGCTGCTAAGTTGATTCTTATATTTTAAATTAATTAAAATCCTTTCATTTTAAGTCCAAAATAGCCTATCCAAGCTGACAACAGAGACCTCAGAATCAGTTAAAAATGTATGATAATTGATGTTTTTGACACAATGCGACTGATATGAAACTAAAACGAAGGAAACTTGACGCCTCCGGCACTGGACGAACTATACCCAGATACCCAACTTTCTTATGATTGTTGATCTTTCACAATTTAATTTCCAAATTTTTCACGATATAACGGCTTTTGGCACAGTTATTTTTAAGGACAGTTAATTTATCGACTGCTCTCTTAACTGTTTATATTAACTTGTATGTATTTTCTTTTGTATCGACTATTTTCCTTACCTATATGTGTAGGCTTGTTATTAACTATTTGATAATATTACACTCATTGTGTTATTGGTTGAGTTAGTCTGTAAGCCTTCTTTAAAATAAAATAAATAAATAAAATTTCATTGCCGTGCGCGGGGCCGAAGTCTACTTGCAGAAGTCTATTTATCACTTTTAATGGAATGAGGCACCAACCGAAGGTTGTACCCATATAAACTAGGGCGTGCACCCAAAGACAACCCCATGTTGGTACAGGACTATTGTCGAACACGGAAATAAAAATGACATTTGGGTATGGGTTTTTGTAGCTATATTGGAATAGTTACCTAGACCTATGGAAGGATACATAACAATAGTCAAATACGTCTTGCACTTAATAAATGGACGGTCGCTAGTGAAAGCAACAAGAGGGAATATATCATGAGGAGCAAACACATTTGCAAAGGCGTACAGCAGGCTAAGGAGTGGAATTCCCTGCCGGTGTCTATGTTTCCTAATAGCTACAACCTGGGGTCTTGAAACAGAGTGAATGGGTTACTTCTGGGCGATGTTAAAGCGTGCTTCATCGTCGACTATAATATAATCGGTTTCCATCAGGTGAGATTGTGAACAAACTCGAGTACATCAAACATAAAAATAATTAACCTATGAGTAATGTTTATACGACTTTCGCGTACTTACTAGTAAAATTAAGTAGGTTTCTTCACAATAATGAGTACTAAAAAAAATGGTTTTCAATTCGTCTATTCGATACTAATATCATAAAGCTGAAGAGTTTGTTTGTTTTGTTGGTTGAACGCGCTAACCTCAGGAAGTACTGGTTCGAATAGAAAAAATATTTTAGTGTTGGATAGAACATTTGTCGAGAAAGGCTCTTATAACATCAAGCTACGACCAATAGCAGCAGAGCAATATATAAAAATGTTGCGAATACGAGGTACTTTTTCTCTCTTGTCTCACGACAACCGACAAACGAACGCTGACGAAGTTCGACGACGAAGGTCAGATATAACTACGTGGACCTATTAGTTCAAGATTACTTTGAAAATTATGGCTGCAATTGTTTGAATAGTGAAGTAAATTGTATACACCTTCTGACACAAATCGTAGACCGCAAACATACAAAACATTGTCCTATCAAAATGTTGTATTATTAATATATTCAAAATATTGCCCTAGTTAAAATTTATTTAATTACTAGCAGCAACTCGCGGTTTCACCCGCGTTTTTCCCGTTTTCGTGGCAATACGGGGATAAAATACTCCACAATAACGTAGCTTTCTATTGGTGAAATAATTTTGAAAATTGGTTCAGCAGATCCAGAGATTACCCCTTACAACGTACAACGTCAAACTCACAAACGTTACCTCTTTATAATATTAGTATAGATTAAGAATTCTATTTGAGTCTATAGTTAATTTAGGGAAGGAATACGCTTTTCCTAGCCCTACGCTGTTCGCTTACGAAGTTCAACAAAAAAAAAACAACCAAAGAGACTCCCTATAAAAGGTTTCTATTACTAGTTTACTTTGGCTTAAACTAGTAATAGAAACCTTTACATACTACAAATGTACAGATATTCTAAGAAAAGTATGCCCTTCGGAAATCATAATGGAACGCGCGATGACGCGATAATTATGATGAAGGTTTCATGATGTTTATAATGTCTAAAAACTAATAATCCATCACAAAATGATTATTAGTTAACAAACAACGATTTCGATCTCTCACTCGAGTGATGATTTTATCTAGCCGGGAAATATCGCACCACAATTAACTCAATCGCTCAATAGTTCCAAGTCGCACGCGTGCTCTAGCGCTGTTTCTAATTGCCTTTCGCAAGTAACTGTACACAGGGAAACGACGAGTACTAAGCAAATACGAGCCACGTCGGTCGTTTAGGTAATGTGATGGAGCAAATTCATTTCTGCAAGCGCAACTTGCGAGTTCCATGGCGTTTTTTTTGTCCTTCTAACTTCATGGAAACGAACAACTACGAAACACAGCTGTTTAAAACATAGAAGCTTTCCCTCTGTGCAGTTTAGGTATTTTTGGAAACACAATTACCAAAGCGCAAACTTTTTCTGATTTGGCTGTATGTCTGTAACATTAGACAGTCTTCGACGTCTACTTTAATGAACAGGTAAAAAACACGCCTGGCTCTGTATTTGTGGCCACAACTAGTGTAATGTTGCAAAAGATAAAAAACTCATCCCAAACAAAAGAAGCGTGCAAGAGTACAAAAATATACTATAGCAAACCTAAAAGTATAATTACCTTATCTTTTACAGTTTTAAAGAAGGCCCCGCCTTCTTTTTTCACATTCTTAGCCCATTCTCTGTACTGTTGTTTCAACTTCTGCCCGCTCCCTGTATTTAGTTTATCGGCATAATTATTGCATTCAACTTCAAACTCATCATTGAAGCCGCGGCCCGAGTTAAGCAAGTCCAGTCTCTCATCAATGAACTGTAAATAAATATTAGTTTACAAGTCCTGTTTCTAAACATACTATATATTTAATGTAGGCTTTAAATAATAGTTCTGAAAATCGTCCCTTAGCAAACAACACCACTCAAGTCATTTTGAATTACTTTAACATTAGAACGAAAACTCCGATTAATTTAGTGTAACCAATGTACTAGGGCACTTCTGTGATAACCATTTAGATTTCACCTAGGTTTGGTTGATCGCCAAGTATAGTTTGTCAGTTCAGTCGGTGACAAAGAGTACTATTTCCAACACATTCAAATTTTGTGAAATAACTGGCAAAAACGACTTGAGCGGTGTTGTTTGCTAATGTGTAACCGAATAACAATTAAGTCGTGCCACGGATTAGTTAGTTCAGAAGAGTTGGCATGCAAATAGTTAATGGTTACAAATATATATGGTGCCGGGGCCTTGGTGAGAGGACGAAAAGTATAGTGATTTATAGTGTATTGAAGCATTATCTCACCTGGCGGAATATTTGCGATTGCAGTATTTTTGTAAGGAATGGTTGCATGTTTTTACGAGTTTTAACGAAAGCCTCTGGATTGAAAGTTATCAACTGACCATTTTCTATTCTGAAACAAAATACTTAAATTAGGTACTGAGCCCTTTTCTAAAATAAAATGAAACGATCGTTTTGATTATATTGGAACCCCCTTTTTATTGAGAAAAGTTTCTCTTGGCCAGCTTCATTTTGGTAAAAAACACAACTTACTTTATCGCATCACGATATCCACCTATTAGTGCGACAAGAGCACGCAAAAATGCTCGAGACACGGCATCGCCTAAAGCGTTTTTATCACTTAGCGCTTTCTTTAAACTCGCCACCTGAAAATTAATTTAAAATACCTTTTTATTACATTAACATACCAACTATAATCTATACTAATATTATAAAGCTGAAGAGTTTGTTTGTTTGTTTGTTTGAACGCGCTAATCTCAGGAACTACTGGTTCGAATTGAAAAATTCCTTTTGCGTTGAATAGACCATTTATCGAGGAAGGCTTTAGGCTATATATCATCACGCTTAAGCCAATAGGAGCGGAGCAGCGATAAATAATGTTTTAAAATCGGACAGCAGCTAGTATTATTTATATAATTTCAAGCATTAATTGGAACAAAAAAGAATATAAAATTTTTGTGTACGTTAATACTGCGCTAGTTTAATAACTGTCGCAGTTATTAGCGCCCACCCCAAGAGATAAAGACAACTGAGTTCCACAACAACAATTTTGGTTATATTTGTAGGCAGCAACTAGACATTATCATTTAATAATATAAAAAAAAAACTAGAATAAGACGTTTATTAAAACATTTGTAGCAGTGTAAGTTAGTGTGTGTGTATGTGTGAGGGTGAGTGGGGGTGTGTGTGGGAGTATGTGGAGGCGCGGGCGTCTGTGTGAGTGTGGGAGGGGTGCGTGTCTGTGTATGCGGAAGA
This sequence comes from Hecatera dysodea, assembly GCA_905332915.2. Lineage (NCBI taxonomy): Eukaryota > Metazoa > Arthropoda > Insecta > Lepidoptera > Noctuidae > Hecatera > Hecatera dysodea. The sequence goes on along the minus strand of HG995286.1, from coordinate 18,900,335 downwards.
CGTAATATGCAATATTAATTTAAGATTTTATTAGGCTTTCTATCTCCTCATAAGTCAGGTTTTGGAGCCATCTTGATTACAGGACTTCAAAAATTATGAATCTTCCCGCAATAACTAGATTAACTGTCTCTGTCTGACATATTCTGTTAACTCCACATTTTTGAGTATTGAGGTTAGGGTAATTTTATGCTTACAACATAAATATTGTTCTATTATATAGTAGGGATTTGAAATTGTGCACGTTAGTATTACGGGAAATCCGCAACCTTATCCGCTCTTAACATCTCAGCTCTGTATCATTTCAAACGTACGGTGTTGTATTTCAACATTACGATATTAATAGCTTATGTTTAACTAACCATAGTAAAATATAACGGCATAAAATCATTGTATATTGTCAATAATCTTCTTATTTAGTCTTTAAAATTTCGTTACAAGTTGGATCAATTTACTTAATTTGGTATTGTTTTTTTTTAACCGACTTCTAAAAAAGGAGGAGCTTCTCAATTCGGATGTTTGTATTTTTTTATGTTTGTTCGCGCATAACACTGTCGCTTGCCAACCTTTTCGTTTTTTATTGGAAAGGGGTATACTTCCCAAATGTTCCCATGATTTTTTTTTTTAAATCGAATAAGCGGTTTTTTGTTAATTTCAATAAATGATAGCAAATCAGTCGGGATAGCTGAAATCGCATGTTTGTTTATTGTTTACACCAATTTATACCAAGTACGCTGTGAAGAGTACCGCCATGTTATCCATGTAGCTATATAGGTATATAGCTACATGGATAACATGGCGGACTTTTTTGTAGGTAATAATGAGTACTTTAATCACGTAGACGCAGTACATTTTTTTTTAAGTATCATCATTAGTTTTCTTAGCGCACGACAAATAATGTATTTTATAGGCAAAGCGTTGCTACTTTTGGTTACATAATATAATTGCAATTTACTTAAGGACCACTACTTTTTTTTAAATATTTGATTGCCTTTGTTACTCGCTAAAGATGTAGTTTTCTATGTTGAAAGATTGTTTAAATCGGTCGAGTAGTTTTTTGAGTTCACTGGTAACAAACATAAAAAAAAACAAATCTTTCCTCTTTATAAAATTAGTTTAGATGCTGCACCTAAAATTTAAGTTAATTACGCTAAATCTTACATGGAAGGGTCGGGTTCTAAACCAAACACCAGCTCGTATCATGAAAGGCAAAAGTACATTGTCTTACCAGATCAGAGGGGAGACTTTCCAAATCGTTGAAAGGCGTTTTAAGCTCATTTGCGTCAACATCTAATATAACCACATCGCCTATTTCAGACATCCTGACGTTCTGAAATGCACAAGATTTAATTATTGCTATTATTTTCACTAACACACTGTGTATTCTGTTTGTGTTTATTTGAAACCTCACCTCCATAACACTCCTTGGGACTCCAATAAGGAATGGCATCGGCGCCAACAAGTAATCTACCAGATGTTTTGGTAGAATTGGAATGAATATGTGCTGCCAGGACATCGGGAACAGCGTTGCATTGGCTGCCTGCACGCATGCCGACAATCGGGAGGGCTTGGAGGCCACGATCGCAACCCTACGCTCATGAAGCAACGCTGCCCACAGCCCTGCCATACATTTCGTGTCCATGGCGCTGAAGTATTCCGTTAAGTTGCACTGAAAAACGTAACAGTGTGTTCATTACTCATGTTAACAACGTACTTTATATGAACAAAGAAATCATGTAAATGAGTTATTTCACCAGAAATGAAAATGGACAAAGGTGTTAGTTACAGACAATTAATTAATAATAAAATAATTAAGTTAATTCGCTTCAGTTCTATGTAATAAACCTGACCACTTACAGTATAATAGAATGCCCATTATATTATAATGACTATACTTACATTTTCCGGGATACTTGGTAGTTTACTGTCGGGACACTGGCACGTAAAAACGCTATGACCCGCGTTGTAGGTCACTTTAAGCGTGTGCCCGGGCATAGGCGGACGTATCCGGCATGCTTCTAGGAATGATGATAATTCCCCCCTCTCTGGGCTATTTATCAGATTCGCTATGCAATTCAGTAGCCTGAAAATAATATTTTATAATAATATTAATTCGTGTAAATATTCAAAGCGCAATATAGCATTTAACAATTAACATTCGATATTGCTAAATCAAATGAAAAAACTCAATATAAGATTATCTGTTTTCCCGAAAAAAAGACAAGTTTCATTTCAACAATGCGTCACGTTGTGCTTTAGAATACGACGTACTGCTACAATAACTGAAAAAAGATCATATACAAAAAACCCAACATTCACAAGCCGGAAACGTGCTGAAAGTCGCGCAGGCTACGTTCGCACAATGACATGAGTTTGTTTTCGCCCGCACACCTCAAAAAGATGACTGTGAGTCTATGAACAAATGTAATATGAGTGTTATCATTCTATGCATATTAAGCTACAGTCGCAATAGATCATAGGTTCCGACAATTTCAAAGACTTTAATCGCATAATTCTTGGCACAGCATTCTTTTATTACAAGTTGGACAATACTGTAATAGAGAAGTTAATTTCTCGCTTGACCTTTATTGCCATTTATTATGGTTGGGATTGTTGGAATACTTGAAATATTCATTGTTAAGTTCACATTGGTAGTGAACAATAAATAAACTGCCTTGATTGTTACTAGGTATGTGTAATTTATATATGAGAGACGTGACGTCGTATGATCAATGGAGGATTATCATTTTTATCCTAAGCATCCAACTATCTACAATAAAATACAATTTCCTCACAATATTAGGTATCGATTTTGTTAAGCACTTTACAATTAATAAATGTAATAAATAGTACACCATTTGCTATGGGCATAATAACTAAATACATAGGCTAGCAGCAGCTTTATTTGTGACTTCATCATTATAGCTCGGCTATTATCAAAAAGATAAAAAATGACAAACTTAGAAAAAAAAAATCTGTATAAAGTATTTCGTACTTACTTGTAAAATATATCATGCCATGGTAAATGGGACAACAACATTAATGCAGTGTTAGCTTTGGGGTCATATCGGCAGAAACAAAATGTATATTTGGAGTCCTCCGATGTCAGCACAAATGAATAGTGTTGTGCGAATGAGCTGAAAATAATAGATAGACCAGTATTTAGTTAAATTTCCTAAAAAGCTAGTTTTATTCGATTTCAGATATTATCTGTTTCTTCAAAAACCTTGTTATTCTTGCAAGGAATAAAATTCTTTTTAAAAATTCCTATCACCATACACTTACTTTTCCAGTTGACAAGGGAATGTGAATTTGGGTATATTCTTTAACTCCTCTTCATTTTTGTATGTTTCTGGATATTTTCTTATTATGTATGGTTCCCGCAGGTGATCACCAGGTGATACTTCACAAAATAGTTCAAACAAAAAGCGTACAGTGTCTCTGAAAAAAAAAACATAATTCATTAAGATTTCAAGTATACGTACATATATGTAGTATAAGTGGCTGACTATCTGAAGGTTAACTCCCGTAATGATGATGGTAAAAGTCAAAATTTAGGGTCAATGTAAGGAGTGTTTGACATTATAGCAATTACGATGCGAATGCGAACGTTCCATTTTACGGGAAGGTGTACGAGAATTGCCGTTCTGTGGTGGAAAAACATGAAAATTTTCTAAGAGCTAAATAGTGAGATTCTTAGAATCCAATGGATTTCAGCCCAGGGTAATAAATATACCACTGCCATATCTAATTGGGAGATTATTAACCCTGTATACACACCAGACACCAATATAAAAAAGGTCTTCTGTCCTCTTAATTATATTTTACAAAATCCAACAACCAACTAGGCATGGGCAAAAAATATCGAAATATCGATATTTTTCCATACAATTATCGATATATATCGTCGATATTTTTAGTCGCGATATGTCGATATTAAATTTTTAGTTTAGACTTTCGAATTCGTATCAAATTCGATATTTTTTTCTACACAATTTTGGTTGCGTGTTTTTAATTTTATTACAATAGATTATCCTTGCATGCTCCTCGCGTATTGTTGACTTAATCAATCTCGCCACAATCGTTATTAAATGCAATATAGCAATTTAAGACCACTGGTAGCGTGCACGAAAATACAAATTCTATTAAAATATCAGTGTAAGACGAATATGACCTTGAATTAACACGCAACTAACAATTTTCGGATTTTTTTTTCAACAAATCAATCACAAAACTTAAAAATATATTTAAGCTCGAGCATTAATAAAAAATACTATTTTCTTCTATTGTTTATTACGAAGTTTGATTGCTTTGGGAATATGTATGAATAATCATGCGGAAACTGACGATATATCGATATATCGATATTTTTCACTCGATAATTATCGAGTGTTTAAAAATATCGATACAATAAATATCGATATATTTTTTTCACTTGCCCATCCCTACAACCAACCAACCAACCAACCAACCAAACCAACCCAACCAACTCCATCCAACTTCAGCTTTCTAGACTACGGAGTTTTGGCAGTGCAAAAGATACAATGTTACAATTTTTAAAATAAGTAATTTAAAAAAATATTCTAGTAGGTAACCAGGACCTTGTAACTAAAATATATCTCATCTTTATTAATGACAATCATATTACATTAATAACGAGATACAAAGCCAAAAAAACAAACAGTAGTACTTTTATGTTGTTCAGCTGCCCTGGCACGCATTGGTTTTTAGTTGTAATTCAATGTTGTACCACAATATTTGAAAATTCCTTTTTAGTGGATGCACATTTATCTCAATATTACAGAACTGGGACACAAATAACCTTTGCCTCTATTACATAAAATGAGGATCTTAAGAAAGCCTTTCAGAAAACTAAAGAGGATTATACATTATGCATTTTATCTTAACTCATCCTATGATCTAAGTGTATTTTAGAACAGTGGAATTATTAATATTAGATCTTCGAACTAATAATAAAAAAGTATGTAGCTCTTCAGAAAATATGAGTCTTGTTGAGGTACTTTTTATATCAACTCGTCAAAAAAAATGGTGTATGTTAACGCAACTATTTTAAAACTAGAAAACAATTGACATTAACATTTTCAATTTAAAATTAAGAAATTAAACAGCCCTTTAAGAAAATATGACCACATTGCTGTTTATTAGTTGATTTATTATAACTCTAGAACAAAGCCTGTTTTTTTTCCTCTACCTTTCAAAACAGGGGCAATGCATGGTTTAAGCTTCCTTAGCATAAAATAAAGCACAATCTTAAAGAGCTTTCTTTAAGATAAAATGAGTGGTGTGAGTGACCAAAACCAATAAGGTTTTGGTCAGTTGGACCATTTTGTCTCATTCCCTTTTCTAGACTTAGTTGTTTGGATTTTGAATTAAGAGTCAGTCACACAATTGATTTTATTATTTAGTAGCACCGCCCCGCGGTTTCACCCGCGTATTTGCCGCTCCCGTGGGAATATGGGGATAAAATACAGCCTATGTCTATATATAGATAGTATATAGATAGTATAGCTTCCCAACAGGAAGGAATTTTTCAAGCTGGTCCAGTAGTTTTTGAGTTTATTCGTTACATACAAAAATACAAATCTTTCATCTTTATAATATTAGTATAGAAAACTCAAGATATTTTGATATTGTGTAAATTCCACGCTCCTAAAAGAACAAATTATTCACAAATTATCATTGATCACTGAGACAACTAGACAAACAAATAGAACCTGGCAAACTTACACACTCAATCACCCACAGAAACACATAGGTACACTGTACTTTTCCACACACAAATACAAGATGTTTTTGCTACTGGGACTCTTAGTATATTTTTATATTAGTTTTAAGTTTAATTTTTTTTTCTTATTCATTGTCTTCTGTGTCTGAAAGAGTTTAGACCCCATGGCACTGGGTATCCTAGTGAGGGATAAACAAATAAATACCCCTAATTTTTTTGACACTTTATTATGCTCTTAGCATAATAAAGTGTCAAAAAGAACGTACGAACGAAGTCCCATGACAAAAAGAACAAAATCCTACGATAAAGAGGTTGACAACTTAAAAGACGAGATGATGAATTAATTATCACCCATAGTCAAATTAGAGAAGAGTTAAAACATAACCAAGAGGCACATTGAACTCCCAATCCCAAACATACTTTAACACAGGGAAAAAATTATAAAATCAGCACAAGAACGGAGGTTCAGGATATTTCATCTGTCAGAGTATTGTAACTAGGCACCTAATTTTTTTTATAGTGACTGTCAGACTCTTATTCACTAAAACCCACCCGTGTTCCTCCTAGAGATGACTCTTTCGAACAAATTCCACAACCCTAGCGGGCACTGACCCTATGGAGCCCTGTCTTCTTTGCAGACGCCACTTTGAGGCACACATGGAACATGACGCGCTTTCGACCCGGGCCTGGTTGTATCTCTCCCTAACTATACTCCATTCACAATAAGATTAGACATTGGAACAAAATTGTTTACAGTCCGTTCAACTGATTTTTACTTCTATTCCATAGGCATAAGGATGGCATTAAAAGCAAAAACCTGATTATTATACCAACTGTTTACTGCAGCTACCATGTGTTATGCCGCCTACGCAATAGATGTCAAAATCGGTTGAACGGACTGTAAAAAAGTTGTATTTCAATGTCTAATCTTACCGTGGATGGGGTATAGGTCCCTTTTGTGTTTATTGCAATATTAGCAATATTGTTTGTAATCTACAACATTGTTGATGTCATGCCATATGCAAACTCATATTTTCTATGTCACTCATGTTTTAATCATCTATGTTTGATACCTACAATCAACTATAAAAATAGAACCCACAGCAGTGTTGCATAGTGACAATTCTATACAATGAAGCATTTATGAAGAGAAGAGGTATATTTCTTCTTCTTCAAGGAGTAATAATTTAAGCAGAAAACTATGAATGAGTATTTGTGCAACAGGAGCTTTTGTGCAACAATTTCAATAAAAAGCAATATCTATTCATCGGAAAACAAATGTATTGTACCAAAATTTCAGGTTAATATGTACTCATCTCAAAAGTTGGTCTCAAATCTTGTCAAAACAACATTTTGTGCTAAATTATGAAAGGAATTGTCGAGGTAACAAAAATTAGTGTAAAACTAATATATAACAAAATATTGTTACCAACAAACTGAGAAATTTCTTATTGGACATACTATTTATAATGCAAAAAATCCTGTTTATCGTTTTATGTGTTGCAAAGTTTTCCCAGGAAACATTCAATATTTAACAGCTGGGTATGAGTTGTCTTGTGATAACTGTGTCACTGAATATATTTAAATATTAAAAAAAAAAAATGTTTTAAATTACTCCAATACAAACATGGTTCTGATAAGACCATTGAAGCTTCCATATAATTTTAGCTCTCTGTAAACACATTATACTGTTATCTTCTGCTACCAAATGTGTATGGGTGATTCTGATATATCTGGATAAGAGGTAACTTGGGCGGCAATTGTTTTAAAATAGGTTTTTCATTCTCTAAGTACATACATAAATGTTTTTGTTCTTTGTAATCAATCATATATCATCTTAATGTACTTTAAAAATAACATCACAATTGAATTTCCAATGAAAGCACATTTTTCTTAAATTTGAAGCTACTGCAGTAAAATTATCTACCTTGACCTGTCCTCTTGACGGTTTCAGTTTAACTTGCAGCCAGTACATACCTTTATATCAGTTGTTAAACTAAAGTATGTTTACCACGAAAATATATAAATATACTAAAGTATTTTTAAGGAAGAATAGTTGCTTATCTATACTAATATTATAAAGCTGAAGAGTTTGTTTGTTTGTTTGAACGCGCTAATCTCAGAAACTACTGGTTCGAATTGAAAAATTCTTTTTGGGTTGAATAGACCATTTATCGAGGAAGGCTTTAGGCTATATATCATCACGCTTAAGCCAATAGGAGCGGAGCAGCGATAAAGAATGTTTTTAAATCGGGGATTCCACGGGGACGAAGTCGCGTGCAGCAGCTAGTTTTTAATAATTTTCAAACTACATTTTTGTTCCGCTTGACTTGTGTAAATTTCTGGCAAATTTCGTTTCATTACCACAAACGTAAAAATGAGACGGTCGAACGTCCGAAGTGCACTCAACCCCTTGAGTGCACTTCGGTCGTTCGACCATCTTATTTTTCATCTATCGACGTGAAGTTCAGAATACTAAATTTGCCAGCCATTAGAGTACCCCCATTTTTTAGTTGTTGCGACGCTACAGTGCGGTATTGTGATTTCGCGAGGTCATTGTGTGTGGGCCTCAAAGAGATGTCAGCAAAGAAGATGGGGCCCAAGAGGGCCAGCGCCTGCTAGGATAGCGGAATTTGTGGATGCAAAGGGCACTAGAGGGAAAACGGGAAGGTTTTAGTCCGTCCCTCCCTTCCGCTCAGAGCGAAAGAAGTCATTTGATGATTTCCCAAAAAAAAGGCAACGACTTGCTCTTCAAAATGTATCTGTTCCAGTATCGACATGAATTTCAGATTTTCATGATCAAATGCCACAAAAGAATTTACATTGAAGAATTGTAGCTGCCAAACCTTGTGAATGGGTGATAATCTTAACATACCGAGTATTGTATGTATTAGAAGCAAGAACCTAGATATAAAAATTATTTTCAATATTATTATTTGTTGAAGGTAAATTACATTTATTTAAATAAATGGCAATATAGATGCTCTTGTTGCAGAAAAAGAAAAGTAAAGACTGATACAAATGATAGTCTGATTATAACTGGTGTTTTATAAATTTGATTTAATTAACTTCATTTATTATTTTACTGTGGCAAATTCTCTGTCCTGGTCAAATGTGTATACTACCCTGTTCTCAATGTCTCTACCCTGTCTGATGTATTTACCCTGGCCCTCTAAAAAGTAACAAAATATTTATAAAGTGACTTGCCCTTGCATGATAAGGTGCATAAACAGGACAAAAATAGTAATATAAGTATTTAATTTAAAAAATACGATTTTTCTTCTCGGACCTATCCTCTAAGAACTTAAAACCTCTTATCGTAGAATCACCCGTACAGCAAAAACAATGTGTTGTCACATGGTTGTTACCATAGTTTAGAACCCAGATATTCTAAACTATTACAAATTAAAACAAGAAATCTTATCTATTTAACTAACATATGATACAGACTTGCTTGGACAGGCTTGCACAGACAATCACAAATAGGACATTATTTTAACAGCATATGTTAAGGATTAGTTAATATAACATATTTCGTGCAAATAAATAAAAGCAAGATGGAGTTATGATACTCAAAATTCTTAATTGAGAGGTTAGCACCTCGATCGATGACTGGAACCTCCCACTGGACCATTCCAGTGACCAAATTATAGATGGCCGAAAAACTACCAAACAGTGAAACGAAAATAATTACCGTACTCAGGAATCCACTGACCAACTTAAAAGGGACCGAAAATTATCAAACAGTGAAACGAAAATAATTACCTTACTCTGGAACCCATGTCTCGAGGTGGATCATGTGAAATATTGCTTACATCTTCCACGCCACACAAGCTGTAGTAACTTATTGTAAAACCAAATCTTCATGAAATATCAGCAGCCATAGAAAACTACCTTCGAATCGCATGAAACATTTTTTGAAGATTTTCCTCTGTTTCCAAACTATTACGAAAGACACGGACGATGTTAGTCACTTTCCAGACACTACAATTTTACTATTTCAACACAGCGGCATGCTATCTCTATCACTTGTAAGCGTATTTTAGAGCCAGCGGTTACACAATGCTTGAACTCACACAATTTGACGTACGTAACCATGGAACGCATCGACGTCGAAACGACACTCGTCAAATAACGTTCCGTTTCAATATTTATAGAAATCTTTTTCAATCATAATATTGTAAAATGGTGAGTTAGAAGTACTTTTAAAATTAACAGTCTGGTTTGCTTTTCGTGATTATAAAAAAGCCCTTTTACTATCATAGCACCTACTGCTGCTGTAGGAGAATAATTTATGTACATACAAGTAATAATTTTTGACACTTTTGTTCTCTGTGGTAAGAGAGAGTGATCAAAAAATATTTTATCTTTCTTTGATTGATCGTACCGTTATGCGTTGCCCTCAAACTCAATACACTAGTCATTGCTCTTGAGTGGAGCTTGCATTGATTACAATTACGATACAACAACGCAATATCTTTATACTATTTGCGAGACATTAGTTTTACATAAGTAGGTACACAGATGACAGATGATAAAATTAATTATTTAATGCATGTCATATACACCATTTAATAAGATGCCTAGCCATTTCATACAATGGCACCGTTTCATCAGCAACCTATGACAGCCGACCATGCGTCTAATACAACGTTGAATGAAGGGCCTAGCAGATGCTTTGGCCATTCATAGAATAAGACAACCGTGTGACGAAAAAAGGAATAAAAACGTTCGATCACAGACTTAATTAGGTCGCAGCCATGCATGTTGCAAACTTGCAAAGTTGGGCATTTCATTAAATTGTCTAGGTACCTACCTCAAACTTTGACTTAACGACGGAGCCCGCTATGCGGGGCTCCTATTTCTACCTTCACGATTTACTGGAACCTAACATGAATGTAGTGACGGGAGCAAAGTTCGATCTCGTCGCTCGCTCACTCGCCGTCGCTTGGGTACTGCTGCCGATATGTCACTTAGGGCGTTGATATAACAGTCCGGTCAATGAATAGACTAGGATGTTAATTGGTCGTCTGATTAAGCCAGTTGGCAGCGACATAATACCTTCACACACATCGACTTTAGTTTCGGGCGATTGCGATTTGACAGCCTACTTGTCGCTAAAGATGTCAAAATTTGCGTAGAAATGGAGTGGGATACGACAGCATGCCACTCCTGAAAGTCAGAATCAACAGTGGCAAACATCAGAAAAACGAATCCTAGACTAGTTCCAGAGAAACGATTCAACTATCGTGTGGATCCCTATGCGGGTATATTTGCGGGGGTAGTTTTAATGAAAATACTTTGTTTTTAATCAGAACTGTGATGCGTAAAACAAAACAGGCAGATGGATAATGATGAACTATTTATCAAAACCTGCAAGGTAACAGACGTAAATACGAGAAAATGGTTAGGCTGATTATCAATTAATAAGGTAGGTACTGAACGAACTGAACTTCGCAATATATCTTTGAAAATTTAATTAGAATTCACACATTTTCAAATGATACCTTCCTACCTACCTACCTACTTACAAAAGCCAGTGGCTTTTAAATATATTTATGATAAGATGGGGTTGACATTCTGAGTATTTCCGAGTTAGCAAGAGTAGGTAATAGAGATCCAAAGAAAATCTAAACTAATAATAAAAGAGGATATTTTAAAGTGGGTATAGGTACCTGTGGGTATGGACCTATTTGTTTGTAGGCGGTAATCCTTTTGGAGCTCGTGGCTAAAGAACAACAGCCGCACAGGTCGATCTTCAAGGTTAAGCAACGCTTGCCAAGGTGGGTCTGTGGATGGATGACCATCTTAACATACAGAGTTTCCTCCGTGCCTCGGAAAGCACGTTATTAAGCCGTTGGTCCCAGCTGTTATTTGTAGATCTTTGGCAGTCGTTACGGATTTTCAAAAGCCAGAAAATCTGACACCAGTCTTGCCAAAAAGTACCATGTTCCCCCAGTTATTGGGTTGTAGACGTCTGGTAGGCAGCCACTGGAAGACGACCCTAATACCTACCTATAGTTAGGAAAAGGCTACGCAGATGATGTAGGTACGTGGTAATCCCTGGAAGTATTAATCTGATTAATCGGATCATCGACTACCAACAAATAACAGTAAAGAAATAGGCTGGCATAAACGCTTTGCGATCAAAGCCGGTTTCCAAGTACTCCATGTAGGTAGGGTAAATATGCCATACGTCGGCCCCCCCCAAACTTTGGCCGTCTTCATATTTTCAGCTTGCGTTCATTGTAAAGGTAATTAAGTGACAATTGCGCTACTCAAATGCAACCTTAGTTAATACTCTATACGTACAAACCGAAACTATCCGATTAAGTCCCTCATTCTTCGCACACTGAGCGTAAGTAGCGATGGCACCGTTGAAGCGTCAAGTTTGTAGTTAAAGTAGCTAATTTGTTGTGAATACCCACACTACGGGGATTGATATTACACCGGTAAGACATTTCTTTTTATTGTTTTAAGCTTTGTTATCACTAAAAAGTTATTTTTACTAGGTATATTTTGAGATACTTTTTACACGTTTTGATTAATGGTTTAAGTGAAAAATAGGGGGCCGGCATTACAATACCAGTTTTGTCTAAAAATCGGATACCTACTCGGCCGTGGCCGACTTTAAAGCTAATTCAGTCTGTTTTATATATTCCAACTCTACCAAATCCATTGACTTAATAGGAGAATTTGTAAAGCTTATGGGCAAATATATCTACTTTTCGTTTAACCGCCAAATACCGGCCGGGGTGATGTCAATTGAATCTCGAGAAATAAGTTACCTACATGAAACAGGGGCGGACTTTAGAAATATTAAAGATCGTAAAGTCGGCCAGCTTCGAATTCGAGCGCCACTATACAGGCTGATTTTGATTTTTTTCTTTAAGTGTGTGGGAAGTAATTTTTAATTTAATTATCAAACTTATTTTCTCGAAATTGATTACCTACGTATTATTATATTTTTTATTATTATAAAAGGGTTAAGTTTGGATGGAGGAGTTGACAATATTGAAAACATATTTATGATAGCTAAATATGATTCGGGAATTCGGAATACAAATTACCTACTCTTTGGAACTTGCTGTATATTAAATCCATGTTAATTAGCTTAAAAAATATAAAGCGTTAGGTGTGGATCTTTAGCTGATTTATTAACCTGCGTCGAGTTTTGAAACTGGACGATCTTCGGTTTTAAGCCCATCTGAAGAAGAAACATTGGTTTAACGGTTGTTACAGCTTGCCAAGTGCAGTTTCCCGAGAAAGATCTGCGAGAAGAAGATGTTCGTTTTTAAATATTGATAATAATTTTTATTTAATTTTATTGTAATTTTTTACTTTGTTATAATTATAATAACATTGTTAAAGTAAAACAAATATGAATGTAAACTTAGTGTGATATTATAGGTACTCCTGCCAAAATAATATTTTTTACTGTCTTAATTTAAAACACCCTATACCCGGCCGATATTTGGGAAAAACGCGAACGACCATGGGCCGTGAACGGCCGACTTTAGGGTTTTTTCGTCTTCGATACATTAAAACCTTAATACTTTTTTATTTTAGTAGAAAAGTCAACTTTATGCTTATAATCATGAAATAGATTTATCAATTTGTCTGAAAACCACATCACAAGCTATTATTATCCGGTTGAGCAGTAACCAGCCTTAGTGTGCTGAACTGCGAGTGGTCCATTAAAAAAATAAAAACCCTTCGTTGCCAACTAATGGAGCCAGATCAATGAAGTTAGAAAATCCGTAAGGGGGCCCGACATTTAGCGTATTTACCCTACCTACCTAGTACCTAAAGGTATAAAAAAAAACTGTGCTAAAAATGTGCTGTAAAATCCTTTTTCTTTTCTTATCAATACTTTTTTTTCCTGTCCAAATATCAATACCTACGTTATTTTTCCAAAAAAAAAAAAAAAAAAAACTGGAAACCCTAACTATAAGTAACTACCTCTACCTATCTATTACCTTCAGTAGGGATGTCAGGATGGAATTTGGTGTGAACAAATATGCAGTCATGCATGTAATGCGGGGAGAGATTATTCAATCTGAGGGAATTCGACTCTCGGATTCCTTACCGAAACCTACAAATATTGGGGTATGTCGGAAGCGTTGGGAGTTGATGTTGCTCACATGAAGCAATCGCTGAAGGAACGCTTCGTTGGTCGCCTAAACAAGGTTATACCGCCTTTTGTCAGGCGGAAATAAGGTACGCGCCATCAACGATTTTTCATGCCGGTTTTTTTTTTTTTTTTTTTTTTTTCTGGATGGGAAATCATCAAATGACTTCTCCCGCTCTGCGCGGAGCGGAAGGGAGTGTCAGACTCTTACTGACTAAAACCCACCCGTGATCCTTCTTGTGCCCTTAGCGTTCCAGGGCTGCGGTGACTCTTTCGAACAAAATCCGCAACATTCATGCCGGTATTAATGTACTCTTTCGGCGTACCTACTCAAACGGATTCTAAACGAACTCGACGGGATAGGAGGATCCGTACGCTGCTGACCTCAAACCGGATGCATCACCCACGATAGCCGCTGATGTGTCTGTATACCTCCAGCGGAAGTGTGGAGATCGACGCTATCCACAACCGCGAGATATGCAGTTCCTTAATGCAGTTCAGAGAATATTTTCTTAATTCTAATTAAAGCCGATGTGGGTTTGCACAAGGGCCTCACCTCGTTGTCCATGGCTAAAGAAAACTAGCACAGACCTCTTTTACTTGCCCCAGATGTCCGCAAAATGTTATGGAAAGGCAAGGAGCTTCACGGGCGCTTCTATTGGGATAAAATAGGAAGGATGAGAATAAAACTCATTAGTTTAAGAAAACCCAGAAAAACAGCAGTTTCAGGGTTATATTCGTTTATAAAATTTATCGCTTATCTCTCCGAATCAAATCGGTTTAACACAAAATCACATATTTACAGTAAATTATAATATTTCCTAAACTACTACTAACTACGAAACGGGCCCGAATCTTTTAATGGCATATGCTACAGAGCTGAAATTTTTCAACAGTTATTCGATATAGGGGATCACTGAAGCTTGGCACCCAAAGTGATGCCGTGGTTTCCGTGTACTGGGTTAAGCAATGCTTGCCGAGGTCTGTCTGTGGACGGGTGACCGACTTAACATACCAAGACTCCTACTGCCTCGCTGTCATTTGAAGGTCTTTGGCATTCGTTACAGACTCTCAGGAGTCAAAAAATCTGATACTGGACGTGCCAAGGGGTCCCTCTATCTGGCAGAATCTTGATGATCCGAAATTTATTTGGAATAATACACTTGGCATAATCTTCTTTAACCTAATATTTTGAAGGCATACAAATTATTTAGTATAAATTATTGTTTGGCCCCAGTGAACGCAAATAAAACATGGAAGCATTCCTAACTCAAAAAATGACCCAAAGCACATGGCGCCGCGGTAGGCGGGACTTACTGATTGCGCCGCTCACGTGTTTAGTTACACGGCCTATTCGTTACATGGTAATTTAAACCCAAATGCTTGGTAAATAAGGTAATTTTTTAACTGTGCATCGTATTAGCAATAATGTTGTTGGTGTGGTTCGGCGAATCAGCGACGACGTTTCGATGTGTGAGTTTGTTTGGATTTTTGGGTCACGATTCGCACTTAGATCCCTTGAAGTAATGCTTCTATGTTTTATTTGCGTTCAGTTTAGCCTAACGTTGGCAGAATTATATTTAGCATAAATTACCTTTGGCATAGTTAAAATTACGTTTACTTAGAGCAGGGGTTCCAAACTTATTTTGTCTACTGCCCACTTTAAGAATAAATTATTTTTTAGCGCCCCCATTTTTTCTCCTACTTACAAACTATGAATTTTCTGTAATATGAAAAATGAGTCTTTCAATTATTATAGATGTGAAATGTATGCTATAAGATGATTCTAACTGTAAACTTTCTGAAATACCTATGACAGTTCTACCTTCTAATGCAATGTGTGCCAAAAGGCGATTCTGACTTTGAACTTTCTGTGATATGATTAATGGTTCTGCTTTTTAATAATTACACAAGTTTACATGACTTGTCCATTAAATGAAATATATACGGTTACGTTGCTTTGGGTATCTACATCTCGGAAAAAATATTTTAAAAAATCCAGCACGTCAATTTTTTTTTAAATATTTATTAAGAAGATTTTTACAAAAAACTACATCTATATTATATAAATTATATCTAATTATATTATATTAAATACATTTAAAAATGGGTAATTTTTGCTCTTTTTTTATAAATGTTTTCATCTGTATCTCTCATAACAGACCAACAATAGTCACCTAGCATATTTTGGTCCCAAAAACCTTGATAATTTTGTTCAAATGATTTTAGATATTGTTGAAATCGCTCACCGTGTTCATCACTCACACTACCAAGAATTTCTGGAAAAAAAAACTAATTGGGAATGAAAAAATGAATTTTTAGTGGCATATTTACACCCATACTCTCAAAATTTTGCAATACATTTTCAACAATCTCTTTGTAATTATTACTTTTTTATTGCCTAAAAAAATTTTAACGACCCTTTTGAAAGACTTCCAGGCTACTTTTTCTACCTCGGTTAAAAGGCTCTCGAATTTTGTATCGTCCAATATTCTCCTGATTTGAGGACCCAGAAATATTCCTTCATTTAATTAGCCGCAGAAAGACTCGAAAATACAGAGCAGAGGTATTGAAATGCAGGCTTGGACTTATCCAAAACTTTAGTAATACTACTTGTACCTATGTGAGTTTGGTCATTTCTGCCGGGTGGTGTGGGAACTGGTAAATCCTCTGAATGAAGGACCGACTTAGTTACTAATGGAACGTCTGCATATTTTATACTATCTCTATTTTTTGAGGTTTTAGTTAAACAAAAGTAACAATCGGTTACGTGGTTAGCTGGCTCTCTCCATATCATAGGTTTACCAAATTTCAGTGATCTATTTTTACCTGAATATCAGGAGCTGAGGACCAATCTGCAATTAGTGCAAATCACATGAGGAACCCAATTTTTATCTTGATTTGACACCGTAAATCCAAAATAATGTAAATAGGCTGCTTGCAATGGTTTTGTTATAGGGAAACCACGATTTAACTGAACAACTTTCCCACAAACATAACAAAATCGATTTGGATGAAGTTTACACACCCTAGATTACATTTTTATATAAAGTAAGATATAGATACTTACACAGTTGTTTACAAAATAAAACGATAAACGTTTTTCAACAATTGCGGGTAGATAAAAAACAAAGACCTCTATATCTCAGAAGTGTGACGTGCTACGAAAATTATTTTTTTTTTTTAATTACCGTCCATAGCCTACATACATAACAATTATTATTATATCTATCACTTCATGGACAAAAAAATTTTTTTTTTTTTTGTAAACTTGTGTTATGGATATGAAATTTATGCCTAACGATGATTCTGAATGATATTTGATCATGATATATTAAAACTCATCATTTTGCAAGTCAATTGGCAAAAAATTATGCTATCCGCCGTTATGCAAAATAATATTATGACCTAAAAAGTCCTTTCTATACAGGGTAGACCCATCCCAAACAATTCCTCGCTGACTTCAAAATCTTCCTTTTTCAAATTGTTCCGCTATAGATATCAGCTGACAAAGTAGCAATTTTTCAGTCATTCGTACATGTTGAACTAAAAAAAAATTGCCATTTCAGGACACATTTTCTTAGCAACAATTTCTATGCATGTTTTCACAAAATTACCATCATCAAAACCAAATTCAAAACTGACTTCCATTTTCCAAGCCATTCAAGACTCAGAAACTACTACCAGTTTCTGAGTCTGCTAATGGGTTTAGTAAACATGGCTTGCTGGTCAATTTGCTTTCTTAATGTGCCCGTTAATTTAGTAAAAGTGGGATGCTGACTTTTAAAGTGCACGTCTTTGTTGTGCAAATACATAAAAAAGTATTTCTCAATCAAAATGTATTGTTTTTTTACTAGATCCTGGTTTATCAAAACATATTACAGTACCTTAATAACGTATTCCTACCTGGTATAGATACAAAATAAATCAAAAGGTATTATTAATAGAATACTTACTTAAATGTTTATCGCATATACAATAATTGCCGTTTTTTTAATGAAAATCAATATACAGCACAACCCTAATAAAAAAACATCCATAAATTGCGATTCTAGGTAGTATGCCGCGAGTCGCCCCCGCCCGCGCTGCGTCTTCTATCCTTTCCGTCATGATGGACGCTTGCACCCTCTTTGCACACGCAGCCTTGTCACATCCACAGGATGCAGACGCTCCAAACTGTGCATGGCCTGACACGCACTTGGCTGGTTTTTTTTCCACTTTAAGGATAGGTCAAAGCACGAATTGGAAATAAAATTTATTTTTCTGTCTGTTTTTATTGAAATGAAATTACATAAGTACGCTTTGAACAAAGTGAAAGTACTTAAAATTAAATACTAATAAACGAAATTACTAAACAGGTTTTATTTGTATCTTGAAATGTATATACTAAGGGGAGTTAAAAACTTAATGGCGACTTTCAGCATAATTATTTAATGTTGACAACTTAGCTACGCATCAAAAAGCGTACTTCAGAGTCGCCATTAAGTTTAAAACGACTTATGTTTGTTTGTTATGTTGGAGTATTATTTGGAGCTTTTCTCAGCTTAAAAGGGACGGACTGACAAACTGACGAGGGCTTTAGGCAGTTTTATTATACGTATCAGAATCAGGTAAAACCAAAACATGACGAAACGCATTTTTTATTACGGTATATATGGGTGGACTGAGTCGGAGGTCCTATAGCACGAGTGGTCAAATTGATTCGATATTACTTGCATCCGGATCTTTCAGATTTGTATGTGAGAAAAATGGAGCCCTGCAAGCCATATTTCACCAGAGCTGCATCACTGCATGCTGCGATCACAGATTGGTGGAATTTTTCACCGCCCCGCTACCTCGCTCATTTTTGGGGGAAACGCATAAAGGTCTTGCGATTTTAATAAAATCTAAACCTGATGATATTTCGTTTTCAAGTATTATGTGGTTGGTATTATTTCCCGATCGAGGATGTCCCCACGTTGTCGTCGTGGTGGGATTTGTATGTCTCCATGATCTTGAAGCTTTGCCGGTAAAGGAAAAGTGAGAGACCAGACCAAGAGGAACACGCGAGTGGACACCGATCGTGTTCAGGTTTTCGGAGGTTGTGCGTTTCATGAGACAAAATCTTCCTCGCCGCTTTCTGGTACGCGTCTGCTCATTAGATGTGACTGGCTGCTTTCACAGGCAGCGAGCAAGCAGAGTGAGAGGCTTTATGAAAGGGCGTGGGAGAAAGGGGCCACACCCTTAAAAAGCCACAGAAATAATGGTCAAGACAGCCAAAAAGAAGGGGCGATACCAGCTGCTAAGCAGCCGAGAGAGAGACCTTGGGCCGAGTTTCTGCGTAGGTAGGAAACTGCTAGAATCCAACCCTCTGAGGTGCTTCGGCGACCGCAGTGGTCTATGCTTCCGCTATGAGCCAGACCTTCAGAGTAATTGGAAACTGCCTCGTCAGGCACCTAGTGAGGCTGAGGCCGGATCTAGCACAGAACCAGTATGGATACCACACGAGGCACTTAGCGGTAGACGCCATAATGCGCGTGCGGGTCCTCACGACGGGAGACGCAGTATCTTGGCGGTGTCTCTTGACATTGCGAATGCTATTAACACCTTGACCTGGAGTTGCATCAGGGAGGCATTCTCCTGTCACAACAGATTTATCTCCGTCGCGTGGTCGAGGCTTACCTGACAAACAGGCGGCGGCCGACGTAATGACACGCCAGGTTGCGACAGTCGTCGAGAGGATCCGGCAAATGGATCTCGAGGTGACTCTTCACAAGTCCGAAGTCATGTGCTTTCATGGTTCTCGGAACGGGCCACCGTCGGAATTTCAAATAACGGTAGGAGGGTTCACATCGGCGTCGGGTCGACGTTGAAATACTTAGAACTCATTCCCGAAAGAAGAACTTCTCTATGTAGAACTTCGTCAGGCATTTCTGACGTTTGGTTCCCAGACTGGGGTGGACCGGATACAAACGTCTAACGCCGGAGGCTCTACGCAGTGATCGTGCGGTCCCTGGCACATTAGGGGCCCCGGGGTAGGCACAGTGGTTAAGGCGGCTTCCAGTCCTCCCCCTGATCGCGTCCCAAAGGGCCATCCAACTGGCCTGCGAATACCGCACGGTTTTCGGCGTGGCGACGAACCTCCT
The DNA here is from genome assembly GCA_905332915.2 of Hecatera dysodea. Taxonomy (NCBI): domain Eukaryota; kingdom Metazoa; phylum Arthropoda; class Insecta; order Lepidoptera; family Noctuidae; genus Hecatera; species Hecatera dysodea. The sequence continues at coordinate 18,880,336 of HG995286.1, read as the reverse complement.
TGCTGGACCTCGCGTTTGGGTACGATCTGAATAATCTTCACATTATGAAATGACTTCTTCCGCTCTGGGCGGAGCGGAAAGGAGTCTCAAACTTTTATATAACCTCGAATAAAACCCATCTTTGTTCCTCCTTATGCTTTCCAGGGCCGCCTTGAATCTTTCGAACAAATCCCGCAATCCTGGCAGGCAATGGTCCTAGCGGGACCTGTCTTTTATGTTATCCATGGAATACGCGCCATTGCCCTGGCCTGGTTGCTATCGGACGACAAGTCACCCATAGCTCGCCGTCTGCAGGCCCGCGCCTACGGTGGCCGGGAATCGCCCTGCGTTTCCCGACGCTCGGGGCGCCTTTTTATCCCTCTCCCGTACGCGTTCCGCCTCCTCCTTCGCTAGCATTACTGCTTCGCAGAAGGAGGCGACCGCTTCCTATGCCTCCTCGCTCGCTCCGGACCATGGATTGAACCAGGGCCGGACGCGAGAGGTCGCCGCCGCCGATCGCCTCGACGAGAACACGGCTTTGCTCCACCCAAGGGAAGATCTCTACCGTATGTCTGTTGACACCTGGACGTGTCCTCCCGCTGGATCCGAAACAGGTACCTCCCGAAACAGCCGTGTCCGGTAAGCACCTGCGTCAGGCGGAAGGTGAGGACGCCGTGGCGTCTCTCCAACCACTCCTGAAAGAGGGGACTTATCGCCGCAATGGTGGTGTGCCCATGATATGGAACCCTTAATACGTGAATTCAACTCGCACTTCGCCACTTTTTTCTCATTTTGTCACGTAACGTTTGGTTATTAAATGGTTGCATTTTTTACATAAATCTTATTATGATTAATGGAATAATTGAATGGATTATTGAAATTCCAATAACTTCCAAATTTCTTTGCCGATCATAAAATCGACTGCAATAACGTCGCGAGCAGCTGGTCGGGCTCACCTGGTTTTTGGAGCATTGAATACTTGTAGCGTGAGACATCCTCAAAATTAGTAAGACTGTCCACATTGAAAAGGTAGCTGGGACAGACTGGATATAGTAGGAGGAGACTCATCTGTTATGATGCCACTTGGCGAAGATCTGTGTTCGGCAGTGGACTGCAATAAAGTAGGCTGTCCAGGGCGAGAATAGTATCTTAAATTCTGAACACGCCGCGTATGGCTGGAGCGGTGAGCAGGGGTAATGCGATGCGTCGCGTTTCAGTGACTGACCCTGAACATTACGTTTAATAAGCAGAGACTGAAAACATTATGACATTATTGAGATGATGTTCTACTTCATCTTACAACTTTGTAATAATAACCTACAAATCAAGGCAATCAACCCAGTGAAGCGAGAGCTTGCTATAGCAAGCTCTCCCTTCACAGGGTTTGCAAAAATTACGGTATAATTTACGAAACTTTAAAATAATGAATTATTATGATAATTTCAAAATGATGGTATAAACTAAGTAGTATCAAGAAAGAGGCTTTTTGACCAGTAGTAGGACTCAATATGTTCACATAAATACAAAAATAATGTTCGACTCGTACTCAAGTTGAACTAAAGTTTAGGTTTTTATAAGTAGTACGGCCATGTGTTATCAACTTTCTCTTAAATCTAGACAAGATAATGATGTTGCAGCGGAACAAGTTTTATCCGCTCTTTGAATCATAATTAAGTAAAAAAATACCCATAAAATAATTATCAACACTTAAAATAAAGATTTTAAATAAAGTTTCATACATATTAACAGTTAGGTCAACGTCAAATTGCCGATAAGGTTCACAAAAACATAGTTTCTTAGAATTGGTCGCCTTACGCGTCTCCGTTATGTACGTAGTGACTGATTGGTGACGTGACTGATTGTCGAGATAAACCTTAAAATATAGTTGTTGGACTAAACATGACTTGAACTATCTTTAGGCCCAGTCGGTTATTTAAATGATGTTATTTACAGTTACAGTTATGTACAGTACATAACATACCTAAGTCACATTTTTGAGCTTAATTAAAAAGAAGGAACCCTAAAAACCCACATTTCTTACGAATATTAAAATACCGTTTAAAAACAATATAAATAAAACGTTAAACGGCAGCCATGTATGTGTCGCAGGTTTTTCATAAAATTAGATTTTTAATATATAATTACGAAAAATTTAGAGAATAAATCTCATTAATCTTGTGCTAGTACTTACTACATATCTATCTTCATTATCTACATCTACAAAAAACCAAGAGACTAAATTATATTAACGTAATTATTTGTCGCAAAAATGAACGCGGGTTGCCCGTCTGAGTTGTGTTTTGTGACTGAAGAAGCGGGGAAAGGGCGGGGCGCGAGCGAGCGCAGGGGGAAACAAAAGCGGAGGAAGTCCCTTAGTCCTTATCAACGGAAATGTGTATCAGATTGATCATAAACCCAAACTAGTTCAGATTTTTGATAAAAAATCTGGAATGTTACAGGTTTATGATATGTATAAGATAACTGACTTCTTGTTTGACTTGACTTGACGTTGATTTCCGGTTTTTCAGATTTTTTATGAACAATCAAATTTTTTGAAAAACCTGCGACATATGCATACTCATAGTAAACTTTTCTAAATTAAAATCTGTTAAACATAAAATACAAATCGCACACCTACATCTAAAGGGAGCTAACTCAAAAGTTGAGACTTTTGAATTATGCACACCATCAAATTCCCTATCCATTGGGATAGGTATCCATTGGTGACGGTAGGTATTGACCAACCGAACAATAAAACAGATTTTAATATATCGCCACTAGTCAACCCTAGATGGCTAAATTTACCAACACGGTACACTAATATACATTATATATATTTTAATATTTTAAGGTGAATACTTAAAATATTAAAATAAATATAATGTATATACATTGCTAAGCAATAGTGAAGTGACTACATAAATCCAGATATCAACTAAAAAATGAACACAAGATTCAAATCTTCCTTTTAGGAGCATAAATCTATACAGAAAACTCATGCGGTGCACAAGGACACAGTAATCAGTTTCTTGAGTTTTCTGAAAATAAGTTACTTTTTCATTTAAGCCTGTTTAGATCTAGGTATGCGATTAATTTACAAAATATAGCCACATTTTAGGCTAACTGTTTCACAGTATAAATTTGTGCTATATTCATGTAGATTGTTTATAAAATAATAGCTCTATCAAATCTATCTAATCACAGAACTCACTTAGTACCTAATAAATTGTCAGGAATTAATAATACAGCTCCTTGAGCCAGACTTGATTTTACCTTTATAAGTACCCATTGTTCCGAACTTACGGCTATCACAATCTTCCCTCGGACATGTCCTCCAACATATATACCATGTCGTTTGGTTGTTCATAGCGTATAACCGAAGAGTAACCTGCAATGCAGAATAACAAGCCATTGTCAACATTGAGTAGAATCAAATGAACAAGTCATATAACATTTAGTGTGTAATATCAACACGAGAAAAACATTTATTAGAACTGCAGTCCAAGCTCTGTAATTGGCTGTAGAAGATTAGTAAAGTTAACCTTTTAGTAATGTAATTCAAACGCAGCACATAATAAAAATGACTAATCGTAAGACTATGCAATAATAATAGCCATTGATTAATTTTTAATAAAAAATTGGAATGTACTTCCTTCTATCTTTATCGAGAAAATGCTGAATACAGCCCTGAAGAAGCTCCAAAATTGATGACCACCACTCGCGTTTATATACTGCTAAAGTAGAATTTCATATCTGAACAGACTGACGAACGATAATAACGACCATTAAGTATGAAGACGCCAAAAAACGAAAGCAGGTAATAATCAAAATAAACAATCAATTTTATGTATCAATGATATATTTATAACCATCACAGAAACAAAGTGTAAAAGACATAATACAAAAAAATTACGTCAGCATAGGTAGGCATAATATTCTACTCAAAATATAATACAATATTTGTTTTGACGCCATCACGACCAGTTACCACTTCTAATTATTTACGTCCATTTTGGGCCTTGTGGTGGATTCATAACATACAGGTAGATTTAAGGAATGTAGACTAAAAATGAAATAAATATTTGTTGATGATTATGCCTATTTTGACAAATAGAAAAAGTGTAGTAACACAAAACAATCGATAGGAGACACATGAAAAGAACTTCAGTTTAGGCATAAAACCCATTCACCTTTTAGAGGTTTTAAATTACGTCTACAGCTAACGTAGTAAAGGATAATAAAAAAGAAAAGAAAAAAACGTAAAAGATAACCTTTTTAAGGTAAAGAACAAAAAAAAAAAAATGGTTGCACAGCACAAAAATGGCACACAACTACAACAAATTTAACTTAATATAATCAATACGTATTTAAATTATAATCTCATTATTTCTATAAGTATTCCAAATTAGCAGGAGTATTAAAGTTTGACTTAAGGAACATAAGGTGCCGAATTTAGAAACGCCTTATACATAAAATACTGCAGGCAAGGAAGGACTATGCTTACTTAAGCTTTAAGTGTGTGTTTTTTGGAGAAACAGCCTCAGAGCGCCTCAGAGTAATAACTAATATAGACACCATCTAGTGCGTATTTATGCTCATATCGTAGACACGTTTGTTACTAGCTTAAGGTGCACCTTTACATATACCTATAGACTATTGGTTGTTTAAAAATAATACATTTTTTTAGTCTTCACAGTAAACAAAGTGTCTACAACTGAAAGAAAAAAAAAATGGTACTATCTTATACTACTCTGAGACTACAAACAATAATAAAATTATAAACTACAGTTGAGCCGCATTAATCCGAACCCTGGCTGATTCGATGAATGCAAATATTTTAGACAACCAATGTTAAAAATCAAAACGTTCTAACATAGCGTAATGGGCATTGCTCTTTACCAAGCTTTATTCAGTCATAATCTGAAATAACCACGTTCTAGTTCAAATGGAATTGCTTCAAAAATATGATTAGGACCTTCAAAAAAAAAATTGTGGATTGAGTGACGAAGGGAATGTATGTTACCTGTGATTTATGAATTTAAGTACAAATGTATAGTAGTAGAAGGACAAAACAAATTTACAAAGTTAGTTACCGGTTCCAAAGCGTAAATTTAATATGTTTAAACATCTTGGCTTCCATAATCTGTAATCAGTTATTAGTGGTGTAAAACCGTGTCTTAAATAAAGAATTCGAATTAACGAGGCTCTACTGCGTGGGGATTCTTTGCGCGAGACTACTAAGGTTACCGCTTTTTGGTAAAAGAATACTGATTAAAAAATTGACGTTTGATTTAATAGATCACCGATAGTAGTCGAGCGGAATGTATAATTACTAAACTAAGGTAGTTTCGTAGTAAATATTAAAAAAAAATGTTACTTAGAATCTAAATCTACCCTTCACCGAATAGAAACAATCATTTGCATGTTAATTTTTACATCACTAGTAGTGATAGGGTAGGGTAGTTTTTGTTTGCTGTGAAAACACAACAAATCTAAACTGGTTTCACGATTGCTTTTAAGTACTTAACGTATTGGATAAGATAGAATACTTGTCTTTCTGTTTCTTTCTTAGAAGAAAGAAACAGAAGTCACTGTAAGCTTGTTAGTTCTAGACCAAACGGATACTTGTACAAATGAAAACCATAGAGTCTCTGTAATAACGTAAGGTAAGTCTTAAATATTACTGTTCAGTATTTTTATTACCTGAAGGCACTCGAGCGTGACCAATTTTATCCTTTAGAATTAAGAAAGCGAGCCAGTTCAATCCACAACACACCAGGGCACCGATGCCGAACGCACGGAATGTAATCCAGCCTCCATACGTCCCGTACAGATGACCCCCGATAAAGCTACCCAGAGAGGTCCCGACGCCTTCGAAAACAGCTCCAACCAAACCCTGTAATATAAGAGAAGAAAAAAAACGATACTTAAACTAATAGTTTGTGGTACTGTCATAACTCATCAAAAAAACCTTATTAAAAGAATGTGTTTCCGCAATGTAACAAAGGGTGCGCTGCCAAGGAATATGTACATATGTAATAACCACTAATTTTGGGCTTGACCAATACGTAAAAAAAATATTTTAACCGACTTCTAAAAAAGGAGGAGGTTCTCAATTCGGATGTTTGTATTTTTTTTAATGTTTGTTCGCGCATAACTCCGTCGCTTGCCAACCGATTTGATTTTTTTTTTTCAAGTAAAATAATTGTTAGAGAAGGAATGTAGTAAAAAAAGGATTGAGTTGTGTGTGGAACTGTGGATACAGTCTACGTATGATTTACAAAGTTAATATGTGTTACAAAGTTAACTATAATAGTAAACTATTATAGTTAACATTGCCATTATTATAAGACTTAAAAATACACGTACGTAAAATTATACTTTCTCCTGTTTGGGAATAATTAAACATGACGGGAGCTAAGTTTACCCGCTTCGCTTGTTCACTCTAGCCTTCATCATACCATTATAACTAAACCTATCCATGTCGGGAGGCCCCAGTTTCCCTGTGCCCTGTGCTCCGCTACTTGGCTAGGCCATAAAATCCGATAAATTGTAGAACCGTACACTGATAGGTCGCCAATATGTCGTCTGTTTATGTCGGTTCACAATTTCTCGGATGTGATATCGGGAGATTATAGACTATCAAATTATGATGCGTAAAAAATTATTCAAATTTTCAATTGCCAATTTATTGAGAGTTTACAATCTCTCAAGATATTTCATAGTCTTATGCATTTTCAATAACATTCACGAGTGCACTGCATGCGATGAAGTTCGCAGAACTTATGTTCAGACTCGCCAAGATCCGTCGACCGTACTGTACTGAACACAAAAGTTTCTTAAATGCTCAAATTTAATCTAATTATTCTATCATTAGAGGTGATTGTAAAAGCGTTACTTTTGACTACTACAGTGTTATTAATAGATATCCAATTGCCAAACACATTAGCAATAAATTGCTTTGTCACATAGTTTATGAAAACATCGTACCTGGACAGTGGTTTCTGTACCCGGTGGCGACACAATATTTGCATACGATGTCATTGTCGGGTAGAACATGCCAAAAGTGACTCCTTGTAACATTTCTATGGGCAAAACCCACCAAGGGTTGCTCAGGAATGAGTACAATATAAACCTAACGCCAAACGCCAGCAGAACTAAGCTCATCATATTGACATGGCCAACTTTCTTCAGTATATAACCTGAAATATGAAACCATTACATTATTGCTTGATTTTTATAGAGGTTTATTTGTAAAACACTAACAACCTTTTAGGTAGTGAGAGTACCCATCTTTTTTTTTATAAGACAGTTCTTAAAAACTCGAAAAATATTTCATAGTCTAAAAGATGGCATTTTAAATGAAACCTTCGATATTTTTTAGTTTCATACAACATTCGATGTTAGTAGTATGAGATGTGTAAGGTACTCGTATGAATGGTTCTATCAGATTATGAAATTATTAGGATAGGTGGAAAGGCTATTTTGAAAGACTGATGAATGTAAATATCTGGAATAGAAAATGAACCAGTGAATGGAATGGCGAATGGCAAGGCAATTGATCCAGACGGAATACCACTCAAAGTAGAAGTGGAAATCATTACGGGTAGATGGATCGACGTCGTTCAATACCTAACAAGTGGTGTAACAATTCGTTGGTACCTATATTCAAGAACAAGGTGATGGAGGTAATGTGCTGGAGCCAACTATAGAGGAATAAAGCTAATGTCACATAATATAAAAGCTTGGGAAAAAGTTATTGAAAAGCGGCCGAGAGAAGAGATTGAAATCTCACAGAACCAGTTCTGTTTTATGCCTGGTCGGGGTACAACGGATGCCATTTTTGGCTACCTGTCAGCTGTGCGAGAAATACAGAGTGTACATACATGTATACATAAAAACTGGGTGCCTCGTGAGGTTTTGTGGTGGGCCTTTAAGGGGAAATTGTGACTGGAAAGTACATATGTGCAGTTGAGCGATGCACAGATGATGAAGTACCCAAGACCGGATTGCAGTGGGCACCACTAACAGCTTCAGTATGGCAGTCGGTTTGCACCAAGGTTCGACCCTCAGCCCTTACCTCTTCCTGAGGATAATGGACGCTCTGCCGTCGGAAATCCAGGAAGAGGCTTGGTGTATGCTGTTTGCTCATAGCATTATGTTGGTTTTCGAAAGCGGTCGAGATGTCCAGAGCAGATTAGAGACGTGGTAGCAAAGACTGGAAAAATTTGGCCTGAAATTGAGTAGAACCAAAACAGAATACTTGTTTTGCGATTTCGGCGGTCTCTCTAGTCTTATGGCTAAAGCTCTCACTGGAAGGCCTGTACTGATCTGCTCTGACTTTCGGTACTTCGGGTCACTTGTCCAGGACGAGGGCGATATATTCGAAACGTACCACACTGGATCAACTCAAGATGAATGAAATGGCGACGGGAATAACGACCCACGGATGCCCCTTAAGTTAATGGGGAAAATCTTTCAAGTCCGTAATAGGACCTGTCGTACTGTATGGATCAGAATGTTGGGCTGTAAAAAAAACGGATGGAAATAGGTTGCATGTAGCGGAGATGAGAATGTTGAGATAGTGTGGAGAAACAAGGGTGAATAAAGAGAGAAATTACTACATTAGAGGTAGTTTTAAAGTGACGCCAGTGACGGAAAAGTTGAAAGGGTATCACTAGTCTTGGTATGGTCATATGAAAAGGAGGGATGAAACGCGTGGAGAGGGAGAGGAGGCCACAGAAAAGATGGATGGATTGTGCGAGGAGTGGTGTGAAAGAAAAAGGAGTTAAGTTATATTGTCACAGCTGACAGGACAGAATATAAGAAAGCGTGTTGTGCCGACCCCAAGTAACATAGGACAGGAAAATGATGATTCGATATATTTTAGGTTAAAGGGTTGCTCCTAAGATTCAAGACTCAAAGCATTAATCTATACTAATATTATAAAGCTGAAGAGTTTGTTTGTTTGAACGCGCTAATCTCAGGAACTACTGGTTCGAATTGAAAAATTCTTTTTGGGTTGAATAGACCATTTATCGAGGAAGGCTTTAGGCTATATATCATCACGCTTAAGCCAAAAGGAGCGGAGCAGCGATAAAGAATGTTTTAAAATCGGGGATTCCACGGGGACGAAGTCGCGGGCAGCAGCTAGTTTCAAATAAACCTGTTACTTTTGGACTGTCAAGATCATGAAAATAAAGTGAAGCTATTCGCACATTCTGAAGCGTAGACCTTTATGGAGAAGAACGTGAAGAAACTCCATAGATACTGTTCTAAATCATTTTAAGTATTACAATAAATGTTTATAATCGTGTGTTCTCTAACTTCATATAAGGTTCTAAGCGTTTTACAAATCACCCTGTATAATAGGTACTTGAAAATATAAATCAAACATGCAAACTTACCAGAAACAAACAGAAAAGGTATTTCTCCACCAAAAGTCTGTATTGCACTGACCAATCCTTGCAGGGTTTTTATATAACCTGATCCATCACAGCTTAGCCCGGATATGTCTTCGATTAACCAAAATAGGAACTGCCACAATAGACCGGTACACAAACCGACTGCTATCGTCCATAATAAAAATATCACTGTGGGTAGTGATGATAATAGAGAGCCAACATCAGCCAAAATGTTCATAGACATTTTAGTTGAATCAGTCTGAAATATGATTGAGAGTTGTTAAAGATCTGTGTTGTAGGTATGAGCACATTGTTTACGATTCTTCCGATATTAGTCTTCAATCTTGGCAGAATTTGTCAACATGCATCTATTTTTAGGGAAACTTTATTTTGATACCGGTCCAAAAGTTCTATTTTTAAATACATTAAGAAAAACAGTGAAGCCAAGGGTATTCAAAATTTTGATTCCTAAAATAGTACTATTCAGATATATCTTCCTCCTGAAAACTATGTAGAAATTGACTTTATGAGCAGGTTTATGAATTAATAATAATGTGTGTGTGTGTGTAATGTTTCCATTTTTGTCTGTTTTTGTTAGCTGTAAGTCTTCCATGTACATAAATAAATAATAATAATTTAGCGTTATCAGCCTATAAAATTGTTTCTTCACACTGGTTTCTTCTCTGTGAGACGGAGCAGATCAAAATCCATCACGCATCCATTGCGGGTTGATGGATGCCACATATGCATCCTTCAACCCGCCATGGGTGATGGTGTGGTGGGCAGAAACCAGTGCGAAGAAACAATTTTATAAGCTGATAACGCTATGATTATGCCACACAGTATTGAGGTCAAGTTGTGTCTATAATATGCAATGACTAACCTCCACAAAACATGAAATTCCGACGTCACCGACCATAAACACGAACATAAGAATAAATGCGATTGTGTAGTCCTTGTAAGCTCCGTCACTGAACGTGTCGATGAGGACGCCGGTCAGCAGAGAGAAGATTCCCCAGCCGACAGAGCCCCACAGTCTTTGTTTCCCATAATTTGATACTTTCGTACCTGTAAAAGAATAAAACTACAGTGAAATCCGTTTATGATGACGCCGCCTATATTGACCAACCGCTTAGTATGAAGTAAAACAGACATAAATTTGGTTTTCATATTAAATTCATTAAAAAAGTACGGAAATAAAGACTTCGTTTATTGACATGTCGCTTATTATGACCTAGCTTTAAGAAATTATTTACCTACGTAGTTTTGATTAATCTACGACTATTTTTTTTTTGTGTTTCTCCTTATTACACGAAATACTTAACATAAATGGGAATTTCTTTAATTCCTAAGATTACCTTAGTTCCTTAATTCTTAGGATTCAACTGTAATCGACTTAAAAAAATCAAGTTTGGAAATGTTTCGCTTTCGTATCTCTTTCTCTCATATTTACACGCTTTTGAATTAACCCTATATTTAATCAGGTAAAAACCCCAATAATGGGTACTTAAATATATATTTTATAGCAATCATATTAACTTAAGATCTGATCATGTGTGTGTGTGTGTATCTATTTGTCGAGATTCGACTACATTAATAACGGTTAAATGGATGGGATATAAAAATTAAATATTTATTAAATTCAATTTGATTAGTGTATAATTTAATTTAATGCATTTTTCGCTGTTTTGAAGGGATTGTCAGATGCGTTCCAGGGCCGCAGTGACTCTTTCGAACAAATACCGCAACAGGTTCGAACCGTAAAAAAAGGTTTTTGCGTGTGTAAACACATGACATGCAAGCATGCATACAAGATACTCGTGAAAAACATAACCCTGACTTTGTTATGAAGTATGTTGGTTAAAAAATGACAGCCTTACCTAGTAGGCTGAAGCAGATGGCATCCGCGAAAGTGACTACTACAGCCTGCCCGATCCAACTGAGAATCATCAAGAAGAAAAACAACCAAAATTGTGACGTGTATTCACTGCTGTCGTTCCTGCTTTCTGCTGCACCCTCCATCAACTCATTTACCTGAAAGTTTATAAGAATTTCAAACGCACATTATGGAGGACTAAGCTTTGTACTCACTGAAATGCATGTCTATTTTAATATTTGACTGACTGATTGAAAATCGAGGCTAGAAGCTCATCGGCAATGATGAAATGGTCTAGACAATGCTCCAAGTCTCGGGCATCGACGCCAAATCAAGACAAAAACAAGACACTTGGCGGTTTTCTATAGGGAACGTGCAGAAACTATAGGTGGCAGCAAAGGCGCGTCAATGTCAAGTATATTTTACTTATAAGTTTCAAATTTGCAACGCTAGATGGCACAGTCTGCTTCGTGCACGTTTCCCTAAACGGAGAGTGCAGGAAGTATAGGTGGCAGCACAGATCAAATATTTACAACGTAAAAGTTTCAGATTTGAAACACTAGATGGCATGGCTGTGCCATCTAGCGTAACAAAGAACAATGCCCACATATTAGAACAACCTTGGCCTACAGTGAACACTGATAAATAGTTTATGGAATTATAGTTTAAGTTATTATGAACACCTTCTAGTGCATACCAGTTAAGAAAATAAGTCGCCATTTGGAAATAAAACAGTTTTTATTTTTTCAAAACATTCATTTTTTCACAGTCACAAACTCATCCTACACACTTTCAACCACTCTCGAATGGAAAGTATATCATTTGAACACAATAATTATTGATTTCAACGTTATTAACTCATTTTAACCTTATGAATAATAGGAATCTTCTTTAAGTGTAAACTGCTATAGCTCCTTTTATACTTGTTTGACACTTTGACAGGCTGGGAGCAAGCTTGAGTAGGTAGTTTAATGTCAAATCTATCATTTGTCAAAGGCTAATATGGCCATATTTAAAAAGAGATATCGATTAGTTGCATCCGATTTTGGTCTTTATATATTTAATTTATACCTAACTACGGCAAAGCCAAACAGTGATTTTATCATTATAAAGTATAGTATCTCTGGTCTGAGGTATTTATGAACATAATTGGACTAAAAGTCGAGTGGGTTTCATTTAAAAAAACTAAAATGGCTGCCAGTTTTCTCAGATTAAAAAACTGAAACCCATTGAGGTAGGAATAATAAGGAGACGCTGCGTTATTCTATACATACATTTGCTTATACAAATATGAGTGAAATATGATTCAGAACTTGAAATATCGTTATGTCTCATTCTTTCTTGTGAGATAATCCTATTTGATAAAAGAGACAACTATATTTAAGTTGTTGCTAATTATGGCAACATTTTGTCGTGATGTAGAGACAGTTGTAGGTAAGTGCCGTTGCAGCCATATTATGTTCCAAATTCATGGTAGTTACGCTGTCAAATGGTTGTTTACTTTTTTTATTATTGTGATTTGCGAGAAAACTACGAGTAATTTTACTTTTAAAACTGAATGTAAATGTTGGAAAACATAAATCCAACATGCCTGTGTGTTGTGTTGTGAAGTGTGGTGCAAGAAACAGTCAAAATCAACCTCAATTGTGTTTGCACAGGTTAGTAGCCGGTTTTCATGCATTATTACACACAATAATACACATTCGGTGATACTATTGTAACGCAATCATGAATTTATGGCTAAAGTATTGATATTTGGATTCATTTCCACATAACAGGCCTTTTTATTATATTTGTTTATTCATTCGTTTGTTTACATAATGAAATAGTGTTGTACCGTTGCCGACTTGCGGTAATGTGAAACTAGTTCCTCCGCTGGAACGATATCGGTATATTCTGTGATGTTAACATAAATAATCCTGCGTCTTATTCGGTCCGAGTGACCTAGCTAGGTCCGGCCTGTGATTCACACTTCACACCAAAATCAAAATATTTTACGTAAATCTGAAGAAAACATTGAAAAAGCTAATTATCTCTAAAAGAGTAATCATGGAGTTTCTTGCCGGCACTTCTCCATAGGAAACAGCTAATTGGAACCGTGCACCTAGCTTATAATGTTTTATGTTTGTTTTAGTTACATTTTAGCATCTCTAACCAAAATGATTTAAAAATACTTTAATTTTTATAGGTTTCCTAAAAATTAAGGCTTACAGAAAAAATGGTTAGAGGCTAAGGGTCGTGGGGTGATGTTAAATAGCCTATAGCCATACTGGCTACCAAAAGCAAAAATAATTTTAATGCTTTTTTTTGCGCGGTACCCTAATTATTTCTCTAAAATAAAAGTAGCCTTAGTTACTCCTTGTAACATATCTGCCTGTAAAAATCCCGTCAATATTTGTACAGCTATTTCAGAGATTAGCCGGGACAAACACTTCAATTTCATTTATTTGTATAGATAGCAGAAGGTAAGATAACCTACTCATCTTCTTCTGTTACTATTACAACGGATTTTAATTAAGTTCATAATATGAGGTATGATGCAAACGTGATAAATTAGTGGAACTCGTAACTAGTATCGATACTCGTTGTAGTAACACCTTGATTGACTCAACCCTAGCAATGGCAGCCATTTTATGTTCTGTAGGTATGCACCCTTTTTTCGTAGGTATTTCCCGTCCATACTTTTATAGGTCAATGCTGAAACCTGACTAACGTTTAGTTTTTCCGTAATCGATTAGATTTATTAAATAATATATGAATTTAAATTAAATTGACCATAAAATGGCAACCCCAAACGTCACGTGAAAATAAAAGTTGCGTAATAATAAGTAAAATGACTTATTTATTTGTTATGATCACGGCGTCTTAGTTTGAGATAAAGCTTTGATGGATAATTCCTATTTAAAATACTTATATTTTTGTGTTATCTTTCTAAACGTGTCTGAGGTGGGCCATATCTGGGCATCCTTCTTTGAAATTTATAACTAAAATATACTTGACATTGACGCGTCTGTGCTGCCACCTATAGTTTCTGAACGTTCCCTTTAGGTTTAATTTTGGAGAGTATCCGTCGGAACTGCAAAAATTCCGCCTAGCCTGTTGCACCATCGGACTACAAGACGTAAGGCAATGCGCTACCGGCACTCGGTGGACACCTACCCATACGCAAACACACATTTGGTAATCATTTCATTATGCATACAGCTAACGAGAGGAATTCCTTGCAGTAGTTTCCCGATTTCTAAGCAAGCGTGTCCCATCGTCGCCCGCATCATCGTTTTCATTGGATCGTGGTCAAATGCGAGCTTATAAATAAAATAAATGCGTAATAATATGTAAGTTTAAACTATTAGAATTCCAAAACATACTTACTACAGCATTATCACAGTGTATTTTGCAAGAAGAACGAAACAATTCAGATTTTTGTTGGTATGCAGGTTTTGACTCACAGTTTGGATAGTGTTTATTTACTGAAACGAATAAAAAGTGAACTGTTATTAATATGTGATATAACATATTTAGTTTAAAGTAAGTAAGAAAAGTGTAAACGGGAACCTCTACATCGTACAAAAATAATAATTGTTTTTTCTGTAGTTACATTATCAAAATATTTTGAGACACGCGGAAATTGCAACGCCGTGCATAGTTTTTAGTGTTTGTTTGTACTTAAAAACAAAAAAAAATTGCCTTATCCAATACTTCTTGATAAAGTAACTGACCGATATCATATGTTGTTTAGGAATGTACCCATTAAAAACTTTGCTCGGTCTCTTACCATGACCTGTCTCATCAGGTAGTTCGATATGATTTAGCTGCATGTACACGCATTCGCCTTCAGATATCGTGCGTTGCAGTAGTAACACTCCTGTGAAGGACAGGTTTTTAGGGAACTCATCACCCTGCCTGGTCTTTGGTTGACAAGAGCTAGCCGAATCCGCCTTCCACCATTCGCAAATTTCCATAAGCCGCCAAGGCGTTTTCACATCAAGATCACACGACGCCTGTAAAATATGATAAGTTAGTACAAACTAGCTAAGAGACACAGTCATGTGAAATTGGAAACAGATAGACTTACTGTCTGTTTTATTTCCTGCCTTCAAAGGGTATATCTATACATTCGAAAAAGAAGGACCATGACCTGGGTTAGGAAATAAGATACTAATTTATTCCAGCATACGTTCACATGGGATAATTAACCCTATCCACGCATACAGAAGTCGTGGATAGAAGCTAGTATACGACACGAGAGAAGAATCAGTACCTAACCACTAACAGCCGAACCCAATAACCGATCTATCACTTACTAAAAACTACATACAACAGAAAAAGTATATAGGTTTTCTGTAGTTTCATTTGTTTTTCTATCTCCATTATGTGATAGATAGGTTATTGGGTTCGGCCGTTAAACAATATTTTTTGTTTTAAGGTAGCCCGGATTATTTCCGATAATTATAACAAACGGAAATAAGCCGGAATACCTAAAAAGAAAATGAACTTTCCAGTTACTTATTTAATATAGCTTTTTATAGAAGAAATAAGGGAAGCCCAGGCAAATCGGATAGTGATAAAATCATCTGTAGAGGAGAAATATTGTACCTACGCTTCACTTTTTTGCATGCATACGATTTTATTACTGCTCACTCAGTGCATGTGTTGCAAAGGTGGAGTCGATGATATTTATTTTGTACCTACATTATCATATCTATTTTAAAAATAACAATAACACTTTTACACTGTTCTGGTGAAATCATATGAGAATAATGTAGGTACCTATGTATTTTGAGGAAACCACCATTTCAGCATTGTTCAGTTTTAGTGTAGCTCAACTAAGAACCTTAAGGTGCCACAAGATTTGATGAACAGTATCAAAGTAAGCATATAATTATGGGTATGCCGCATACATTAAACTACCACACAGCCATGTACACAGAGGTCCATGCTGCAGAAGACCTCATGGATTGGAAACACGAGTATGTGGTCGAGATACAATAGTGATGGAACGACGATGAAGATACCTGATATTATAACGACCAACATAGACCTATCCTTTACAATACGTTATACAAGTATGTAGACCAAGCTCATTAGTGTCTTTGTGTGAAAATATCCGGTCAGTGCAAGCCTTTTGCTGTCGAGTAGCTGAACTTAGCTGTATTAGTACAGCTAAGTTCATCTACTGGACAGCTACAACGACTCGATGATAAAATAAATTAGATCTATAAAATTTCAATAACGTAAAAGATAAGTAATGAAATTACCTCACAAACACTATTCAATGGTTCTTTAGTCAGTTCTGTTAGCTGCGCTGTGTCCTTAGTACATAGTTTGTAGTTCACGTTCTTATCTAAGCACGTCATGTTAACTTTTTCTGTTCCTATAGCAGTCGAGAGCTTGGTATTGTTACATTTGAAGGAACAAGGTTCATTAACATCTACATAATCGGCACCGAGGCGGCAATGAGGACTGAATACATAACCTAGAAAAAAAAAAGTAAAGTTGACAGTGTTTAACCCCGACATACTGTAAATTGATATTTATAGCTTGTGATTGGCATTCATTGAGGGTATTTATCCGCTGTTACGATGAATGGCTCGATAGGAGTGGAGATGTTTCTTTTAAAACCACTTAAAATATAGGCAGTAGCCACAAGTTGTGTCTGAATACACCTCAGTAAAATTCGCATGGTGCCGCCAATCTTATAAAATTAAATAATAATAATCGCATAGCAAATTATTACAAAGAAATTTCACCTTAAAACAATAAAGCCGTCGTTACCTTGCGCGCTCATGTAACAAAACTACAAATACTTATAATTCGAATGACACGTATACAAAAAAAAAAAGACACGAGTTGTATCTCACCATCCAGGGTCACATTGTTAGCAGTTATGTAGGCACAGTTATCTTGGTTCAGAGTGACGTTACTGACTGTTGAGGAATATTGTAGGTTGCCCGTGTTGCTGTAGCAGTACTGCGGTATATGCCAGTGCTCGCAGACTGTCTGCCACATTTTGGGTGACGTCATATCGCAGTTCATCTGTTAACCATCGAACATCAATTATTAGCTACTAGCTTTTGTCCGCGACTTCGTACGTGCATATCCCCTCTTTCCCGTTACCGTAGAAATTTCGAGAAATCCTTTCTTTGTGCTCTCCAACACTCTCTAAGCACATGCCAGTAGTTCCGGCTGTGCGTTGTCTATCAGATACTCAGTCACTCAATAAAGCGAGAATTTTACATGATGATTAAAAAGATTAATGTTGAAACAATGAAGTGTTTGATTCAAGAATAAATGAAAAACCTTGATGTCTGTGTTACCAGCTCTGGCGTCAAAGTTTTGACGAAAGAATTCCGCTTAAATGCATAGGTCAAAAGTCAAAATCCTTAAAATAGCAACTAGGGGCAACCTTTTTTGACCTCTAACTAAAATGGAAGGTTGTTTTGGATGTCTATGGATCCCACTTCTACCGTAAGTCACGAGTTCGAGAAAAAGTTGTTAATTCGCTGGAAGTAGGATAACCTAGTGCCCGCGAATTAACAACACAGAAGAATACACGCTGGGTATAAATCCAAGAACACAAGAAGACACACTGGGTATAAACCCAGTGTATCTTCTTGTACCAAATCCGCCACATTGCCTTTTGCAATCGGTTCTGGCGTTTAGTCATTATTTAAATTATAATAAAACAGTACCAATAACGAGTCATTAGTGTGCGATCATTGCAACTTTTTAACAGTAATGTGTCCTTGACACCGCAGCCAATAACAGAATATACTTACTTGACAAATTGCAGTTGTGTTCGGGCTTAGGTTACTCAGCGAACTCACTTTACACGTGTCAACTGATGCCTTATTTTTGTAACAACTCTGCAGCATAGTAACTCCATCATTGCAGTCCAATTCGACCGTAAAATTTCTATTTTCTGGTATTAAATAAATAGCTCCAAAACTGATTACTGTTATTATTTGGAATAGTATAAATATTAGCTTTTGCTTCTTAAATCTGAAATTGACAAAAATGTCACTAAATTATTTTATGTCGTCGTCGGGCAGTACGTTCTTTTATTCATGAAGTACTAGCTTTTGTTCGCGGTGTCGCTCGCCTTAATGGTCCCAGTTATCTCAGTACCAAAATTTATCAATATCGATTCGGCGATTCTTTTTTTATTTGTAACCTGTAACTGCATTGTTAATATTGCATCGTGAAATTGATACTGCATCGGTTCATGTCAAGATCAGATAACATATTGAACACATACCAGTTTTAACTTGAAATCAAACAACGAATTTCGTGTATTTAAATATCTATGAACATCTCTTTTCTATTTGTTTTAAGTGTTACGGGCGGCGATGGACGGAAAGTTAACTCTAAATTAATACAATCACTTGAATCACTTTAGTTGCTTGCAATTTATTGATTGAACTCAGTGCTACGAATCTGTCTGGTTTACAACTCACAATAGGAGTTACAAATGAATAAGCATGTAACGAAACGACAGCACAATGATTACAGCTGTGTGTGTACAATATAATCTGCGGATTAATGTGTGTTAAAATTTTATTTAGGCACACAATTGACGTTACTGCCCTGTTAATGAAAATGCATTGAGATTAGAAAACTAGTTATGATAATATTGTTACGTAAGCTGATATTACCCCACTCTAGATAAAGTTGTCGCGGCTACTACCTATCAATGATATGCACCTATCGATTTGTATCTGAGTTGTACCTATAGCGAGGTAACGCTTTTAGATACCAAACTGGAACAAATTTATTTATATGCTAAGTATATTATAGGTCACCTTATCTATGGAAGAGCATTGGAAAGCAGTCCTATTAATCTAACTTATACGTATTATACATTCGAAAGTGACTTTGTGTTGTTCGTTTGTTACACTTTTACGGTAAAATCGAAGAATCGATTGTGATAAATTTTGTTGCAGGGATAAATGGGACACTGGAGACAATTAACTATAGACTTTTTGCTGAAATCTTTACTAACAAGAGCAAAGACGCGGGCAAAAGCTAGTTCCATATAAGTCAGCTTAGAAACAATGTTCGACTGTTATGATTTAAGATGCTAAATAAACAGATTAAGATAAGTAAAATGTGTGATTATACTCAATAAAAGTATTAAAATGTTTTATACTTTACCTGTCAGCAATTACACCAAATAGGGGTTTAGCGATAAGACCACATATTGGAAGTATCGTGTAAATTAAACCAACTGTTGCAGATGAGAATCCTAATTGACGAGCATAAGTGGACAAGTATGGTACTAGAGGTGCAGTACCTGGAATAAAACAAATTTTCAAGTTAAAAAAATCTACAGTAAAACATTCATTGATATATAAAATCTTATAAATAAAATTCTCGTGTCACGGTTTTTGTGGTTGAACTCCTCCGAAACGGCTCAACCGATTTTCGTGAATCTTTACGTGCATATCAGTTAGGGTGGCGAATCGGACATCTATTTTCATCCCCCTAATTGTTAAGGGTGGTCCAACCCTAATTTTTTTTTTTAATTTTATGTGGTAACTAGCTGTCCGCACAACTCCGTTTGTGTCACATTTTTCATGACTGCTCCGCTCCTATTCGTCTTAGCGTGATGATGCCTATAGCCTTCCTCGATAAATGGGCTATCTAACACTGAAAGATTTTTTCAAATCGGACCAGTAGTTCCTGAGATTAGCGCGTTCGAACAAACAAACTCTTCAGCTTTATAATATTAGTACTTACTAATATTATAAAGCTGAAGAGTTTGTTTACTATACTTATAGTATAGATACGACGTTTGCCGGGTCAGCTAGTAAATTAATAAAATAGTTAACGGGCTGGTGTACTTTTTAATTTTAGTAATTTTCAGCAGCAGCCATCATGCTATTATCTTTACCGTGACACCTGACGAATTTCCCATCAAATGGGGTGATAGAGGTACGAGTAAGTATGTAAAACAAAAAGTTTGTAAGCAGTGTCGCGCGTCTGAATATAGGTAGGTACGAATAGTTTGTACGCTATAATTTCAGAATTAACCTACACACCCGCTCAAATTCCTAAATTATTTTCTAGATAAGACACAGTTGCATGATAACAGGAAAAATTATATGGACTTAGTTATGGATTTCTCATTTATGTAAACTTGTTAATTTTAGGTTCATGTGCCATTGGATGTGCCATGACATGTAAAAGTATGAACATGTGTAAGTTCCCGGTCAATTACTTTTCATCCTTAGCCCTAAGCAACTAGGTTGAAAAGTGATTGACGGGGAACTTAGGCAGGTATACCTACACAACTATAGAATATGTGATCATGCTTCATTAATTGCTGTTACATAAAATATGCTTACTTTGATAACACAGTAACCCAACTCTCAATGAGACAGATGGTGTAAACATAATGTCAATAATTAATGCCGATTGGTTGGTTGTTGTTTCATGTACAAACGTATCCTTGATACTCTTGTTTTATCTTTTGCTGTTTAAAACACTGATTTCTTTATTTAAACAAATACAAGGATTTCATTATGTAAGCAAATAAAAATTGCCCTTGAAAAGATTTAGAAAAAGCTTAATAAAATGTTGATTGATATCGTTGACAGGAATTTTCAATTAAAGTCAGTTTTATTCGTGAAGAACTACCTAAATGGCGTTTATGAGGTGACCGAGACTTTGTTCGAGTTGCTGTTGAAAAAAAAAATGTACGTATGTACAGTTAATAGGTACTTCGCATCTGGCCCCTCACAGTACTAAGAAAACAGAGGGTAAGGGTCCAGAGCACGACTGCATCACCTCTTCTGTTTCAAATGCCGACCAGGGCCCTAAGTCTGCTATTTTTATAAATTTTTCGTCGATCGTCGATCCCATTGTCATTTTGCTAAAAGTTCGTAATCTGCTAAAATTAAAATGGTCAATCATTGGTCGGTCAACGGTCTCGTAATACTTTTTGGTAACCGAGCTTAAAAGCACGTTCTAATGGTAGGTCACTGATCAAAGGAACTGTCAATTTTAGCAGATTACCGCATACGTCTATCATTCATTTGCCATTATGTACGAGATTACCATTCTATGCCATTTCTTTCAATGGAGTGTCAGTGGTTGACCATTGGAAAGTCATAGTGACGCTATTATATTAATAGATTACCTTTATTATATTATTAAATCAACCATTATGAAATCAATGATAGACCATTCTGACACTATTGTAATAGCAGACTTGAGGCCCAGACCTATCTCCTTTCACCTCAAACCTACATCAACAAAACAGAGAACAAAAAAAGAAACTGATGAATCGAGTCCATTCTTAATTTTGTACTTAAATGGATGAACAGTACGAACCAATAGCCCAAAATAATGAGTTTCTTTGATTACAATGAGAATAACATCGCCGATTCCATTTTCTTGTACAAAATACTGCGGTCTAAAATAGATTGTCCCCAATTACTTGGCAGATTTCGGTTTGGGACCCCTGCTAGACTTCCTCGCGCTCCCATAACTCCCTTATACCCACCGCCCGTAGAACAGTACTGGGCTCAAGCTCTATCGTCCCTCGGCTTTGTTAACTGCTAAACAGCTACAGCGATCTGGTTGACGCGCGTTCTGATTCATTTGGAAAGTTCCACAGAGTAACCGTTAGCATTGTGTAGATTATTCCGTGTATTTTTAATATAATTTTCTTTGCATTCTTTTGTATTACATTTAAGACTGATATTAATCTTATTTTGTGTTTTTATAGGTTTTTTTTAATGTACATTGCATTTAATTTTATAGCATGGTGCAACTTTTAATTTGTATCATAGTTTTTACTTTTATGGGGCATGCGGTGCTAACCTATAATAAACTGTAATACTAACCTTAGTTTATAGAAAAACATTTGTATAGTAAATTGTACGAGTACAGTTGTTGGTTGACCAAAAAAAATAACATTATAGATGTTAAAACCGTTTTATATTTCGCGTACCGTCAAACCGTGCAACTTTTTCCAGTTTTCTTGCGTTTTTTATTCAACTTTTAACAAGATTTTTTTTTTTAATTATATTAGTTTCAGTTTGTGTTTTTGCTACATCATTGATAAATGTTATTTTATTTGCGTCAATGAATATTTATGTGCTAAAAACCTCTATCAATTTGGGCCCAAAATATCTATAGACTTCTTATTACAAGTTTGCCCATATTGCAGAAACCTTCGAAACTTCGGTATTGTGTGCCTTAAAAACAGAAAGTTTAGAGATTATTTTAGAAAAAATATCATTCAAGTCACAATTTTTTTAAATTTTGCTTTCAAATATAACGATGAACTAGGGTTCTCACTTTATAATTTTCAATCATTGCAGTGTACGCAGGAAAGATATGATGATCACGTGGCTCGCGATCCTTCCTCTCAAATGCTTCGTATTACATTCTGAATTAAAGACTTGATTATTCGCGTCGGACATTCGATATTTCTTGTGTATTTGTAACTTTTTAACAGTGGTATGAATTTGAGTTACCTCCTCTAATTACAAGTCGAGTATCAAATTAAATTTTACAATCAACTACGACACAATTTAACAACCGACTGAAGAAACATTTAAAAAAATTAATTACGTATCTAGTGACATATTTATACATTTTCCATAGCTAAAATAATAAACGAAATTAAAAAAGAAACTGCCTTGCTGGGCAAAGTCAAATGAATTGGGCAATCTATTGGGGTGTGATAGAGTTGCATCCTGCTCTCAATAGTAGAAACCTACCTCTGAAAAAAACACTGTTTCCTTACATAAACCTAGAGTCTCGCAAAATGCCTTGCTTGGGCCTCCACTGCACAAAATCTGAGAATTTACCAATCTAGCAGCCAAAGTTCTGAAGTTGATGGAAACAAATTCTGTAGTGTTGATAAAATATCTACCTATTTTATGGTTGTTTAATAGAGATATGTACAAATGACGGGAATTTATATTTTTCTATCAATGGGAGTCCAATTTCCAGAAAAAAAAAATGATGTTCCTGTTGCTTTGTACCCATATTTTTCCAATATCGGGAAATAAGTTTTTGCTTATATGTATTATGTTTTTTATTGGATTCAGATAAATCGTGCAAACACTTTTTCTTTAATATAAAACCTAATATTGCAGTAAAGGACGCATCGGTTTTTACTCAAATGTTAAAATGTGTGAAGCGATTCTAAAAAACAAAAGGAAAAAATAGCACAAAAACGTGCAGTATGTTTTTCGATTTTCCAATTATAGTCACCGTAAAGTTTCTCCTCTATAAGGTTTTAAAGCTAAAAAGACGGAATAGACCACGTTTAAAAATGCAATGGAATTTATAAAATCTTCTTCAGTCTTTAACTAGGTAACAAAAAAAACTTCTAAGATACAATATTTAACTTGTTACAAACAAGTTAAAAAGTTAAAAAGTCCTGGATACAACAAAATAAAAACCTTAAATTAATCCTGTTCTTATTATAAGGTGTACAATAAAGTATATATAATAATAATAATAACTTTCTCTGAACATACTAAATTATATAAACAGCAATGTAGTAACTTTAATGATGTCGTTGGTGTTTATCATAACTTCCTCAACTTAGTATTGCCGGTGGACTACCAATTTTCACAAATCCATCTTCTCGTAAAGTAGATTGTTAACAATCCAGAAAAAATATTTTTCAATTTATTTGTTATTCACAAAGATTTTTAGAACGCTAGATTGTCATACTGTGCACTGGTGACATATCCTAGATTCTTATACCAAAATAGTTACCTTACCCAGAGAAAGAAACATCATGGTCTAAATATCTAAATATTCCAGTTAAATAATATAAACAAATAAGTTGGAAGTTTGATTGCAAGCAGCAAGGTTCAAGGTTAAAAAGATCCTACTTTCCTAAACAATGTGTTTTGATTTGATATACGAACACCCCTAAGACGACTCACTGACTCTTTCTTTTTTGACAAGACCTCCTTTTTAACCAACTTCCAAAAAAGGTGGTTCTCAAGTCGACTGTATTTTTTTTTGTATGTGTTACCTCTTATTTTTGTACTGGGTGTACCGATTTTGATGATTCTTTTTATATTCGAAAGCTGTTGCTTGTCGTGTGGTCCCATTTAAATTTGATTGAGATCTGACGACGAGTATTTGAGTTATCCCATATTTATCTCTAATAATGTGTTGCTTACGGCCGAACCCAATAACCGATCTATCACATACTGGAGATAGAAAAACAAATGAAACAACAGAAAACCTATATAATTTTTCTGTTGTTTCATTTGTTTTTCTATCTCCTGGAGATAGATCGGTTATTGGGTTCGGCCGTTAGTCTACACTGATGATGTTCTCATTTCCTCTTGTCGATGTAAAATAAAAAAATAAAATTGTGTACGATGGTTTGGAAGAGAATTTTAGTAATTCAACATGGTCCCTGTCTAGTTTGGTGAAGTTCTGATGAAGAACAGAGATGATAGGAAACAAAACTCTTCAATAAATGATAGAAAATCTGTTGGGACACCTGTTTGTTTATTGTTTAAACTAATTTATACCATGTATGCTGTGATGGGTATGTTTAGCTGTGAGTGAACCTCTAAAAAGTGAAAAATAAAAAAGTTTTTACAAAAAAATACAACCAACTTCTAAACAAAAAGTACAAAATAATTTTAATATTGGAAGTTGGTGTTCAAAAACGAAAAAGCAACCAAAAACACCAAGTTTCGAAATTAAAGTTATTTTCTACTTTTTGGCTTTATTGATTAGAAGTTGGTTGTATTTTTTTTTCCTGGTTTGTTCTACATTGAATTTTGAACGAATGAAAGTCAATTATTGGCTTAGCATTTACAAAAATATTATTAACTAGCTGCTGCCCGCGACTTCGTCCCCGTGGAATCCCCGATTTTAAAAACATTCTTTATCGCTGCTCCGCTCCTATTGGCTTAAGCGTGATGATATATATAGCCTAAAGCCTTCCTCGATAAATGGTCTATTCAACCCAAAAAGATTTTTTCAATTCGAACCAGTAGCTCCTGAGATTAGCGCGTTCAAACAAACAAACTCTTCAGCTTTATAATATTAGTATAGATTTAAGTAAAACTCAATGAAGGAAAGTTGATGATTTGTTGGACTTAATTTATCCCTCTTCCTGTACCAGAACTGAAAGAATTAGGCATTTTAATCTACCTATTATTTATTTAAGGAAAAAATTTCAAGAATCAACCCAGATTTAATGAAAAATGATGCTCACACATTGAACTAAGAAACCTTTTATTTACCTAAATGTTCAAGAGAGCAAACATTAAACCCTCATTAGCATTAGTTCAATCATTTGTTAGTTAACAATCAGATAACTTACCAGCATTGAAGAAAAAGAAATGCCCCTTAATTGGTAGCAACTTCTTGTTGACTTGCATCTTTGAAGGCAACATTTAAGAGCTGTAACAATAAATAAAGTTGTTCAATATTTTATTAAACAACTTTTCAATAGAGGAAACAAAAAGAGGTATTCATGACTTGTCATTTTTTTCATTAATTTTTTGACAAGTCAAGGACATAATAATATGTGTTTGAAGTTTAAATTCTGAACTGGTTTAGGTTGGTTTCGGCCAGTTTTGGTCATAGTTTTGGACTTGGTCAAAAATTTACCGAAACTTCGTCCTAACCAATACTCCGAGTTTGTCACTGTCATGCATTGTTTTCATTGCCTATGATGGCCACCATTAGTACCTAATGTTGTTGACCAATATATTTTTTTATTTAAGAAATAGAAAAACACAAGGTCTCATTAAATTTAATTTATAATAAAAATATTGTGATCACAATAGGTACTTAAAATTATAAGACTATGAGGCTCTAGTTCAGTTGTGTCAAAAATAGATATTACCTATGTAATATTTATTTTTGACAAAGTTTACTTACATACAAGAGTAAGTTGTCAAATACTTAAAATAACAAAAATAAACAATTACTTTTGTCACCTTATATGCACCAAAACTTACCAACTAAATCAACATTTACAGCATGTTTAAATAAATCAGAAACAAATGTTCGTTTTCGGCTGAAAATCCTCTTTCGGTTGGTTATATAGATGTATCGCTAATAACAGTTATAATTAGAATCCAAATAGTATTGATGACAACTATTGACTTGACTACAAAAAGTTTAAGATGCCAACTGAATGTGATGTATGACTAGATTATTATCATTAGGTACAACATACAAGTTGAGTCTAAGTTGTTTTATTTGTATTCTGATGTCCGAAAAAGGAATAGAACATACGTTTCTGAGAAATGCTCGTTACAACACAACTTCAAGAAAGTTGCAACATTTTCGCAAGTTCGTTAAATAATATGCAGGTAACAAGTAAGAAGTAAACAAAATCCCTTAAGCTTCAAAGATTTTTTAATTAACCAACGTATACTTACGTAAATTTTTAAATAGTAGAATCTCTCTCATTCAAGCAGGGCCGATTGGAAAACTTGTAAACACTGATACATTAAACTGTAGCATGGACGCGGCTTATAAAATTGATAAAGTTATCTATGATATGATAACCACGGAGTGAAATCTACCGACCTCATTAATAATATTGACGTTCACAACACACGACTGCACAGCGCGCTTAAGAAATTAGTTTGAAATGATGATGAGTACCTATGAAAACACGTGCAGCCAATGAAATGAAACGAAACGCTTGTTGACATTTCGTAAATTGACAGTGACAATATTGACAAAACAGAAACATTGAAAAGACAGCTGTCAAACATGTGCTCACATTGCCACAGAAAATATATTTTGTATCGACTAAACAATTTTGGGCTAAGTTTACACAAAACACATACAATCGCTATAAAATAAAAAAAACAACCCATTTAAGAAATAAAACCATGCAAAGCATGTATGCGACATGCGCTAATGCGTTTCCTAAGGCTTGGTTTAGAACTATAAAAAAACACTCTTGGCGTCTTGTGGTAGAAACATATTCTGTCGACTGTGATTACATGCAACAATATATTTTCGCCAAGGCAGCAATATTGCTATACACTAACATGATGAGTTAGTTGCTTGACTATTTAGAACATAATAATATCAAGAAACAAGGCTGATCAAAAAACTTTAGAAACAGCTTTTTTTTACTAGATTTCCACACCACATCATATCGCGGCAACAAAGTAAACAAGCAGTGGTTACTGCATAGTCACTTCTCCACCCACTCTTTGCATTTGTGTTGTGTTAACTGCCACAGGAGGAGGAGAAGGGTGGGTGTGGCGGCTACTTCAGGCACTGGTGTTAGCCCTCGCCGTTTTCACCGTGGTTTGTTGAAGGAACGGTACCGGTCCTTTGCAGCGCCGATATCCTTTGCTTGGATAGGGACTTTTTTTTTTCGCCACAGCCGAACCAGCGCCCGCGCTGGAGCCTGCGGCGTTAGCTGCAGAGCTTCCAGGGGCGAACGACGTGCCAGCCAGAGGCACCTCGCTTGGGAGTTTTGTCAGCTGTTGCCGACTCCTCTCCTTCGGTTTTTAAAGTAGGTAGGCCTAAGTTGGTCTATACTTGTTTGTACATTTAAAAGTTCATCTCTCTGGCTCCCACCATCCATGGATACACCTGGGAACGTCGCACTACTGAGATTGCGAACGTTAGGACTGCCAGAGAGATATAGGTGCGCGAGGCATCAGCGTTGTATATCTTTCTGGTACTAGCACCCAATGTCGCGCTGTAAACCATTTCAGCGCGACATTGAGTGCTCGATTGGGTTGGCGTGGAAGGTCGAAAGGCCATAAAAAGGTCTCGAGAGACAGCGGACTCGAGTTCGTCCGCCGCCAGCAGGATCCGTATTCCACACGTGCCCCTATTGGACGTCGTGGTTGAAGCACTCTTCACTCTCCCTTCGGACCTGAGGTGGCCCGCACAAGCGGGCCTAGCCCGGGATTGCGGAAGGCGCACTAGTTCTCACGGTCCCCGGTACAAGTGTGAGAGGGAACATTGAGGTTGTTTTTAGTCAGTAAGAGTATGAAAGAACCCTTCGCTCGCCCCAGGCGTAGGACATCGATGAGGGTTATACAACCGGGCAAAAAAACTGTCCCGGCGGCTGCAAGGTGTTGGGTTACGTGCCCGGTTTATTATGATTAATAGCAAAAGCAAGCCTCGCACTAATAAGTTAAAGTGCGGATTTGGAAATGAAACGCACTGCGCGCATCTAGAAAAAAATTGTGAGCATAAAGACAATGACTTAAGAGTCAGATTTCTGTGTGTTGTTAATACTTAACGAAAAACTAAGTCAGTTGCACAAATTTCGTTTCTGTTGTTTTTTTACAGAAATCACTGTTTTATGCCTAATCTAGGGATTAAATGTATCCCATGTCCTAAACAGAGCTATGCTCTACCCGTGTTCCATATTTTATCCAAATCTGACCAGCCCTGTTCAACCAGTGAGGTATGATGTATATTTATAAACGCCCAAACATCGTATAGTTGTAAGTACCGTGAGACTTTTACATTTAAAAACTTTTCGCTTTCAAATTCATAATGAGTTGTAGCTAAGCTTCATTAAAAATGTCTAATGTAAAAATGAAGTTATTACAAACAATTACTAGGAAACGGGTATAGTTGATATCCCAACATAACATTTAGCCTCAGGCAAAGAGGGCGAGGGGTGGATTGCGAGGGGCAACAAAATTTTGTTGTTTGTTTTGGTGGTACTCTCTCAATTAAACTAATAATTCAAAGTACCTTCGTCTCCAGAAAATAATATGTACATATATAAGATACGGCACCTGCCAGATGTATTTTCTTGATATAAGTAGGTACAACCTACTATGTTCTCTACGAACTCACTGACTTTAAAACTTTGACTCTTTGATTGAAACACAGTACCTATTCCATGCGCATATTTTTTAAATGTATGTACATGCAGGGCCGTCTTAACGCATGCAAGGCTGAGCCCCTGGGCACATTTGAGTCCGGGACCATTTTGGAAAACTGAAAATCGGCCAAGAAAGTATCCGAGCATAGGTAGCTGATTTCCGTAGGTATGACCACGTAACCGTACTACCTACTATAATATAAATATCCTAACGATCAACAAAAAATGTTGTTATGTAAAGGTAATTTTTCAAAAAGACAAATTATGATAGAGTGAGCGATGCGAGCTCGAAAATTGTGCACGACGGCCTCAAAGTATAGCGGCGCCGCCGCTACCTTTTTCGTACTCAATATATTTTTATAGAAGAAAACCTGTATAAACCTGTCTGCGTAGTTAGTAGGGCGACGGAGCCGCGAGTCCGACAGGAATGAACCTGTTTCCGCGGCTCGGTCACGTCGCGCATCGCCATTGGTCGACCAAAAAGGGACAAGCCGCGAGTCCGACAGGAATGAACCTGTTTTCGCGGCTCGGTCACGTCGCGCATCGCCATTGGTCGGCCAAAAAAGGACATGGACGCTTAACACCCCCGCGGATCGACGCATATAAAAGGACCCGACCATGGCGATACGTCGCATTGCCCGGTTGAGCAGTAACCAGCCTTAATGTGCTGAACTGCGAGTAGTCCATTCAAAAAAAAAAAAAAAAAAAAGCGATACGTCGTAGTAGTCGTAGTAGTCGCAGTAGTCGCCGAAAGTAACGGGTCAGAGTGTCACTACTTATGTGTGTAATAAGTTTGTAAATAAATCACCATAATTAAGCTATCGTACGAGTTTTCAATTATACAGTCCATTCGCTACAAAAATGTTTATAGCATACGCATAATCAGCCTTTTAATGTTCCCATTGCTGGGACACAGGCCTCCTCTCTAGTAGAGAGAATCACGCGAGCCCAGTGCGGGTTGATGAATGTCACGTCTTCGATTTTTTTGTTCTAGGATACGCAGATTTCCTCACGATGTTTTCCTACACTGTTTTGAGAGCAGTGGTGATGAAATTAATTACACAAATAATACGCCTGGCTAGGTTTGAACCCGCGACTTACAATTCGTAAGTCAGCACTGCTCTCCGCAAATGTTTACTCCTTAGCTTATGCTGTCGAACCAAAGAATTGTGAATAGTAGCGTGTATGTTACTCGTATATAGACTATCCCAGCCTTCCTCAATAAATGAACTATCCATAACTAAAATGATTTTAAAATTCGACCAAGTAGTTCCTGAGATTAGCGCACTCAACCAAACTTCAGCTAAAATTTAGTAGCAGTAAATAAGGTATTTACTGTTCTACATTTTAGCTGAAGTGAACAAAGAAAGCCTACATACCTACATTCATAGATACCTACTAAAATAATCAATTTCTCTATGTATTAAAATGTCCACAACCAACTTTAAAATATGTTTTGGTGTTATTTTTGTGCATTCATTGTTCTTCATAACTTAGTAAAGTTCGTTCTCGTTGCTCATTAGGTGGTGTTGCAAGTAAGTATCAGCATCACGCATTAAAAACTAATTTCTTCTTGAAGACTTTTTAATACATTTCTTTTTAACAAAAAATAAGTAATAGGGGTTAAATTATGAAATTGCGGTTTTATTGTAATAGGTTTTTTGAATTGACATAGAATCTTCGTGGTTTGAAGTTTTCGAAAGAATTTTTTTTTTCACATTATTTCTGTTCGCGACGATGCGTCTTAGCTACATAGTATAGATAGTTGTAGGTAGCTATAGTAGTACATAGAATGTTGCAACAAATAAAACCGCGACTACATAGTATAGGTAGTTATAGGTAGTTAGTTAGTACATAGAATGCTGTAACAAATAAAGCTGCATAGTATAGATAGTTATAGGTAGCTATAGTTGATACATAGTTTGTTATTGAAATAAAACACATTCGTTACAGTTGTTTGCTCTCAAGAGGCAGTATATAAGCCCTTGGAGCCTTTATTTTTTCCAAACAGATAGAATATAGTTAGGTAGGGTATCCTATCCCTTACACATAACAGTAAACACATGGTAACCCTGGTAATCGAAGGTATATGAAGGTAATCAAGGTATATAAAGGTATATAAAGGTATATCGGTGGTATATAAGGTAATCGAGGTATATACACACACAGACAGACATACATAGGTAAATAGAAAGGGCTTGGTAATTTGAGACTTGAAATATTAGGTCAAAGGTAGTCGCATAGCTAAAAGCGACACTGACCAATCACAGAGCAGGAGGGTGCTGGTACGTGATTGGTCAACAGTTTTTGATAAATAGCCCTAGTGAAGGTATGCACAAAATAAAACACTTTGCATCTACCCTCTTCCTTTTCCGAAAAAACAAGTCTAGATTCTAGACTTCTAAATGTCTGAAATAGAACCGCCTTGAAAAATCCTTTCAGGGGATATATAGATGTCTATAGTGTATGCAGGCATAAAGCCGTAATTTAGGTTTGAATAAAACTGTTTATTTTTATCCCCCTGAAACATATACGCTTATAGAGTTGCAACCCCTTAAGTGACAGGGTTGAAACATATGTAGTTTTGTAGAGGGTTGTCGTATCTATAGAGATACATATAGCTGTATAGCCCTCCTAGCATAGTTTTACGGTAAATTCACCCCAAGTAGGTAATAGCTTCGCGCCTACTATAGTTTTGTATAGTTTTTGGCATCCCACCCCTACATGGAGGGGGATGAAGGGGTGAATTCGTCTCCGCTGTATGGAGCTTACCGAGGGCTATCCATAAAGGTACGACAACCCCTACTCACATAGACCTAAGCCTAGATATAGCCTAAAATCTAGAATTAGCATAGTGAAAATTTTAGTTAATAAACTTCATCACACACGGTGATTTTTTGGGTGTCGATACGGTATAGTTGCGCCGTACAATAGTAACATTGAAAATTTATAGAATTTGTAGTCATTTGCAAGATATTTCGGATTTATAACTAAATGTAGAATCATATAGTCGCGAATTTCACCCTTCAAATCGCTAAGTGAATAGTGAACAAGTTAAATAGTGTTTTATTGTGACTTTATTGGTAAGCCCTCTATACCTACCCCTATATACTGTGTCAATAACAGCAAGTATAGCAAGTATTTAGCTAAGGGTTGCATCCTCATGGCCCGTAGCTTATAGACGGAGCGTCAACGCGTCTGGATCATTTATACCTAGGTGGGTTGTCACCATACAGTCCACTTTCGAAGAATAGGATAACCTACCCTGGCCACCCTACAGTCCAGTCGATCACGTCCGCCCCGTACATTTTCTGGTCCATCGGAGCCGGATATTTTGAAGATAGCCTGATCTAGCTATTTGGAAGTTGGATTTATAGAACCACGCAGCTACCCTGAAGGCGCAACCCCTATTGTGAAGTCGCACCCCCTTGAAGAAAAAACTACCCTTCAACATTTCAAGACACGAAGGGTGTCCCTAGAAGCTAAATAGAAGTCGGACCTTGAAGAAATCATCCCTTCAAGAAAACTACCCCTAGGCAGATTGATAGTGAAGCAACAACATAGAAGAAATTTAATCAAGCTGAACTTAGAAAATTCCGAACGACTTCACACTTTGAAAATTTTGAGGGGTCCCGACACTTAGAATATTTTTGAAGATTTTGGACTTGGAAAATTTTTTGAAGATTTTTGAACTTGGAAAATTTTCAACAACCTGACACTTAGAAAAGTTTTGATCAAGCGGGACATAGAATATTTTTGAAGAATTTTGGACTTAGAGAATTTCGATCGACTTCACACATAGAAGATTTTGAACAGTCTGGGACTTAGAAAAGTTTCAGTCAATCCGAACTTAGAATATTTTTTGAAGATTGGGGACTTTGAAGAATTTTGAAAATTTTTTGAAAATTTTTTTTTTTTGGAAACTTGGATTGAAGTTTCACCTGAGGCTTACCAGTGGACTACCGAATAGTTTTGAAGATTCATTGAAGACTTCAACAATGCCGATCACGAGGTCGCATGGCAAATCATCCGAGGCGTGGACAGTTCCGATACAGGAACCAACCGAGAGGGTTCCTGCTATCCATCATCAGGTGCCGCCGCGTTCGCCTTCATCGTCTGGGACGGCGCGATCGATGCAGCAGCGCAGTGAAGACGTGTCTCCGCCTGCTGCCGCTGAACGAATAGAACAGATAGAAGCTTCAGCAATAGAACGAGTACCTGCACCATTGCCGACAACAGTACAGAAACAGATGCCATCGACCTCAAGGAAGGGAACCCGCTTTGAGACGACTTCAGATAGTACAATGAAGCCGTCAAATAGAAGAGATAGCCGAGTCTTGCCAATGACTACCCGGGGTGACGCCCGTATAGAACATAGACGTCCGCCGTCGACCATTGACAGGTCACCGCGGTCATATAGAAAATTACAGAAGGCTCGCGAAGACTTATTGAAGATTAAGTTGGAGCTTGCCCAGTTAGCACTTCAGAGAGCCGAACAAGAGTCGGACGAAGAATATTTGGACGATAGAAACTCAAATGAAGAGTACGTGCGTTCCTGGCTGGAAGAGGCGCCTGAACCTGTTCCTGATCAGAGAGAGACCAACGCCGCCGAGGGGGACATCCGTGATAGTCGACAGCAACCGCCCCCCCCTGTGGACTTCGAACCAATAGTGGACTCTCGTCGAACGCACATAGATCCAGATAGTGCTAAACAGATAGAGCCACCACCTATGAAGAAAATAGAAGACGATAGGAGCGAGGATAATTTACGTCCATTCGTTACGGACCTTACGGCTGCTATAGCATCTTTAGTTGACAAGAAAACAGAACAGCAGTCACAGAATTCCTCCTCGGCGTCGAAGGTCATTATGACTTTACCGAACTTCAGTGGTGCGCATACAGAATGGTTGTCATTTCGAGCCATTTATGAAACAACTCGAAAATATTTCAACGATGTCGAGAATACAGCCAGACTTAGAAGAAGCCTGCATGGACGCGCTTTAGAAACAGTCAGTTCAGAACTCATCGGCCATGCAAGACCAGATGACATCATGAGGGAACTCGAGCTGCAATTCGGCCGACCAGATTCGATAGCACAGGCCGAAACAGATAGATTGCGAGGACTGACACGATGCAGTGAAAATCCAAAGGATATTTGCTCATTCGCAAGCCACGTGAGGTGCGCTATAGTAACGCTGCGAGCATTGAAGAAGGATCATTACCTGATCAACGCCGAGCTCATGCGAACCTTGACAGAGAAGCTACCGAACTCGATACGCGTACAGTGGTACCGTATATATACAGAAAAGTACCAGTCCTTGCCAGACTTGTCGCTGTTTAGCGAATTCATTACCGAACAAGCTCGATACTGCAGCGCTTTCGCTCCTGCTGAAAACATCAAGACAGAGGGCTCATCCAACCGATGCACACCGCAGCAGAGGACTCACACAACAACAGAGAAGTCAGCAAGCAAGTGCCGACTGTGTGAGAAGGATGGCCATATAGAACGCGATTGCTCAAAGTTCAAGAATAGTAATAGTAACAAGAGATGGGAAATTGCGAAGAATCTAAACCTGTGCTTCCGTTGCCTGAAGCCAAGAAGAGAGCGGCATAAATGCAACGCGAAGAAGTGTGACGTCAAGGGGTGTACAGCCACGCACAGTCGGCTACTTCATTACGACAAGAAGCCTGCTGCGGTGGCAGCCGAAAAGCCCAGACAGACCGAAGTCAAAAAGGAGCCCAAGGAGACAGTCGCCAGCTCAAGATCATCGTCGAATCACGCCTATTTAAAGATCATCCCGGTCCGGGTCATTGGACCGGCGGGAGAGGCATCTACGTTCGCCCTACTCGACGATGGATCGACCGTATCGTTGATCGATGAAGACATCGCCGACCAAGTCGGAGCCGAGGGCAAGATCGACCCACTGAAGATTGGTGCGATCGGTGACACCATGATCGACACTCCTTGTTCGAAAAGAGTCACAGTGACACTCGCGAGTCAGCATAGAAATAGGGTGCCGTTCAGAGCGCGCACCATACCGAAGCTTAATCTCGCGTCACAGACAGTCCGTGAAGAAGATGTCACACATTGCAAACATCTCATCGACTTGAAAGAGCAGCTAGTCTATGATGTTGGCGCGCCCAAGATTTTGATTGGCCAAGACAACTGGCACCTTCTCCTTGCCAGTGAAGTCAGAAGAGGCCCCAGGCACCAGCCAATAGCGTCACTTACAACGCTTGGATGGACGCTACATGGCGCGCACACTAGAATACTCGGTCAGCAGGTGCATTACGTCAGCGCATGCAGAGAAGATAGAGAAAATAGAGACGATAGACTGAACGAGCAACTTCGTGAATTTTTCGCACTCGAGTCCCTAATAGTTAATCCTCGGCGTCCAGATTCTGATCCAGAGAAGCAGGCTGAAGACATCTTGAAAAGACATACCAAACAGTTGACAGATGGGCATATAGAAACAGCTATGTTATGGAAAAATAACAATTTTGAAATGCCCGATAGTTATGGGACAGCACACAAGCGGCTGATCTCTATAGAAAAGAAGCTCGACAAAGATCCGAGTCTTCGAAATAAATATATAGAACAGATGGACTCGCTCCTTTCAAAAGGGTACGCAGAAAAAGCGCCCAAACAGACCACGCCAGGAAGAACCTGGTATCTGCCTCATTTCGACGTCTTCAATCCCATGAAGCCGGAGAAGTTCCGAATAGTACACGACGCCGCAGCTAAATCAAATGGAATGTCGCTGAACGACTTCCTACTCACAGGACCGGACCTGTTACAGTCGCTGCCCGGCGTCATGATGAGGTTTCGTAGATATCCGATAGCCATTTCAGGTGACATTACCGAAATGTTCATGCAGGTCAAAGTACGACCTGAAGATAGAGACGCCCTCCGATATTTGTGGAGAGGCAATAGAAGAGAAGGAGCCCCCGACGAGTATCGAATGACGTCAATCATATTCGGCGCGGCAAGCTCACCGTGCACGGCCATATTCGCGAAGAATTGGAACGCGAACCGGCACATAGAACAGCATCCAGAAGCAGTAGAAGCAATAGTGAAGAACCATTATATGGACGATTATCTGGATAGCTATAGAACAGTTGAAGAAGCGACACATATAGCAACAGCGGTGAAGAAGATACACCAACAGGCTCGTTTCGAAATAAAGAAATGGGTATCGAATGACATCGACGTCATACAGAAAATAGAACCGTCGCTTATAGAGACAGAAGTCGTCGACATCGGCGACCATACAGAAAAAATTCTTGGCCTAATATGGAGACCAAGAGCAGATACGCTGGGTTTCAATCTGAGCCTAGCCCGATTACCGAGTGGCGTATTACAGAAGGAGGTGCCCACAAAGAGAGAGGCGCTGAAAATAGTGATGTCACTATACGACCCACTCGGCCTAGCCTCACCCGTAACGATTCGCGCCAAACAAATACTCCAAGAAGCATGGAGAAGAGGAGTCGACTGGGACCAGCCGTTCGACACAGACTTGGCCACAGCATGGAGAAGTTGGGTTCAACATCTACAGAATCTTGCCCAAGTCACAGTACCAAGATGTTACCCAGGATATAGCGACGCCATAGAAACGCAAGTCCACGTATTCACGGACGCGAGCGAAACTTCGTACGCCACAGCGGTGTACTGGCGTATCTCTACAGAAGATGGCAAGACTCACGTGAGCCTCGTCATGGCCAAGGCAAAGGTGGCGCCACTCAAGCTCCAATCGATACCCCGACTCGAGCTGCAGGCCGCGGTGATGGGGACCCGCGTCGCTGCAGCTGTCATCCGAGAACACGGAGTCAAGCCGGCCTCCGTGACGTACTGGTCAGACAGCAAAACCGTGCTGACCTGGATCAGAAGAGGAGCTCGAGTTTACAAACCGTTCGTCGCGCACCGCATAGCTGCCATAGAAGAGCATAGTAGAGTCGAAGACTGGCGATGGGTGCCCACTAAGAAAAATATAGCAGACGCAGCCACTCGTGACGTACCACAGCACTTTGATTCGAGACACGAGTGGTTTTGTGGCCCCAGCTTCCTGTATGAAGAGTCGACAACATGGCCAATAGAAAAGCCTCCACTAGAGGAACAGACGGGTGAGGAGCGAACCTTAGTCGCTATAGAAAATATAGATAGAAGACTCACAGAAGTCATACCCGATCCAGCAAGATTTTCAAAATGGGAACGACTGTTGAGAGCGACGGCGACAGTACTACGCTTCGTCGCCAAATGTCGGCCGCCCAAAGAAAATACGTTCTATAAAAGAACGAGGAAAAATATAGAAGCGGATCCGGATTGGAGGAAACGTACAAAGACGGCAGTGCCCCCTCCTACAGCATCAGTGACGCCCCCAGTGACGTCAAAATATAGTTTTTTAATAGAAGCCGAATACCTCCAACAAGCGGAGAGGTTACTCGTGCAAGCTGTACAGCAACAGATGTTTTCCCGCGAGTTGACAAGTTTGCGAGGAAACGAAGAAATAGACAAGGACAGCGCCCTACGACCGTTGCAAATAGAATTGAAGGATGACGTCATACGCCTCAGAAGTCGTATAGATAGAATCGACAAAATAACAGAAGACGTCAAGCGCCCACCCATATTACATGGCGACCATCGTATAACTCAGCTCTACATAGACTGGACACACCGCAGCTTACAACACAGTGGAACCGAGATGACCATCAATGAAGTCCGACAGCATTACTGGGTCGTCAGAATGAGACCCACAACGAAGATGGTAGTGACACGTTGTTTACCGTGTCGCATTAGGAAGGCGTGCGCACCAGTACCAGCTACAGGCGACCACCCCAGAACGCGTCTAGCTCATCATCAGAGGCCGTTCACATTCACTGGACTCGACTATTTCGGTCCGCTATCCGTTACAGTCGGTCGCCAGCATCAGAAGAGGTACGTGGCTCTATTTACGTGCCTGACCACCAGAGCGGTACACCTGGAAATCGCCGCAAGCCTCAGCGCAGACTCCGCGATACTAGCACTGCGCCGCTTCGCTGCACGCAGAGGATGTCCAACAGAAATACATTCAGACAACGGCACCAACATGCACGGTGCCGACAAAGAGCTCCGAGACGCCTTCAAAGAAGAGGCAAGTCGCCGAGGCATAGTATGGCGCTTCATCACTCCGTCAGCGCCTTTTATGGGTGGCGCATGGGAGCGCCTAGTCCGATGTGTGAAGACAGCATTACAGACTATACTTCACGAAAAACACCCACATGAAGAGGTGTTACACACACTGTTGTGTGAGGCCGAATATACGGTCAACAGTCGACCACTAACCCACGTTTCAGTTCACAGTGACGATGACGAGTCCATCACGCCGAACCACTTCCTCCTGGGTGGTTCAGCCCGGCTGCCGACGCCTGGCGTGTTCACAGAGCACGACATCGACAGCAAACGCCACTGGCGGCGCTCACAAGCACTCGCCGACCAGTTCTGGCGCCGCTGGGTACGTGAGTACCTACCCGAGCTCCAACACCGGCGGGAGCCTCATAGCCGTGGCCCTAATCTGCAGGTGGGTGATCCCGTACTCATCGCAGACGGCCAGCTGCCTCGCAACACGTGGCCGCGAGGCCGCATAATCGCAGTTTTCCCGGGCGCTGATGGAGAGGTCCGGACAGCTGAGGTGCGCACATCCGGCGGCACCTTAAAGCGTCCAGTGAAGAAACTTGTCCCACTACCAAAGTAAGACAACAGCAGGCGATGCTGCTCCCACAGCTCGCCAACCAACAGATAGATGGGTGACGCTGCCAACACGCGCAGCTCGCCCCCCGTGCGGGCATATCCGGCCCGCTACCAACTTACTTTCAGCGGACAGTGAGAGTGTGATGCTGCCCACCGGCGCAGCTCACCTCCTGCGGACATGTTCGGTCCGCATTCGGCTCGCGTCAAGCGAGCAATAGCCGGCGATGCTGCTCACACAGCTCGCCAAATAGATGGGTGACGCTTCACAGCTCGCCCCCCGCGGACATATTCGGTCCGCAACCGGCTCGCATTCAGCGGGCAATAGCCGGCGATGCTGCTCTCACAGCACGCCAGATAGATGGGTGATGCTTCACAGCTCGCCCCCCGCGGACACATTCGGTCCGCAATCGGCTCGCATTTTGCGGGCAATAGACGGCGACGCTGCTCCCACAGCTCGCCAACATAGCGGGTGACGCTGCCCACAGGCGCAGCTCGCCCCTCCGCGGACACATTCGGTCCGCAATCGGCTCGCACCTAGCGGGCAATAGCCGGCGATGCTGCTCACACAGCTCGCCAAATAGATGGGTGACGCTTCACAGCTCGCCCCCCGCGGACATATTCGGTCCGCAACCGGCTCGCATCCAGCGGGCAATAGCCGGCGATGCTGCTCTCACAGCTCGCCAACCGATAGCTGGGCGACGCTGCCCGCAAGGCGCAGCTCGCCCCACTGCGGGCGTATCCGGCCCGCCGCCGCCTTGCTTTGTGCAGGCGACACAGCCGGCGATGCTGCTCTCACAGCTCGCCAACCGATAGCTGGGCGACGCTGCCCGCAAGGCGCAGCTCGCCCCACTGCGGGCGTATCCGGCCCGCCGCCGCCTTGCTTTGTGCAGGCGACACAGCAGGCGATGCTGCTCACACAGCTCGCCAACCGATAGATGGGCGACGCTGCCCGCAAGGCGCAGCTCGCCCCACTGCGGGCATATCCGGCCCGCCGCCGCCTTGCTTTGTGCAGGCGACACAGCAGGCGATGCTGCTCACACAGCTCGCCAACCGATAGATGGGCGACGCTGCCCGCAAGGCGCAGCTCGCCCCACTGCGGGCATATCCGGCCCGCCGCCGCCTTGCTTTGTGCAGGCGACACAGCAGGCGATGCTGCTCTCACAGCTCGCCAACCGATAGATGGGTGACGCTGCCCGCAAGGCGCAGCTCACCCCACCGCGGACATATTCGGTCCGCATTCGGCTCGCATCAAGCGAGCAGTAGCCGGCGATGCTCTCACAGCTCGCCAACCATAGATGGGTGACGCTGCCCGCAAGGCGCAGCTCATCCCACCGCGGACATATTCGGTCCGCATTCGGCTCGCATCAAGCGAGCAGTAGCCGGCGATGCTCCCACAGCTCGCCAACATAGCGAGTGATGCTGCCCACTGGCGCAGCTCACCACCGCGGACATATTCGGTCCGCATTCGGCTCGCATCAAGCGAGCAGTAGCGGGCGATGCTGCTCACGCAGCTCGCCAACATAGCGGGCGATGCCGCCCACGGGCGCAGCTAGCCCCCATTGCGGGCATATTCGGCCCGCCACCGCCTTGCTTTGAGCAGGCGATACAGCAGGCAATGCTGCCTACACAGCTTGCCGCCGCAGCAGGCGATGCTGCGCGCACTCGCAGCTCGCACAGACAGCGGGCCATCCGGCCCACAGCTCGCACATTTGCGAGAGCCTACGCAACAGCCTTGCGACTGCAGGCGACCCACAGCAGGGAAGCGGCAGACCGGCGACTGCACAGCTGCATCGAGCACCGGCATCGAGCACCGGCGCCGCGCAGCGGGCGACGTGGCTACAGGCGTCGCTCACCGGGTTTCTGCAGCGCCGCGACGTCATCGCACCGAGTCATCGCTGCACTGCACGGCGGGAGAGATGTTCGCGACGATGCGTCTTAGCTACATAGTATAGATAGTTGTAGGTAGCTATAGTAGTACATAGAATGTTGCAACAAATAAAACCGCGACTACATAGTATAGGTAGTTATAGGTAGTTAGTTAGTACATAGAATGCTGTAACAAATAAAGCTGCATAGTATAGATAGTTATAGGTAGCTATAGTTGATACATAGTTTGTTATTGAAATAAAACACATTCGTTACAGTTGTTTGCTCTCAAGAGGCAGTATATAAGCCCTTGGAGCCTTTATTTCTTCCAAACAGATAGAATATAGTTAGGTAGGGTATCCTATCCCTTACACATAACAGTAAACACATGGTAACCCTGGTAATCGAAGGTATATGAAGGTAATCAAGGTATATAAAGGTATATAAAGGTATATCGGTGGTATATAAGGTAATCGAGGTATATACACACACAGACAGACATACATAGGTAAATAGAAAGGGCTTGGTAATTTGAGACTTGAAATATTAGGTCAAAGGTAGTCGCATAGCTAAAAGCGACACTGACCAATCACAGAGCAGGAGGGTGCTGGTACGTGATTGGTCAACAGTTTTTGATAAATAGCCCTAGTGAAGGTATGCACAAAATAAAACACTTTGCATCTACCCTCTTCCTTTTCCGAAAAAACAAGTCTAGATTCTAGACTTCTAAATGTCTGAAATAGAACCGCCTTGAAAAATCCTTTCAGGGGATATATAGATGTCTATAGTGTATGCAGGCATAAAGCCGTAATTTAGGTTTGAATAAAACTGTTTATTTTTATCCCCCTGAAACATATACGCTTATAGAGTTGCAACCCCTTAAGTGACAGGGTTGAAACATATGTAGTTTTGTAGAGGGTTGTCGTATCTATAGAGATACATATAGCTGTATAGCCCTCCTAGCATAGTTTTACGGTAAATTCACCCCAAGTAGGTAATAGCTTCGCGCCTACTATAGTTTTGTATAGTTTTTGGCATCCCACCCCTACATGGAGGGGGATGAAGGGGTGAATTCGTCTCCGCTGTATGGAGCTTACCGAGGGCTATCCATAAAGGTACGACAACCCCTACTCACATAGACCTAAGCCTAGATATAGCCTAAAATCTAGAATTAGCATAGTGAAAATTTTAGTTAATAAACTTCATCACACACGGTGATTTTTTGGGTGTCGATACGGTATAGTTGCGCCGTACAATAGTAACATTGAAAATTTATAGAATTTGTAGTCATTTGCAAGATATTTCGGATTTATAACTAAATGTAGAATCATATAGTCGCGAATTTCACCCTTCAAATCGCTAAGTGAATAGTGAACAAGTTAAATAGTGTTTTATTGTGACTTTATTGGTAAGCCCTCTATACCTACCCCTATATACTGTGTCAATAACAGCAAGTATAGCAAGTATTTAGCTAAGGGTTGCATCCTCATGGCCCGTAGCTTATAGACGGAGCGTCAACGCGTCTGGATCATTTATACCTAGGTGGGTTGTCACCATACAGTCCACTTTCGAAGAATAGGATAACCTACCCTGGCCACCCTACAGTCCAGTCGATCACGTCCGCCCCGTACAATTTCTATGATGTTCTTCTTTTAAAAAATGTAAAACATTTTAATATCGACTTTCAATTGTTTTTGTTATTCAACTTATACAAGAAAGATGGATAGGTACTGCAAAAATTCGAGTGATTTTTGAATACGAGTTCCGACGCGGAAGTAATGCGGCAGAAACAGTCCGCAATATCAATGTTGCGTTTGGAGAGGGGTCTGCTAATGAACGCACCGTGCGATTTTGGTTTAAACGTTTTCGTGATGGAAACTTCGACTTGAAGAACGAGCCACGAGGAGACACAGGTGAATAACGATGAATTAAGAGAGATGGTGGAAGCCGATCCTAGTCAAACTACCCAGGAATTAACGGCATGGTTTAACGTTACCTTACCCACAATATTGACTCAATTGCGTCAAATTAATAAAATAAAATAAAAACGAAAAATGGGTGCCTCATGATTTGACTGATCTGCAGAAAGAAACGCGTGTTGAAACTTGTGTTGCCTTGTTGAATCGGTACAGAAATGTAGGAATATTGGATCGAATTGTGACATATGATGAAAAGTGGATTCTTTATGATAACCGTAAAAGAAAAATGCAATGGCTGATCCCAGGTCAAACGCCACAACAAAGCCAAAACAAACAAAAATAAAGCAAAACTTACCAATAAAAAGGTAATAGTAACTGTTTGGTGGTCTCAGCATGGTGTTATTCACTATAGTTTTCTCCGATCTGGTCAAGCAATAACGGCAGATGTCTATTGTGCCGAACTCCGAACAATGTTGGCAAAACTAGCAGTAAAACAGCCCCGACTCATGAATCGATCTTCACCATTATTGCTCCATGACAACGCGAGACCTCATACAGCACGAGAAACCGTTTTGACCCTTCAGGAACTGCAGTTAGAAACCATTCGTCGACCTCCGTATTCGCCAGACCTTGCTCCAACGGACTGCCATTTTTTTCGTGATTTGGACAATTATCTACGTGACAAGAAGTTTTCTTCCCAGGAGGCAGTACAAAATGCTTTCACACAGTTTGTGCAGTCTAGATCCTCAGAGTTCTATCGCAGAGGCATAAATGATCTTCCTATTAGATGGCAGTAATGTATAGATAATAATGGTAACTATTTTGATTAAATACATTTGTTAAAAATTAAAAAATAAACAATTTAGATTCTCAGTACAAAAAAAAGTTTCATACTTTAACCCCTAATATTAATTTGCGTAACTATGAGTAGTTAAGCAAATTTCTTCTCTATTTTGGTTTGATGATTGGCTCAAGTCATTGCAGCATTTTTGGTAAATATATCGGCTGGGGCGGAAATTCCACTAACGAACTGACCATGCTGCACTTAAATGGCTATTGTAGTTCAAAAATCCGGGAGGAAAAGTTGCGAGATGGATTGAACTACTGCAGGAATACGCCTTTTTTTTCTGGATGGGT
This sequence comes from Hecatera dysodea, assembly GCA_905332915.2. NCBI lineage: Eukaryota > Metazoa > Arthropoda > Insecta > Lepidoptera > Noctuidae > Hecatera > Hecatera dysodea. The sequence continues at coordinate 18,836,601 of HG995286.1, read as the reverse complement.
AATCATCAAATGACTTCTCCCGCTCTGGGCGGAGCGGAAAGGAGTGTCAGACTCTTACTGACTAAAACCCACTCGTGATCCTTCTTGTGCCCTTTGCGTTCCAGGGCTGCGGTGACTCTTTCGAACAAATTCCGCAACCCTAGCAGGCACTGACCCTATGGGGCCCCGTCTACGTTGCTGACGGCTCTTTGAGGCGCGCGTGGAACACGACGCGCCGTCGACTCGGGCCTGGTTGCTATCGGACGGCGAGCCACCCATAGCTCGCCGTCCGCAGGCCCGCGCCTAAGGTGGCCGGGAATCGCTAGCATTATGCCCATGCCCATGCCTCCTCGCTCCGGACCATGGCTTGAACCAGGGCCGGACGCGAGAGGTCGCCGCCGCCGACCGCCTCGACGAGTGTCGTCAAACATGACAACAGAAAATCTCATGGCAACGCAGATGCATTATCAAGAAGACCTTGCCGGGAAGACTGCAAATACTGTACTAGGTAGGCAAGAGGGTAAAGAACTTGAACCTGTGAGGATGCTCAAGGAAGATTCGGACATCAAACCGATTCTGGAGTGGATAAATGCTTCTAAGTCGACGTGGAGTGTTGCCTGGGTGATGAGCTCGGTCACAAAAAGCTATTGGGTCCAATGGGACAGCTTAGTGATTCAGGTTGGAGTTTTGTGCCGTAAATGGGAAAATGCATGGGAAGCTGTCATTTGCAAATGGTTGTCCCTAAAGCTAAAGTAGGTACGGGATGTTCCTCAGACTCGTAGCAGAGGTGCATTGAAATTGTACAATGTTTGTGCACCCTGGGAAACCCTTGACCATTTCCGGAAAGTAAAAGTGGTAACATGTATTTCGTGGTTGTTATGGACTACTTCACTAAGTGGCCGGAAATCTTCGCCATTCCAAACCAAGAAGCTTCAAAAGTTGCGGATAACCTAGTTCATGAAGTCTATTGTCGTTTTACAGTACCCTTGGAATTGCACAGCGATCAAATCCGTGACCTACCTACATGATCAACTGGCGCGTTATTATGGGGCTGATAATGCTCGCGACGAGTATGTCTTAGGAGTGGGTAGTGTTGCGCGCCACAATTTGGCGAGGAAGATAGCGGCATTCCATACCACTAGCGCCATCTAGTATCATGTTGCAGAACTAGTAGTACCTTCGAGACTTCTTTAATAGAACATTAAATTCTTGAAACCTAATCAGTCGCAACCGATGTGTATGCGAACTTTCTAGATCTGTCAATTAATCAATAAATATCTTTATTGTGGACCGTAGGTACAGAACACAGGTCATAAATATTAAATTGTGTAAAATTACGTCCCGCCTGATGGCATACAATAATTAACATACAAATTTAAAATTAAGTACATTATAGTTTAAAATTACTATAGTTTTAAATACTAAGATTTCACATAGAATTTAAGAAAAGGAGAAAATTAAAACGGAATGAATACCCATCAGTGTGCTACTGAACGAATCATGACTGAGGGGGATTATATTGTATGGACAGTGATTTGTCTGATAGGAAGACTTTATTAGAGTAAGTAGCACTTGTTTACTAGCAGATCATGGATATACTTTTTTTTTCATTTGTGTGATTATAGTTTTTCTAATAGGCCCCGGAATACTATTCAAGATGCCTGAAGCTGCACAGAATATACTTTCAAGCATGAGATGATTATTGCTAGCTACTGGACGCAATTTATCCTTACGCCGTATACGCGTGTAATAGGTAATTATATGTACATGTCAATATTATTTTTGACAAATACTGCAGAATGTACAGACACAGCAATGATACGTTCATCTTTTAAAAAAAATGGATTAGAGGAGTCAGTTTCACGCAAGTTAAATATAGCCCTTATATAGTGATTTTGAGCAATAAAAGCGTGCTCCTTGTCTGTACTTGCCTCAGAATATTTCAACGTAAGTATCTGAGGACAGAGCTAACGTAAGAATCGTAGTAAGCAGTTAGTAAAGTACTTTACTATTTTTTTTCATTCGCTATTTTCTCCAATCTGTAATGTGTAGGTATATGAAAACTGTCCCAGCTTATTGCATACTTGGTCAATTTGAAATTTCCAATTTAGTTTGTTGACAATATGCAGCCCTAGAATAACAATGTCATCTGCGAACGATGGGTTACATTGTCCCTTTTAGTTTATCCGCGACTAATTAAGAATCAATGCTGTAAAGATTAACCCCTGAAAACATAAAAAAACCTTTTACAAAAAAGAACCGCATTCTAAACAAAAAAAAGTACTTATAAAACAACTTTAATTTCGGAACTCGGTGTTTTTGATTGTTTCTCCTTTTTTTGAACACCGATTTCCGAGATTAAAGTAATTTTATTCTTTTTTTGTTTAGAAGTCGGTTGTTTTTTTTTGAACTCCAGAACGAAGTAGTAACCATCTATGCTTCTATCAGTAAACATGCACACTGCAATATCGAGGTAGCCGAAACAGTGCCCTGAACATATTATCATATTGGACGTGCAAGGCATTGTAGGTTGTCTGTGTTAAGTTTGCCCACAGGCGACTCGTGTAGAATGTCTGGTGGAACGCCTGAACATCATTATTTTAACCGGAACCGTACACCGAGCGAACCTATGTGCCAACATATTACCACTTACCGCACCGAAAATCAACCTCAATATCTAATTCTTCACTCAAATTTTCATTTACAATGTGACCAAGATATTTAAACTGAGGTACACCATTAAGTAATATAGATGGTGTAAGTATATTGTTTTTACTTTAACATTTAAATAAAATGAACTCACTTTTAATTTCATTGTACCTCAAGCGTTGTTTCACCGCAAAATCCTCACACACCTTTGACAGCTATCTAAGACCACGAATTGAGGGCCTCAACAGCACCATATCATCGGCATAACTCAAATTATTGACACACTAGCAGCGCCCCGCGGTTTCACTCGCGTAGTTCCCGTTCTCGTGGGAATACGGGGATAAAAAAATAGCCTATGTTACTCAGGGTGAATGTAGCTTTCTAATGGTGAAAGAATTTTTGAAATCGGTCCAGTAGTTTTTGAGTTTATTCGTTACATACAAAAATATAAATCAATCCTCTTTATAATATTAGTATAGATATGTCAACAATATGGCGTCTAACATGCTCGCCGCTGAGCTCCTTAATCAGATGGTTTACATGAATATTAAAGAGTCGTGTAAGTAAGGTGGGGAAATCCCCACCTTACTTTATAATTGCTCACTATACCAGTAGGCAAGGATATTTACAAGATCGGTTGATACTCTTGCACTTCTTTATTTTGTCCAAAGCTTATTATACGACACCAAATCAAAAGCTTTGGACAAATCTAAGAAGCATGCATAGGTATACTTGAGTTTATCTGATTAATATGTGTAATCAACAGCGTGTTTCATAGATAGTATTGCAATTTCAGTTGATAAAACCTCTCTGAAACCGAACTGTGTATCTTGTAATGTTACAAAACGGTCAAATTTTCTATCCAATAACCCATCAAATACTTTGCGATTACTGTAGCTAAAGAAATCGGCTTAAAGTTACTTCTATCAGAGATATCAACAGTGACATTTTTCTCTATTGGCACAACCAGTGTTCTCATAAGATTAGATGGTACCTATCTAAAAAGTGTAAAACATGGCTAACAGCCTATACACAGGTACTGGTATAATGCCGACTTGATTTTTCCGGAAAAATTACGAGAAAAGTACATAAAAGTGCAAGATTTTTTTTTTACTATGCTTGGAGACATTCTAAAGGCGCAAAAACGTTTACGGTGACAATAATGCTACTTATCATACTTAATTGAACTATCCAAAACAAGGAAATCAAGCTCACTTTTGAGCATTTATTCGATGCTAAAAACGACGATGTAAAAAAAAATGATGAACATGACATGGTTTTTAAAGAAAAAACCAAAACGGCCATAAACCGAAACAATTTATGATTTAACCACAACTAACACTGACCAGTTTCTCAATGAAGCATCGAACTCCGAATTTATTTCTACAAAAATAAAGTGTTTCGTTTTTTATATCTTTTTTCAAATTAACTAGTTTTATGTGAAAGTATGAACTTGCTGTCTTAGCATAATCAGCCTTTTTACGTTCCCACTTCTGGGAGATACGGGTCTCCTCCCTAGGAGAGGGAATGGGCCGTAATCCACCACGCGGGCCCAGTGCGGGTTGGTGAATGTCACGTCTTCAAATTTTTGGTTCTAGGATATGCAGGTTTCCTCACGATGTTTTCCTTCACCGTTTTGAGAGCAGTGGTGATGAAATTAATTACAAAAATAATGCGCCTGACCGGGTCTCTCTCGCGACCCACATTTCTTAGTCGGGGCCGTAACCACTTGGTCACCACTGCTGTCTTAGTAAATGCTGTAAAACTTTTTTAACTTTGCGTTACAGTTTATCTGCTTCGTTTGCACTAGTGGGGCTTGCCGGACCTTCGACCTCTCGTAGCTAGATATCTTAGAAGGAAAAACATTGAGAAGCGTTCAGAAAAGTTGCTGTTGATAACGTTAACCAATAACAACTTCACTAAGGTCTTCAACTTTGTGATAGTAACTTCGTGGTTCGTGACGAATAGTCAAAATTGTAGATCAACATCAAACCTTGCGCCCTGATAATATACCAATCGATAGATTTTGTAAGACAAAAATGTATTAGACAGACTACAGGAACCAGAGCAATCACCGGGAATTGGTTTATTAGGTCGTCGGCCGCAGTTTTTTTTTTTATTCGGAAACTGATCTGCCCACGTCTAACCGTCACGGTGTTTGGAATTAAAGTACCGTGACAGAACGATACATAGAAGACTCTGTAGAAAACAAATAAAAAATATGCAAGGGTTGGGTCTAACTTTAAAACAGTCATGCCCAGATTCTTGGACTTGTTCAAAGTCAAAGTCAAATTCAATTCATTTATTTCAACAAGACCATTAACGGCACTTTTGAACGTCAAAACATTTGAAAATAAAAATATTATAGTGACTCTAGTTGACCATTCGCAAAAAGTAGATTCTTACGGAGAAGAACGGACAAGAAACTCCATAGTTACTCTTTTCAAGTATGTATAAGTTTTACAATATTTTGTATAGGTACATTAGCCAATTGGTTATATGTGAGGACAATCCACCCGAATAAAACTAAGTACTATAGGTACTATTAACAGGTACAACAAAGAAACAACAGCAGAGGTAAAATTAATAAATTTGCTAGTCAGGGACATAGTACTCACATATTTACAATATTTTTAATCCTTGTTTTATATAATTACCAACAATGAATCAGTGTGTGTTAAATTAACTAAGTATAAAAGATCAGTAACACCGTACAGACAAACAAGTTTGGCTTTGTCTACTACACCCAATATTGTACTATGGAGCAGGACCAGCAAGTTTCCAAGCATTAAGTCCTTCAACTTGCAAAGACAGCACGATAGAAAATTGTTTTTATCATCTGTGTCTCCATTATTCACGATAGAATCCAATGAAATTGAGCAATTTATCGCATTGACAAACAAAAAAACAAAATAATTCAATATAACCAATTGTTCTATTATAATATCTATCTTCTATCTATGTCTATGTATGGGTACATACCTACCTAAGTATAATAAATTTGTAGAAGAGTCGTTTTTGTTCATTACATAATTCCCAAAAAATTATAGGCAGGCAGTTAAAGGATAAAAAACAGAATCCATTTCTAATATTTTTGTCTGTTTAAATCATGAATCACGTAAACAGTGCAAAAGTAATATAGAAAACTTTTATGCATTAAAATTGTGCGTAACTAAGACAATAACTAAGTTTTTGTTTAATCGCAATCGCTTCACCCTATCACAACTAACTATCTAAACTAAATATTTGAATTAAGTGTTCAAGAAGAAATTACTTTCCATTACATGAGACACATACACGTAACGTCATCTTTTGACATAAAATAGTAATAGTTTAGTACCACTTAACTACACTACACTTAACTTTTATGAAAAAGTTTCTTGATATACCTAGGTACATATAAAAAATCGTAGACTTGCTGTATCTGTACATTGAATATTTTTTCATAAAAATGACTGAGAAACATTAAAAAAGGGCACAGAACACATAATTCATATTTTTGTCTGATTATCTGTTTGTCTGTAGGTTTGTGGAAGCGTCACCCAAGAACCACTTATTGTATTCAAAATCTGGATACTTACACGTATTAAGGTGTTATCCTGAGTTTTATTAAGCGTCTATACATCAAAATCGACTCACATTATCCAAAGATATTGAATTTCTAAGTTTACTAAGAAACTTCATAGTTAAGAATCGGGTTAACTGAGTCCTCTACACGCATCACATAAAAAGTGCAAAACAAATATTGTAAATTTTCATACATAAGGTAGCACTGAGTTTAACTTAGATTTTGTTTCATCGCAATCGGTGACTCCATAAAAGATACCTACTCAATTAATTTCATTACGTGATGTAGATATCTGTGTCGCCGTCTATTGAGAAAAAACAGTATTAATTAACGGATGAATTAATATAACATCAACACATATTGCTGTGTTGTTTGTACTTATCGCATGAAAAGTGAACATTTTGATATTTATAGTATTAATATTTATACTGCAAACATTTCGACAGAGTCGATAGATGGCGTTACCTGTCGCCATGTATAGCTATCTCCACCACCCGTCCCCTATTTCACTGAGACTACAGAGCTGTTATGGCATGGTTACAGATATAAATCACGTCAACAAAATTGTAAAATAAAATCTGGTACTTAAGACCTTCTTTCATGATTTTGTTTGGTATTCAGTTCTATCGTGTGGGGTAGAGTTAGATAGGTGTTTTAAAATAATAGGGATTATCATAAACCGTTTTTCGTTTCAGGGACCCGTTTATGAAATAGGTGTGTATTAATCATTAAAGTGGTATTCTTTATTAGAATCAAGAGCCCCTCTAAAAACTTGACCATTGTTTTTGAATATTTGAAAAGTGTGCACAATAGTAGGTTCTTCTTTGTTTCGTAGTTTGAAGACTAGCACTATTCGTTCGATAGTCTGTTTTATTGATTTTGATTCGAGGTACCAAGAGATACCTGACTAGATCGGCAATTTAAACGAAAGAAGTGGATACAGTCAGTGCCCTAGATTGCCCTGTTACTGTTATATTCTTAATTCTAAGCGGGGTCAGTTTATGCAAGGTATTCACTGTACGTACATTTAATTTTATCAATGCGACGAATATATTTGATTCCGACACCCTCTCGAACGAAGTCGCGGACACAGCTAGTATATACCTGATATAATAAATGTAGGAAACATTACCACAAGGCTTATTTTTTTCCATGGGGTAAGGAAGGAACTCGGCAGCGTTGAGATCCATACAAACCTTCTCCAGTTGCTTTGTTTAGCTTTAATAAAAGGCATAGTACGAGCGCAGACCACAGACTCAGACACGGCATTAGATCATAGAGTATTAAATCGACTCGCCTAAGGTTCACATAGGTAATATCATAATCTAATAGGACCTATGACAGCTTTCTTTTTTTTTGTACGTAATATCTCTCCGGTACCGCCGAACTTTATTCAGTTAGCTTGATACGGTTTCAACCTAAAAGGGGTTCTTACTAGGAAATCGTACCTAACTTTGGTTTTATTTTATAAGTAGGTATAACATATAAATAGGTAGGCTCAATAATTGCAATGTTAATGCAATTATTTGAATATGTTTTATGAATAAGTTAGTAAGGGAATATTACGTAAATCAAACATTTCATTATTTTTAATATTTATTTTAAAATTTATTAAAGCTTTTAATTCCATCTGAGCCAAAAAGGTTTATTTTCTAGTCTGAAGAGTTGAAGACATCTGTGCCTTTTAAAATTTTATTAAAAAGTAAAAACGCTAAATTTAAAGTTAATGCCAGCATAATCTCACTTTTTGGAAAAATGAAAACTGAAGTCCTTCGTCTACAGGCATAAGTCACAACACAGCACTTGTTGTACATGTAACACGATAATAAATTATCTACAGGTTCAGAAATTAAGAGGATAAGTTACGGAATAACTTAACGTAGAATTTCACTCGATCAACTTTGATACTTACCTACCTACTCCAAAAATTTGACTTTTTATCTGGCGTCATACAGACAGAAAAATGGAAAGCGGGAGGTGAGGAAATTGTCTAATGAGATATGTGAACCATGGACAATAATAGACATAAGGTTGGGTTTATTGGGTTATTTTCCTAGAAGATGACTTAATCAGTCTACGAGGCAGAAGTAGGTGGACATGCACACATACACGTCATTTAAGAAAAAGAACTTTTACAAAAAATACAACCGACTTCTACACAAAAAAAAAAAACAAAAAGTACAAAATAACTTTAATAATTTCGGAACTATGTTTTTGGTTGCTTTTTCGTTTTTTTTTTCTTTTTTGAACACAAACTTATATTTGACAGAGTTATGCCCGAACATACATAAAAAATACAAACATCCGAATTGAGAACCTCCTCCTTTTTTGGAAGTCGGTTAAAAAAATAGATTGTTTAAGTCGCGGTCCTCTCAAAAAGACACTATCTGAGCATGCAAAAAATCTAATGTGATTGTTTGTGAAGTTTGGTTTTGTATTTTTTATATGCCAATTACACTGGTCAACAAGATTTTGTAACAAGGAATGTGATTACTATTTTTTAATTAGGTACCTACCCTTATTGCCTAACCATATTTAGGTATTTTGTTTTGATCACCAGGAACATCATTTTCCCTTTACCTTGTTATTTCAGACTTTTCTATTTTTCAATAAACTAGCTGTTTTTAGTTTTTTTCTTCTGATATAACTAATGTGGAAAAGCTATTCAAATGATTCTAACATAAATAACTACATTTATGGTGAATTTATTTTTAAAGAACAAAAAACAAGCATCCTCAGTTTAAAAAACTGTGAGCTTTTTTTAATATTTCTTAAAAGAAAAAGATAGTTGAGAATCCTGCCGTGCCATTTGTTACATAACCAACCCTTTAAAAAGATGATTAACTCGTCCTGGAAGCACTTGAAAACTTCAGTTTTAGCCTAAAAGCTCCAATTCATAATCATATTACAGGAAAGCAGTGCGTATCTGAATCATTCTAATTTCAGTTCTATGATACATAAATATGTTCTAAACATAATTTGTTAAAAGTTTTCTTGTGACACACAAAACGTATTTTTCTGTTGACCATTGTATTATTTATTCAAAATATTTATTTATTTATGCATAAGGAAGTTATACAAAAAAAATAGAAATACCTATATTTAATTAAACGAATCTAGTTATAAGTTAAATATCAAGAGATTAAAATAAATTGTCATAACACAAAATATTACATTTATTTTATTATATTACCATATACCTACGATACATTTCATTCCACGCGAGTTAATAAAGCCCTAAGGATCGAAAATTAAATATAATGAAATAGTTCTACAAATATGTACATACAGAATTAGGTATTCTAAAATACTGGCAAGTACAATGTGTTGCGACAAAAAAGGATTTACGCAGCTTGCTACCTTAAAATAAAACGAATAACTACGTAGTACCCCAAGGAGCTTGAGTTACGTATTAAGTAGAGGCCTATTTTTGTAAAATACTTTACGGTAAAAAAGAAGAAAATTACGGAGGTTTTAGAGACGTGTCTCGCCGAACTTCGAAGTGATTGCTATGCGGCTCCTCCTTCCCGTGCCATTGGCGTTGGGCGGCACAGCTCCGCCAATGAGGCCGCGTTTAGCCCCACTCGCTGCCATTTCAAATTACAAAGATTACGTTTTCCTCGATTAAGAAAAATGCCCATTTTTCAACAATTATGTCACTATTGCGCGGTAACAATTGCATTACGGGGAGTCACATTGAGCTAATTGCTGGACCCGTTGAGTGTAGGATAGCGAGATTTTTGGTTTTTACAAGAACTGTAGTTTCGTATGCAGAGGTTGGGTAATTAACCACATATTCAGGTAAGCAGTGTGAGGACGCCTACCACGACGGCGGGCGTCGAGCTTTACGTTGATGTGCTCGAAGCGTGAGAGATTCGTATTCGCTCGTGGAATATTTGAGTCAGTCCGTAGCTCGGCCACGGCGCGCGTCACCCGCATCGCGCTCCGCTTGCGTCAAACGTCCGACAACCAAAAACGAACAACCGAACGCCTGTACTGTACATTTAAAAATAAATCTCAATAATATTCACAATAATTATTGTTCGTAAATAGTTAGTAGTATAGTTGAACAACTACACGTGCTTAACAACAAGCGGAAAAGTTTGCCAAAAGTGATTTTACAAACTATTAAAAACTTTTTAGTGTTTAAACAAGGATGTTAATACTATAAGGAGGAGGAGAATTAACTTCACACCGAAATAGAAAAAGTGGGTGAGTACATAATTGAATTAGAATTAAAATCTTCAAAATAGTATAAAATCATATTGAGTAATTTAGAAAGCAGCATTGCCTATGGGATGTAATTATCATTACATTTTTAATTGATTATTTTGGTAGTATCTAATTAAAACATGACTAGGTGTTTTATCTGTAACGAGTACTAACTAATGATTGTACAATTTTGATGAGCTTAACCAAAGCTCATCAAAATTGTACAATCAGTAGTTTATTATCGGTATCAGTCGGCCTGTCGGATTTTGTCTTACAAAACAAGCCACTGAAAAGTGCATAACATGCAAATAAAGCGCAAAATATTATTGCGGCAACAATATAAAATTAAGTTACCTACGATATTTGCTCTGATCGTAATTTGCCACATCATCAAAAATTCATAATCAGAATTTAAGTCCAATTAAAAACGAAACATTTATTGCAAACATAGTTTTAAACTACATTGAATATTAAGTATTGATAGCATGTGATTAATTTACCTTTGTAATTCAATAATTTACCTGGAAATTTATACGTTCACATTAAAATTGTTATTTGACTGTGGCAATTTAAATGATTTCACTAGTGGTGTGCGGGTTCATTTCATTAACTACAATAATTTAATCAAGCCAATTAGACTTTATTACAAATGTGTATCTGCATCATAAAATTCTGTATGATGTGAGGTTAATTTAGGTACGTACAAAATTGTGCTACGAGTATTAATGCAAAAGCTCATTTTGCAAAAAAGTAGGTACCTAGGTATAGAGTTGCTGAAAAAATCAGTTACTTTAGTGTAGTTACGGTATATAAATAGTCATATTTTATTGAATTCATGATACCTTTTTTAATGGTTCATTTTAGACGCTAGAATTTTGACATTGCAATAACACTTGTATCAAACGATGTTTTTTAACACACATGGAATGAAAACACTGGAAATAAAACAAATAAAATTTTATGCACATTATATTATATAATGTGTACTTATAATTTTTTTTTATTTACCAAAATATTTATGAAAAACGAATCAAAATAAAAACAGAAATTACTGAATATTTTTATACCTAGATAAGTATAAATAAATATTATTTGGTTGATAAAAGTGAATAATTTGATGAAACATAATTTAAATTATATTTATGAGTTCCAATTTATTTACCCAGTTTAAATTTTCACGAAACTAGAACGCCCCAAATGGGTTGCACCTTTTGCTAAGATTAAATTAAACAGTCTTCTATCAAGAGCGAGCATTATCCTATTGAAACTGAAAACAAAGTAACACTAATTTATAATTAACAGTATTCTGAATGTAACAGTAGAGAATAAGAACCAGTTTTAGATTAAGTGTGTTGAAATAGTACCTAGTTACATTTTGATACAAGTGGGCAAGCTTTATTCCTTTCCAACCTATTCCACGTCGGCTGCAATGCCTAATTCCCACTTTTATCAAACAACGTTTTTTTGACAAACCTACTAAAACCTCAAAAATACTTAAATAAAATTTAATGAACATAATAACTATTCAGTAAAAAATATTGCAAGATTTACGCAACATCATGTTTTTTCCTGCACTTTGTTCTATTTTCGTCGGAGCTGCCTAACGACCAGCCTGATTTTAGATAAAATACAATTTTTTTTAGAGATTAAGTACTTAAAAATAATCAATTGAAAAAGTGAGGGCTGGTAGGCGCACTAATATTAAATACATTTGATTGTGTACTTAGAACTGGTGGGGCCAGTTTTCAAGTGTGTTTAAATGGTACATTTCGATGCAAATGGGCACTTTTTTATAGTAGCTTAGGTGAAATAGACTTTCGAGCCAAAGGCGATACCGCGATGGAGACCAGCAATGTCAAAGTTTGCCCACTTGTATCAAAATGTACTATTTTGTGACGCTCTGTCACATAATCTATCTGATTGATTTTATAATATAGTTAATTGCATACGTTATAGACTTAATAAGGTCTATCTATAACGTATGCAAGTATGCTGCTGAAAGGCGTGCGCTTCTAAACCGTGTAGGCAATAGTCTGCATTGTTCTATAAAGACTGAATTATTTCCTGCTTGTTAAAGCGCTTATTACACTATCCAATTTTTAGGAAGCCAATTTAGAAACAGGATAGTGTAATTGAAGTAAGAGGCCGATTTAGTTCGAATTCCTAAATTGTATCCGATTTCGATTTGCCAAAAATTGGATAGTGTAATAAGCGCTTAAATAGTAGGCATCTACTTCTTACTAATCTTTTACATATTCGTTACATTGTCTACAGTGGCCCGGAGTACCGATGGGTCGGGCCTCGATGGAGGCTGCGAAGACGACGTCTCGCGGCTGACTCCAGGCCTGCATCCAGAAACAACCTTCGACATGAACGATCTGCCGTCGAACGCCTACACGTTGGACACTCGCAGAATGCAATTATACTCGCACCCACACGTACATCCCACGGTGAGTCAACGCCTTTGTTTCAGGTACGAGTACCTCCGGTTGACATAAATCTGACACAAAAGGAACGTCACGTCTAGAATTTTCTCGCACTAACCTCTGACGGGATGCCAAAAGTAGGCAGTTGATAATGTAAAAAGACGTTGTTGACCCTTGCACAAGAAAATAGAAGTAGTCGTATGGAGTAACATTTGTGACGTCTATGACGCGATGTCTTGACGCGTATCGATTGAACTAAAACATCATAGGTCAAAGGCTCGTTGCTAATCTGTTTCTTTCATGGAAAACAAGTACGTTTAGCGCCAGGAAACAAAACACGTTCCATGTGTCAAACAAAATGACAAAAAGAACAGTTAAAAAAACTAATAAGAATCGTATAAACTGAGGCAAAACAAATCCGTCTTTAAACCATAAAAACGTCGACAGCGAAAACAAAAATATAACGTTCAAAAGATGAAATGCGTTGCAAGGCGCAAAAATAAGAATAATTTGAGGGTATAGTACCGGCCGTGGCGTAAGGTTTCCACTCTGAAAGTGGGCATTCGACTCGCCTTCGTTCCTCTAACAGTTCACACGAAAAAATCATTTATTTTTTTCTGAGTCATGCTCACTGCCCCTTTTTCATGGATGAGAAATCATCAAAAGACCTAAAAACTTTTTCCGCTCTGGGCGGACTAAAGGAGTGTCAGCCCATTCGTGTTCTTCCTAATGGCCTTTGCGTTCCAGGGTCGCGGTGACACTTTAAAACAATTTCCGCAACCCTGGCAGGCACTGGCCTTATCAGGCCCCGTCTTCTATGCTGACATCTCTTTGAGACGCTCGTGGAACACAACGCACCGTCGACCCAGGACTACTTGTATTCGGACGGCAAGCCACCCAACGCTCGCAGTCCGCAGGCCCATGCTCTACCATTATTATTATATTTATCAGTCAAGTAACTAATCAAATTAGTAAAAATATTATATGAATAGCAACGCACAGCCACTGTATCTAGAAACATTAAAATTTGTACTTTGACTTGCTATAGCAAAAGAGGTGAGCAAGAGCATTACGAAAGGATTTTGAAAAATTCATCTTCCAAGGTAAAGGGTCCGACCTGAGATGAAAGTAATTATGGGAACCGCTATTTTTCACAATGGGGCAACTAGGTAACATTGGGCCTCCAAATTCTTTGGAGATGGACCACCTACAAATAAAGATTATCGTAACTAGAAGTTTTAAGGTGTTATGAAGTGTTGTTAAAGGAATTAGTTCCTATAACAACACTTCTCGCTCGTTATAATTTAATAATGATAAATAAACAATGAGACTAAATCAAAAGAGAATAAATCATGTTTTCTCGCGTACTTAATTTATTTTAATAATATAATTACTTTCATAATATCCAGTGGTGATCATGACGTTTAGCTGCCAGCCACCGCACTATCGCAACACTGAACTCGTGTTATCAAAGATGTCTTCGTCACCACCCGTTACATCACCGACCTTGTTTGTTTGACTTTCTTGCCATTTTATCACTTCTTTAAAAATTACTGATTTTTCTAGTATATAATTATAAACCAATAATATTAGTGTACTTTATCTAGACCTGGGTGGCGGTATTTAAATAGATGATTTTTAACCGACTTCTAAAAAAGGAGGAGGTTCTCAATTCGGATGTTTGTATGTATTTTTTTTTTTTTTTTATTGTTTGTTCGCGCATAACTCCGTCGCTTGCCAACCGATTTGAAAAATTCTTTTTTTTTTTTGGAAAGGGTATACTTCCCAAATGGTCCCATGAAAATTTTATCGAAATCGAACAAGCGGTTTTTGAAAAATCTAAAAAAATATGTACATTGTCTACATTGACGACCTTTTAGTTTACTCTGCATTGGAGCAGTGCGTTTTTTTACACTAATGTAATTGGTTCGTTTAGGTGGGGGGAGGGGAGGGGGTTTAGGTACCTCTAAAAAGTGAAAAATAAAAAACTTTTTACAAAAAAATACAACCGACTTTTCCACAAAAAATCAAAAAAGTACAAAATAACTTTAATTTCGGAAGTCGGTGTTCAAAAAATGAAAAAGGAACCACAAACACCGAGTTCCGAAATTAAAGTTATTTTGTACTTTTTTTGATTTTTTGTGGAAAAGTCGGTTGTATTTTTTTGTAAAAAGTTTTTTTCAGTCATCATACTCAAGTTGATTTGAGGTCAAAGCTGTATAGATTTAGACACATACACTCTCATGAGTGTAAATAAATGTATCTTTCACATGTCTTTTTTCAGATTTTCGGTTATTGGCGTTCGAGAAACAATTAGGTTATTAGTTTAAATATTGATCGGACAAAGATAAACGTTTGAAACGTTCATAATAGAGGCACAATTTTATGAAAATTAAAGCAATTACGACCGAAGCAGAGTTTTATCAAATGTCCCTGACATAAGTTCACCGCGAACCGAACAACAGATTGTCAATAAGATTCAGTAGGTACTTATCATAACTGTAGCTTAGTACTTATAAAAATAAATCTATAGTAAAATTCTAGCTTGGTCATGTGAGAACTACATACTACATGCAGTTAGAAATGTTATTGTTTAAATCACCTATTGTTGTTGGTATAGCTAAGCAGTCCTTTAGCTATGGCAGAACTTTTTATGTCATGACATTATTTTGCATAAATTTTACTTTGCAGAAAATTGTTTGGCATACGCTAATTTATCATATACTAAAAACCTCATAGTTTTGTTGTTATTCATAATCATATTTTTTATATAAATGACATAAATAATTAAAAAGTAAAACCATCATATCGCAGACAGTTCACAATCAGAATCATCTTGTGGCATACGAAACCTGTAAACAAAAATACACAAGCATACACCGTGCATGCAGCAAGCAAGATGCAAGCAAGTATGCAGCATGCATCAAGCAAGCAAGCATGCTCTTATATCTATGTCTCTAGCCTCTAGGCTCCGGCAGTTCCACGCGATCTTATGGCAGTAGATGGTTTTTACGCTGACCACCGGAACTTTCAACCGGAGCCTCAGCCGCGGTGGCGTAGTAGCTACTCAGCTCGCGGGCCGCCTCACCCCTCTGCGCCTACGTGAGCTTTAATTACAATCTAGGGGTAGGTAGGGCAAACAAGACTTCGTGGAGTCGATTTTTCAGCGTTTAGTTTCTTTCACTAATTTTTGTAGAACAACAGATGGACTTTTAAGATAATATTTATTTTTAAGTTAAGGTTAACGTGCTATTTTACAGAAATGGCCAATAATTTACTAAAATTATTCTAAACAAAATTCTGACGTCTTCATATTATGCCAAGTGAAATTGTACCAAATAATCATCGCTCTAAATAAACGTCATGCTAAACGAAATTATAACGGAACTATGCCAAAGTTATATAAAAGACGTTGAACACAAAAATGCAATTTTTGAAATTTTTCTGTGTTTGTCTATATGTTTGTGGAAGCATCACGTAAGAACAACTGACTGGATTCGGAATCTAGATAGGTATTTTACTGAGAAATATATTAAGTTCTATGCCGAGTTTTATTTAGCGTATATTTTATCAAAATTGACTGAAAAATCAAAGATGTTGAATGTTTGTTTAGTAAGAAATTTCATATTCATAGAGCGTTGAGCTGTCTGAGTCCTGCACGCATCACATAAAAAGTACTAAACCAATATCGACCACTTTTATACATAATATCGATTGACTCTATTACAAGATAATTAATTTCATTACGGGATGTACCTACTCGTGTAGTACTAATGTATGAATGAAAATAAAACAAACACATACAATCATACATACATAATTATGTACATGTTGGTGATTTATTTGTGAATCTTTTAATACGTCCTATCAAGAAAAAAGTGAACATTTTAATATCCTATCTTTATTTATCGCTATTTGTGTGATTATTTGTGTAGCTTTTAATTTCAGAATCGATAGACGGCGTTGTTCATTTGATGTAACTTTCTGAATTGCAGTTTTAAGATTCACCGCGGATGGACATTCACACATGTTTGGCAAAGAATGTATTTGAGCTGCATCGTTATATCAATTCACAAAAAACAGGTCGTCTTAGGCTTCCGTAGTAAAACAAGTAACCAAGTAGTTTCGCTGTGTACATGTGTCCGCCCGTCCGCTATTTTATTCTGAGAGTTTGAATGCTACAAAGCTGGAATTTGACAGGTTACACATATGTATAAATGAAGCCGACAAGTTGTAGAATAAAATCTAGAAAGTCCTTTTTCCATGCTTTTGGTATCATCATCTGGAGTATCGTCGGATAGGTCTCTTAAAATAATAGGGGTTATCTTAAACCGTTTTCGTTTCAGATATCCGTTTGTGAAATAATATGTATTAAAACTTTAAAGTCGTATTTTTTGTTAGAAGCATGTGCCTCCATAAACCCTTGTTTTGGATATATGAAAAGTATGCACGATAGTAGTAATAAACAATATATATCGTGGCCGTATAGTAGAATTTGGTCACGATATATATAATTCATGATGTATATGTATAATATTTATTTACAATTCTCAGTGAAAATTAAAGAAAATAGTTTATTTTTAGGCTACTATAGTTCGTATTAATTACATTCATTTGAAGTACAAAATTAAGAAACAACTTGATTCATCAGTTTCTTTATTTCGTAGTTTGAACACTAACACCGCACTTGTTCGATAGTCTCTTTTGTTGATTTTGTTTCAGGATACCAAGAGCTGACCTGACTTGGTCGGCATTTTAAACGAAAGAAGTCAGTGCACTGTATTACAATATTTCTATTAGGTATATGCTTAATTTTAAGCGGGGTCAGGTTATGCAAGGTATTCACTCTACGTAAAATGTATCTGGGTGACACATTTTTTTTTCATTTCGACTCCCACGTGAACGAAGTCGCGGGCACAGCTAGTGCCAAATAAAAATCCGTCATCTTAAAAGTATGCCATTGATAATTCGGACTTATAAACATTCGACAAACAATAATTGCATTAAATAATTGGGTCTCCCTTGTTTGACCGAAAGGAATTAGACAAATTTTCACTTCCCAAAAATTTTTTCGCATTATTTCATTTGCCAAATTATTACTTAGCAAAAAATCTATTCACAAAAAATTGTAAAGCAAACCTAATGTTTGGGAAATAAACGTTTAAACTATAACTTGTTTACCAACTACTTAGTACTTAACATTTTTTATTTAGTCAAATATTTCAGTTGGAATAATAGTTTTTACTCAAAAACAAAGGACAACGTACAAAACAACAAAGTTTAAAATAACGATGGTAATTTGATCAAAAGTTCAGCATGCAAGCAAGCATGCAGCATGCAAGCAAACATGCAGCATGCAAGCAAACATACAGCATGCAAGCAAGCATGCAACATGCAGCAGGCATGGTTTTTTTTCACGGCTTCGGCGCTGCGGGGCTCAGGCAGTCTCACGCGAGTTAATCGTCGCAGATGGGTTTAACGCTCACCACCGAGGCTTCGGTTGCCGGCCATCCTCGGCGGCGAGTGTTACAACCACCTGCTCCTCAAGTCGCGGTCCGATTTGAGGAGCAGGTTTAAAATTACACTCTAGGGGTAGGGCAGATAAGACTGCATGGAGTCGGATTTACAGCGATTCGTTTCTGTCACTAAAACCTATTTTTTTGTAAATGTTTTAGGACTAAAATATTCATTATATTTGGTAATATTTTTCCGAAAAAAATTGACCAAATAAAAATATGCGTACTAAAATCATTCGAAATATTGCAATGGTATACCATTGCAATATTTCAAATGATCCAAACAAATTTTAGCAACCTTTTATTATAATAAAAGGTTGCTAAAATTTGTTTGGATAGTGAAATTTTGTCAAAATCTTTTCAGCAAAACGGCAGGCTCCCTAAATAATTATTACGCCTTATAAATATTCGTTTAAAGAAGATTATAAATTTCGGAGCATCAAGGATCTGCCAGATAGAAGGAACTCAGCTAAGCATTGTAAAATATTCACATACATTAATTTATTACGAATCTGATCGTAATCGAATCACACCTGGTTTTTAAAGTCGTAAATTCATTTAATATTGATTTATGAATAGTAATCGACTGTAACTTAATGTCTTTCAGACAAATGAGTGACGTTCGATATTTATCATGCGTAGGTAGAGTACTTATTGTTAGTACATACTTTAGTATCGGAATTAATACCTATAAAGCAGGATAAGTAAGTAGAAATTCTGAAGGCACTATGAAGGGAATCGTGCAGTATGTGGATTTGCAGCTCAAAATGAGCCACATATGGCTCATTTTGAACGCCTATGTCACCCATGTGAATTATAAATCTGTAAAAAATATTAGACAGACATCCATTGTCAGGATAAAGATGTGATTTAAAAGTAGTTTTATATGGAAATAAATGCAATTTTTAAACAAGACTTTGTACTAACCACGTAGGTACCACAAGAGTTCGAAGTTCTTGCAGTACCAAAGGCATAGCAAGACTTTGCGTCCTTTTCAGAGGTGGCTATTACTCGTAGTAGTCATGAAAATTACACGACGTTAGGAATGCACACGTTAATGATCCTGCAAATTCTCGGAAAATAGTATAGTTATAGTGAATATGGTCCTATGTCACGAAAGTCGTATTTTTAATCCCGACATAGCCAGTTAGATTTTAACAACAATGAGGGAAGCGAGGGAGTTAATTCTGGAACCCTGAGTGCAGGTGGAGATTCAAGCTAGACCTAGACATATAGATCATTATCACATTCTACTTTTCAAACCAACTGGGAGATAATTACAAGTAAACCAAAACCATGACTGGCAAAGTCGCTTTTCTCGCGAGTGGTCAGTCAGCTTAGTACGAGTTTTCTAACGTATTCTATCTCGTCAACGTAAACGTTCGCTTATGTAAAATTGTACGTAAAAAAATGTTTTCCGTTATTTTCACCAAACTGCGTTTATTCAGTTTCGATAGAAAAATACCGTTTACGCTAACGCGATCGAGGACGTCAAAATACTCTCACTATGGCCACAATCCACACAGAAGCTGAAAGTTTTCTGAATTTCATTATAACCCGCCGGATACCACTGTAAGGCCTCAAAAAGGTTAAGTATAAATCTTTGCTGAGATTATAACTATACATGGGTATTACTAATACTCACTAGTTATAGGAAAAGGCTAGGCAGATGATGACTTAATAGTTATAGGCGCACACACACAAAAAGCACTTGAATTGAGAAATGGAAAAATACCGGCTAAGTGAGAGACGGACCCGCGCATGAAGGGTTCTGTACCATTATCTGTTGAAACGGCAAAAATTAGAAATTACTTATAGAATTTCGCAGCAGAATCCAAAGTTACCAGTTAGATGCAGTTACTATAGCTCATCGCAGACACGAGAAAGTACCTATTTTATGTATTAGTTAGTTAGTTAGTTACCTACTAACTACTAGGTAACTACTTAATACTTTAAACAACTAAAATAATAATCGCAAAATTATGTACAAACGCATATAAAAACTTAATAAATCATCGCGCCATAAGTGCCCGGAACACTGGCAGCATTGCATATCAAATTGAATAAATAAAAAAAAAACTTGATGCACTCGACACATTACTGACCAATGTTTGATAAGTTTGTACATATTTCACGAGTTGTGAAGTGCATAAAGGCTGCGCTAGCAGTGCCGGCGCGATGACGTCGACTCAGCTGCTTCGGCACGCGGCGACTCGAATGACTCCGCTGTAATTCGACCGGACCCTGGGACAAATGTGAAAAGTATTACGTTTTTAAAGGCCCGTGCGCTCTTGCTACCGTCTAAAGTTCTCTCAATACGTTTCATTCGATAAGTACATGCATGAATATTTTTATTCCACAATTGAATTTCTTATTTACAGGTCTGGTTTGGTAGCGAATGTTGTTATTGTGATTATTTTTTATGGTATAATATAACGTGAGTCAATTTCGTCTTTTTTTACTAAAGAAAACACTGGAGTTAAATTCTAACAAGTATCTTTTTGGTGCTAATAGTTTTTGCTGTCTTGTCATATTATATCCATAGTGGCAATGGCAAACTATGTACACTTCCGAATTGGTAGAAAATCTCTTTACTGAACTCTAGATTTGCAAGCACATGTGTGTAGTCCAGATCGGTCGATGATCACGGCATTGGTTTTAGACTTGTTAATCGACAGTCGAGTAGCTTGGTAAGACGATTCATTTTCCATTTTCAAAGTAGACGTATGTTATTTCGTAGTAAGTAGTTTAGAAATAATAAAGATGTACCTATAAGTTTATCTTGAAATGGATAGCATTGAAATGAAAAAATTGAAAAATTTGAATGCAACCTAAAAACGTCCCTCCCGTTCCTCCGAAGTTAGAAGCGAGATAAGTAGAAATAGAGTAGTAGTAGTAGAGTAGAAATATAAAGCAAATAGTGGGCGAAAGTTAGGAAGATAAGGTTCTCTTTAAATAGTATCTAATCCGCATAAGACCTTTTTATCTTTCAATTTTGGGGTAGCAAAAACATAGTGGCTTATTTAAAACTGATCCATTATTTCACGTCGATACTGGCATAACGGCAGGAAGGTGATGATGATGGGCGTTGTTAGTAATATTTTTATTAATATTTTTTTTTTATTGATTTCTTAAACCTATTTACATTTAGCTGTAAAAGACAGACAGACCATCTAACACCTTAAAGGTTCCTTTTTACCATTTCGGTATATTTGTATTCTTAATAAAGTAGTTATAGTTTTCAAGAATATTTGAAAAGATGTCAAACATAAGTGTCGCAACTGACCCCAATCAAAATCAAGCATAATAGTAAATAAACGATGCCAATGTTATAATGGTGACGAAATTGAAGATCGACCGCCAAGGCGTCGACCGCTTAGCCGGCATTATTATGAATTGTGCTAACACAACGGAAACTACTGTTCCTTGGGAACGTGTTCAACGTCTACACGCTGTAATCAGTTGATGAAATGTAATAGTTTGCTGGCTACAAAATGAAACGTTCGATTAACTGGAAACCGACATAATTTTGACCAAGATCACGCAGGAATTCGTGCTAAATTATAACAGCCGCACGGGTCGATCGTCTAGGTTACGCCACGCTTGCCGAGGTTGGTCTGTGGATGGGTGACCATTTTAACATAACGAGACTTCTCCGTGCCTCGGAAAGCACGTTAAGCCGTTGGTCCCGACTGCCATTTGGAGATCTTTGGCAGTCGGTACGGATTGTCAGAAGCCAGAAAATCTGACACCAGTCTTGCCAAGAAGTACTGTGTTCCCCAGTTAATGGGTTGTGGAGGTCTGGTAGGCAGCCGCTTCACGTAAAATACTGGTATTCAGCTGAATCGGGCATGACTGGGAGCCAACCCCAATATAGTTTGGAAAAGGCTAGGCAGATGATGATGACACAGGAATTCGCTTCGCGAGATAGAAATGTAGGTATGTTTTATCTAAATAGTATATAATATCTAATAGCAATTCTCCATTAGCTCAAGAACTGCTTGCCTGATTTTTGTAGTTATCGTTTTGGTTTTTGTAAAATTAAATGTACTAAAAATATATTAAATGTAGTATGGATATATGTTTTAATGTATAAAGCTAAACTAACTAGTTACATCTGTATTTCATAAAACTATGGATATAACTAATGTAGATATTAGGCAAGGTCATGGCAGTCATACCTACTCAGATTTATTAAATCGTGTTTGTGTCATGTATGTACATAGCTAATTAGCTACCTACTGCTGGTTTACTGAATAATGAAAAATGATACCTCAACAATGTAGTCCATTCCATTGCAAAGTATGATTACAAGCTTTTATAGCGCTAGGTACCTGCTTATTAAAATGTTCAGATGAATGTTTGCAAGCTAATCTTGGATTGGATTCATCGACGACCTCCTTTTGTCTTGGCGATTTAAGTTTTTATTGTACCACAGTTGTACACTAGTGCCATTTTAACGGTGGGTATTGTTTATCATATTCAAAATCAAAAGTCATTTATTCAAACTAGGCTGAGAGACAGCACTTTTTGAACGTCAAATTTTACATAAAGACAGTCCCCCAAAACGGGCACCCGTCACCACTTCCTAATGTTTTAGCTGGAAAGAAGTGGCGCAACAAACTCCCCAGCAACACATCTGTCTATTGGGTTTTAAGAACTTAATAATAATAAATTAGTATCTACTTATGTAGATACGGACAACAAACGTTGGGAATATAATGGACCTTAGAAGAAAGAACGTAGAGTGCTAATTTTCTTATTCATAGTAATATGGTAGGTAAGTCAAAACTATAGTTAGATTAGTTAACCAGTGCCCAGTAGGTGTTACTAGGAAAAATAATGGAATTTTAATACTATTTTAGATAAATATATGTACTCTAGAAAAAAAGACCTTGTGGTATTAAACATTTTCAAAATAATGGTGATAACCGCTTCAAAATAGAATCAGAGAAGAAAAATGAGTTTATTTAGTACTAGCCGCGCCCCGCGGTTTTATCCGCGTTGTTCTCATTACCAAGGAGAATGGGGATAAAATATAGCCTATGTTATTCAGGGTGAATGTAGCTTTCTGATGGTGAAAGAATTTTTGAAATCGGTCCAATAGTTTTTGAGTTTATTAGTTACATACAAAAATACAAATCTTTCCTCTTTATAATATTAGTATAGATTGCAAGGATACAGAATGAGAATAGGTTAGTAGTGTTCTAAAAATGTATAAAATCAGCACGTCAAATAATATACATACATACGGTGTTTACAGGTCACATTGGTCACATTATGTTGAGAAAACGCGCAGCTAGTCGCAGTAGCCCGCACCTGCACGTGCACCAGAATGTTCAGTGTTTGTACATTTGTTCAGTGATCGTGGGTGGCCCTGCACTACATTTTTACATATGTATATTTTACTCGAGCGTCAACTTTCATTCGAAACTTACCTCCAATCGAGATTCAATCTTAAAGAAGGGATTTAGAGAGCTAAATGAGCTGATAAAGCTAAAAAGTACCTTATCGGAAATATTGCTAAGCCATACAGCTAATTCGATCGTGTACAACATACAATGGGCCTATTTCACGAGCCAATTAACTTTGTGGCATTTTTATTGTTTTTATTTTGCTGGTGTCGAATGTCTTACCTACAGATAGATTGGAGAACTAGCTCGAAACGGTTAATTTTTTTTTTCTGTCCTGAAATAATAACACAATATTTACTATAATAGCTTTTCCCACTATCGATCTAAAACTTTTAATTTTGTATGTAGGTAATCTCGTAAAGAGATATTTAGCTCGTATATCGTTAATCACTATTGATATGGTTCAGTGGTCAGTCTATTAGAAAAGTAAATGTTGCAGTTAGGATTACTCATTCAATAAGTATCTACTTACTTATCAGCGTTCCAGTGCTTTCGTTGTATATATCTACATGCGGTGAACAAAAATTCCACCGGCCGCTATACATCGTGAAGCCGACCCTCGGCTTCACGATGCATCTGAATACCAGTGTTTTACATGGAACGAGTTTGAAATATCCACCACACATTACTTTCAAAAGTAGCTCAAGCTTACTGTAAGCTACTTACTTTTTAAAGTAATTCAAAGCTGTTGTAACTTTAGACACGCTTGCTGCTAATTGTTAACATTTAGTATCGACAATACGAAAACGATCTGAACCTCATGATTTTAAGATATGGTACCTAGTCAATAAAATAAAATGTTTATTTTATCTATTAGGGTTCATAGTTACCGAACGCCTACCGACCACATTCGGTCGATAAGTCCTAAGGATTTGAAAATACCGACATAAGGTAGTCTCTACATTCAAAGCGAACGAATGCTATCGCTTGCAAAGGTCAATTTAGTGTCCTGTTGCGAAGCTAGCGTCAAATTTCGACAGCGACAGCATTATTCGATAGATTTCTATTGAATAATACCGTCGCTGTCGAAATTTTCTGAAAATTGACTGAATTCGCGACCAATGTCAAGATTTCAGGTCACGCCTGCATCCGCAGCCACAAAACATTCGCTTCATGATGAGACTACCAAATGAGCGGGGAGTAGAGTGCCTTTTTCCTATTTCCTTTGCTAATTGACGAGAGTATAATTGCAATTGCAAGCTTCTACACGTCTTTCTTTTGTTTGATCTACGTAAACTCTATCGAAAACTTAAAGAAACAAATACTAAAAAAAAGTGACTTTCTTTCATTTTGTGTGCTCTATTAATAGTTTATCTAAAAATAAACCTGAAATCCGCATGAATCCATCCATGGAAATGAATCTTTAAAATCTCAGCAACAACGTACCTGCAGACGCATGCGGCTGTGAATTCACAGCGTCTTGCGACACTGGTACGTAGACACTAGGTACATAATACTGCCATGAATTAAAATTAAGTACTTGCTTTTTTCTTAGCTATCCCATCATGTTCTAGAATTCAAATAAAAATGGGTTATTAGGTTTATTGTATTTTAATAAACCCCACTTTTTGTGCTTGTTAGTAGTTTGGGTGAACTAAGTACTTTCGCTACACGTCTATAGTTTTTCTCCGCCACATTTTTGCGAATAATAAAAAGAAAAGACTCTGAAGATGAAGGTTTTACACAACAATACTTTTTTATGAAGCCACTAGTTTTGTCGTGTTACTCTTTACTCCAGAAACTGCATAACATGATGCTGTATTAAAAATAATAATAATGTATACCTACTTCATGTTTTGGACCTCCTTGTAATTTGTGAGACTAACGCTTATGATTTTTAACCGACTTCTAAAAAAGGAGGAGGTTCTCAATTCGGATGTTTTTTTTTTTTTAATGTTTGTTCGCCAACCGATTTGAAAATTTCTTTGTTGGAAAGGGTATACTTCCCAAATAGTCCCATGAAAATTTTATTGCAATCGAACAAGCGGTTTTCTAAAAATCAACAAAAATCTAAAAAAATATCTACATTGACGACCTTTTAGTTTACTTTGCATTGGAGCAGAGCGTTTTTTTACACCAATGTAATTGGTTCGTTTAGATGGGGGGAGGGGAGGGAGTGTAGTTACCACTAAAAAGCGAAAAATAAAAAAACTTTTTACAAACAAAATACAAATGACTTTTCCAAAAAAAATCAAAAAAGTAGAAAATAACTTTAATTTCGGAAGTCGGTGTTCAAAAAACGAAGAAGGGACCACAAATACCGAGTTCTGAAATTAAAGTTATTTTGTACTTTTTTTATTTTTTGTGGAAAAGTCTGTTGTATTTTTTTGTAAAAAGTTTTTTTCTTGCAAGTTTTTCGACCTAAGTCACCACTACAATTTAAATGAGGCATAAACTTTCCATTTGCGTTCATAGTTTTGTCATTTTTTATTTTAGCTATTTAAAATAATTATGATCATATCTTAAAAAAAAATACTATAATTAACTGTTGCAATGTGACATTTTCTAAGTGAGGAGATCGGACATCCAAGTCTCGACTAACACGTTGCATTCATCTTGATCGATGTGCATTCTGCAGCAGTAAAGCGAGACATTACTCAAAATCACACATTACAAATTACAGATAATTTCCTGTCGGATCAGATACAGACAACCTAGTTGACACTTTTATTAAATAATGAAACACTTCTGAAAATAGGAAGTTGCATTTTTTACACACACAGCAGGTTGCACAGTTTACAATCCAATGCTACGTTATATTATTTTAAATTAAATGAATTAAATAATGCCTAACATTCAATGCCAGAAGAATTATCGGCTTTCCGATCTTTAAATTGCTTTCGCATAAAAATACTCATGTTAACTCATTCAATGGAACTTTTGGAATTATAAACGCTTATTCGTTTTAAAGAATTAACTATAAATTCAACGAAGATTAAAGTGTAATATCCAAAATATATTAAATTATTTCCAGTTATTTGAACATATTTAAAAAACGAATATCGGCAAAATAATAAATTAAAACAATAGATTATCCAGGCTACTTAGGCCAAATACATAAAATAAATATTTAAAAATAAGGTATATTTTTTACAGATGTAAAATCATGGTTTTTGGAATCGCTAATAACTATTATGCAAAATAAAAACAAAACCGGCCAAGTGCGAGTCGATCTTGTTTGGGTCACAGAAAATATGTACCAAATTTCGTTCTAAATGTGCGCGTGCGAGATCCAATGTCGTTTAAGGGTTTGTGGTACAAGTTTTTTTTCCTACATTTTAGAAAGTTACAGTTCTGGACCTCTTTTGTTATACTCCTCTTGACACCCCGGCTCGTGGCTGTATTTCAGCTGAGTTTCCTCCGTGTCGGAAACTCGTCGGAAAGCATGCTGTCATTGGTCCCGGCTGTCATTTGAACATTCATGACAGTCGATACGAATAGTCAGAAGCTAAAAGCTTTGACACCAGTCTTGTCAAAATGTGTCGCGTATGCAACACAGGTCTGCATTGTGCAGGATTGATATGCGGTCGCTTTATGTAAAATTAGATCCTATTCAGCTGCATTCGGTAAAATTGGAAACCGAGCGGATCATAGTTGACATGACACGACTATTTCACAAAAAAACATGACTTTACTTACATAACAGCACCCTTTTTTATGGATGGGAAATCATCAAAAAAAGTGTATTAGGTACTGTTTTCGGACGGCGAGCCACCCATCGCTCGCCATCCGCAGGCCCACGTCTTCGGTATTCAGGAACTGCCCTGAGTCTCCCGGCGGTGAAATCATTTTGAAAATCGGTTCAGTAGATCCAGAGATTACCCTTTACAACGTCACAAACTCACAAACGTTACCTCTTTATATTATGAGATTTGAGACTATTGATTAATATATATCGTTATTCTCTGCCATCTAGTCGATCTTTTATGGTGTTCATAGAGTTTTCGTGGTAGAATCAATATATTATTTACGTTCGATGGAAATTTAAAAGTGGTACTTAATACAACCTATCGCTGTCGTTGGGTTTTATTTTATAATTTTATCCTGTTTTTCGTCAAGTATTATTTCATTTTTGGTTTCGGTAAAGATAATAATTTACTGTAGGCTCAGTAAGCATTTGTTTTATTGGATGCTCTACAAATGTATCGAGTTAGTAAAAAATATTTCGTTTTTTATGGACTGCGTCGAATATCATTCTGTTCTAAAATGTTGTCCTATGCGTGCATTCTGTTCAAGTATACCTGCAAGAATTCGTATGTGTTAAATGCAATGGAGATGGAACTTAATGTTGATGGTTAGTTACTTAGGAGTAAGTGTAGGTACAAGTCTGTAAAACTCATTAGGAGTCGTTAGGAATTGACAGTTCCTTGAATCAGGCGCTTTAGACCCACTTCCTGACTAAATGAATATGTTACTTTATCAGTATTTAAGTAGGTGCCTATTTCAAAAGAACATGTATTGTAAGGAAGTTATCAAGAATGCCTTCGATATAATATTTCTATAGAATTCGCATCGAGTCGTGGTTCTGTAAAAAGTGACAACAGTAGAACGTGCACAGCGTGGACTATGCCATCTAGTGTTGCATATCTGAAACCTTTACGTTGTAAATATTTCACCTGTGCTGCCACCTATACTTCCTGCACCCTCTGTTTAGGGGAACGTGCACGAAGTAGACTGTGCCATCTAGCGTTGCAAATTTGAAACTTATCAGAAAAATATACTTGATATTGACGCTTCTGTGCTGCCACCTATAGTTTCTGCACGTTCCCTATAGGTTTGGTGTCAGATTGAAAATTAATGTCAGCGGGTAGCTTTATTTAGTATATTGTACCCACTACCCAGTGATGTAGTATGTACCTATGTACCTACTTCAGTGATCATTGATCTACGGTGGTGGATAAAGGATATGATAAAAAAAGATTCGTTGATTACTTAGGCAGGATTAGTTTTTTTTTTGCTGTTATTAATAAGTCAATCAGCCGGTGTATTTGTATTTTAGTTGACAAATAATTCTAAAACAATGTTATCTATTTGTAAAAGATTATTAAGATCTAGTGAAGCTGAAAATTCAACATTGTCTCTAGAACAGGGAGTTCGTTCGTTATAAACAAAATAGCGGCTAAAATGATCTATTTACCTAGGTATTTAAATGATCCACATCATTCAAATACAATGTAATTTGATTGGTTTTTGAAGTTTCTAAGTAAAAGTTAAAAAAACTAATGTAACGGTTTTCAGTTGGTGACTGCTTGAAAGGGACTTGTAGCTCAGGGATGTCACGGATGCGAAATATCGGATCTGGATAGGTACGGATACGGCAATATTATTATAGCAGTGCCGGGTATGGTTACGGCTGTAAAATTATTTCGGATTATCCGTTAGTTTCGGTTATGGACATAAGATTTTTAAGAAAAGTAAAACAGAAATATAAAACCTGTAAATGAAGCGCGCGGCTAGTGTGCGCTCGGCCGAATCCGAAAATCCTGTCATAATTTAAATTTTAACAAAAGACTGAAACTATTATATCGGTCTCGTTTACGATTACGGATTGATTATTTTTTCGGATATCCGATAGTTTTGGTTACGGTTACGGAAATCCTTAGCATTTGGGGTCTGCAGGCTGCATCATTAAGTGTTAATGGCGTTAAAGGTATCCACACATGTATATCCGGACTGTGCCCAAACCGTGCCCGAGATGTTGATGGACCGTGGTCTGTCAGGAACTCGAAAAATGTCGGTGCGTACGTTTTATGCGAATTCTTTCATGTGTGAAAGACAAATTCACATTCGCACAAAACGTACGCACCGTCCATGTTAGGGCAGCGTATGAACGAGTACAGAGAGTATGTAGACTCCACGTAGTGGCAGATTATCCGTCCACATCCCGAGCACACAATATTTAAAAGCCTGCATCAGACGGCTGGAAAGCGGACTTTGTTTGGAACATTTAGGTATTTTCGAAGCCTTGTTTTTTTTTTTTTGAAATTTAGGTTATTTGTTACATTTCAACTGAAAACTTGTTTTATCTATGTATGTAGTTCAGTTACAACATTACTTTTGAAATCTCAGTCCTAACTAATAAGAACCAAAAAAAAACAAGGGTAAATTATTTACCCTTATCTCGGTAAGAGTCAAAGTAAGGTCAACTAGTATTTTTTATTTTGAGATTGGTCTAGAAGGCAAACCCGGTCAAGTGTAATTCAACTTAAACGCGTTAAAAATCATTGGAAACACGAAACATAAATACTTGAACATGGCCAATATTTATTTTGATATTTTGTTAAGAAAGTTACCAGAAATAAAACATGCATCCACTATTCTGTGTAGAATAGAATAGTAGATAAAACATGTCTGATTTTTAATATTTTGCTTACTGTTTTCGATTATTAATTTCGTATCAAAAAGTCTCAAATCGTCCTATAAAGTGTCGTTACCATAGAAATATAAAATACAGATCAGCTGTTCCTTACATTTATGTTCGTATAACTAATCAACATGCAGGGAACAGCTCATTTTTCTGCCAGGAACTCTTCTGCCAGCCTCCTCGAACCATCTCTCTTAATAACTAACAGACCAAGGCATCTCGCCCTTCCATTTTCAGACATCTATTGTGAAGATTCCTTTGCTCAGCGGCTGTTGTGCATGACGTGGCGGTTGACGTGACTCTACCTGTCCCGTTTG
This sequence comes from Hecatera dysodea, assembly GCA_905332915.2. NCBI lineage: Eukaryota > Metazoa > Arthropoda > Insecta > Lepidoptera > Noctuidae > Hecatera > Hecatera dysodea. The sequence continues at coordinate 18,806,156 of HG995286.1, read as the reverse complement.
ATCCCGTCAGCCGTTTTTTCCTACGTCTAGTTTGCATGTTTTCGTTACAAACAAAGATTTGTAATACATATATGAATGTATATTTAAATTTTATATCCACAGTACGCTATGTAAATGTCATATAGAGGAGATATTTGGCCTGCAGACCACGGGGGCCTATTGCAGCCGTGTATTGCACCTGTTTCGTAATCACACTTAATATTTTGACATTCAATGGCAATTTCAACTTGAATTAAATTGAACAATCTGTCGAGGTGGTGGGGTGCCTCGATTTTTGTTAGCTTACAGTGCATGGTACTCAGTTTCATTTCTAAAGTTTACAAATGAAACGTATTGAGAAAATTAATAGAATCAGGCATATCAAAAACTCCATGTCCAAATGAATGGGCTACTGCTGATGATTGTAATAAATATTTGATAAAATTTCCGAAAAGTCGCATTCGACCTCTTTGAGATTCTTGAACTTAAGTTTTTTTTTTACAGTTGGGAAATTTTAGAATACTTAAATAAAAAAATAAAAAAAACATATCTGGAATAAGAAGTCGTGTTATATTTTTGTTCTGGGAGTGGCAGGTGTGCCCTAGATGTGCGTAATCAAAAAGTAGTCTAATGAAATAATAAAACTGTCAGTTCGTTATTTCGTATTGAGTAATTAACTGTTCTGGTAATGTCAGCGATTTTAAACGTGTGTTCAATTGCTTCAAATCTACGAGAAATATTATATTTGATGACTTTATTATGTTATGATAAGATGGAATTCTCGTAATGCGACTCATTTTCAGATTGTGGGCTTGGAAACGCCCATTAATTACCATGCTATTTTCGTTTAATCCCACCCTGCTATTCACTGTGTCGTCTCGACACTATCGTCGAACTGAGCGGACATTTTTTATCATCGTATGGGTATTGAAACCAGTATTTGATTTCTATCTATGCTCCACTACATGTAAATATCTATGCTTTTATGATAATTTGAAATGTATACTAAAAAGGTGTTGTACCTAATTTCGTAGTAAGTAAATGATTTTCAACAATATATTCTTCAGTACCGAAAAGTTGCTTCAACAAAAGTCCAACTCCACTGGAATTTACAGTGGAGTTGTACTTATGTTGGACCAAGCTGAAGGCTGAAGCTTAACAGTCCGTAAAGCAGTCAAGGCATTGATGAAATCGCTATTGAGCGATCAGCAAATGAGCCCAGTAGATAGGTGCAGTACAAGAGAACTCCTCCATCATAACGGCACAAACGGGTTTTATGAATTTCATTGTTATGTTTTCACTTCAAGAACAAACACAGTTGGTACATAGGTTTAGAGAGTATCGGATTCTATTCCAGAATGCTAAATTCAGCAGTTTATGAGTAATACAGATGCTGAAAGGTGCTGTCATGGCCAAAAGGGGAATCATCATATGACTTCTCACGCTCTGGGCGGAGCGAAGGGAATGTCAAATTCTTACTGACTAAAGCCCACCCATGATCCTTCAAGTGCCCTTTGGGTTCCAGGGCTGCGGTGACTCTTTCGAACAAATTCCGCTATCCTAGCAGGCAATGCCTCTATGGGGCCCCGTCTTCTTTGCTACTATGCGCTTTTTGAGACGCGCGGGGAACAGGACGCCCCGTCGACCCGGCGGGAATCGCCCCGCGTTTCCCGACGCGGCGGGCATCTTCTTCTGTTGTAGCAGCTGGAGCGTGAGGTCTCCCACTCCCGCACGCGGTCTGTTTCCTCCTTCGCTAGCATTAGTGCTTCGCAGAAGGAGGTGACCGCTTCCCATGCTTCGTCGCTCCGGGCTATGGATTGAACCAGGGCCGGACGCGAGAAGTCATGCAATACATCTTTACAGAATAATTTCAGTAGAAAATAATGAGTTTATAACAATATATTATATTTTGACTTTAGTAAATAATAATAACGTCTCTTTTTGACATTTTAAACTACACGCCTGCGCAGCGGGTTTACGTACACGTTCCAATTGAGCTACATTTCCGATTAAATATGTTATTATTTTTGAAGTCGTATAAATTAATTAAACGGAAAATAAAAATACTGTAAATATTAATTTAACTAAGCCAGATAGTCTGAACATTAAATGAATATAATAAAATAACGTTTAACGGAAATTATCAAATATATTGCTAATTATCGTCTGCATATATTGAACTAACACAAAAACGTATTTACTTTCGTAAATGAAAACAAACATGCTTGCCATGCGACTTAAATGTGATGATATTATGATGCGAACGGAATAGATCGAATTTTAAAATTAGCAGAATACTATTTTCCAATGTCATAAAAATTGCACCGCATTCCGATGTTATATTTTTTGCATGATTCTTTAATTAGTAGAATTGGCCGTCTGGTTTAATAGTATCTGTAGCAAGTAATATTTTGAAAAAAATAAAAATAAAATGCAATTTCTTGTTTTTGTAACATTTACTATTAATGTGTAATTATTATTTGTGGGACGACATAATTAACACAAGTATCCAAACGGGACCACCGTTCCAAACGGTGGTCAATATAATATCCATCTCTTCTTGAAATGTTGATAAACTAACGTTGATTAACTAACGGAGCATTGACTGAATATTTTTGTTTGATATTCGGCCAAGAACATATTTTTTCTTAAAACAGTGAACACGTAATTAATGTCTTTGTAATATTGTTTGTGATGTTACCAGTGGGATCTATAAATTTTCTTATGTAATAAAACTTATTTCTCGTTACATTTCGAAATGCTCTTGTTTACTCGAACCCCTCAAAACATACATTCTTGAGTAGTTTTATGTTTAGCTAATTATTAAATAGGATAAAAGTCGTTGGGCTGACAAAAACTTTCATTCCTTGACCAAAATTTCTTTATATAGTAACAAGAAAAATGGCCTGCCAGTGGAAATCTCGCATTTATATTCCAATTCTAATTTTTTGGTACAGGAATTTTTCTCGAGTGTCACGATGCAGCAAATAAATATTGGTCGTGAATTGGAGAAATGAATCGATCTCGCTCTTATATAGATGATTCCGAAATTTTATCTCTTTCACCCTAATAGCCGGCTGACAAACATGTATCAGCGGTTAATAGGTGCGCTCACGCAGCTGTTGCGAACAAATCAGCTCGGATATAGCTGACACTGTCAAAAAGCTAACGCTTGGGCGCACTTTATAGGCGATGAGCGGATAAATAAGTATCCATTTATTGTATATTAGTATGTATATATTAAAAAATGAGTTATCGTATCCACTTTATAAATTATACCGATAAAAATTAGGATTGACAGTTTAGTACAGTTAAAAACTGTACAAGTAAAAAGAGAATGAATTAATTAACTGCATCATAATATTACTTCAGGTACCAGCCCAGAAATGCGTTAGTTACATTTATTAAACATTTGATCTTGTTTTATTGTAAAAGTAGTGGGTTAAAATAATTTAAATTTGCCACAAAAAATAAATAAGGCCGTATTTTTTTTCAGTTTTGAGCTTAAACACGCATTTACTACACTTTTTTTAAATCACTTGTTTTGCTTTTATGTTCAGTAAAAGCTACGTAGTATTTTCCAATTTTATGAGCGTGAGATGTAATAGTAAAGCTAACTTCACGTTTTTATATATTTAAAGTATCAATTGGTAAAATAGCCACGCTACGCTTGTGTTTTGTACCTCGACGTAACAAGCAAAGACATTACGAGGAGGGTCGACTCGTTCATTCAAGATCGGAGAAAGCATCCTACGTGTTTAAAAATAGATATTGTAGAATATTTATTAGCCATCTCTTCGGGATTCGATATAATATTAAGATTAGAAAAATATAGTACGCACGTGTTTATGCGATGGATGCTAATTTGTTCGTGGATATTAGTATGTTCAAAATCCAAATGACATCGAAGGATATTTCTGTATGGGCAGTTTTTGTTTTTACGGGTATTTTTTTGTTTCGAATCAACGGTCGATTATGTGTGTAAACCGATACGCTCAAACTATTGAGCGGGTTGAAAACTATTTCGACCTTAAATAACAAATACACACACCAAAAGTGTCTAGAGACTAAGCACGTGTTGGATTATCGCCGCAATTGAGGAATTAATTTTAATTTTTTGAATCGTTATAGATTCTTTTTAGTGAATTTCAATATTACCTATAGGGAATTTTCTTTAAATTTTCATTAAAAATAGAAAATCAACAGTTTGGTATGGATGCCGTGCATAACCCAAAACAACTTTTTGACTTGTTAGGAATAACGTGGGCGTTCATTCCTCAAAGTGAATTTGATCAACTGAATTTAAGCATGCCAAATGGCTGTGAATGTGTTTCGTGTTAAAGGTTTTTTTTATCTTTATAATTAAAGCGTAAAAAAATCTCATTTTCGCCTTTATTTGCCATTTAACAGACGATATTACCTTAGGTCAATTTCCCACAATTAGCAAAAGTGCATTATTATCTTTTTTTACAAAATACTGGGATAAGTTGTTAAAACATAGGAATTAAAGTAAGAAGCCAGTCTGTAGACGTAGACAGAGTAGTGTAGACGCAAATATTAATTGGATATTTTTAATGGTTAAAAATGTACCTCATTGATCCCTAGTCATTTTTGATGTGTGTATTTTAATTTACATCGATAGCTTGATATTTAATTTTAGTCACATCATTGAATAATCTGCTTCTCCGTCGATAAGATGAAGTCAATCTCATTTTAGTTGCACCGTCGTGGTTATGCCATGTCCACTTCCTGAGCTCACGCTTTCTGAAGATGGAGGACATCATATATTATAGATGCCCTTCTTTTCCCTTAAGCTGGCCAGTAGGTGTCCCCGGTGGTTCCGACGTCCAAATCCAAATTGCCCCACTCGCAGCTCGTCACCGTTAAGTTTGCCCAGTTTTGCGTTGAAGTCGCCCAAGACCACGGTGAAGTGAGTTTTATGACCTTGCATGGCTCTAGAGATATCCTCATACATGGATTTAGAGATATCATTTCGTCACATTCTCTATTTCGTCGTTGGGGTGTGTCGTGGTTGGGGCATTAAAATGTACGGTCTACAACGAATATCTTGACGCTATTAAGACGTATAAGGTACGCCATCCTGGTTGACACATTGTAGAACACCACGTTGTACACAATGATGAACCCGAAATCACCTTGCGACGTTGGACACAAGGTAGCTGTGAATGATGAACCCGACATGACCCTGGTACTTCTGGTCACCTTCTCGGAAATAGAGCAGATTTCCGGCGTTGAGAATGGTCGTGTCGTCTCCCTCGCTACGAACTTTAGACAATCCCATACTATCGCAATCAGTGTAATTCCTTCTAATGTTCGGTGATCTTCTGGTCGGTCCGGAGTGTTCTTGTGTTCAGTATTCTGGGGCCAGTTATCAGTATTTGTTGGGGCAGCCAGATCCATTCGAGTGATGTTTTCTCTCTCCGGGCTCCCGTTGCCTCGCCGTGACTGGTGACGTGGCACTAGGGGGATTTAAAAAATTGTGTTTGTCATCTCCCACCGGTTGCCATAATCGCAACGTTTGGCAGATGGGTTGGCAATCGCTATAGTAATGTACAAAAAATGCTGCAGCCCAGTCTACCGATAGCGGTAATTGAGAGTCAACAGATATTTAAAAAAAAAACAAGCCGTGCATAGGAAGATGTGTACTATTACCAAGTTTCATCAAAGTAGGTACTTTTCTTGTCGGGAACCTTTATTAGTATAGGTCTCAGCCAACTACATAGCTTTACCAGTCATTTGATTGACTGGCTAGCCTTTTCCTTGAACCGCGGCGGTGCGGTTTAATCAGCAGAATTTCGTGAAACAGCGTGGACGACAAATGAAGGAACAAAAAGTTTTGTTCCCATTCGGAAAATAAACAAGCTTGTGCGCATAGTTAAGAATTTTGTATGTAAGGCAAGCATTCGGTTGGGCAAGCCACCATTGCGGCGATAAGTCCCTTTGAGGAGTGGATGGAGAGATGTCACGGAGCCCTCACCTTCCGCCTGACGCAGGTGCTCACCGGACACGGCTGTTTTAGATTTAGGAGGAGGGTCGCGTAAGGGAGATCTCGCGCCTCAGCTGCCGCAACAGAAGAAGATGCCTCGGGCTTCAGAAAACGCAGGACGATAACAACCAGGTCCGGGTCGACGGCGCGTCGTGTACCACGCGCGCCTCAAAGAGCTGTCAGCAAAGATGATAGGGTCAGTGCCTGCTAGGGTTCTGAATTTGTTCGAAAAAATCAAGCACTTGGAACGCAAAGGGCACTAGGAGGAACATAGGTGGGTTTTAGTCAGTAATAGTCTGACACTCAGAGCGGGAAAAGAAATAATTTGATGATTTCCCATCTAGAAAAAAAACATGCATTCGGGTTTCCAAATCTGATTCTGAGGAATTGCGGTCGGACTTATACTATTTCAGAAAGCTTATTAAACAGTATCCTCTCTATGTCTATATCTCAATTTGTATGTATAAAAATGCAAATCAGCTTGAGTATAACCCATTACCAAGAAGCACTAAATTTCCAGTTGCCCTGTATATCTTGGTAAATAGATGAAGCCTCACGCTATATCTAAAACCAACATTTAATAGCATAAGCATAAGCATAATCAGCCTTTTAACGTTCCCACTGCTGGGATACAGGCCTCCTCTCTAGGAGAGGGAATGGGCCGTAATCCACCACGCGGGCTCAGTGCGAGTTGGTGAATGTCACATGTCTTCGAATTTTTGGTTCTAGGACATGCCGGTTTCCTCACGATGTTTTCCTTCACCGTTTTGAGAGCAGTGGTGATGATATTAATTACACAAAGTAATGCGCCTGGGCTGGGTTTGAACCCGCCACCTACAATTCGTAAGTCGGGGCCGTCACCATTTGGCCACCACTGCTCCTTAACACACACACACACACACACATTGCACATTTAATAAAAATAAATACAATTAAAAACCTCCAATATTCAGCACAAGCAATGAACGTACAAAGATGCTACAGGGGTTTAAACGGATCCACTCAAGAGTCTTTGCGTTCTGGTAAATTGGGGTATGTTTAAAATTCTGTTTTGTTAGTCTTTAATAGTGTAACAGAAAAAAACAATACCTGAAAAGGTGTCGTTGTTATTTCAGTGTTGATTTCATAGTAAAAGTTGTTGAGAATGATGAGAGAAATGTTCCCTTTACAGGTACGTATGATGGATAATTTGGTCCAATTTTTCCAAAAGTTGGGGTGCTCTCAGAAATGGGAAGCATGAAGGAAATAAATGTTTATTTAGGGCCGAAACAGTAATCACGAATTTGATGATGGCCGGATTTGCAACAATATTTCCGAAAAGTCTAAAATAAAAATTGGGAGCGGCATTCTCAAACATTGACATTCCAAAGCGGAGAAACAGAGGTCTTGTCCATAGTTTTGATTTGTATAATATTAATTGTTCGTTGAATTTTGAAAGTTTTGAGTTACTGTCAGATAAAAATAATAAGTATTTGCTAAAGTTGAGATCCATTCTTATGGAATAAACTTGATTTGCAAAATATTGTAGATAATTAAGTAATTACCAAATTTGCATCAACTTCGAGGGTACCATCATCGAGATACCGAACGTTGAATTTGGAATTTGCTGACAGCCAGCAACAGGTCCCAAAAGTTTGCACCGCTGTAGTTTTTTAGATTGATGTCTGTAACATTTAAATATGTATGATAGTCTGTAAGGTATATTATGTTATAGGTCTTTGTTACATAGAAGATATATTATTATTACCAAAGAAAACTAAAAATATATGGTGGTACCTCTTTTTAGTTCAAAGTGCATTTTTGATGTTAGGATCAGGATGACCTCCTATTTGTAATGGCATGTTACGAATGCAGCAATCCCTCTTGCACAGGCCATATTAATAGCCCCATAAAACACGTCGATGATGGCCTCATTTACTTTACCCGAGCATATTAAGGTTAATCAGTGCCGTAAGCTCTTTCAAGAAGGTTGCGGAATTTGTTCGAAGTTCGAGTTCGAGTCCCCGCCCTGGATGGCAACTTGACTGTTTTTTGTTTGTTTGTGTTAGCATCATGCAAGAACCACTGATTGGATTCGAAATCCAGATACTTACATGTTAAGTGTTCGAGTCACAAAATCAAAAGATATTCAATTTCTATGTTTTGCAAACTTTCTAGAGTGCTAAGCGTCGCGCTGACTAAGTCTTATACGCATTACGTTAACAGTACAAAACTACCTAATATTGATTTTTATACATATGAAATTTGTGTAACTCTTGAGTACAAATCAGTTTTTGTTTCGTCAAAATCGGTTGACATTATTAAACACATAATTAATTTCATTACGGGATATACATATAACACGTATCGTCATCTATTGAAGAAAAAATAGTACTTACGGGTAAATGAAAATAACACCAATACATATTTTAAAGTTATTTGTGAATCTTTTGTAGGGTAGACCGAGGCGAATCGGATCACTTTTTCTTTGAGGTTGAATAAATCATCGTAAAGTGTTACTTTATGTTATTTTTATTGATTAAAACGTAAGAGGTGACAATCAGCTATGAAATAAACATTAAAAAACTTATATAATCCATATATTCTCTTACTTAGCTATTAAAAACTAAAAAAAGAAAAATATCCGAATCGCCCCAATTTTCGGGGTGAATCGGATCGTACACAAAATGTAACAAAATTTTAAGTTTCTTAACACTATAGATTTGGAATCAGTAAACAATTAATAATGAGATCAATTTTAACCATCGGCACATAAATAACAAATATATAGTCCTTTTTTCCCCATATCAGTAGGTACATTTTTCGTGGCAACATTCTTCGCAGGCTTTGCACTGAATCAAATCCTCTGATGGTGGATGAGCGAATATTTTGGAACAGTAAATGCAGTGCCACTCTCTCTGTTTTGCAGATAAACTCTTATTTTTTATCTCAGGCGTTGCTTTATTCTTCATCTACTTTCTTTTTCATTTGCACAAGTGGAAGGACTGGGCTTTGTCAGACTGTCGTGAACTTGCAGATGACACTGTATCAGCTACTGGTTGTGTAATTGTGGATTGCACTTGTAGTTGCATTTGTTGGGAACTTGGGGACTGGACTTGGGATTCCACTATGCCCAACTCTTGATCACCGATTAACTTTTGGTCAGGTTTTATTTTACGGTCAGTGGAAATATTCCAGTCTTTTCGAAGCCTTTTGTAATATTCCCAACAGTGGCAGCCTGATTCCAACACCGTTGGAAAAGTGCTCCGAAAGCAACTTTTGGGATTTCTTGATTCGGATGTGAATGTGGTCATGCTGTAGCTTGTGGGTGATAATAGCTTTTGAGCGATTTGAAAAACGATACATCGAGCGGTTGCAGGGCATAGTGATATGATGTGTGTTGAGGAAGAAATACAACTTCTTTTCTGCGTTCTCATCTAAAGCTGGTTGTCCACCTCGACACTTAATATTACCTCTATATATTAAAGATAAAGATAAAGTAACTCTTCTCTGTAAGCTCGTGAACGGTACTGCTAAAACTCAGCAGACTGACGCGGACGTAAGGTCAACTCTTTGTTTTAGACTTTATTTACAGCCTCTTTCATTTTTGCTTGAGGCCATTTTCTCTTTTTCTCTTTTGAACAGCCTTTCTTTTGTACGTACGAAATATCTATAATGAAATAAATATGAATCAACATGTAATAAATCAGTTTAAAAGTGTGATCCAATTCGCCCCTGACAAAATGATCCGATTAGCCTCATAATCAAGACTTTTGAAATAAATATTTTAGACGTTAACCTTTAAGATCATACTTAAAAGCGAATTGGTTCTCTAATATAGACACCTTGCTTAACAATATAAACCAATATAATTGAGTTTTAACACAAATCCCCAATATGACACAAAGAAATCGTAAGTACGTAACTTAGATGAGCGCCAAAATTGCGACACACACAAATGACTGATTTGCTGACGAGCGGCATTGACACTGATTCAAAAGCGCGATCGAAATACTGCCTATGTCGGGAGGTGCAGGGATAGAGGAGAGACGCAAAACGCCGGTTGAGCGCGTTCTATGTGAATGCGATATTTGAATTATCAACAGATTTCTTATTTTGATCCGATTCGCCCTGTGATCCGATTCGCCTCGGTCTACCCTATACGACAGTGGCCGTACTACGAAGTCCCAATGCTATCATGATTCAGTGTGAGGGGAAAGGGATTGTGCTATTCGTCTTGTGTAACTCCGTCTCTCTCTGACACAGAAATCATGATGAAGACGTCATGGTAGGGCTGCAGGTGTCAAAAGAAAATTGAACGTTTTGACATATTTAAGGCGGCTTCCATACAACAAACGTTATTGACAACGGCAATAGGTAGAAGCTTGAAATATTCACAGAATATTTAGTTATAATTATATGTTATTATTAATCGCTTTATAAGGAATTCGTTTCTAGCGACTAAGTATTTATTAAGAGTAAATAATTAACATTCAGTTATAGCTAAAACATGTTTTTTTTGTATTAGGAGCTGTCAATACATGCGGTGTCTACGCACGAGCTGCTGAAGCCCAAAGATGAACCCTCATATTCATTGGCTGCTTCAAACAACATATGCTCGGTCAGCTTACATCACTCAGGTTAGTACACAATCTAGTCAGCGCAATGTAAGAAGGTAGGATAGATGTTGTTGGATGATTTAATGCGCCCAATTTTTAATTGCTGATTTGATTATAATTAATTTTGACCCATAAGTATGATTTATCGTCTCCGCAAATGACTATCGAAAGATTTTTGCCTCGTTTGCTTGCAGTCGCAATTATTACTGACATAGTTTGCTCGGTTAAGTTCGCTTTTGTTCTATAAATAAATAATTAATTCTTTACTATATAATACTTTGAGTAGTAAAATTAATATTTATTTGTTGACAACAATATCTTTTGTTCATAATATATTTTTATTTTTACTCAGTATACCGAATCTACCAATATTTCAAATTATTGCCCAGCTTTAATATAGGTATCTTGATACAAGTGACGAGGGCTACCGGCTGTTATGAGCCGAAAGAACGCAGATGGTGGGTTTCACCAATGTGTGGATAGCCCAGAGGGCATGGTGAAGCACGAACGCGGCGGAGCACCACCGTGTTCTTATCGAGACGACCGATAGTGGCGACCTCGCGGGGCCGTCCCTGTTTTAATCCGGTGCAAGGAGACATGGGAAGCAGTCACCTCCTTCTGCGAAGCAATAATTCTAGCAAAAGGAGGAGGTGGGAGATGCAGACTGGATGGGACCTAGAACAGACCCTAGACCCGTTACGGCCAGTGCCTGCCAGGGTTCAGAAATTAGTTCGAGAGAGTCTTCACGGCCCTGAAACGCAAAGGGTTTGAAGAAGAACACGCATGGGTTTTAGTCAGTAATAATCTGACACTCCCTCCCACTCCGAAGGAGTTATTTGATGAATTGTCATCCTTAAAAAGCATTCCACATGTCGACAACCTCGTCTGCTAAGTCGATATACTTGATTTCTTTCTATTTCTCAGCTTTCACGAGTTTCTAGTCATGTGGGATGGTAGCATCGTTTATCATTTTGCGGCACGCTAATCTTTCTATCACCACTATGTCAGGCTTATTTGCAACAATAAACCTATCAGTGGTTATAGACCGATCACAGTACAACGTGACATGGTTATTTTCGAGGGGATCCCTTCTTTTCGCATAATGTTTTTTGTCCTAATATACTTCGGCATAACGATTTTGGCACAATTTGTTTTGGCATAATAATACTTCGGCATAATTTTTTTAGGCATACATTTTATGTTGGCATAATCATTTTAAAGACTTATTTGTTTTGGCATAAATTTGATTCGCATAACGTTAGTAGGCCTAAAGACTTTTAGCATAACGTTAGTAGGCCTAATGGCTATTAGCATAATATTCTGAGCAAACCAATTAGCTATAGTACCTGTTACAATCAAATAATATTGTTGGTTAAAAAATTAATATGCTGTGCAACAAAAGTTAGTCACAGAACCGAATTGCTGCAAAACCGACTTCACGTAGTCTTGTTTGTCCTACCCCTAGAGTGTTATTTAAAATCGCGTAGGCGCGTAGGGGCGAGGCGGCCCGCGGGCTGAGGAGCAGGCGGCTGCGACGATTAGCACGCGTGGGGCCGCCGGAGGGCCGCAGCGCCGCCGGAGCCGTCACAGAAACCCTGCCTGCTGCATGCTGCTTGCTTGCTTGCATGTTGCATGCTTGCTTGCATGCTTGCTTGCATGCTGCATGCTTGCTTGCATGCTGCATGCTTGCTTGCATGCTGTATGCTTGCAATGCTTGCTTCCTACAGCGAAAAAATACTCACAAAATTGTTCAATACGTTATAATATATTAATATTTTATTTAGGATATTATGCTTAAAAAAGTTATGCTTTAGAACTTTATGCTTAAAAAAGTTATGCTTTAGAACTTTATGCTTAATAAGGTTATGCTTTAAAATATTATGCCTAATCATTATTATGGTTACAGACATAATGCTTAAAAAAAATATGCATGAGCTGTTATGCGTAATTATATTATGCGAAAAAATAATTATGCCAAACAACATTATGCTAAGTTATATTAGGTCTTAAAATTTTATGCTAATGGATAGGGAACCATTTTCGAGAACTGGGTCGGGCACATACTTGTAATACGATACCTCAGAAAGTCCCTGGAGAATAATCCTGGCCACTTATATATGGCTGAGCAGGCCTGTGCATGTATTCGCCGTTAGACAGTCGAGAAAAACCAGAGTTAGTATGCCTGATGGACTCACCTTGATGGTGGCATGCCCAACACACGTCAACCGTCAGTATAACTTCGCCCGTGAATACACCCGTCGCCGAAAGGCAGCTAGGATAAGGAAGTCTATGTCGGGGCCCATGAAGAGCCTGATAGAAGCGCCCGTAAAATTCCGTTCCTTTCCATGCCTCCTTGCGGTTTTCTGTACGGATCACAGGTTTGCGCTAGTTATCTTTAGCCATTGACAACGGGGTGAGTCTCTTGTCCATGTCCACTGCGACCATATTTCGGTGCATTCTCACATCGGCTTTGAGAAACCATGCTCTGAGGCTGTACACCTGGGTCTTGGCGTTTAAAACCCTCGACCTCCACACTTCCGCGGGATGTACAGTCTTATCTCCGAGATCGTGGGTGATGCATACGGTTTGCGGTCAGCAGCGTACGGACCCTCATATCCAGGGCGTTGAGTTCGGTTTGAGTATGCCGAAAGAGTACATTAATAACGATGTCGGTAAACAAAGTGCGCGCGGTCGTTCAACGGTTGGGTCATGTGATCCAACCGTTGAAGGCGCGCACTTTATTTCCACTCGACAAAAAGTAATATAAAACCTTTTTCAGGAGAACAAAGAAGCGATTACTTCATGTCATTACCGATAATGCCCAACGCTTCCGATCTACCCAAAAACGTGTAGGTTTCGTTTGAGCTAAAGAATTTAAGGTCTATGGAATCCAAGAGCTGGGTTCCCACGGATACCATAATCTCCCCGTGCTTTACATGCCTGGCTGCACATTTGTCCACACCAAATTTAATTCTGATGGCACTACTGAAGGTTTCAGTACGTTCAGTAGCTCCTTCAGTTGCGAATCGTCGGAGGCAGAGTTTCAGATAATCCATGTAAAGGTGAGATATGTATGACTTGACCACCTTTTCTCAACCGATAACCTTAGCCTGAATCCTCCAGCAGTGTGCTTAGAGTATTCAAAGCTAAGCAAAACCAAAGTGGAATCAAACTGTACAAGCAATATCATCCATACAAGCTTATCATTTTCCCTTGAATCGGTCGAGAACATGGTTAGCGAAGGACTGTTTTCCATTGCCTCATATATGACTCAAGGAAGGTGCGAAGAGTTGCATATGTTTTGTACAACTCCAGCACATTCATGTATGGTGGCACAGAATCATAGGGCTTCCTAAAAATCAAATTATCTATCAGCTCCTTAGTGCCGCGGGACCCCCTGCCTTACATCCATTCTGAGAGGCGGACAGAATCGCGTTACTCTCATAATCAGCCTTTCAATGTTCCCACTGCTGGGACACAGGCCTCCTCTCTAGGAGAGGGAATGGGCCGTAATCCACCACGCGGGCCCAGTGCGGGTTGGTGAATGTCACATGTCTTCGAATTTTTGGGTTCTAGGACATGTCGGTTTCCTCACGATGTTTTCCTTCACCGTTTAGAGAGCAGTGATGATGAAGTTAATTATACAAAGTAATGCGCCTGGCTGGGTTTGAACCCGCGACCTACAATTCGTAAGTCGGGGCCGTTACCACTCGGCCACCACTTCTCACTCTCAATGTGTTACTCTCAATGTGCTCATTAATTTTCACTCTCATGATATACATACATATAATAATCGGTTTAAAATAGGGTATTTGACTTAAACGATTTAATTGATCTGTCAAAATTTCCGAAAATGTTGTATATATTTCTTCTTTTATCACGTAATTAAAGAAAGCAGACGATACAGTGCGTTAAATACTCGTGTGACGTTAAAACTCGCCACAATTTTTAGCACGAACGTGGCGTCGCCATAAGCCCCCACTACTAATCTTTGGTGCTTTTTTATCTTGGTTAATTTTCATAGATTTGATAAAGCAATAAATGCGTGTCTAATATTTTTTGGAAATCTATGTGACGGACTAATTAGATTTCTTTAGTCAAATGCCCTATTCTTAGGATCGCGTGCTTGGGAGCGTGTAGGGAATTCCCACTAAATAGTGAAAAATAGACAACATTACAAAAAAAAAAAAAAACTTTAGTTCACCGACTTCCGGGTGTCATAAAAACGAAGAAACAACCAAAAATACTGACTTCCTATTATTGTAGTGTCTTTACGTTTTTTACTATTCATAATTTGGGAATATGCTATTATTATTAAAAATCCATGTTTTGAAGTTTGGAGACGGTCACTGTTCTAAAACAAATATTTATTGAGGCTAAAGTAAATAAATGCCATATGAAGCTGAAGAAATAATAACGAATGGATCCCACGGTAATAATAACAGAATCATGCAGTAATGTTTGTATATTATTTTATAAAAATCGCGAAAAAATAAGGTTGGTATGGCCGTATTCACCAAAAGACATAAATTAATGTCAACCTTTAAAATGAACTTGTGAGATTATTTGATTTGTACGTAATCCGTAAAATTGATTTAATAAATAGAAAACTAAACAAAATCATTATTGATGTATTTTCCCATTGCCTCTTCAGCATTTAAAAAACATACTTTTTAGCTAGTTCATTGCCGTATTGCTATAGGTTACTCCAGCAATCTTACTAGGTTTTAATATTTGTGTCTAACAGACTGGTTAGAGTAAGAAAGCCATACAGAGAGCTGAAAAAATACGGGAAAAACCTAAGCTAAATATAAAATATCCCGATGAAAATTTCGTTAAAACAGTGGGGTCAACTCAACCGCCAGCTTATCATTCTGAAATTTAAACGTTGTTAGGTTTTCCGATAACATGAATAAAATGTTCTGTTCTCACGTCCGCATGAAACCCATCGTTTATCTTTTACATCTTTTATAAATCAGTTTTTATCACAAGCTATCGATGTTATTAAACAAAGGGATAGTAATTGGATACACCCACCATCCCTTAAGGCTACGTATCCGGTAATTGGTCGGATAAATAACCAAGTAGTATTGGGTGCACATAATGAGCAGTTTATTTCCAATAAAATATCAGTATATGTAATGCCATAGTGAAATAAAAACAATTACTTTGAGTACGTTGCGAAGTGTAACTTAGGTGAAAATATATTATTATGCTTACAAGTAACTTATCTTGTTAGTGTACCGTGAGGTGTTTAATTTATAAATCATTATTCAAATTAAGGCTTATACAGGATGTTCTAGAATTACATGATCATATCTAAGGCTAGTGTAGGTTACACAAGTAAATACGACTTAAAAAAATTATATAATCACAAAAAAACGTCTAATAAGACACAAATTACGTTCCAAGTAGTTTTCCTTAATGTAGGTACACACATACATAATTATCAGCTACTCCATAACACGTAACGACCCATAAATACATATATCACCACGCACTTCTGGAACAGCCTGTATAGTTCGACTAAAATATAATATCACGTATTTGTGTTCCGTATTTTTACACAATGTCCTTATTATTACTGCCATGACTTGTTACGTTTCAACTTACCGTCCGTGGTTTAACGTCGTACCACTTCAAACGTTTGTTGTGTTGGTACGAACTTAGGAATATTTAATTTACGACCCAGCCAGTATTGTTCATTCAGAACGGTCTCGGGTTGATTGGCGATATTAAAAGTGTCAAGCGCCCGCTGCCGGAAATTCATTGATAGATTTAATCGCCTTGCACTGAAATAACGTACCACGCAGTAGGATTTGATTTGAGGAGTAAATTGCTAAGTCATTAATGCCGTCCGGTCTCGACGCGGCTCTCCGCACTAAAAACTCGTGCTATTTTCATGGAGCTAGGGATCCTTGAAGTTCGAAATTAAAGTCGACTTGCGTCAGTATGCTCTCGCTTGTTACAACAGCTTTTGTTTAAAAAGCTTAGTTTAAAGCATTCCCAAATATTTGCCAAGTGTCAAACTTTTAAGTACAGCAATGTAGTTGGTTGTACGATGTTCGAAGTATGTTTATGCTACTTAATATTATAATTATGAATATATATTTATTTTTTAAGAATATACTTATCTTGTCGCACTCGTCTCTCATAAGCGGGACTGCGTACAGGCTCTAGAAAAAGTGCCATTTTAAAAGCGAATGCAATTTCCAAAATATAAGGGACTGATCACGTGACCGTTCGACAGCGATTTTCAATCCCATTCATATTTGCCCTTTTGACAATTATTGCCATCGACACGCCCACTGCTGACAGAATGTCAAATTTCTAAGTAACTTTTGATTTCATTACCAGGTAGGGTAAAAAGTGTACTTGGATTTTTCCATAAAGGGTTATTCAGTAACAGACCGCAGTTTGGAAGTTGATTGAGGTACAGAAGGAACGTAAAGCCGTTGTTTCTGCGCCTGATCTCACTTCGGTCGTGTCGGACTGTCGTCCGATCGGAATCTGAGAGTAAAGGAACTGAGGTTGTACCTACTTTCTCTTTGCACCCACATTTTTGCACTATAATATTTCCTGCCTACTTGGCTTAATCTCCGTTGAGAAAACCAGACCCAGCCTGTCCCTCGCTGCCCTCCCCAATGACCCCGTTAAGCCGAGGGCCGTATCCCACAGGGGATGCCCTTAGCGAAGTGGTGATTTAGCTTGTAAAGTAGTTCTTAGTCCTGGCTGGGGGCCTAAAATTCATTTGAGGCCACCACAGGATTGTCCAGTTGAGCAGTAAACCAGCCTTGTGTGCTGAACTGCGAGTGGTCCATATATAAAAAAAAGGCCACAGTGATCGAAATTCCGTCGGGAGTATTATTAATTTGAAAGCCTGTATATTTGTTGATCAATAACGCCTCAACGCCTAAACGAATTTGGATGATATTTAAAACAAGATACAAAGGGGCCCCTCGAAAAAAAAAATGTTTAGAGCTTGCAAAATATGTTCCAAGTACAACAATTCAAGCTCGCTTATTGTATCCTATGATTTTTTCTATATGTACAGTGTACAAGCATTCATATTTACAATATTCTTCTTAATTTTTTCTTTTAGAAAATAAATACATACTTACACTCAAATCATTTCTGTTGGTTAGAGCATGTAAATAACATTAATTTCGGAAGTCGGTGTTTTTGGTTGTTTTTCGAACACCGACTTCCGAAATTAAATATATTTTATACTATGTATTCCTGTTTTTTTTTTTGCTTAAAAGTAGGTTGCATTTTTTTTGTAAAATAGTTTTTTCGATTTTTCTCTTTTGACACCCCATAGCTAAACATACCCACCACAATCACTAATGTTCTGTTGTTTATCGTACATTCTTCATGCTTGGTGCAAAAACCACTACTTTTTATTTTTTTGTGAAGTAAGCAATCCGTTTGTTTAGACTATCAAGCTTTAGAAATGTGTTTGTCTCGTTTGCCCTCGCAACTTCTATCTCTTGTACTCGTTCATTTTAAAAGCCTGGAAAAATCATTGATGTTCTTTAGGTAACTGTTTTATCTTTTGATAAATTTAAATAAAAAGATGTCCATTAGAAAAAGCAACTTCTTTGTTCGATTTAGAAGCTTTAAAATGACGACAGTTTTATGAGACTCTTATAATTCTTTCAATCATCGCCTATACAGGCTGTAAAATAAATAACTCAGAGCCAGAATAGAGGTACCTACTTGTGATTATCATTATGAACAACGTTAACTATGGAAGTAAACCAGACAACTAGAAATAAAAAATATACCACCCCATACATGTAAAATGTATCAGTGTTTGCGTAGCTCGACAAATTGCTGAAAGTGTAGGTGGTACCTATTCGACAACGTGACGCCGGCTTACGGCAACTTCCTAAAATTCTTTCTCACGACACACATATTGAATCGAAGCATATTGCGCTTCGATCGATTGTATAAAACCAGCGTAATACACACTTTTCTATGATATTTTGTTCTAGAATTCATAATTATACCTATGCTGGGAAAAGAGTAGTTACGGATAACCCAGTCGTTTTACTTGGACATACATTCATATTAATTACATAATGACACGTCATACGTAAGTGTTCATGTTTATAATATGTGGGTTGGTACAAAATATGTTTACATTACAATCACAGCCAGCCTTGCTATACTCTATGTATGAGATCATTGTGTTACAAGTGCTGGATATACATAAGCTCGTGTTGGTGTGTCTTGTACAGCACTATCTGCTTCGTGCTTATTTTCATTATGATTGATTCCGATGATAGTCAGAATTTTCTTAAATGCCATAGGTATGTTAATATTATTGTCAAAATTAAATTGGCTTCTTAAAAAACCAGACCTCAAAAAAAAAACTGCTTAATTATGTTACAAACACTTTTCAAGAAGTATGAGTCAGTTAGTTGGTGGCATTTATTTTAGTTATTCACAGATTTGATGCCACATCTGCATCAGTCTGCTAATGCCAACTATGTTTCAGGACGGCTTCTAGTGTATCCGTATTATAATCACATTTTTAGGGTAATCTCAGTATGGAAAAAAATAATTCTTATAGGATAACTCGGTGGTTATTGTAACTATCTTCTACAACCCAACTTCTCCGAATCTACTAGATCGGTTTCGTTGAAATTTGGTACATATATAATCTTTTGTGACCCACCTGACATGTACCGAAAATAAATATTGAAAAGCGGGTCACCCCCATTTTCAATATTTAGTCATTTAGAAAATGACAAAATGTGAAAAATAAAAACAAGTTTTCTAACATTTCCGAGTGATATATTAAATATAAGGACTCATCGCACGAGCTTCAAAAGCATTTTTTTCATTATATAAGAATACGTCATTTCGAAGTTATTAAAGAAAGTCGTAGAAAATTTTCTACGACTTTCTTACTTTTGTAGATAAGTGAGGACTTATCTACAAAACTACTGAGCCAAAGGGGAGCCCATCTAAAAAATGCCTGAAATCAACAACATATATTCGCCAAATTGTACTAAAAATCGTAAGAAACCCATTACAATTTAAATATTATATATCAATAAACTAGGTAGAGTCAGTATCAAACCTTTTTGTAAAATAAAGATTAAGTCTAGTCTACAAACAAAACCCTTTTTTTCTGGATGGAAAATCATCAAATGACATCTCCCACTCTGGGCAGAGCGGAAGGGAGTGTTCGACTGCCCTTGGCGTTCCAGGGTCGCGGTGACTCTTTTGAACAAAATCCGCAATCCTAGTAGGCACTGACCCTAAGGGGCCCCGTTATTTTTGCTGACAGCTCTTTAAGGCACTCGTGGAACACGACGCGTCATCGACCCGGGCCTGGTTGCTATCCCATATGCTCATAGCTGGCCATACGCAGGCCCGCGCCTAAGGTGGACGGGAATCGCCCTGTTTCCTGACTCCCAGGGCGTCTTCTTCTGTTGCGGCACCTGGGTCCTGAGGTTTCGATCTCCAACACGCGGTCTGCCTCTTCCTTTGCTAGCATTACTGCTTCGCAGAAGGAGGTGATACAAATTTAACACTTAGGTTTCGTTGGTGTGGGTAAGATCGGGCAGAAGTAAAATCAAAATCCTTAAAAATAGCCACAGTTGTCGTTATATCATAAAGAATCAATCCGTTCGTAGCTCAACTAAGAAGCGCAAAACAAAAAAAAAAACAAGTAAAAAGCCATCGAAAAAATTTAATGCAGGTATGTTGAACTGTCACTAAAATATTCAGTCATTGGAAAAAATAAATCACATGACCTTTATGTGATTTATTTTTTCCAATGACTGAATATTTTAATCATGCTCCCAAGATCTTTCCCATGTTTTTTTCATAACATTAATCTTCAGTTATTCCTGGTATGTATCAAACTCATAATATCAGTTTAACCGTCATCGTGAAAACACATAGTTCTTCGTTAGTCTTCTTGTTAGACGATAAACTCACAGTTAGGTAGCAAAAGGAAGTTCCTAATATGCATCTTCATTTCAAGCTTTAATATTTTTTACGCTAGTTACTAATAATAACAAAGTGTAATTTTGGAAGGGCTCTTTTCTTTAATTATTAAAATCGCTGCGACCCTGCTAAAAACACCACTTGTACGGACACTAAAAAGTGAAAAATAAAAAGCTTTTTACAAAAAAAAAAAAAACAACCGACTTCTAAACAAAAAAACAAGTATGAGATAATTTTAATTTCGGAAGTCGGTGTTCAAAAAACGACGAAACAACCAAAACACCGAGTTATTTCATACTTTTTGTGTTTTTTAGTTTAGAAGTCGGTGGTGCTCTTTTTGTAAAAAGTTTTTCGTAAGGACCGCGAAGCATTAAACACGAATTCTGAAGCTGTAGAGGTTGAAACAAAATAAACTGAAAGCAATCACACTAATCACAGCACCAGTTTTATTGTAATTTTCGCGTCAGGCTTTAGAAATGTCTAGTAGTCTGCGTTTGATCTAAGCAGATTTCATCACAAAGAAGAGGTGAACTAGGGCTTTATACGAAAAATGCACTCATTAATCTGCGGAGCCGTTTCTATTTCTACAGATTTTTTTGAAGAAGAATGTTCCAGGGAAGTGTTGTTATGAAGTCTGTATTCTCTGGCTATCAATCTCCTTGTCCCATGGCTACTTTCCTTTCCATATTTTATAAATACAGGGAGCTTAATCATCTTTTCATCACAGATAGTGGCTTGATAGACATTTTGTTGAGTTTTGTGCACATTAATGTTTCTATGGGGCAGTAGGAGTTTTTCGGGATCTCAATGTTGAAAAAAATTGTTCCTAATGATGATTGCAATTACGCAATTAGGTATTTTGTTCATTTTGTTACATTTTGTATGTATAATGGAGTTATTATAGAAAATTAACTTTCAACACGCGAAGCTTCAACTAACGGTAAAAATGAATAAAACCTTACGTCGAGGCTTTACATCGTCGATCCCACAGTGCCTAAAGACGAAAGTCTTCAATCAGTGCGTCCTACCCGTCATGGCGGCCCGTAACGGCTTGTATGGTCCACAAGCTCAAAATCGCTCAGCGGGCTATAGAAAAGTCTATGTTCGGTGTGTCTTCGAGGGATCGCATCAGAAATGAGGTGATCCGTCAGAGAAGCAAGGTAAACGATATAGCCCACCAGATTAGTAAGTTGAAGTGATAGTGTGCTGGCCATATTAGTCGTAGAACCGACAACCGTTGGGGAAAACGAGTTCTAGAGTGGACCACGTCTGGGTAAACGTAGTGTACGTGTAACGTAGTGTGACGATTTGGCAGGAACTGGATGCGAGAAGCCGAAAATAGATCTAAGTGGCGTGCAATTGGAGAGGCCTATGTCCAGCAGTGGACTGCAACAGGCTGTTGATGATGATGATGATGGATGATGAATAATCAGATTAATTTCGCAAAATAAGACAGGTATTATGAAGACGTCTTGATAGCGAGTGCAATGCTACCAATCACCGTTAGTTAGCAACTGGCTGTTTTATAAATTATACTAGAAAATGTATTCTATGCATTGCTTACAGTAACTTTAACGTGCAATTTGCAAACGTTGACATCCCTGTTGATTCAGCTGGTATAATTTTATCTGAGTTGTCTGTTTGTTTTGATCATGTCTTGCAAGCACTATTGTAAAAGTGTAACCTGTTTACCTCATTCATACCTCTGTAACTACATCTTGATGTTGATTAAGTTTGATTTCTCACCATCTTGAAAACAATAATAATCATAAAGATTTTAACACCTGCTTACGTTCTTACTTTATTCACTATGAGTAAGATTTCATCTCAATGCGTTTTGAGGTAGAAAAACTTAATTGGTTGTGTGAACCTGGTCTGTGTTGATTGTTGGTGTCTAGAAAAATACAACTGCCAAAAATTGAAAGTCTTTGTGTGTGTTATATGTGAATCTCGAGATAGTGAGTCAGTCGTCGTTGTTAGATATATAAACGCATGGGTCTGTGGACTAGACCCCTTAACGGGCCCTAAATCTATGGATACGAATACGATAAAACGTCGAACGCTTAAAATAACCACACTTGCACCGCAGGGTAGGGCCTGATGTTAGTTATTTGTCTTAATTATTATTATTATTAAGGTGTAGCAACTAAGGCTTATTAGTGTACAGTGGGCAGCCCTATCCCGAAGCATTGATTGTGGTCGTAAAGTAACCCGCATCGAATCCAGTACAAATATGAGCGTGTACTTCTTGCTTTTATGTGTCGCGTTGAGCCACCTTTAACACAGTTTACACCTAAATCGATTAGACATCGAGAGAAATCGATTAGACTTGTGCTGATAATTCATTTACGATAGTGACTTTATCATTACAATTCTTAAGTTTATACCTACCTACAAAATGTTCCTTGTATTTAAGTTGGTATAACTTATTTTCCTAGAATTGCGTAGTTTTCAAAATACAGATTTTTTTGGGGTTACTCGTACATGAAATGAAAATAAGTGAGCTCAACTATTGTCTTCGGCATGCTTTCTTTTTCAAATTGATGGAAAGTTTTTGAATAGCCAGGCACTTACCTACCCGTGACTTGTACTTGTAAAATAACATGTGATTAACTAAAGCACTGGGCTTATCTGAAAGAACGACATCGTTCGTATCTAGCGGGCGCGGGCGCGCAACGATCTCTTCGAGCCCCTGACGTCAGCTCGGGTCGCGTCCCCTTAACCTCAGTGCTCTTGTTGCAAACTGTTCATAATTCAATTCGATTACAATAAAAAGTGCGATAGGCGCCACGATTTTACGATACATTGTTAGGTGTGGGATGAGTTTGAAGTATACTCAAAACATGTTTTAATTACTGCTGAAGGCTAGGTTGGAATCTACTGTATTTTTCATTCGTTTATAATAAGTCCCGCAAACGGATGGCTAAATATTATTGGTTGTCTGAAGTATTGAAAATGCAACAGCGCGTTTTGTTTTTTCTAGTGCTGGTGGTGTCACTGCACAAGGCAAGGGATAATTCTCATGCAAAATAGGTTTGAGCATTGAAGACCACGCCTGCTCAGGGCGGATTGATGATTGCTCTTTATCTACTTTAAAATAAATACATACGAATTAGTGTTGTCTTTAGACATGTTGTCATTAGTGTTTTAGACATAATCTTCGAGTTAGTGAAGTGACAAACCCAAAAATTTGAGCAACTTAAAAAATTGGCCATCTTAACAATATTGTTTGTAATCGGTTTCATAAAAACTAAACTTAACGTAGCAGTTTTGGGTAGATATAAATTACTTATTGGCCTACTGACAAACGTGGCTATAATGTCATCAAAATAAAGTATCGATGGGCATTTTCGTCTAGTTACATACTTTTTGCTCACTTGCATTGTTGGTGTTTGACTGGATTTGAACACAAATCTTCAATCATGAGAGTCGTGATTACAAGTTGCTTATATTTATTAATGTTTTATGCAAAGTTTGCAGAAGAGTATTCATGGTTACCAAACGAAAAACTATCAGATTAACGCTCAGTAATATATACCACCGATCGCCCGTCATCAGGGTGTTACAGCGGACCACAATGCGTATGCGCAGCTTACCTAGAACCTTACGTTATTAAACTTTATTGTTTGAGAGAACAATTACCTTTTGTACGAGTATCGACGCCATTATCAGTAGACGCGTTAAGTAACGCTGAAGGCTCGAGTTCTACTATTTAGCGTAAGTCGCAAAGGCTACCATTACCACCTTTTTAATATGTCTTTGTTTGCTTTTCATTGGAAACATAAGCTGAGCTGGAAATAGATTACATACTTGCACAAAAACATTAGTGTAAACAATATTAGAAAATTCCTTAGAACAGAATCGAGTTAGGTTAGAGTTTAGGCGCAATCATGCAATGAGACTGCTTACTGTTTAACCGCAAATGATTTTAAACCAGTATTGATTTCTGAATTTTCGCAAAGATAACTCAATCTTTTCTACAAATAAGCTAAATGTGTTGGTTTACAAATGTAACTAGCGTTATTTACAAACAATGTCGACTCTTTTTCAGCAATTCCAAACATCTTACAAGAGATTAATGACTGTTTACATTTTATTTACAAATCAAACTGACTTTTTTTTTCTTTCGTATCCAGAGGGCCAATTCCACTCACTTTCAAAAAAGCCTCAAGTTCCACACATTCTAGAAAGATTGCGACTGACATGCGAATTCGAAAGTTGCTTAAAGAATTGTCGAATTGGCCTCAGGCGTTTGATGATAACCGCCTCAAGGTTCTTCACCCCATAAATACGGATAGGTCGCTAATTGAGCGAAAGTATTATGTTACTTGCCTCAAGGAGTAAGAGTCAACGTAATTACTACCTTAAAATAGGGGCGTCAATTTTTTTACCTACCTACCGTGGGTGGTGATGCCATCGTGCTATCATTGTTTTTGTTAGTAAAGATTGTTTGTATTTTACCTAACGATCTAATAGCCGGGGATTTCTTAATATTCCAATCTTATTGCCAACTTCCTTTTTCACGTAGGTAATGTTGATGGAACATTGAAACAAACTGAACTTTTACGTCTCTATAAGAGATCACCTTTTGTTATGTCAAAAAATAGGCAGATGTACTAAAACAATTTGTTGACTTTATATATTAAATATACATTTTAAAATATTTCTTATAAAATAAATCACTACATAGTATAAAACAAAGTCGCTTCCCGCTGTCTGTCCCTATATTTATGCTTAAATCTTTAAAACTACACAACGGATTTTGATGCGGTTTTAATAGATAGAGTAATTGAAGAGGAAGGTTTATATATATAATACATGCATATTATAGTAGAGGAAACATTAGTATCTACATTGCACCCGTGCGAAGCCGGGGCGGGTCGCTAGTAATGTCATAAGTCGTTTTTGTTTTAAATGGATTACGTCCGACTCATGAGCTGTAGTTACAACTACCGGCAGCGAGGATCCGAGCCCCAATGTCCCAACCTCCTCGTTGGCGGTCGGTGTCTCCCCTGCCAACGTACAGGAGTTGACAATATCAGCAGGGAGCTCAGATAACCACTATCAGACATCCCGCCCCGACTTTTGCCTAACGAGCCAGCCCGCGCCCCTGAGCCATTAGCGTTAAATCCCCTAAATAATAATAACCTGTCCCTTGCTGCCCCTCTCAATGACCCCGTTAAGCCGAGGCCCGTATCCCACAGGGGATGCCCTTTGCGAAGCGGTCATTTAGCTTTTAGTAGTTTTTAGCCCTGGCTGGGGGCCTTAAATTCATTTGAGACCACAGGATTGCCCGGTTAAGCAGTAACCAGCCTTAGTGTGCTGAACTGCGAGTGGTCCATTCTGTGGTCGTCCTAGGTCCGGCGGCGGCAATCCTGAGTTGAGCGACGTACCCCGGGTATGGGTGGCTGGCGTACGCGGCCGGCAGCTGCTCTTGTCAACATTTTCTATTTTTTACACGACTGCCCAACAAAAAGAGTGTTATGTTTTCAGGGTTCATGGACGTATTGTATGTATGTATGTTTGTGAGCTTCTTTATTCCTCCATAACTTCTTAACGGCTTAACCGATATCAATGTATGTGGTATAGTTAGAACCGTTGAGTTATTCGTTGTTGTTGGTTGGTTCAAACACAAGTATTCCTATACCTATTATTTCTGTTCCGATTTCCTTTTAGGCACATCTAGATTTGAGTTGGCAAAAATGAGTCCCAAGGTTTTGAAATTTGAAAAAAATCAGACATAATATGTATAGTTGACATAAGGTTTTCAGGTTGCAAGTACATAGATTTATTTAAATATCAATACCGAACTACCCAGTCAAATAAGGATGTTGAAAGATTTCAGGTTCAGTACTAGTAACGATTAGTTTTGCTTTAGACGTTTCGTTTTACCAGCGTAATCTGAAAAAAGAAAAAAAGCTCTCAGTATTATGCAATGCCTATGCAGTTCAACTCGACTCGACAGGTGCGGCGATAAGCCATCTGTGTGCATTTTACGTAATTCGCCACAAGGAAGATATGAGCAGAGTTTTCGTCTTATTTGGTACTTTTAGGAACAATGAATGTTGAATGAGTGTTAAGTATTTGATTGTTACATGGCAACTTTTTCAGCCTAAGTATTTGATTGTTACATGGCAACTATTTCAGCCTAAGTATGACTGTGGTGTGCAGGGGTCCAGGATTTTCGTATGGGGGGTTTCTGATGGTGGGTTTACCTAAGTAAACACAAAACATAACCCTTATGACTTCGTTAGGTTGTAGACGACGAAAGATACCTAGTTCTTTAGGTGTCGGGGGTTTAAGCCCCTTAGATCCTGATGCTGGAGCCAATGGTGGTGTGCCTATATTTCTAAGTAGGTACCTATCACACGAGGATATATACACAGAGAGTAGATGTTTAGGTATATAGTTTGTCCATGTTCCATAACTCAATATTAATATGTAAATATAGTTACGGATGGTGATAAGAATCATTCTGTAATTATCTATATAAATGTTTATAAAAGCCTGAATAATATCAGTCATCAGGATTAGCATAAGCTTAATCAGCCTTTTAATGTTCTCACTGCTGGGACACAGGTCTCCTCTCTAGGAGAGGGAATGGGCCAGAATCCACCACGCGGGCCCAGTGCGGGTTGGTGAATGTCAAATTTCTTCGAATATCATCAGTATTAAGTGCGTAAATATCCCAATATGTACATTCAAATGGAAACTCTCGATTGTAACTGACCAATCAGATTAGAATACAAATAATAATAATATGTCTAATATTAGATTAATTTGCGAACAGATATCTACATTGAAAAAACTAAATCAGTGAAAATGTCAACAGCCATCGCGTGCTGATACTAACAAAACATAGGTACTTTGTTTGATATTGGTATAAAATGAGAATTATAGATTCTATTATTTATGGTTTTTCTGGTTGAAACCGACTCTTATTATTATCGATTTGTAGACGAGATGAGTCCCATAACTCGGTGAACATTCAGACGCCGATTATTCAACGGCATGGGTAATTCGCACTGCTCCCGAACTAACGTTTCACAATTGTTATTTGTTATTAATTTCACGAACGATACGCCGGCTTTTAATGTTTTATAAATACGACGCATTGTTCTATAAGCGACACAATACCGTGCGGTGTTCGCGGCTCGGCTCGAATCCGATATGCAACTACATCGGCGTGCGGCGTCTGTCTGACGCATTCTTCTACACGCGCAAAATGTGAAAATTGTACTGTTTCATTATGCTTCTCTACAGAAATATCATTTGATCTCAAATTCAAATTTTTTAATTTTCATGCATGCAAAAACCCCATGCCTGAAAGATATAGGTCTCAACATCTATACCAAAATCATCTGTTACACATCCTGTTTATGCTGAACCCAATTCCTTATGTATTATTGTGAGGTTACGAACGTTGAATCCAAGAAATATCGGATATGTAGCTTAGTTACCAATGTTAGCATGGCCACGTGTAGGTACCTATAAAAGTATGTGGTGGGGCATGTTTAGCTACCTACAACGTTAAGCGACGAATTCCAAGAAACCCGTATCGGGAGGCACGTACGCGTAAGATTGGCTAAATCTCAAGTGTTAAATGTTACAACATAATAACAATAATGTATATTGTATGTACTTTAAACAGAACTTTTGTTGCACACTAGCACTGAATATTTGTAAGCAATTAGGGGTTGTGCACATTAGCTGACTTAAACGAACAACAGGACAGTAAACGAATCGTAGGTACTCGTAATAACCCAGAAAAAGAATTAATACTTTATTCAATTTAAATGAGTATCTCGTAAGGTCAAACTTACTATACTCTTGTATAAAACTAACACTTGTTTTTATACAAGATTTTAGTATGTTATTACTTATTATCTACACATTAAAGAATTACAAATGTCAAATTAAAAACAACTAATCATTTGGGCCATGACGACAAAATATTTTCAGTTTAGATTATCTACTTATATCGGCAACACATTTTTACTTTTTAAAATTAATATTTCAGATTTTGGACAAAACTATTTATACAAACACAACTTATGTATCTTAATGTTGGCAAAGCCTAGACTGTAAGGACTCGAATAGGACTGAATAAGGACTGAATGATACTCGTACTTTAAAGAAACTGCTATAATTATAGTTTTTGACAGCAGCTTTTTTTTTTGGATCGGAAATCATCAAATGACTTATCCCGCTCTGGGCGGGGCGGAAGGGAGTGTCAGACTCTTACTGACTAAAACCCACCCGTGATCCTTCTTGTGCCCTTTGCGTTCCAGGGCCGCGGTGACTATTGAACAAATTCCGCAACCCTAGCAGGCACTGACCCTATATGGGGCCCCGTCCTCGATGCTGACGGCTCTTTGAGGCGCGCGTGGAACACGACAGTAGCTTATGGTCTCAGCTACGTCAATGCGTTATTTTTGATTTCACTATAAAATATTATTTTACATTATAATCTTTTAAAGAGATAGATTTATTTATCTAAGTATATTGTTGTAGTTTATTAGGTGAACTAGACAAGAAAATGTACATGCAGAAAAATACAGAATCTCCACCTTTTAAGTCTGTTATTAGGTACAGCGTCAAACGTAATTCTGCAACCTTTTTTAATATTTATTGGGTTTTCTATGAATACCTGCCAGTTGCACACTATTTTATTTTTGTTTTTTAATTCTCATAGACTGGCGTAAGTTTGTAGACGATTTTATAAAAAGTGCGTTTTCTTTGTGTAGGTTCGCCGTACGATAGTAGAATATGTCTCCAGGAGAGCAACGCGGATGGAGCGAACTCCCAAAGCGTCAAAGGGGAAGAAGAGCTATCGCGAGTGTACCAAACCCTCTCATTGCCAACACTTCCAAGAGACGACAATAATTCTAACAACAGGTTGGTTTGATATTGAATTTTATATCCAACTATTATTTTTCCTTAGAAAAAAAAATCCTTTTAAATTTCTGACCTGAAATGTTTTCTAATTTCAAAGTCAAAGTCAAAACGTTTATTGCGAACTAAGTGTACAATGTTGATGTTATGTTATGTTAGTACTTATGACTTAGCAGTCTTTTTCAAGCATTGCAATTTTATTATCTTTCCCGTATCATGCATGTCAATTGACCTGGAGCCAAATTTTGGCACCGTGCAGACTGAATGAATTTAAATAAATCTGTTAACTAACTAACTGTTGTTTTTTTGTTTGTTTACTACTAGCAACACTGAAACAAAGAGTAAATCTAAGTCAACGACCCCAGCAAGCCCAGGCAACTCCGAAATGAAGCCACAGTCGACCACGCCGACGTCGCAAACCCTTACAAAACCTCCCTATTCTTACGTAGCCCTCATCACGATGGCAATACAAAATAGCCAAACGAAACGCGCAACACTAAGTGAAATTTACGCTTACATCACCAAGGAATTCCCATTTTTCGAGAAGAATAAGAAAGGATGGCAAAATTCAATTCGGCATAATTTAAGTTTAAACGAATGTTTCATTAAAGTACCACGAGAAGGTGGTGGCGAGCGTAAGGGAAATTATTGGACCCTTGGTAAGTTACTACTTTGTTTAAAATTGTCGAAATTGAATTATTTATTAACCATTTCAATTTTCAAGTAAGTATATGTATGAAAAATGAAATACCACCAAGATTGTTTTAAAACAAAAGCTGCCTTGTTCCCATTTGTTTGTTCCGATTGCATTAACGCAATGCGAGTGACTGCTGACAGCTACGCGATCATTCACCTTCATCTCATGTTTCATACCTAAGCGAATTGCTTGCGTTGATTCCTGCTCCCATGTTTATAGACTCTTGGGTGGTGAGTGTAGTATTGTTGTAGATCCTCAATGCGGAGAGATGTTCGAGAACGGGAACTTCAGGCGACGGCGGCGGATGAAGAGGCCGTTTCGGGCACAAATAACACCTTACTCCAAAACTCTGTTTGGAGACGGGTACCATGTGACACACGTCGGTCAACACGTACCACCTCACATGCAGCCTCTGCCCTTGGGGACCAGGAATTACTTCGGATCCGGTTCACCGTACCATCCACCATCATACCCTCGATATGACACGTGAGTTTCATTTCTTATTTTTGCTTCCTGTGTGATCTTTTAAGTTAGTTTCATGTATTTTAGTTACAAAATCATTTATTCGGTCATGATTTTTCAAAGGATTAAAAATAAAAGCGTTTAATTATTTATGAAAACAGTAATAAAAAAAGTGTCGTAACAGTAATAAACGTCGAAAGCCTGTATTTTTACGAGGGCACTTCCAGATTATCTGAGTAAATTAAAATTGGCGTTAAAGCAATAATGTTTTTGATATTTTTATGTGCTTACACACATTTATCAACATTTATGCTGAAAATTATTCACATCGCATATGTTATAATTCAAACGGGCAACTTAACACTATGACATTATTATTACATATTAATTATAATAAATATTTACGTTTCTCATACAAGTGTTTACAAAACAAATGCTAATAATTTACTGATATGTTTCTTAAGAATTTTATTTCCGATTTCCTTGACTGTTTCAATTAGACATTATCAATGAATGTCATAATAACATTGAATAATACGTTACCGTGTATTTAGCTGTGACCTTAGTAACAATTGTGATGATAAGAGCAGTAGGTAAACCTGAATATAATAAACAAAACGTGAGATGTAGCTCAGCATTTGATAAGTGCGAGATACTCATTTAATTGGTTGAAAATTCGAACTTCTGAAAGTTTATCAAACGTAGCTGCTCTGTCCTTTTGATAAATAGTGTATCTTATATAACATACGATATCGCAAGTATTGCCCGATTTGCTATCAGCTACTTTGTACCGAGGCAAGTATGTATAAATGCACACGTTATATTGCAGAGTTTTATCTATATTGTGCTTGCTAAGTTTACTTCAACTATTTTGAATGTAAGTACAAAAGTGTTTTGGGATCAAGGTTTTTATACAATATTATTATTATTGTTTAATTGAAATTGATTCGGTGATATATTTTTCCTATTTATGTGTACGTCCCTAGACGTAAGAACAGCCACTCTTTCGCTACATAAACATAAATACTCGTACAAATATATAATTATGTACGTGAAACTGCGAATAATTGGGTTGTAAAGGTAGTTGAACTCAGTGTGACCTTTTGGAGAATACCTACAGCTTATTTATTTTTCAAAAAACATTTGTAAAACATTGCTAGTTATGTTTGCTCCGCGTTTTTGCATTTTCAACTATTTAAAGCTGAAGAAAATTTTGTGAGCTGTGTCACGGTTGTTGCTCTTACTACAATACCTTATTAATAGAGCAATAAGTGTTTATCTAAATAGTTTAATAAAGTAGACCAAATCAATTATTCGTGGGGCTAATTACAGCGGAGTATTTGACATACTATCTGCACAATACTCAGTCGTCATTCCATACGACTACAGCCTCGTGTTCATAGAAATTTCTTAGAAATTAAATCTTATTGTCGGTAACTTAACTGCATGTTTTAATAGTGACATAATCGAGCATGTATTGTGTAGCAAATTGTTAGTCGACCTATAAAATTAGAGGTAGGTAGATGACGTGGATGGGCAAGACAGGCAAGAAATAATGGATTCTAATAATGGGAAGCAATTGTTAAAAGGTACTGTTATGCTATTGGTCGAAGGCAGGTAAGATGGGCGGAGTTTGTTCGTTTTATCTCTGCCCATGCTACGTCAACTTTAGAGACCGTTCAAGGTTTCTGTATAACAATATCTTCTAACTTATAATCTAATAAGAGCTGTTCATTATGTTCATAAATGAAAAGTGAACGTATCAGTCGACTAATGGTAAAGCTTTGTATTTACTGATGGTTTTACTTCAAATAGGTCATAAATATACCCTGGATTATCTGTGGTTAAATAAAGTTAATATATCCTTTCATAATTATTTCTATACTACGTATCTATATTCTATAATTTATGTTTAGAATATATGAATATTAGGGATAAATAAAAAAGAAACTCGTCGGTGTTTTGATAAGTCGGATAAACCTTGCGAAACTTGGGGCATATTTACCTTTCCTATTCCAAAAGACATGCTGGGAACAAAGGAAAATAGGTACTGAGTGTTCTCTGTTCGAGAACTAAAATAAAATGACAAGTCTCACAGTATTTTCCTTTCGGCTGAAAGGAAAATACTGAGTGTTATTACTTGTCATTTTATTTAGTTAATAAGTGTGTGTATTTTGTTTTTTTTTTTTAGTTAATAAGTGGCTACCTATTAACTCTTTTCTATATATGTATAACAAAACTAAAGACGCGCATCATCATCGTCAGTTGACTAAATTATACAATTTTTTTTTACAAACTCGGTAAATTTCAATATTACTCCCCTGTAATGAGCGCTAAGTCGATCTCTGACTATGAGACGCTACTGTTACTAAATGGGATGACAGTGATAAAAGAAATGGTATCTTCAATATCAACGGTCCAACCACGGTCAGATTACAATTAAATGGGATCATCTACAACACAGTTTTCTTTGAATAGAAGTTAAATCATGTAGTAGAGTAATGGGTTGAGTAACTAGAAATCGTTATCAATAGTAACTCATAATTAATTCCCAAACAACATACGTAGATTTGTTTACTGTGTTTGTTAATATTATTGAAGAGTATGTATTTTGTTATATTGCCAGCAAAGTAACTACGATCAAAGGCCTTGCGTTATAAAAAACCTTTGTTTAAAATTACACATTTCTTCCAAGCATTTCCCTGTTCGAAGTAACATTTGCTAAGCGGTGTTTTAACGTTTCCAGTACATGGCTAACGCAGTCGCCGAGCGGGCTGGGGTACGCGGGCGCGTGCGGAAGTATGGGACGCAGTCCACCCGGGTGTTCGCCACACAGCGCGCTGCCCCACCAGTCGTCGCCGGTTGCCGTCAACCCGTTTGCTACTCATCAGATTCAAGGACAGGTACTTAACACCTATTTGTTTTTAGTCGTTGTAGACACAGTCATGATCAGCCATATTATAGGTTTGTTGAAGTGGTTCCTCTTATGGCTATGTCTTACTTTTGAGTTGTATTTTTTTGGTATTTAAAATTCGTTTTTCGTTTATTTTCACTAGGGAAAACTATAGGTAATCCAGCATAAATTGCCTTCTTATACGGAGCGGAAACATAGTGGTAGTCTGGGAAAGGAATGGAATTTGTGCATCACTGATTTTAAAAGCAAGTAATAAAAGAATTACAAAGCGTGTGAAGCCGGGACAAACCACTAGTTTTAGATAATTTTTGTATGGTCAATGAATTTACATTTATAACGTTACTAACAACGTCAGCTCAGTTATGTTCAAAGCAATTTGAACGAAAATTTCCTTTATACTTCTCCGAGTACATTTTTTAAATTGACTATTAGTCAGTAACTTGTGAAGCCTTCTTAGCCGTGATAGTTTTCCTTTTAAATTCAGCATATTTCTTATTCCCGTGATTTTTTTCACATTTCCAGAAGCAACCGTTTAGTCTGTAAAAGGGGGGGGCACTGGACTCGTAACGTTTTTTCCACTTTAGAACTTCATATTTCACAAACGTATCCCTAAATCGGAAAATGAATTTTGAAGACTCTAAATATTTTTGAAAAACCTATCCAACGACCGTATGACACATAAAGGGCTGGACGCGAAAAAAAAATCATACCCAATTGACGTGTATTGGAGGTACCATAAAAATATTTTTCAAGTTTTTATTCTACCATTGTCGGCATCATGAATATGTGCATTCATGCCGAGTTACAGCTTTTTAGTCCCCATAGTGTCTGAGCAAAACCGCGAACCGACAGACAGACGGACAGACAGAAACTTTAAGGGTTCCTTGCTGACTACGGAACCCTAAAAAATGATTAACATTCATACGTGCCTGGGTGGAAGCTGGTAAAGGTGGAAATAGGGTGATTTTGAATCTAAAATGAAGGTCGAATTGATGAATTTGCATTTCATATGGATAGTCAGTATTTTTATTTCTTACGAATTTGTTAGATATGTACAATCCTATGAGGAAAGGTGAGCAATTCCTCCCAAGAACTTTTTATGTTCTTTAAAAATTCAGTTCAACGTACCGTTTTGCATCCCGTAGAACTCTTTAGCAAAGGTGTAGATATTTTGTGTATCAAAAGATGTTGTTGATTGTATTGTGTTTGAGGGACATGAAGAGGCCTTGTACCTATTTGAGCATAAATAGTCGTGTGGTGGAGAGACGCCTTTTATCGGTCTCTCCCCCCTTTCCTCAATAGGAAAGGGGCGTGTTGTCTGTTTCCGACGTTGCTACTGAAGAAAGACACACACACACACATTAATGATGACAGGTAGCGTCATCATATAAATATGTCCGATCTTCACCATGTAGTGCTAGAATCAGAATAGTCGGAATTGTTTTATAGTCTGATATTTATGAGTTTCAACTTAATGCACATCTTTTTCCATATTGTATACTTTTTCCGAAGAACCTCGGAAAATAACGAACATTCAAGTCGGTCATTATTCTATAATAATGACCAACTATGGTCCTATGTTATTAGGCCGCGACACCATTGTTGCGATAAGTCCTTTGAGGAGTGGTTGGAGAGGCGCCATGGTGTTCTCACCTTCCGCTTGACGCAGGTACTCACCGGACACGGATGTTTCGGGAGGTACCTATTTCGGATTCGGCGGGATGATACGTCCGGGTGTGAACACTGTGTAGATCGCCCGAAGGACACGAGGAGCATATGGTGGAGGTATACCCTGCTTGGGCGGTGCAACGCCGTGACCCCGTCGAGGAGATCGGCAGCGGGGACCATTCGCTATCGGCCCTGATTCAATCCATTGTACGGAGCGAGGAGGCATGGAAAGCGGTCACCTCTTTCTGCGAAGCAGTTATGCTAGCGAAGGATGAGGTGCACCGCGTGAGGGAGTTGGAAACCTCACGGCCCAGCTGCCGCAACAGAAGAAGACGCCCCGGGCGTCAGCCACCGTAGGTGCGTAGGTAGGCGAGCGATGGGTGGCTCGCCTTCCGATAACAACTAGGCCTGGGTCGTCGGCGCGTGGTGTTCCAAGAGCGCTTCAAACATATGTCAGCAAAAGAAACGAGACCCGCTTTGGTCAGTGCCTGCCAGGGCAGAATTTGTCAAAATAGTTATCGCGGCCCTGGAACGCAAAGGGCAATAAGGGGAACATCGAATCGGCTCGCAAACAGCTTAAAAAAGTATCTACTTTAAATAATTTCGAGTGTTCCTTCCATTAACTAGTAAATTTGTTGATCGTTTAAAAAGCTTCAATTTTCATTGTTTGACACTTTTTTTTTAACAGTAGGAGCCCAGATAGCAATGTTTCAGTAAGTTTGTAATTTGGTCAATAAAGTTGTTTGTTAAACTGTAAATGCTGCATAATTTAACGTTCAGTCATGTGGCAAGCCGATTAGTGCCAGCTCCGATGCAGGAAGAACCGGTGCAGATCTAAAAATATTTCTAGCCTTGTATTTTGATAGGGGTTCTAGGGAAGAAACCCTATCAAAATACAAGGCTTTTTATTGGTATTATTTGTAGAATACTTATAAGAATAATGAAACAATGATATAATTATAGTAAACGTAAGTGTCGTAATGCTTCTATGAATTCCGATGGCGTGTTAAGAGGCTAATTTCATTTTCAGTAATTAAATCGAGATTAAAATTTGAGTAGCGTATCAAAAAGCAGTAAAACTGTATGTTCGCAAATTGGCGCTATGACTGTTCAGTAAACGACGGTATCGGTGTAATAACTAGGACTACAAATGCACATTTCAGGGCGTTTACAGACTTAGGCCGTTTTGTCTTATATCAATAAATCCCTTATGGAACGAGTTCGCTTATCTAATACTAGAACGGTTGATAAATGTCCGCTAAAATAAAATCGTTTTTCATAATTTATTTTATTTACCTAGTCCTCCTTACTAAGCTACTGCCATTTTTGTTTTTGTTGTAATTAAAGTGGCGCGAAACATAAAATGTTATCGACATAAAATTAATTGTGGTTGGAATATTCTTGGAATATAGAGAATACAAATTTTGATTCTCATTAAACACTACTTTTTACTTAGTCAATTAAACAGACAGAAGGTAAAGTAAAAATGATTATGGAATTAAGAATATATGTAGGAATCTGTTTTAAATGTCGATTTGTAATTTTTGTCTAGGCTACTTTTTTGTAAGTTATAAATCTAAGTAACCTCAAATTTTGACCTTTGACCCCAAATAACTTTTTTAACACTTCATTTTTAATGGTGTACCCAAAGTCTCCACCAAAATTTGAACGCTGAACGTGTTCTCTCTCAGAACACGTTCAGCTTCTGCAATCAACTACCTCAGCTCGTGTTCATTTGAACAGTGAGTCTCGGGCGTATGCTATTTCCTCGTATATCCCCAAATGAAGAAATCGATGATTTGATGAATTGATTATCATTTGGAGGTATGCGGAACAGAGAGTAAAGTCCCGCAAACCTCCGTTGAATAGGGAGGATCCTCCGGCCAGACGGGTTGTTATGTCTGGTGGGCAACTGCCCGATAGATGATTTCGGGCTGTCGTATATGTTCTAATCGCGCGGAGAACTTTCATTGCGCGATGCAGGATTAGTTCTTATGTGGCGCCATAGATGTCGCTACATCACTCCCCTCCGGAGATCGGAGATCGATGGTTCTTGATGCGTGCCAGGCCAGTGGTAGGTTGGTTCCAGTGGGTCGGAACCGAGTGCCGCATAGTTCTCGGTGAGTCGGAACTGTCTGCGGTGATGCCCCAGTGAGTCGGGGTGGTGCTGTCCCAGTGAGTCGGGATGATGCCCCAGTGAGTCGGGGTGGTGCTGTGCGACGTAGTGGCTTGACTGCTTGCGTCGACCAGGAGAGGTTCTTCATGGCTCTTCATGTGACTGGCCGAAGGTTCAGTGTGCTTCACCAAAGTCGCTGATGAGGCTGAGGGTGATGACCAGGTATGACCAAGTAGGCATGCTGGTGGTCAGGATACCCTTTATAGCCGTGGGTGCTGGCTGTATGGCTGCTTGCTGCTCGAAAGCTTGAGAGAAGTGATGATGACGTCACGAAGTAGTAGCTGCACGAAGGCTGCGCTGACGTTCTTTGTCGAGGGTCACCAGTTTGGAGGTATGCGGAACAGAGAGTAAAGTCCCGCAAACCTCCGTTGAATAGGGAGGATCCTCCGGCCAGACGGGTTGTTATGTCTGGTGGGCAACTGCCCGATAGATGATTTCGGGCTGTCGTATATGTTCTAATCGCGCGGAGAACTTTCATTGCGCGATGCAGGATTAGTTCTTATGTGGCGCCATAGATGTCGCTACAATCACACTTAATTTGTCAGTTGCGTCCGATCCATCTGTTGGATCTGTATGTTTCACTGAAGTAACTTCAAACTTCCGTAGCGTAGTAGTACGGGGCGCCGTCATTTTGTAACAACATAATTCATCTAAGTTCGAGACTCACATCTTCCAGTAACAGAAGTTTAAGTTTCTAGACGGCAGTTCAAACGGACGGGAGAGATTGCCGTTGAGGATATACCACACGTTAACGCTGAAACGATGTTGAAAGTTTCACTTCCTTTGGATTTTCAATCACCCACGTTTGCAGTAATTATGAATATTGAATATTCCCTATCGCTCAAATCGTAACTCATCTAGCAGTAAAACTATACTGAAAAATCCAGGATTCTCTTGCTCATCTCGTAACACGGTTTACCAAAAATCAAAGCGCAATTGGTGATCTTAAGCAGTAAAGCTTGGAATCGTCGGATGTGGAACACGTGGTATCCTTCAGCTTGAAGTATGGCTTGGATAAAAGACCTCGGGATGCTCAGAGCACGAGCAATACTTCACCATGTCTCTGAAATCCAGGTCAGCTCTAGGGATTCCTTCATGACTGCCGCGTCGAACAGGAATGCGGCCTGCCATTAAAGTGTTGTGCGTGTTAACAAAAACACGATTGTCGGGATATCGCTCAGATTACGGCTCACCACGAGGTTGAAGTTGTTCGCAATACAGTCGCGCTTCATAACCGTTTTCTCGTGCAAGTCCTTAACAATAATGTATATCTGCATATTCACTTAACGTGTTACTCGTCTCTTGTAATACTTGTGTCCAAGTAAACAAGAATTCGTTTACTTGGACGTACAAGAGACAAATCAGAATGCAAAAATAAATACAGTCCAATAAATGAGCAAAGAAGTCAAACTAAGCGGGTCCGTGGGCAAAGCAAGTCTGGTAAAGACAAAATGGCAACATGCGTAATTGCGTATAGCAGTAAACACAAAGTAAGCACGACTGAGGTAACTTGTTTTGCGTTGACTTCGGTTGCACTCTGCCCCTCTCGCCACCGAGAGTGAGAGAGATACCAATAATTTGGTCTCTTATCCTCTCGATGCATTATTATTGCAGGTAAGTTGAGACTTCCCTCGATAAATAACAAATACACGAGAGCGGATCGCGCAAAATGAATTAAACTTAAATTAAACTAAAAAAATCTCTGTATGTTTAAGTCTTAGCTTTCCTGTAGTCATTTTTGGTTAGTTAACAAGTTAAATAACCATAGGAATGGGAAAAGAGCAAAAATTAACAAATGGCTAAAATTAAGATTTTTTGTGAAAATCGAGTCTTACAAAAGATACATACAAAAACACATTACGTAAATAAATAATAATACATAAACATAACTGACGTGTTATTTTTGGTTATTTAATCTGCTGTCTTACTGTCACGAACCCGAAGCTCGTAACAATTTTTGTCAGAAGAGTGGAATTAAAATATAACGACACTGAGGGTATCCCTACCCGCACTCAACGCCAGCAGGAGACCAGAGGCGTTTTGGAGGCGCATCGAGATGATGGAGAGACAGCTGCCGACCGACCGCATCATCAGCACCAGAGTTTGCTGCTCTAATGATGATGATTCAGAAGCAGGCCCGCCGCCAGGAGGAACAGGCCCGTCGGTTGGAAGAACAGCTGCTACATGACAAGGAGCAGTTGCGTCGCCAGGAAGAGCATGAAGAATCTACACGTCACCTTTGGCAAGGAAATAAACTTTGTAAAAGATAAGGTGGTTCAGCGTGGAAACCGCCTGATAGAAGATGAAATCCAGATTGCTGAAATGAAAAAAGTAATGGGTAACGTAAAAGTTGCAGATGGAATTGCATCTTCCGTAGCTACTACACCATAGCGTGGATTCAAAGTGCCGCTGTTCGATGAGACATCTCTTGGTCGGCCTATAAGAATCAATTTGAGGCTCTTATGAAGGCGAACAGGTGGCGTAAAGACCAGGCCATGACTGTTCTCACCCTAAGCCTACGCGACCAGGCCTGAACTGTTCTGGAAGCTCTCGGCAAGGAAGTAACTTGCGAGCAGCTCCTTGAGGAACTGGAAATTAGGTATGGCAACGCTCATGTGGAACATATTTCGTGCACAGCTCAAGGATCACGTGCAATGCAGTGTTGGAAACCTGCAGCAGTAGGCCCTTGAAGTAGAGAAACTGGTTCGAAAAGTATACTAGACTGTACCTGCGCTCATTGAAGGGAACCTGGTGCAGGCAATCATCGACGGCATCTGCAACCTTGAGGTTAGAGCTGCTGTGAGCCTGGGGCACCACGGTACGCTTAAGATCGTCTTGGCCCATGCACTGGAGGTGGAAGCAGTGCCGCAGGATTATCGTTCCTACCACGTTAGGGAGGTTGCAGCTGCCACGGTTCGGGACCGTTTTAAAAGGCATTGCCTGTGATGCAACAATATTATCCGCCACGCTCTTGTTCCGTCGGGGTTCTAACCGTATTAGATCCCAATGGCCTGGCATGCGACGATGGCAAGCAAACGGATGGTACATTTTCATTCATTGGGAGATGGGCAGGCCTTTAGTGTTACTACTTGTGTCGATACTCTTGCGCCCTCCCATTTTCTGACTGAGAACTTTGAGGTCCGGCAGAAATATAAGAACCTAGTTGGCAATTATATGTTCGAACCGTTTCGAGTTGAAACTCTTGGACCGTGGGGTCCGAGTGCTTATACGTTATTTATAGAACTTGCTAAACGTTTAGTTGACACTTCGCGTGACCCAAGGGCTGGCTTTTACTCCTGGATAGAGGATAAGCATTGCCATGCAACGGTTCACTTCCAGTCGATAGTAATGCAGACGAATTTTTTAATGCAATATTCTAGTTAGGACGATTTCAGTTCATTTTAAGTGTATGTATATAGTTAGATTTAAAATTTATTTATTTTCGAAAAAGATGTTATTTTAATATTACAAACAGACACTTAAATTTTATAAATCTGTATGTATGGGAAATCATCGAATAACTACTTCCGCTCTGGACCATTTTATGATTTCCCATCCAGAAAAAGAAAGCTATGATGTTGTGAAAATTTAATTTTGCCATTAGTACTTTCAGAAGTTTTTTATCCTACCTAGTGTGGGAACCCGACTTCTTCCATGTATTGTCAAGTCACTGCGGTGGTGTGACAACGGGCACTATCGTGCTATATATAAAATCTTCACCAATAAAGTAGGGGAGCACATGGCCTAAGAATGTAGTTGATGTTTCTTTATGTGATTAGCCCCCCTCCCCGCCTTCCACCAGTTACGAATATCAGCTCCTTTTTTGTGCTTTTCAGGTTTATTTTCTACCTCTTGCTAGATCTTCTTTTGTCCACCTTGATGTCAGTTCAATTGGCAAAATATTAACATTTTCCTCTTCGAAAAAACATTTTGGAGTAAACTTCGTGACAGTGTGTTCTGTTTCGTGTTGTTATTGACCAAAATATGATTCAACCTTAAGTTCATTTGAAAATGTTGTATCTACAATGAAAATCATCAACGTGACAGTAAGAATCGTGCACATATTTTATTAGGGTTTTGCTCAGTTCCACTAATAGTATGATATTTTATCATACGTTATCCTTTTTGTAGAAAATCCTATTTAAACTATGAAGTCTTCCCTTTTGTCTTAATTTCTGTGTCGGCAATTTTTATATCTTTTATGCAGTTTTATTTTTACTACTTTCAACAATCGTCTGTATTCATGTATCATATGGTTCTAGAATTGGGTGTCTGCATAAGCAGTCTGCTTCTTGAAATTATATTGGGATGAATAGTAGGTACATAAAATCCCCCACTTTCTCATCAGTCCTTGCTTTTGGAGTTCATGTTTTCTAACGTTTTATCATCTGAGTGTACTATAATGTTGGTAGTATTATGTAGTTTCTTTTATTGCCAAACAATCTAGGAATATGCTTTCTTCTGTTTTTGAGTTCAGATAACTTATTCGAAAAATTAGCAACTGGCTTATTATTATTCCCATTTGTATCTTCTTGCTTCAACACCGCTCCCTTGATTCTAGCGTCCATAATATTTATTGGTAGTTCAGAGTCAAACATATTGAGAACCAGTTTTGAACACAGCATCGGTTTTGCTTTATCAATACATTTCTGACATTCTGCTGTCTATATGAATTTGTATGTTTCTTTAAGAAATTATGTAACGGGTATAAAATACAAACTTTTATGATGAAAAGCATTTTGTGATATTACATTTATGATGAAAATTGACTTTTCCCAGCAACTGGCGTTTAGTTTTCCTTTTTTAAGGAATTGGAAATTTTTGACAGCAGTAAATAATCTTTCAGAGATCTAACTGTTTTTTTCCCCCAGACCATACTTTTTTTTTGTTTGATCGTTCAGTTCAACTTCTAATTCTGTATTATTTACGGTGTTCTGGTTTTTATCTTTTAAGCAACAACTTTCTTATGAGGAACGTTTCCCTGCTTCTCTTTCGCACAGATTGAGCATGGTTTTCTTTCATCAATTTTATTGGATTTAGTGTCAGAGCTTTTCGTCATATATTTTATTATTTCCAACAAGGTGTTCCAGTTTCCTAATATTACTGTAGAGATCCTCTGTTCCTTGTAAAATTACTCTGACAATCTAGACCGCCACATAATTGGGTAAGCCAAATGCTGCATTTGGCAATCTTGCTGAAAGTAAGGAAATCTATTGGAACTTCCTAAGATTGTTACTTATTTCTAAGCAAATTCAAGTTGAAATTTAAATGTTAGAACTTATCTAGTGGATTATCATCCTTTGTTAACGAATGTCTCACAAACCAATTTCTCCCAATT
The DNA here is from genome assembly GCA_905332915.2 of Hecatera dysodea. Classification (NCBI taxonomy): domain Eukaryota; kingdom Metazoa; phylum Arthropoda; class Insecta; order Lepidoptera; family Noctuidae; genus Hecatera; species Hecatera dysodea. The sequence goes on along the minus strand of HG995286.1, from coordinate 18,763,456 downwards.
TTCCTGTTCTGATTCCAGTGTAAGTTTAATTATGATGGAGCTATAGCAATCCAAAAAATGGATCCCCATTGGTAAGCATATAATTTGAAATTGTGCAAGTGAATTTTTCAATAACAACATCCTTGTGTCCGTAGCCTGGCTGCGTTTCGTTGATCGTTTTGGAAAAACCGAAGGTTTTATCTGTGCACATAATAAAATTGTATTTCAACCGTGTCTTTCTTCACAATAAATCTATGTCATAATAATTCGTCATGATAACATCGTCAATAATAGGGTAGTTGACTAAAAGGACGTGATGTGATGTTCGAAAACGGTTGATATAGATACATATGTTGGGAATGTCACCGTCCGGGGGAATCAATTCGTCGCATTATCTCTAGTTGTCCTCGTTTAGCTAACAGAGAGGACATGCATAGGCACAACTTTGTTGCCAGGATTATCTATCAGCAACTTGCTCTGAAATACTCTCACTCTGACCCAGTACTCGATATTGGCAATATCACATTATACTAGGTTCGGTCTATCATCACTGTTAACGACTATTCCGGCCAATAAGCCAGATCGAGAGGCGTGTAATGATTGTAGACAAAACCGTGCCTCATGACGAAAACTTCGCGAAAGCTGAGAAAGATATACAAATAAAATATCTTGACTTAGCTTGCGAGGTTGTCTACATGTGTGATGTAGACTCAGCAATCATTGTACCGATAGTCGTATCAGCCAACGGCTTAATAGCCAAGACCCTCGGACAGTTCCTATATTTAAACCTACTACTTATCCCTACTTTTGTAAAAAATAAGAAAAATTGCAATTTTTATAAAGTGTGGGATATTTACCTAAGTTAGTCAATGAAATGGCAAAAATGAGGTATTTTATTTTTTTCGTGAAAAGATAAAAGAAACACATCTGTGTTTCCCTCATTTCAAGCTGAAAAGTTGTTGTGGGGTATGTACGGCATCCATACTCGGCAACGCTCTTCTTTGGAGCATATCCCAAGCGTGCTCACTTGGGTTGAGGTCTGGCGATTGAGCAGGCCACGAGCACCGGCAAAAGTGCGTGTTACGACTTTAGCCGTGCGTGGACGTGCATTGTCGTGCATTAGTCGAACGAATCACCCAACCGGATCTGAAAAGGGCACGCCTGAAACAATTCTCTCCATAAATCTGAGCATTGAATCAGTGTAAAAAATAGTGTAATATTTTTATGTAAATATGTATGATAGTTTGTAAGGTATATATGTATGTATGTTATGGGTCTTTGTTACCTGAAATAAATGATGATATGATATGATTGAGGTTGCCCCTGCCCTGATCCAAATAAGATCGGTTCTTCCACCGATCCAAATACTGGCCCATTATTGTTCCCCTTCCATATGAATGAATTTCCTGACAAAATTTCTTGACGTCCAGACGTCCCCCAAACTCGAGTTTGTCTTGTAACCGGCCTCATACCGAAACGAGATTCATCGGAAAAGCAAACAACGCCAGTCTTCTTACTCCCAATTTCTGTGTCCCCCGCAGTTGAAGGGCCCATTTACAATGGGCTAGTGACAATTGACCCTACAATTGTGGGGTGCTATAGGTGGAACTCTTCAACTCTGTGTCCTTCGAGAACGTAGACCCGGATGGTTTGGTCGCTTAACAGCAGGCCTGAAGAGCCGTGGGGCCTCGTAGCCAACATCATGGCGGTCATGCATGACTCCGTCTAGTAGTATTTTGAATGTCCCAGTCCAGTCTGCGAGTGGTGATGCGAGATCGTAGTCCATGTCGCTCGGCCGAGCTGCCTGTGATACGATAGCATGTCCAGAGACGTTTTATGACGCTCTGTGCAGTGCCAAGAGCGAAAGCCACACTACGTTGCCCGAAACCAGCTTGCAATATTCCGACAGCTCTCGTCATGTATTTTTTTCATTTCCAATGCAGAAATTGTAATGGTTTTGTAAAAACGCTTACATTTTCTATTTTTAACTAGCTAAAATTTGAAGAAAATTCTTTAATCAGACCGTGAAATTCTCCAAAAAGAATCTATAACGATTCAAAAATGTAAAATAATCAACATTTAAAGTCTTTTAGCTTATTTTCCGCTCACAGTGGGCACCATCAGCAGGCTTAAATTCACCCAAAGGGCAATATTTAGACTTTCCTTGCGTGATCGAATCAGGAATTATAATTTCGGCAGAGAACCGAAGAATCGCCAAATTAAAGTGCAGTGGCAAAGGCAGTGGGCAGGGCACATTGCTCGTAGAACAGCTGGTCGATGGGGCCGAAAAGTTCAGGAGTGGCGACCGCGTACCGGAAGATGTAGGTTTGGAAGGCCTCCCACAAGGTGGATCAATAATCTAGTGTGGTTCGCGGATAACCGATGGATGCGAGACGCAAAGGACTGGCTGTTGTGGCGACACTTGGAGGAGGCCTATGTCCAGCAATTGACTTCTATAGGCTGAATGATGAGAAGTTTCAAAAACGTCTACTGGATCATAAGAGTTAGTAAAAGCCAGTTAGAATCCTGCGGTCATACATATTTGCCAATACGGCGGCTGTCTCCATTCTGTAGTGCTATTCTGTAAATGGTAAATCACTTCGAAAGCCATCTCGCAAATCATCTTGAAAGTCACACTCACTTCGCTTTTCATCTCGCCTGTACAAGTTTCGGTATTCACATGTCAAGATCAAGGCCAAGTGAAGTGAAGTGGGACTCTATGGAAGTGAGTTCCGAGAACCTAAGTGACATTGCTCTATGGTAGTAGGGTAGTGACGCTGAATTGTGTCATGTACTCACTTTTTTTTTTGTAACAAATTTATTTGTATTACAAAATCCTATAGACAAACGTCAAAATAGGGTAGTTGACTAAAAAAATCTAATTAGTCCGTCAGGTAGATTTCCAAAAAATATTGGACACGTATTTTTTTCTTTTTTCACGTAAACAAAAAATGAAGACAATACAGTACGTTGAAAACACGTGTGACGTCACTACTCGCTACAATTTTTACCGAGCCGTGACGTCACAAGCCCCCACTCCTAATCTTTGATGCTTTTTATCTTCGTCAGTTTTTATAAATTTGATAAAGGAAAAAATATGTGTCCAATATTTTTCTATAATCTAACTGACGGACTAAACATAATCATATATTTTTTACTCAGGAAACATCCCTATTCTCACCCGTTTTAGTTCCTCACACTTCGATCATCACTTGGTGGCGCCAGTGTCGAATTCACTCCATTTATGAATACAAAACTAGTTTCACATGATTTCACTGCGGATTCAGAAGTGATTTCGCAAATAAACTTTTCAGTGTAGCACGGCAGGACTTGTGTAGTGTTTTCAATGTAGCCCTTGCTAAGCATCACATATCCACATGGTTGTATCTTTCGACCTGAGTCGTGTGTGTGAATCCGTCAACAGTGGATGTTGTAGCTTCTATGGATATTCTATTCTTTTAAAATTAACAAGTACTGAAAATTATAATTTCAGTATTTTGTAGTTAATTTTGGCATATAATGTAATTATCTTCTTCTATAGCCGTGTGCAGGTCTTTTTGAGTTCTGTAAGCTCTCTTCGAAGTCTTTGACCAAAACATTAATATTGACCACTGTTTTATACTTGACTAGCTACTTTATCATTGTTCAAATAATATTTACCTGTTGGTCTAGTGGTTAGTGGCCTTGACTGCTAAGCCGGAGGTCGTGGGTTCGATTCCCACCCAGGACAAACTTTGTGTGATGAGCATGATTGTTTGTTCTGTGTCTGGGTGTGATTTATCTATAATATGTATGTATTTATAAATTATATAAGTATGTATATCAGTTGTCTGGTTACCATAACACAAGCTCTGCTTAGCTTGGGATCAGATAGCCGTGTGTGAGTTGTCCCAAGATTTATTATTATTATTATTTACTGTTCGCCAATGGGGAGTTCCTTAGACACGAAGTATTCCACGGGGTGGTCTTGGACAATTCAGTGTTAGCAGCTTTGTTGCGGTTGTTAAAGTCAAAACGATTAGGCATTGGAAAAGTAGCGATTATATCTAAGGGAGGCTAATTATGTCCTTTTATTTTAAAAGACGTAACATTTCGATATTTTTTTTGAAAAACGAACAATTAGTCGTCGATTACATCTAACTGTTCGCCTTTCCTCTTTGAGTATTCTGAAATTTAAATATTTTCGTTTTTTTTTTTATCGATAAAATTTTAGTAAAATATTCACCAATGAGTTCTTCAGTTGGATAGGCTGTAATGCCTAATAACTAAAATAGCTACTTATTATCCCGACCATGTTGGGGTGGGCTTCCAGTGTAACCATGTTCTACCAGACGTAGTCTTGTATTCGTTTTCATTATGTATTTATCATCTGTTTCAGCTTCAGAGTCCTTTGCAGCCGATGCAGTCGATGTCGATGAATACCTACAATGCTATTGGAGTCAGTGCCATAGGTATGTTTTTGTTTTGAAATAGGGACCCATTATTTTATGGTACACTAGCTGACCCAGCAAACGTTGTTTTGCCATAAGTATATAAAAAAATGAAAAAAGATTTTCCCGCTTTTCTGTTGAATTTTTTCCTGAATTTTCTTTGCTATAAACCTCACGGAGCCCGAGACCTTTCCAACGAATGCAAAACCGTGGAAATCGGTTCGTGCGTTCTGGAGTTATAGCGTCAGGAAGGAAAACCCGACTTATTTTTATATAGTAGATTGGTTTATTTTCACGACAAAACAAGCTCGTGGAATCACGCCTCCATTGATCGGCCTCGCCATGAGAAGACCTAATGAACACCACCTGAATGAACTGATGAAACTGATGAACATATGACAAAAAAAGTATCACAGGTTGACTCAGGACTAAAAAGCCAAGTCAGACACCGACTAACATGGAAGGCAGTTATTAAGAAACACCTCACCACAATAGTCTAGACCCACTGATGACCCAGAAACGACATGTCTGAAGAAGAAGACAAAACAAAATTTTATCGTTGCAACTTTACAAATCTACAAATTAAACGTGCACAAAATATCAATAATCGTACATGTTAACTACATTCACGCATATGTGGTTCATAGGGATCCGCAACTCAAGAGAAAAACGAAACTATCTAGGCAGATAGTTTCGTTTTTTCTTTCTAATGGCCTAGATACCCATCGCAATTTATTTATTTTTCGCGATGTACAATGATATTGCCATGGTAGAGACACTTTTACAAGTAATTAGCCAGTTTCTATGAAAAGTTCATGTTTATTGTTGTGATTTGTTCGGGGAACCCTTTGCGTGCGAAAACGACTCTCACTTGTCCAATTTTTTGATGAAGAGGGCTTATTTATCTAGTCAGTTGGAATAACTCGATCATTAAGTTTGTCTGGCGGAATAATTGATATTGTAATTTGAATATATGAACGCTCACGCTTTGATCGAGCTTCCCAGTTATAAAGAGCTGTTACTACTTTATTTTCTTTAAATCTGCGAGCCTTAATCTAGAGCAAATACATTTATTTTCGGTCTCGCAAATAAATAAATTTAGTAGCTTAACGCCAGAGTAATAATAAGGGTGAGTGAGAGAGGTTTTTTAAGCCATTTTTTTGTCATCTCATTTTCAGACGGATCTCCTAGCCCGGGCCCTGCTTATGCCCCTTCTACCGGCGGCTTTTCACCAAACAGACATCACGACATCGTTACGTCCTCAGACGCGGCTGTTACTCGATTTCCATTCTGGCCTGAAGGTAATAGATTTTGGACTTGCTAGGTAATATTGTATTTAATCATTAATGTGTGTGAACGTGAATGAATATACGCGAGCAGTTTGACGAGTCTGTTTTATAGCCAAAGAAGGTCTTATGTTTATTTGGTTCGAGGGTTTTTGCTTCGGACAAATAGAGTTGTTATTTTATATAATTTTAACAAGTGACACTTTTTTCTTTAAGTTCGATACCGCGGTATTTGTAGATGGATGGGTTATAATTTTTCTAAACTTAATTCGCATGTATGCTAAAGTGCTAAACAATTTGAATGAATGAAGTGTCAATCGACTGTTTAGTATAGTCGAAATGACAAAAGTTATAGGTACATTGTACCTAAATGATAAAAATAAACGTGCCTAATTTATGTAAAAAGGTGTTGTCTAAAATGAAATAGTATTTGGGTGGGGTAAAAAATCACCAATGTCTAAATTATCTCTGTATCAGCAAATTTTACAAAAACATAATCAGGTCTTATTCTTATCAATTTATTTCCCACTAGTTACTAATTATTGTGTGACTTATCATTCACATGAAATAAAAATGCCATTGTTGTAGCCTTTGCGGATGCTATGTATGTAGAAGCTAAAATACTGCTAGAATGAATAGACTTATTTTTATGAATTCCTACTCGCGCATTTCGCATTTATTATGAAACTCGCTTAAGGTCCGTCCTGTCAGCAGTGCGATCGTGCGTATTATAATTCCCAAGCATATTTAAAACAAGTTACCGCAATACTTACACACATCAAAAGTGTCTAGGGATTAAGTAAATTTTTAACTAAAAACATATGTATTTATTAAAATTATTTAAAACATCATTTCAGGTCTAAACTTATTGCGATAGCCAAGTCTTAAAGACAATATTAAAATTAAAGCAGAAATATACTACATCTCAATTACAATCATTTCATGAAATACAACCATATTTTCAAATTAATCACAAAGTTTATTGTGGACGCTAGTTATTATTAGACATGAGTTCATAAAAAGCTCCGCTTTTCAATTAGGTAGCAGCGATGTGTCACGAACTCAATTTGTTGCTCAAATAATAGTAGTTTGAGGTAACTATGTTAGCATAATGCTAAGCAATCAGTATTTTTTATTAGGATTGGGATTCTTTTTTTGAACGAAGATTTTTTTTTTCAGCTAAATACTAACCGAATTTATATACTTACTTTTCGTCGAAAACGTCACAGCGGTTTCAATGTTTGCTCGTAGGTCTTTACATAAGTTTAGTTAGTGATTCGAATAGGTGCTTACGATTTTGTCCCGTTATAAGAAATCTATTGACTCACCATTTACGCTTTTAGTCAATAAGGCTAATAAAAAATACATGTGGCACTCGGGGACTGCCGCGGTAAAGCTATTGCATAAGCATTTTTTATCAACTTATGCAGTTATATATTCTACGCTTACAGCTATTCACTGTTGTATATACTTAGATGATAGATACCTATACACCTATATACTTTCTCACAAACAGCTGCTTACGTATTCGTCCGATTTCGGAGCAGCTCGTCTCGATCCGCGCGAGCTTCGTGCGGTTGTACCATATGCATGCACGTTAAGATTCAACTAGTCGCGGGCTCGAACTCACTCGTGGACGCGGCCAAAAAGCACGCGGTCTCACCTAGCATTGTGTCTAAAAGAGATAGAATCAGTTATGACCACTTAGCAGCTAGTCTACGTCTAGTCGCAAGCACACAAACACCGTGCCGAAGTCTGCCGAACGGAAACGAACGACGTTAGATGATGCACGGCTTTCAAGCCGCACCGCTGTGCCAGTCCGAGTAGGGGGTGTTAACTTTATTTTCATTACGGAATTTCTTGATACGATCGCCGCGCTCAAAGCCCGCGATAAAAGCTACGCAATAGCTTAAAAACTCGCTTGCTCTCGAGTGATGCCTAGTGCTTATCACGGAGAAGAATCACTCGGTAACAAATCCCTGGTGCAAAAAACTGACTGATTGGCCTGAGGGGCCCTAGACCTAACTCCCCAGGTGGGATTTCCCGAGGATGTGTCACCTCCCTGCTGGGTGTTGCAGGGAGGTGAGCCCTAAGCTTGTAAGCCCGCTGCCAATCTTAATGTGCAGCGGGGCCCTATGGGTCTTGCAACCGAGCTGGTGCCTATGAGGTAGACACACCCAATCGGCACCAGATGCAACCTGGAAGAGAACGGGGCTAAGCTGTTGGGCGCGGCGAGGGAAGTCTCCAAGGTCGCATGACAACTCCCTTCCGACTTAACTCAGCCCTGAAGGGGCCGAGCTGTGTGTCGGGTCCACACCACTTGGATTCGCTGGCACCGTAAGGTTTCCCCCAAGTATCACGAAACTGTGGTATTAACCCATAAAGGGCCAAAAACGCGTACGTCGACCCTGCGAGCACTTACGCACTCATAGTCGATCAAACGTAAACTAACCGGTGATATGCGGAGCGTATGCGAGTTGTAGTCAATTTCGTAGCTCCGCGTAGCACTGCTACGAGAAGGCGGGGCCTAAACAAACGGCGTAGCGGTGTTAGGTTATTTTCGTTACGGAATTTCTGGATTCGGTCTCCACGCTCAAGACCCGCGATAAAAGCTATGCAATAGCTTAAAAAAATACGAAATTAATGGTGTTAATGTTTACTGTGGTATAATTTAATTCTTGTTTTAGAGATTCTACTTTATGTGGTGCTCGAACGATTAGATTCAGCATCGACACTATTTTTAACCTAATCGGTTCTATTCTTCAGACTTTATTCTGACACTCAAACTCTAGCTACAGAATAGCTCTCAAAATAGATTCATTTTCTAAGTTGAATACAAGAAAACGCTGTAACGCAATTTTTTACACGATTGCCTAAAAGTGTTGTGTTTTTATACATTTCAATTAATTAATCTAAAGTAACTAAAATAAGCAAGGAACCTAACATAAAAATAAATTCATAGAATAAGCGGCCTCTATCTTCAAGTTAGTAGAACTAGTATCACCCTTGCGCCACTGGAACGTGGACGAACTGTCAGTGATACATTTTCACATCAATTCATAACAGAAACAGTAGAGGGCGCTAACACCGCAAGTAAGATAGTTGGTTACAATGTTGTTTTATAAATAAACTAGCAGCGCCCCGCGGTTTCACCCGCGTAGTTCCCGTTCCCGGACTAAATATTGCCTATGTTACTCAGGGAGAATGTAGCTTTCTAGTGGTGAAAAAATTTTTGAAATCGGTCCACTAGTTTTTGAGTTTATTCGTTACATACAAAAATACAAATCTTTCCTCTTTATAATATTAGTATAGATATAGACTAAGAGAGTTAAAAGGTCGTTTTACTATTATTTATATAAGTTACTGTTGCGTCAAGCTGTGTTGTTCAAACCAATTTGAGCGTGTAACTGAAAATATCTCTAATAATATATAAGCTGTGATGTTCAAACCAATTTTCATTTGAAATGTCAATGAAGTTCTACTAGCTCAATTTTTTTTAGAATTTTCAACTGCATAGTCAGAGGGTGCATATTTATACGAATTTGGAAGAACTAATTGTGAAAAGAATGAAAAGCTATTTTCTTAAAAAAAAAAAACTTTTTTAGAAACCTTCATTTCATTTTGAAAGAGCTATCAAATGATACCCCACACGATTTTGTTTATTGGAATTTATTTTTCCATCCCTCCGTTACATGTATGGAGTGCCACCCCTAAAATTTTTTTTTCCATAATAGTATAGGAGGTAGCAACGTTTTCGAGAAAGAATTTTAGGTCAGCTGATTTTGTGATATGTCGTCCTTCTTGCACTTCCGGTTAGAGTTTGGGCTATCTGGCTGGCGGTAGCGGTTGCGTTCATTAGTGCGCATCCTACCTGTCCAGGTAATAATCCTGGATTTTAAAAACATTTTAGAAGTCGTAATTTTTAATTTTTTGTTTTTAAATAAGTCTACCTGACATACTTTTTTTATTGCAAGACATTTTTGACAATGCTAACTGTGTGCCATACGCGATTACTTTTTATTTTTTTTATAAAAATTTCAAAATATTTTATAATGTCTGTAATTTTAATATTATGTTATTTAAAGATAAGAAAAACTTAAAATAAATTTGCCAGACATTAATTCGATTGTTAAACCTTGAATTAAAATGAAAAAGTCATGAAAAGTATTGCAGTATTATGCTAGTAGTCCGAGAGAGACAGTTGCAGAATAAGTCGAGAATGAGACGGGGAATCATTACAAAAGTAAATTACATGTCACTGTACATATAATAATAATAAGTATTTGGGTATGTCGGAAGCGCTGGGCATCAATGCTACTGACGTGATACAATCGTTGAAGGAGCGCTTCTTTGGCCGCCTGAACAAAGTACTAAATAGTCTTTTATCGAGCGGGTATTGATGTACTTTTTCGGCATACTCAAATGGACTCAGACAGAACTAGACGCCCTCGATAGAAGAGTCCGTTCACTGTTGACTGCAAATCGGATGCGTCACCCACAATCATCGGTAGTGAGGCTGTATATTCCACGGAAGTGTGGGGGTCGACGCTTCTTAAATGCTAACCGCGAGGTATGCAGTCTTAGGGAATACTTCCTAGAAGCCGACATGGGTATGCACCGGGATGTCGTCGCAGTGGACAAGGGCTTCACCCCGCTCTCCTTGGCTAACAAGAACTGGCGCAAACCTGTAGTACTTACAACAGATGATCGCAGGGAGGTATGGCAGAGCAAGGAGCTTCACGGGTGCTTTTATCGGGTCCTACATGGGCCCGAAGTAGACTTTTTAGCGTCTGTAGCCTGGCTACATTTTGGTGACCTCTTCGGGGAAACCGAAGGTTTTATCTGTGCGATTATGGACGGAATTATGATGACGAACAACTACTGGAAATATATTATAAAGGACGGTACCGCTGACATGTGTCGGGCATGTCACCGGCCGGGGAATCCATCCGCCACATAGTCTGGCTAACGGAGACTATTTGCAAAGGCACAACCTTGTAGCCAGGATTATTCATCAGCAACTTGCTCTTAAATACAATCTTGTCGAATCGGAAGTACCGTACTATAGGTATGTATGTGGCCGACCCTCTTCTCGAAAATGGCAATTGCACATTGTATTGGGATCGGTCTATCATCACTGACAGGACTTTTGTTGCCAATAAGCCTGACATAGTGGTGATAGACTGACTAGAGCGTCGCGCAATGATTGTTGATATAACAAACGAAGTATCTTGACTTAGCTCGCGAGGTTGTCGTCTTGTGTGATTTGAACACAGCAGTCATTGTGCCAATAGTCGTGACGACCATGGCATAATTGCCAAGCGCCTCGACCAAGATCTTAAGATGCTCTCGTTGGGCAGCTGGATCAAGGGCTTGATCCAGCTGCTGTTACCCAGGCGAGAACAACTAGAGATAATATGTCTGACGGACTCACCCGGACGGTGGCATGCCCAACACACGTCCCATTCTTCATAATATGCCTCCGACAGTTGTTCGTTAAGATAACTTCGTCCATAATTGCACAAACAAAACCTTCAGTTTCTCCGAAAAGATCGCCGAAACGTAGCCAGGCCACGGACGCTGATGAATCTACATCGGACCCATAAAGAGCCCGACAGAAGCGCCCGTGAAGCTCGTTGCCTCTCCATATCTCCTTACGATCATCTGTAGTAGGTATCACAGGTTTGTGCCAGTTCTCTTTAGTCATGGATAACGGGGTGAGTCCCTTGTCCACTGCGACCACATCTCGGTGCATACCCACATCGGCTTTGAGAAAATATTCTGAGACTGCACATCTCGCGGTTGTAGAGAGTCTTAGCATTTAAAAAGCCTCGACCTCCACACTTCCGCGGGATGTACAGTCTCATCACCGCGATCGTGGGTGATGCATCCGGTTTGCAGTCAGCAGTATGCGGACTCTCCTATCCAGGGCATCGAGTTCGGTTTGAGTTCATTTATATGTACAGTGACAAGTAATTTACATTTGTAATGGTTCTATTTTTCATTATTAGCATCATACTGCAATAGTTTTCATGACTTTTTAATTTAATTCAAGGTTTAACAATCGAATTAATGTCTGGCAAATTAATTTTAAGTTTTCCTTATATTTAAATAACATAATATTAAAATTACAGACATTATAAAATACTTTGAAATTTTTATAAAAAAATAAAAAATAATCACGTATGGCACACAGTTAGCATTGTCAAAAATGTCTGGCAATAAAAAAAGTATGTCAGGTAGACTTATTTAAAAACAAAAAATTAAAAATTACGACTTCTAAAATGTTTTTAAAATCCAGGATTATTACCTGGACAGGTAGGATGCGCACTAATGAACGCAACCGCTACCGCCAGCCAGATAGCCCAAACTCTAACCGGAAGTGCAAGAAGGACGACATATCACAAAATCAGCTGACCTAAAATTCTTACTTTTGAAACGTTGCTAGCTCCCGTACCATAATATCATAGCACTATTGGATAGAGGTTCATAGGGTGCACCTACCTACCAATTTTCATTTATGTAGCTTTAATAGTCTCCGAGTAAAACGGCTGTGACATACGGCCGGACAGACATGACGAATCCATAAGGGTTCCGTTTTTTGCCATTTTGGCTACGGAACCCTAAAAAGAGGCGACATGACAGCTGAGAATAATTGGGTATTATCTATAAAGAAAAATAATTATTCTTTGTAGTCTATCCATTACCTATTTAACAAAAAAAATACACGTATTTTTTGCCAAATTCATAAAAATTGGCAAACATAAGGCGCATCATAGTTACGGAGCGGGTTTGGTGAAATGACCGATGAATCGTGGTATCAATACCTACTCATGTGAGCGTAGGGGAAGTCCGGGAGCCTTGCTCAGGTGGGAGAGTTGAACCACCTTTTAAAACTCAACTTAAATTTTGCACTAATGAAACGCCAATAGGCTCATTGATAGAGCGCGGGTGGCCAATAACCAGCATGCCACCATTTTTTACAATTGCTGATTTGTTTGGCTCTCAGGTTCGGAAAGGTGTTTTTGTTACGACGAAGTAAATTTTATTAATTTTTGTAGTATTGAGATTGCAGCCGTGTTTATAGAGGTACGCATTGTGTGTAATTACTATTGTACTGCCTGATTATTGTAGTTTGATGTGTGCTAAGTGTTTTTTCGCTAAGATTGATTGCTTTTTCTGTGAATAAACTTTAATGTCAAAGTAGTATATGCGGGAGACTTGCGCCGTGGCGGGTGCGGGAGACATGCTCAGTGGTTAATGTCACCCTTTTTAGTATTTGTGTGTGGATATTTGGAGTTTTATAGATGTAGAAATTTAACTCTTTCCTCCAAAAAAAAAAAAAATTCAGAACCCTTAATACACGAGTCCTGTTTGTATATTGTTTCTTTTTTCTTTTTTTAATGTTTAGCCTTATTTACTCTCATAGGTTTATTGCATGAAAAATGCCTTGTCGATACAACATGCAAAGGAAAAACACTATCACACACTTAATTAGGAAACGCTATGCGTGAGGTAACAGAGGGTGCATCTTTAAGAAATACATCTATTAAGTTTAAAATTGATAGAAATACACTAAGATGCTGTAAGTTGAACGAATAAAAATTACAAAATAATTAAGAAAAACACAGTCAGTATAAAGAGTCACACATATTTAGGTAATGTTTCTGAAGAAAAACTCCTAGTATAATTTTTACTATTATGCAGCAAAATGCACTACGGTATGACTAGAAAGCAAGCATTGCAATTGGCTTTTCAATT